>CM060971.1:74008004-74650504 GCA_030765045.1 Tenodera sinensis
ATAAGCGAAAGGTCTCACC
Source organism: Tenodera sinensis (assembly GCA_030765045.1). Taxonomy (NCBI): domain Eukaryota; kingdom Metazoa; phylum Arthropoda; class Insecta; order Mantodea; family Mantidae; genus Tenodera; species Tenodera sinensis. The sequence goes on from CM060971.1 coordinate 74,008,024, forward strand.
GTATGGCAACGGCGCCGGCTTTGGGCTGATGCGTTATCTAGATTTGGTCCTGTCATAAACCCATAACCAAGGTTCGTGTGCTTGTTTGTTTAGGCAGCTCCGGTTTAGGTATGTTAACAGAATACACGGAGTAAGAGTGCATATGTAGCCTTAAGTACTGTATTTGTGATTCTCTGTGTATTTGTCTTAAAGTGTATTGGTTTATTACGCCGAGATAGATATGCTTGCTTCAGTTCGTCTCTTCACAATTATAATAAGCTACTCCTCGTTCTTTTCCCCACTTTTTTTTTATTAGCTTTCGAGGTCCATATCTCCATAATTATTTGGTTCCCCTTCCCCAGTCTTCTTAAGTTTGAAGTAGGCCGCTTCTGGTAGTTGCTGAAGCACAGCTAATTCGTTTTAAGATATGGGTTTTCTTCTTGAACACAAATGGCCTTTAATAAGCTTTGGCTTGGAAACGAAAGCATTGGTATTTCATTTAATACCGCTAGTTAAAAAGCGAAGCTTGTTATATCTTGCTTAATAGCATAATAAAAAAGATATATTTTTATATTGAGCATCATAAAACAATCAGAAAAGGAATTCAAGTGCTTTAGTTGGTAAATATGCATAGGCTGTATTGGTTTGCGTTTTACTGGACTGCCATTCGCTTGTTTGTTAGTCGCTTATGTTGGGAATCTCACATTAATTCTATAGTAAGCACTAATAAGTGTACAGTAAATTATGTAACGACATAACAGCTGAGTCACGCATTTATGTTAAGTATATTTTAAGTAATTTTTTCCGCAACTAACAAGAAACGAAAGATTGTGTGACTGGTTTCAGCAGGATTCAGCTATAGTGCACACTGCTGCGAATTCTAGGCATTATTATGGTGACAGAATAATTAGGGGAGGGTTCAGGTCTTCTCATTCCCCTGAATTATCTCCTTACGATTTTTATTTATGGGGAACGAGAATCGAGTGTGAACATCAAATTTGCATACAGTACAAGAACTAAAGGACAAAATCACGAAATAAATAAATCAGTGAACTGAACTTTTGCTAGTAAACCGGCACTCTTTTCAAAGATATAGGGACAGTGTTCGCGTTGAAAGTCATGAATTACAACATACGTTGTGATGCATATATGTATATGCATGATGTATTATAAGTTAGTACAGTAGTAAGTATTCCGTACTCATGACTTGCCGGTCGTTTACTTATACCTCTGGCGGAGAGCGCGCCGGTCCTCGCCCGGCCTGATCTTTCCGCGGGGCGGTCCGACGATGTACGAACGCACCGTGTACGTTCTTACACTTTGAGATAAAGAGAGATAGAAAGAGGAAGAGAGAAGGACAAGAAGGAATAGACAAAGAAGAGGAGAAGGAGTAACAACTCCTCATTTGCAAATACATGCGAGTTTATTTTCGCCTTTTTTTTACGAATTGTTAGAATGGAATTTTCTAACATAAGTTACCGTTTTCTCAGCTACAATAAATATTTTATTACTAAATGCAAAGGGAATAGCAATAGTTTAACGTTTAAAAACCATAATCTTTCTGTCTAATCGTGAGAAGCAACTGAATATCGACCGAGGTTTAAAAGAATAAGAAAGTATTGAACAATTCTAACCATTATTAATATATATGTATTTCGGAAATGGATTATGCCACATAATAGTCATTTGAAACAAGTTCTGTTTTAAAGAGCTTTACATATTTTGCGCAGTGTTCCTTTTTACTTTCTCTAATACATATAGTAAAGTAAAGGAAGAATTGTACCCCACCCAAAAATTCGATGCCGAGATATCACCAGAAATACATGTTTTGAGGCCTCCTGAATTCAAAAAAATAATTTTTAGAAAAAGGTCCGTGTGCGTGTATGTCTGCCAGTCTACGGACAACATAACTCTAAAACGAAAAGTCAGTTAAAAACCAAAGTTGGTATGTAAGTTTAATGTATTTTAAGGTTGCGACACGAAGATTTTGACGAAAATTGCTCCATCCTAAACTACCCTAGAACATTTTTCGAGCATGTTTATTTTCTTGAAGATGGCTCTAACGATTTGGATTAAAATGCCACATGTTGGACATATTTTTATGACAAATGAAATGCATATCTTTATTTTCTGGTTATAACCCCTGTAGTCGTATTTACTTTGGATGACTTTTGCATAATTGGTAAACTGTAAGAGATAGACCAAATCTTACTAAACAAAATGTAGATCTTGCTAAAATAAACAATTTGTCTCAATAAGTTTTCATTATAGAGTGAACCATTTCGGAAATATGCCTTGTTATTTCTCTTCGTTTAGGAGAACTTAATACTTCTGTCAAACGAAACAGCCTTATTCATTTTTTATATATTAACCGTGCAACTAACACGAAGGAGATATAAGAATAAGAGTTTGTAAGAATGGTTAGTACAAGAGTAGAGAAAGTCATGGGAGTACAACGCATCAGATTTTTGTTGATTTGAATTTTCAAGTACTTAAACGTTTCTTAAATGGGAAGTCATTGTTGTGGTTTTTCTTTTCCTTCACGGAACTTCAAAGTTATGTATTAAGATACCTCGTTAATATTCTTTGAAGCATTTAATTACGTACGTTTTAACTGTTTATTAATCCCTCGATCCCCGAAGAATAGTTCTAAGAGAGAGAGAGACAGAGACAGAGAGAGAGAGAGAGAGAGAGAGAGAGAAGAGGAAGAACTAATAGAGAGAAAAGGGGTGGGAGTAGTGACAGAGAGAGAGAATGGCACTAATACATCTTAATTGTAGGATATGCAAGCAAATAACCAATATGAGATTTACTATATCTACATAATATAATATGCTTAAATTTGTGGTCGCTATCCTGTTTTTCTCCATTGCCGAAACTAAACTGTGATCGACAAAGTACGAGCGAGCCCATATATTTGATAAAATCTAGGGTACAGAGTTCGGTAGAACATAAATTGAAAGTTTCCAGTGTCGTACAAACAATCGGTAGCAGGCACTACAGTTAAAAACCGCAATCTGATGGCGATATCCTGCATAGCATAATGCTCCAACTACCACAAACTGCATTTCCCTCGCATTATTGGCACTGCAGAACTACTGACCGGAATCCTTTCTTTGGCTTTGTGATTTCCATAGATACCATTACATGTTCGGTGTACTAAAACGTACTTATTTGCACCGCAGATTAAAACATTGTGTTTCCCAGTTATGGAGCAATGCTACCTTCCAAGTAACTTCTTCGAGGTTAAATTCCAACGTAACTTACAGTACACATTAAAATAGTTGCTACTATGTTCAACAAAATTCAAAAACATATAACTTTGAAATAGGGAAAGAGATTCATAAATTCACTAACCTACAGCTTTAAACATTAGTATTGTCACTGGCCATTCTTAACCAACATTTTAGGTCACTCGGTTTAAAATGTCATTATCTATGCTTTGTTATTGAAGCAGCGAATCCATGAAAAAACTGCGAAGAAATTTGTGTTTACCCTGAATGTGATAGTACTTGACGCACAACTTGATATAGCAGATATAGAATACTTAATAATTAATAGTCAGTAATAAATAAATAATGTATGTATGCAGCTTATTCATAAAAAATAGCAACACAGAAGGGTGATGATAATAAAAATTGTAGAGGAAAAGGTAAATGACATGAGTTTATCAATTTAAGTGTTTATGTAAACATTTTGTTTTAAACCTCTGGAATATTTGTGAATTTGAACTGAAAAACAGGGAAATACCTACTTTTTGGTAGACAACCAGCAATTAGTGATAGAGAAGCAGAAGAGTAGCGAAGTCCAAGACAACTTTTCTAAATTTCTAGATGTGCATATAATTATAGTGTCCCAAATTGATGCATACACACTATGAAATGTTATTTATCAGCAGAGAAATGAAACATAAATACAAATTTTGTTGTGTATGATCCAGAAGGTACTGGAAAAGCATAGCAGCACGTTAACACGAGTTAATAAACAAACATGGCGGTGCGATTATCATTTGATGAACGGAAGTGATAAGTATTATTGGAAAGTGAAGAATTAGTTGGCATTATTGTATGTACAGGTCTAAGAAAAACCCACACATATTTGAAGAAAATGCCGGAAATCTTCCAGGAGTAACGCTGTGGTATGATCTGTCTTCGAAAGGAATAATTGAGCTCTATTTCTTCGAAGAGACTGCCACGTGTGGGACTTCTGAAAATATAGGAAATAATGACTGCACATCTTAATGATCTATTTGAGAATCAGAAAATGGATTAATTCCTGCAAGACGGGGCTCCACTGCACTCCCATGTCGTGAGAAGTTTTCACGATGGCGTATTCAATCAGAGCTAGAGATGAATAGGAAGTGCAAAGACGTTCCTGTCTTGATCTCCCAATTTAACCATTCTGACTTCTGCATTTGGGGAACTTTAAAGATCACGGTGTACGCTACAAAATCACCGACATTGTAATAAATGAGAGATCAGATTGAGCATACCATCAATGACATTCTATTAGCAACAATCCAGACGATATGCTCGACGTCGTTATTGGGAGTGTATTGTGGCAGATGATAGACATTTTGAATATTTACGAGCTTAAGAAAGTTTAAAGAGTAGAACACAACGAAAATTATATTTTAGTTGCTGAGAAATACCACTTCAAAGTGTGTTTACATCAATTTGGGACACTCAATATTTGTGATTCAGAGGTTTAGCCTGCCATTATAATCGTAGATATCATAGCAATGTAGGCAAGAGGGGAAAGAGTAACCTGTCAGCATTAAGGTAGAAAGTCCTAAACCGGAAGCCGGAGAGTAATTGATGTAAAAGCGCACCTCATTCATTCAATACTCAGAAGACAGCTCCAAGAACTGATTCCGCGCTTCTCATAATATATATATATATTTTTTTTTGGGGGGGGGGGGAAAGGCTGCTTACGCCCTAACCGCATGCGTGCATACGAGTGTAAGACTCCTACCCTGGCTTTAAACCCGGGCAGCCTACTCACTAAAAAACCCCACCGGAAGACATTTCGTTGCAGAGCTGTATTAGGGCTTCAATGGTGATGGATGAGAGCTGCCTGCCGGGGGCAGTAACAGCTGGTAATTACAGAAGAAATGCCCTGTCTTGCAGGGGAGAATTTGATGAGTGATTGTGAGTGTGATAATCGGGTCCCGCATTTGCACCCCGATCAGTGACGTAAAGTTTCATGCTGGCATGCAGTGCATGCGAGCGCGTCAACGATGAAATCCCGGGCTGCAGTCATGATCAAGTTCATAATATATTCAATTCACTTGACTCGCTCGCGTGCGTGATAGCGCCCAGTGATAGCTCGGTGTTGTAACTTGCATCGGTATAAGGTGTAAGTATTCTTAGATTACTCCTAGTTCGTGATCTTAATTACTGGAAATTAACGTCCGCAACACGAAAGTGTTTAATATGTTAATCGCGGTAGTAACCTTGCTTGGCACAAAGTAAGCAAATACCTATAAACACTAATTGTGTCGATAAATGACAAAAAATGTCATTGTATTACTTACGCCTACAAGTGCGAGACAAACGACAGCACGACACTCATTAGTCTACAAACGTTACAAGTGTCGCCATCATTACGAACTTCAAACTTGCAAACGTCAGTCACCATACCAGACAGATAAAACAAGTGGTCAAAAGAGCAAATGATCCCAAAGCAGGAGCTTTTCGATTGGCGAAAACCAATTATAGAAGATAGTGACAATTTTGGATAGATTTTTGTACCCGAAAATTCCAATTTGAAGTTAGGTACACACAATAAGCCTAGCTTTAGTGCCAACCCCCTCCGTATCTCTCTTATTCTATTCTTATTTTGCTGGAATGCATTAAATTGAATTTCTTTACCCAAGTTCAGCAGAAACATATCCAAAAGCACTAAGTAGATGGATTTCAGTGACATTTGTATCGCTTTCGTAATGAACAATATCTAAATAAGAGCTCAAAATACGATATCTTGGAAATAATGATGCAGTACAAGAACCTGATTTTTTTATGAATGATGTTCATGAATCAAGGTATCCAGTAAACTTGTGAGGATGTAGGTTTCTGTGAAAGTCATCACCAGCTAATGATATCTGTTTCCAACACTCATTTAAACTCTGGAGAACACATTTATGGAAGAAGCAGAGAAACAAACAAAACAAATGTTAATGAACTGCATATTCCTGGTGAAAGGCTTCGAGGAATGATTTAATTAAAAACTCACGACGGGGGAATGCAAATATGAGTATCACTATTTCACCCCAGCCCTCTCACTTTGACCTTCAGGTGTTTCCTCTTATTAACTTCTACCCCTTTTCGTTCTTTTTTCTCCTTCGCGTTTCCGCTCTTCCAAATTGATTGCTGTTGTAGATTACAGTGTAGAAGACGGAAGGCTTCACTTTTGCAGAGTTTCCGCGGAGCTGTAACTACCTGTTAATTACTTCCACACTACAAGCTGAAAAAAAATCCATGTCTTTGATAGAGAGGGCTGGAAATCTGTAATCATTCCAGCATTTCTTGAAACCACGCGCTACTGTGGATCTTTCTTCCAAATGCTGATGAATCTTTTTTGCGATGTACATGTATTTTACATTGGTGATATTTTGTACAGTGATTCATTGATGTGGTATATAGTGAAGATAGTCCAACAAATCTAGAACAGCCATGGAGAGATTTAAGGGTAGGAGAGGATAACAAAGTTCACCCACCCCACTTTTTGCCAATCAGATTGAGTGTTGACCTCGAGACGAAGTTGACATGCTCTATGTTCACCTGCGTATATAAAACTAATAACGGCATGACACTGTACCGCACAAGTCTATAATACCTAATTCCAAACAACGTAAAATAAGTAGTTCTGTTAACTAAGTTTGAATAAAGCATACTCGTAGCAGTGATATACATTGAGTATCGCATTCCTTAGTTATGTGTTGCGAAACTTCCATATAGGTATAATAGGTACAATACTGTTTGTACAGAGACATAAAGCTGACCAGATGATTGGTAGGCGAGTAGGGGAAAGTTTTCTGCAGACAGCGATGTATACAGTTCATTGCATTTTTATATGCCATTTCAATTGGAGTGTGTTTTGTAAGCGAATTAGGTCTATCGGGATTCATATTAACCCTGAAGATTGCTTTCACACATTTGTAGAGAAACTTTGTGGAGAGAATAGACGTCTCAAATTGCATGCAAGACCATGGAAGTTGGCACGGCAGGCCTACAGCTCAAATACATTAAGACAATGATTATGTTCGTGAATTTTAAATCACAAAAAAGTTGTTTCACTAATTTCAGTGAAAGCAGCCTAGTCAAAACACTTATTTTTATCATGAATAAAAGAAGAAAACTAAATTTAATTTATACCTTTAGTTAAAGTAAAAGCAAATCAACTCTAGCAGTATTAAACTCACCGATATTAAAAACAAAGAGGTTGGTTTCTTCATTAACATTACCCAAAATAAATGCGAACAAAGCCCACATCTATTTTTATTCAACAATGTATAGAAACACAGCTCATGTATTAGTCAAATATTTGATAAAATACTAAAACGTTCTACCAACACATCTTATTCATTGAAACAGAAAATAAAATAATAATCCGATTTGCAGCATTAGTTAATGCGTTATGGCTATGCGGGAACATGTGAGGTTTTTCCTGATGGAGTGGTTTCTCATGTGCCACGATTTCGTTTCCATTATTTCCCTTTCATTCTCATCTTTCAGGAGTGGTTCAAAGTTTCGTGGCGTATAGTAGAGCTGGATAGTCGGCGTGTATGCTTACTCAAATACAAGAGTACTCTCGTGGACATTAGAGTGCTTCTTGGTCGACGAGTTCTTCATCGCCCAGAGAACTATGATCCAGCTACAGAATGCACAGCTCCAGAGTGGGACGCATCTTGGAACCTGGAGCTTCGGGACTTCCGTGTGTTTCCTTGGCCTGTCTACCGAAGGCCTGTAGCCTTCTGTAGTTCCTTCACTTTATCTCTTCCTTAGTTCATAAAAGATAATTTTGATGAACAATAGTCGTAATGCTATGTCGAGAGAGAATTTCTGGAGCTTCCTTATGTCGAACATGTCCTTTATCTCTACCGAACAAGTTTCCCCTATATGCTTAATGAAGGTCTTGCCTGTTGCTTGCAGTGTAAGTCCCAGGTATTTATAGGAGTTGACAAATTCCAGCTTGTCGCTGACGCAAAACAGGTGGTCTGATTTGGCTATACAACCTCCTCTTCTGAACTTCATGGCCTTGGCTCTGCTTGTATTTATGTCCAGGCCATTTCTTGTTGATCATCCACGTAATCTGTCAAGCCCTAATTGTAAGGTATCTCTGTTGCTCGACATAATCATATCGTCCGCATATAGGAACAAGTGTATGTCTTCTGCTATCTCTCGTATTACATCATGTGTCAGTAAATGAAACAACATCGGACAGAAAGGGTCCCCTTGAAGAACTCCATTGGTCTGGTTAATGGACCTGGGGCTGTAGCTGTCAATAAAATGAAGTTCATGATGTTCTCTATTAACTGAAGTTCGGGTTTTCTTCTCCAAGAATGTAGCATAATTTCCTCATCAGAATGGATCTGTCCACTATGTCGAATGCGCTCGCTTGCTATGCGACCAACAGAATATGGGTGTATCTAACACCTGCGAACCTGAGGGGACTCGAGACAGTGAAAGCATCCTTCCTCAACAGAGCCCTCCAAGTATCCAAATCAACCAGATCAACCTGATCTGGCGGACACAGACTACTTTGTCAAAGGGATAAGACAGAGCCCCGGTCTTCAAGTCACACCGGCTTATGCAGAACACATAAGAATCAGGGAAGAAAAAGCAGCAAGCATAGACCCGAATTTCTCTCTAACTCCAGCCATGAACACCGAAGAATGGAAGAAGCCAAACTTCGAGTTGTAGCACATGGATCCCATCACAAGATCTGTGGACAATGAGGACACCGCCGGCAATCAAGGACTCACTCTTTGACTGTTTATGCAAAAGACGATCACCACTGTATTAACTCATATGTACACATTGTGTTCAATAAATCTTATTATCATAAAAGATAATTTGTTACTTTCGCTTTAACTCACATCTGATAAGCAGGAAGGCAGTGACTTCTACCCAAAAATTCTACTTTGAGATTTTTGTAGGAATAATTGTTTTGAGAGAAAGATCCCGAGCCAGTGAACAATATAACCTAAAATGAAATGTTAGGTAGGTAACACACTTGACATTTAAGTCTGTAGCCTCAAAAAATTAGGCAAGATTTCAAGAAAACCTCCTTCACCGTACCCAAACTGCGTACGTTTTGTAGGAAAACGTTTCATTATACTTTTTTAAACAGGTAATAGTTGTAATGATTTTGATTAAAATTCGCATATTTACAGGCAAATAAGGTGTCTATCTTGGATTTTCTGGCCATACCCGCTGGAGTCTTCTTTATCAGGAAAGGGCACCCGACAACAGACAGCAGAAAATTGATCTCTTTAAAGCATACAGCTTATTTTAAATAACTTGTCGCAACCGTAGTATTACTATGAATTTGTCCATATTTGTTGAAGTAGTGAATGTCAGTTATTTCCTGCCTAGAGAAGAATATGGGGTTTCAAAGTCGGCATACAGCGACCTACTTTTAAACATTTGACTATTGTATCGTTACCGAGAGCGAAATATGTTGTTAAATTGTTTATATAAACAGTTATCTCGATTGATATGAACGTAGAGAAGCAAGACTAGTTTTATACAAGATTATAAAATAAACACTACTAGGAGGAGAAGTCGTATGAATGTTAGAATGATATTTTTAATTTCTCTAAATTCGACCCATAAATTTGATATTGGGATTTCACCGAAAATGTATATTTTGGGGCCCTCTAAATAAAAAAAAAACACTTTAGAATAAGGTGTGTGTGTGTGTGTGTGTGTGTGTGTGTGTGTGTGTGTGTGTGTGTGTGTGTGTGTGTGTGTGTGTGTGTGTGTGTGTGTGTGAGAACAGCATAATTCAAAAACAAAAATCGGTTAAAAACCAAAGTTGGTATTTAAGTTTAACATTTTTTAAGGATGCGACACGAATATTTTGAATTTTCTCAAAAATGCCTTTAACGATTTTGATCAAAATGCAATATGTTTAAAATATTTTTGTGACAAATGAAGTGCATATTTGGAATTTTCTAGCTATAGCCCATGTTTGCTCTTGATGACCTTTGCACAGCTCATAAACCGTAACATAGACCAAATCTTACGATGTATACAAAAATGTAGAACCCGTTAAAACACAACATTTATGTTAAATTATATTTTTTGTAAAGTGAACCATGTTGAAAATATTTCTGGCTATTTCTCAGAATTTTTCAATACTTATAGATCGTTATTACTTGGGAGGTCGTTATTACTTTTTTATTTCTTGATCATGCAAAGAGGACGGAATTTCAAAGTTATCATATGGCAACCACTTTTAAAACATTTGACTATCGCTTAAAGCCTAATGTATTACCTTCGCACCAGAAGAAAATTAGCAATAAGATAATTTCTACAAGCGCTTATCTCGATTAACATGAAATAGATAGAAAAATAAGTATTTGTAAGAATAATTGTGTAAGAGTAGAGAAAGTTAACACATCAGATTTTTATTAAATTATATTGCACTCTGAGCATTACAGTTTAGAATAAATTCATAAGCGGTAAAGAAACTAAAACTGGATTGTTGTTATAGTACACCAGTCTGTTGGCGAAGAAATGAGGTTGAATATTATTCAACTACAGTGTTGGAGTCCAGCGATTTTGCAAAAATCGATTAAACCGGTTCAACGTATTGTCGGGCCCAGGCAGATCTTAAGTGCCTAGTCTCAGGGAAATGAACGCTTGAACCTGCAAGGAAAAATCTAGCTTCGAGAAACTCGGCAAGCTATTCCCATAGTGCCCTTTTAAAGTACACAATAAAACTCGACATTAAAGGTAATTAAGAGGCGGAGTGAGCCATTCAGGACGGTTAATGCACCCTGGGCTCCAATTGCTGCGCCGCGCCGCTTAGAGATCTCTGATGAACAATACTTGTGTAGATATCTGCCTTACCTAATATATACCCAGAGAAATAGGGACCATGTAAAAGCGATTCATTGGTTCCCGCTTGGCAAAAACAGATGTGGAAATAACGGGTGGGTTTAATACACAGAAGATATCGAAAATAAAACGCTATAGACTGTTAAGGCAAGAAAATATTCAATTAGGTTTACTGCTGCAAGCGAAAAGGAATTGTCTGAGACTGGTTTCTTAATTCTGTAACCTTTCCTGGTGTTTTGGTATTCTTTTTTACTTTCTTTACTACGTATATTTAAAAGAGGAAGTATTGTATTCGACCCAACATTTCGATGTCGAGATTTCACCGGAAATATGCTTTGAGGCCATTTGGATAAAAAAAAAATATCTGATGTGCTGCACTCACACAAGCTATTTGTACAAATTCTTATTCCTATATCTTTGTCTTAGTTGAGATAAACATTTGTAGAAATTATCTTATTACTTATTGCCTTGTAGGTGCAAGGGGAATATTAGAATACAGTAGGCTTTGTACGATAGTGAAATGTTTTAAATTTTTGAGTTTCTGTTGTCTTTGCACACTTACCATATAAAAAAATGAACAACGATGATACATTTCACGAAAGTTCTCTGAAACTCACACACATAACAAGGAATATCTCCGAAATGGTTCACCCTACAAGAAAATTTATTCGGACATAAATTGTGTATTTTAGCAAGATCTACATTTTCTGTCTAGTACGATTTGGTCTATCTCTAACGGTTTACCAGTTATCAAAAGTCGTCCAGAGTAAATACGACTACAGGAGCTATAGCCAGAAAATTCAAGATATACATTTCATTTGTCATCAAAATATCTCAAACATATGACATTTTAATAAAAATCGTTAGAGCCATTTTCAAGAAAATCAAAATTTTCGAAAAATGTTTCATGTAAAGGGTAGTTTAGGGTGGGTCTATTTTCTTGAAAATCTTCGTGTCGCATCCTTGAAAGACATTAAACTTAAATACCAACTTTGGTTTTTAACCGACTTTTGGTTTTTGAGTTATGCTGTCCACAGACACACACACGGACGTTTTTCTAAAAATGCTTTTTTGTTTGGATTCAGGGGGCCTCAAAACATATATTTCCGGTGAAATCTCGACATCGAATTTTTGGGTGGAATACAATACTTCCCCTACTTACCAGTAGAGAAAGTAAAAAGCATTTTTAGAAAAAGGTCCGGATAGGTACGTTGTCATGGCAGCTCAGTGGTTAGCAGCCATATGGACACTGGAAGATCCGGGGTTCACATCCCGACTATGGCATTAATTCTTCAGTAACCTTCCTAAACTCGCCCTACACACTCCTAGTATGTAAGAACAGTTAATCTGAGGTTAATTTGTAAGTTACACCACACGTTTGAAAACACGTATAAATCCGGTGAGATATAAATACGACTTGTTGGATGGAATACAATACTTGAAGAAAGTAGTAGCCTTTGTTTCTGGAACCTTTCTCCTATACGCTGGTCTTCAAACAACTCTACAGTATCAACAAGTTCACGTGCCAGATTCTAGTCGTATTACTATTTGTATCGATAAGTGGAAAGCTAATCAACGATAAATTTCTCTAGTAATGAGTTTCAAACATTGTTAGTGCAAATAACTTCATATCTGGTTTCTATACATCTCTGCGGCTTTCCTACTGTTTCTGCTTGTAAATTGCTTAACCTGTGCCAACAAAACGTTATCATTGAATTGAACATGGTGTTTATTGTATACGGAGTATTCTGGCAATACCGATATTTCCGGTCCGAGCCGGCGGATATTACATATGTGGTCACGCCTTCTGGTATTCAACGAACGATCTGTTTAGTCTACAAATAACATTACCACATAATAATGCATATAGGCCGCGGAAACCCACTGCATCAAAACATTGCTGATTGCAATGATATTTGAGTTAAATATAAGCTGAGTCTAGACGTATAGTTTGAAGTCTTCGAAAGAATTATAACTGCTAAATCGTCATACATGCACTACACATTAGAAAGACCTTGCACTAAAGAAATTAATAAACTTATGTGGAAATGCTGGAAAACCTAAGAAGCGTTCGCAAAGAATGACACTACCTATTCCTTGGGGTTTCATTTGTAATTGCTTTTAACGATTCATTGGAAAGAAGAATGCATGTTTCCTTTTAACTGAATTACAGTTCTCCGTGCCTTCCTCGGTAGTGCAAACGTTATCTAAAGAAGGTTGTGTTGTTACCAACTCGAGTAAAATAACATTCAAAAGTGCATGCGATTGGAACAGGGTTCAATTCGTTGTACACTGGTAACCATACATTAACTCTTCCTTGCATTTTCAATAGTCGTTTGGCAAAGTGCTTTAGTTTGCTCATCTTCTTGCGTAAGAGGAAAAACGCGTACGCACGCATACATACCGTGTGGAAGGGAAGTCGTTACATTAATTTAAATCAGTGGTAGAAATCGGTATTTGGAACACATTTTGTATCTTGCGTTTTTGTCTCTGACAATTTCCAACAGAATTTTAGTTTTGTCGAAAACAACCTGGCAACACTGCAGATTGTGTGGGTGGTCACTTTCCCTAGCTCAGTACATAAAAACACACACCCTTCCTTGTCCTTCAGTGTGTACCGTTCGAGTGTGGGTCAATCACAAGCGTTAGCTCCAAAAACATTACACGAAAGCGCAAGCGTCCGACCTGTTTACATACAGAAACCAGGTCAATACCCTGACCAACCTCAACGCAACGTTGTCGACTTACTTCACGTCTGAAAGAGCTGCTCGGAGTATTCCTTCACGTCTTTTAAGTGATTAATTATTTCGTAACCGTGTGTGATGTCCCATAATTACTACAGAGGCTATGTCAGGAGTAAGTTACTCTACGCATCTTACAAGTAACAAACTATTATCTTCCTACATTCTTGTAGAATGACGCATCGAATTAGGATAGAGAACTATTTATTTTTTTCGAAATCGGTTGATCAAACAACAAAATGACATAAGACTTTTTTTGTATGTAACGTTTCTATGAAGCACATATTAGAAGGAATGCAATGACTTCCTTTCCATCCTGTTTATGTTCATACCTACTTATCTGCCCGCCTGCCTACATGAATTATTTTGTTATTTAACGACGCTGTCAATTGCCAGGATCACATCAGCGTCGCCGGTGTGCCGGAATTTCGTCCCGCAGGAGTTATTTTACATGCCAGTAAATCTACTGACATGGAGCTGTCGTTTTTAAGCACATTTAAAAACCATCGATCTGGGGCGGGTTTGAACCCGCGTCCTTGGGACCAGTAGGCCAGCGTCTAACCAACTGAGCCACCCAGATCGATCCTGCCTACATGCCTATGTACTTCCGTACCTTGGTACCTACCTTACTTTTTAATTTTCAATTTGTTACTATAGTTTTATTGCAACTATTGAAATGTATTGTGTGCAAAATGTAAAAGCTAGCGTAATGGGGCTTACAGCTGTAGGTATACACACACACTGACATTCTGCTAAAAATTACTATTTGGTTGAAAGGATTACAAAACGGGCACTCCTGTAAAATGTCCATACGAGTTCTCACGCAGCTCACAGTACACATTAATGTTTACATAAAAGTAACTAACATTATTGATGATTAACAGCAATAATTTTAATATGATCCATTGCACAACTTTATTAAGACGCCAAAGTTAGTTAAAACATCACAAATGTTTCTTTGTTTGTTTTTTTTTTTTTTTTTTTTTTTTTTTTTTTATTATTATTTTTGGTATCAACTGTTTCACAGTGTGCTAGAAACATGACAAAAATAATTTAAAGCTTTGTTACCATTCTCGTATTTTTCAGTCAGTCATTTTAACGTAATCTGTATCTGTATCTGGATACGTCAGTTTTAAGGTAAGGAAGGCTCTTCTTAAAATTGTTTTCTTCTGTTTTTATTTATTGTTTACATCTTGTACAAAATCAAAATATTTAATTAGAATAAATATCAAATGACCACATAATTTTTTCTGTTGCATGTGTACTTTCCATTGAAACCTTACTCACTTAAGTTGAAAAACAACTTGCGTAATGTACAAGAATGTTCCCGAATCGTTTAGCGTTTAAATAGGGAACCCACGACAAGTAAGGGATAGTAACAAACTTCCACTGCAGTATCATTACATTAATTAGGTCTATTTGTTTCCGTTTCAGTTCTTTATATACAAGTTTTCCCGTATTTGTAACAGTGTCATCCGGTACTAGTCAAGCATATTTGAGGTGCTGACATTTAGCTTCGGTTGTTACCTCGGTTAACTGACATACTGTATTTAGTATGAATTGTTCACGTAATAAGGTGTAACGTTTTGAATGATTTTCCTGAAAATCCATTCAAGTATTATCCTCATATAATTCCTTTTCATTCCATCTGTCGAAGCAATCTTTACATTTTGTCTTCCGTGTTGTTTCACCATATGCTTCCATTTAGATAAACACTTATATAAGCACTCCAAATCAGAGCTACTCCTCACATCAGCACCAGCGGCAGCACACGGAATTAAATAAATATCGTGAGTTCTCCCTTTACTTGTATATGTTCTCACATATTCCTCATTTTCCAATTGCTGTTCTAATAATTCTAAAGTTCTCGAATTTTCCTCCTTCAGCTTTTTTACTAACCTATATTGTCCTACATCATCTGTATTTCCTATTATCGCAATATCCTCTTTTATTTTAAGTGGATTACCCTTTGTAACTTGGTTGACTGGTCGACTTCTTCATTCCAGTCTTGTTCTAATACCGCAGCGAATTCATCACATGTGCTTGGATTCTCAAGAACTCAAGAACCTTCATCAATTCCTCTTCCTCCGTTATATTTACCTGAATGCTCACATTATTTGATTGTCTAAGAATCAAAATATCTTCCTTGCAGAGCTGCACTACAGTTGTAATCATTTCTGTCTTCTCAGAAGAGTTTCTCCACTCATTAAGTCGGCTAAGCACAGTTTCCGATATTTGCCCAATTGTCTTAATTCCCCTTCTTATATCTGACTTTGTATTCGGCGTATTCTGCACCATTAACTGTAATGAATTACAACATTCACACATTCCGTCAATTAACTTACGTATTTCTCCAAGATCATCTTTATCTACTTTCAACTCGCTTTCCTTCTCTTCGACATACCATCTTTTGCAGTTTACTCTTCCTGCCTTCCTGCACCATAATCATCTTTGCTTCTGGGCATATTTTCCACCCTTTTACCTTCCTTCTGATCTGTTCCAGGAGTTTCTATTCTTTTCCTCTTCTGCTCCCTAATGTTTTCTTCTCTCAGTGTTACCGTCGAGTTTTCTATTACTGCATTATCACTATAAGTCTTGAAAGCAGTGCCTATCAGGGGCAAAGAACTCCTTAAGCTTGGAGGTGTTCTTTTTACGATGTCTTTCCTCTTGAATGGATCTTCCTCCATGCGTACTTCATATTTATCTTCTTGTGGCGGTAGTGGAGGTGGTGTTAACTGTAATAATAACAATAATGTAGAATAAAACCAATAACAACACATTAATCGCACATATTTCTCTTTGCTTTTATGAGACATACCATTTTGAAGCAAAAATTGCTGTTTTTCACAACCATCTTGGATGTATAGCTCTGTAAGGAAGTGCTGCTCTGAATTAGGGTAACACTGTGAAAGAATGTCGTGAAATAGCAACAAGAAAAGCAATTCGATATTTACAACTACAAGGGAACTTACCTGAACTCCAGGTATTAGGAGAACAGAACGTTAAAGTTATCTATAGTGGTTGATCACTTGATCAGTTTACTATAGGTTACTAAATACAATTTTATGTTCTAATAGAAAGTTTCACTTTTTTGTTTATTGGCTGGTGGTCTCATAGCCAAAGCCAAATTTGTAATATCATTCTTTTTTCTTTTTTTACTTACATGTCGCCTTTAACTTAAAGGCCATATCGGTGACTTGTCTTTCTGGAACAATTGCTACTCGGTAATGCTGTTCACTCGTTTCCGTGGGTTTTTATAATAAACAGTAAATTCTCTCTCACTCATTCACACACACACACACACACACACACACACACACACACACACACACACACACACACACACACACACACACACACACACACACACACACAAACACAATCACATTCTCATTCATACTTCCAGACTCTAGAGAGGAATGTAAAATAGTTCTGGTTGAAGACAAATTCACAGCAGGGAAGTGAACCCTTGACCTTTGGATTCGTAAGCTAATCAGCAGACCAATTAAATTGTCTATTATCGAAACTAGTTATTCGCAGAATTTTATGTAATATAATCGTGTGTCATTGCTTCGAGTTTCCATGTGGGAGCATCCAAATTGAATGCTTCTGAGCATGACGTCACGTTGTCAGGGAGGCAGAGAGTAACTTTGTGAGTTTTTGGAGGCTAGTTTGGGAAAGTTGAAGTGCAAATGAGTTTTTGGGTGTATACGTGTTAATTTATGCTGCATGAGGCTATAGTAGTTGTTAAAGTAGAAAGAAAAGATAATGGAAAAGAGATATAGTTACAATAGTATATGCGACGCAAGTGTGGTATATGCGTCATTGAAGAATGAAAAAGAGTATGAAAATAGGAGATGAAATTCAGTATTTTGTAGTTTCGAGACTCTCCGGTGAACTTAGTGCATGTCTAATGCATACTATTTATTTTTGAGGTTAGTGAATAGTAGAAACAATAGCTACAGGAAAATAAAACTAATAATTTATTAACGGCAGTGGTGCATGGTGACTCCAATCGCGACATTAACTTTGGGGTAAACAGTTATCAGCGCACGATTGTTCAAGGAACAATAACTTGTAACTCATACTTAACTTCAATAATATTTAAGTCATAAATAAAAGTGAAGTAACAGGACACATTTCAATTTGAAATTAAACTATGAAATATAAATATATCTCGTGTTTGCTATAGTGAATAATAAATTAGGGGATTGAATATATACAGATTGTTAGAGGCATAGGCGCAGATTTTTATAGGTAATTGAGTACAGTGTAATGAATACTATTACCTCAAAATTTGCTTAATTTACGAACTTATAATTTTACTTATTAGGAGCAGTATGTTCCTAGGTTCATTAGTACCACTAAGTAGGTGTGGCACAGAAGGCCTGAAGCAGAGTGGGGCAATCTCATAACGAATGGTATACCTGAACGGAGTTCCAATACATCTTTAAGGCCGATGACCTCACAGTATCTAAGCCAGTGTGAAGCATAACATATAGTCCATAGCCCAGGTGTTGCTCATTTCGGACGCAGTTACAACATACCGAAGTGGGTACATACTAAGGTGGCAATTATCAAAATACTTGTGCTCATACTCCTAATAACCTTTTTATCCTGTGCATATACTGGTAGATTAGGTTTGCAGCATTGAATTTAAGAAGTTGAACTTTGCATCGTAACAGCATTTAAGAGGAGATGGATTAAAACACTGTTAACTAAAGAAACATAATCCAAAGCACATCGCATTGGAAAGAAAAGCGATCAACTAAAGAAAAACTACAGTTCTTTTATAAAATGAATGACCGAAGCTAAGAAAGACGAGTTAACAAAACTAAATCCAACGTAAGTTCGTTCTCCAGCAAACACACACCTAAACTCAGCAATCATTTAAAATGTTACATAAAAAATAATCT
The DNA here is from genome assembly GCA_030765045.1 of Tenodera sinensis. Taxonomy (NCBI): domain Eukaryota; kingdom Metazoa; phylum Arthropoda; class Insecta; order Mantodea; family Mantidae; genus Tenodera; species Tenodera sinensis. The sequence continues at coordinate 74,026,729 of CM060971.1, forward strand.
TTCTAATTTTTAGTCAAAGGAGCTCAGAACCCCTAACTAATATTAGTTTCATCGATCTTTTTAATTAGTTTAAAGGTTGCTTAATCGAATAAGGCTCAATTACATCATATTTTTAAGAAGGGAGGTAAATGTGAAGCCCAAAATTAAAGAAGTATTTGCACTTAAACTCTTATTTAAAGATATATGCCAAAATAATAAATAATAGACTGAGGCCAAGAATGCAAGCACTAATGGACGAGTTTCAGCATGGTTTCAGGAAAAGTAGATCTTGTACGAACTGTATATTTACTAACAAGTGAGATGAAATTCCTTAGATACGTTGCTAGAAAAAACAAGAAATAAAGGAATTAGGAAAGAAGTATAGTGTGATATTCTGTAGCCTTAGCTTTATCCAGTCAGTGATTCGACTCAATGCAGTAATACGTGTAATTTCTCTCACGTTAATTTAACACTTCAGATCCTTCTACCACGCTCCGCATCATCACAACAGAAGCCACAAAGTAAATGCCTCGCATAACTCCACCCATTGCCTGAGGTCTATATTCGGCAGAATGTTGTTCACGTAAATTTATACGTAACCTCCGCGCCCACATAAATAAACGTGGAGGGCGTTACCTAATATGTTACCCTGCATTATGGATCCATCACTCGCCACATCCGAAGGTCATCACTGCTTACAAGATACTGCGGCGAACAATGGAAACCCTATACATAAACACTCATTTATGTCTATGATCCAAGCATTCTTGTGGTAGGAAGAGAGAGAGAGAAAGTCATTCCTACTTTACTTCTCTAAAACATGGCTTGCACTTTGGCCCCAAGCCAAGGTTCATAGCTTCTGGTTATACCCCTAGAATTTTCGGCAGCTTGAGTGCAAAGCAATAGCGTTCAGGTTGTGGCAGTGTAGGAGTTCCACATTATCGTACTTGGTTATCTCATGGCGTGCTACACAAAGTGTACAAGTATTCTAAGGTTAGGTCGAGATGTAGCTATTAGCAAGTTTAATGTTAGAGGCACATACGTTCAACCTGCTATTAAATTTTGTTTATTAGTTCATGAACCCCTTCCAAACGAAACGGTTTGAATTTTTTTTTTTTTTTTACATCTGTCACTTGTCTTTTAAAATTTTACCACAAATACGTCTTCTTCTCGTGGTTAACACATACTGCAGTCTTGTGGGCCATCACAACTCACAATTTTTACTTCTCATAACCTTGCTCAGACCTTTAAGCGACTTTTTTTCTTTCCTCTGTCTCCCACATCCTAATTAGGACGTTTACACAGTCTCTCACGGCGCTTATTGAATATTCTTGCTGCGTAACCTCCCTCCCCTCCCCCCCCCCCCCTCAAACACACACAGTCTTACACTCACTAACACAGACACCGACTAATGTCCATAACTCAATTCTAAATCTCTCTCCCACTCAGTCACTGCTGTTTTTGGGCCTCCTTATATAATGGGGATGACAACATATGGACCTTTCTTGAACACACACACACACGCCCACGCACCGGAAATGACTCAACCAGATCTTTCTCGAAGGCACTAGAAAGACTTTTGTTTCTGCCGCCTCCATTGTTACTAGTCACGGTCACATAGCAGTAGCGTGAGGCAGCCTGACATCTAACGTCTTTGCCCGATCTCCGGCCCGGTATGGCCTGTGAAATAACTTGGCTCCATCCGTCGATTGTTGTGCGCCGACTTCACAAGTGCTTCTCCAGTGAACTAGCGTCATTTGCTTACAAACGCGTCTTCTGTAATTTTAACTTTTTTGTAAAATTAGCTTCTCTGTTGGTAACTTATTAAGTACAGATCAGAGTCTTTGCTCCAATTGTACTACCTTTAGCATTTAAACATTCATTTTGCAATATACCCGATGTTGAATATTTGTAAGATATTGTACAGTATCCTGAAAATAGAGCATTCAATTCTCCAATTTTACTAAAACGTTTTCTAAATGAATTTTCTTGGCTACGCTATGCGTAAGATATGCTGCAAATGTTCAAATTAGGTAATTACTTACTATTTCCATAGCCGACACATCTGTATCAACAGCTTTGTATTGCCCTATCGAATAACCCTAAGCTAAGAACTAAGCCCCGAAACTACAGCCCATGAAGTGCCACGCCTTACCGCTCAGTCGCTGCGTCCCCCACCTCAGCCCACTACAGGTGTCATTTGCGGGGTGCAGTGGTGGAAGGTGGTACGTGGTCAGCGTCCCGATCCCTCCCGGCCAGTCTTCACGACCTGGGGCCGCTACTTTTCCATCAAGTAGCTCCTCAACGACTAACGAGGCTAAGTGCATCCCGTTTCAGACCTCCCAGAGGGGATAAAATCCCCATGCTGGTACCGGGGATCGAACCCGGGTCCTCCGCACCAGAGGTGCTACCAACAACGCTACGGAGGTGGTGCTATCGAATAACCCACACATTCGAATTGCTCTTTCTTCAGTCCATAATCAGGCAAACTGTCCTCGTAATTTATTCCGCATTTAGAAACAACTCTGGTGCAGCACAGATACTACAAGAGTACTGCAGGTTACGATCACACTGGCTGTGTTACGTTACAGAATGCACAGCACTGTGCGGTCCAGTAGTTATACATAAGTAGGAAATCCAACTCAGGATTATTTTGGAATTGAAATCAAACTTTAAGTATGTGTCAAGTGCAGGGCTATGGTTGAGTACCTGGGTGCAACAAGAGCGTTAAACGCTTTAACACTGTTATTTCGTAAATGCTGACAGTATGACACGTACCACATAGTAAGATGGAATCCAGTGATGAACAGGTTACTTCGGAAGAAGAGATTATCGTTAATTCAATGAAAGTAAGCGTGCAGGGGTAAAGAGAGAAAGAAGTTCTGTATTGTGGATGCGAAATATTGTTACGAGACTTTGTAACTTCTGTATGTATAAATCTATATACACAAGAAAGAAAATACCAGCCAAGCAATTCGGCCAAGCTTGAATCTTGTTGCAAGAGGAGGTATGTATTTAACTTGTTTACTTTCATCTGCAATATCTTCTAGTGGACAAGGTTTGTTATTGTACAGCATTGCTTATATTTATATTGTAATTTATAACCTTGTTCCAATGTATTCTAGGTGCTAATGGAGTTTACGTATAGCTGAACAAAACAACTGTTTATTATTTTATGCCAAAAAGCTGGTGTTTTTAAATAGACAAGCCATGTGATTCAACCTTAAAAAAAAAAAAAAAAAAAAAAAAAAAAAAAAAAAGCCTTTGTTACATTTTGGAATAGCGATGACAAAATATTTCAGGATGCGATCTGGTAAGAAAAGCAAAGCACATCTGTGAAACCTAAAGTACAAAGAAGAAACGATTAACGGACTATGTTTATCGGATAAGATTTGAAAGTGTTTTCGTAAATCAAACGCAATGTACATGCACGTAACAAACCCGCCACTGCAGTACAAAGTGTGGCTGGAGATTAAAGAGAGGCAAAGTCCGCATGTGGTGGAAGGAGTTAAACCCACATTCCCCTTTGTCGCAAACGTTAGACATCGCTGGCCTACACATACATCTGTCTACACTTCAATGCACATGAATGAAAAGATCTACTACCAAGGCTAAGGACATTACTAGGTGACGTAATCGATTTGTGTCTTTATTTTTTTAAGGAACAAAAAGAATCCATCGACTACTTTATGTAGCTTATGTAATATTAAGGAGGTATATTATAAATAAAACTACTAGTACCTGCTGTTGTTGCTGATACCACCGCCACGACCAGTGCCACGGCCACGGCCACCGCCACCGCCTCCGCCACCGCTACGGCCACCACCACGGGCACCACCACCACCACCACCACCACCGCCACCACCACCTCCACCATCACCACCGCCACCACCACTACCACCACCGCCACGGCCACCACCACCATCACCACCATCGCCACCGCCACCGCCACCGCCACTACCACCACCACTACCATCACCACCACCACCACCATGACGGCTCATATTCATGCGTATAGTTTAGACAACGAAGTTAGTTTCCGAAGGGAGGATTTTTATCTTACTTTTTTTTTCGTTTCTTCCTTCCTTTTTTTCTTCAGCTTCAAGCTACAAAGTGAAAATTACTTTTGACTATAGCTGTACATTGGGTGTGGGAAAGCGAGAAAATGGGAAATGTCTGCTACTTTGGCAGTAGGGAAATGGCTTCCCAGGAAGTTGGAGGAGATGAAGCCTGCTGTTGTAGACAGGGAGACATGAAATGCAGATTTGGAGAGCACGTGCGTCATGCTCTAATCTCTCATATGCCTTTCATTAAATTTTGCTCCGGTTATGCATACGCTGCGAACTAAAAGGAATTCTCAGTTAACGTAATATCATGTTATAGCTGAGCTTCCACTTTCTTTTTTAACTCCATTCCTCTACTTCCTGATGACGCGGAAAAGCGACCTTAATTGAATTCCATTATCTCTCTCTTCCTTCGATTTTCTTTCTGTTGAATATTTTCCTTACTACTATATTTCCTTTCTGCTTTCAGGATATTCTACATAACCCGAAAACACTTTAGGGTATTTCCTGCGGTGTAATAATTTACGTGATATTTTTCCCACACGGCCCCTTGACTATTACCTCAGCTTTATGTGAACGAGAAGGGTCGAAAAGGGTGAAGTTGAGGTGTTTGAAGGCAATGCTGCAGAGGTACAAGTAGGTTCATATCAAACCTTCTCTGTCTAAGGGATTATTTTAGCATCTATTTTTACATTTAAAGAATCAGTAAACTTCTTTTAAAATCTATATTCAGCTGTCATAAACTACCTCTTAACTTCTGCACCCCTACTTAAATGATCAACTGGTGAGCCAATTAAATCAGAACTGCCAAAAAGTGACACCGCGGATCATTATGCTCTTTTCACCCCTGCACTCGCTCTGGTTTAGTGGCGTGGCCGCGCAGGGTAAAGGTAACTGGCATTGGTGAATTATGTACGTTTGCACCCCTTCAGTTTGGCAGCATAAAGTGTTGGGGGTCAACATGTTTCGTAACAAATTCCTCCCAAATTTCTCTCAGTATTCTTCCTTGCCATCATATTACGTCAACAGCGAAGGGTAAATAAGGGGAAAAGTAACGGTCCTGTTTAAACAAATACACATTTTGATAACCACTGATTGTTTATTGTGGGTTCAAGCCTGTACATTTTCTTCAGTTAGTCAGTTAGTCAGTCAGTCAGTCAGTCAGTCAGTATTACTCCTTAGGGTATAAAATTTTGAAATAGTATGGGCAGATTCTTTACAACAGGGAAAACGCAAGTGAAGTCAAATAAAAAATAAGTAAAAATAAAACCTTAAAGTATAGTAAAGATTTTGATCCACAAACATCCTTACAATCTGTTCAATTCTGCATTCACTTATATGATAGATATACTTCTGCCTGACTAGCCTTATGTTTTGTTTCGTATTTTCTCTCAGATTATGAAAATAAAACAGTAAAACGAATTCCTCCATAACTAAGGTTGTCAAGTCCATATATACGACCGCGAAACTCCACTATTCTAATTCCAAACTGGTCTTATGCCTTTGCAAGTGTCAGGAAAAGTTTATATTCCTCGATAGAGAAGTGCGTAAAGCCAACTTCAGGAATTTACCTCAGGCTTCATACGCAGCAGGAATGGACATGACAGAATGGAATATGCGAATGAGGAAACGTGGATCCATTGTAGATGGAATAGCACTACAGACGTGAATTGTCCAGATTGTGTTCCACAGTTTAAGATTATTTGAGTTATCATCTGATCCCTTAAAGGAAGAAAATAACAAAGTTCTCAAAGTATTGCTGGTGATAAAACATGTCGAATTGTAATAAATTCATTATGTAGAGCGTAACATATGTTTGTGGGATATTACTTCACAAATGTGTTTTCCAAGACGTTCTGTAATTAAATGAGCACGGTGATTTTGTTCACGATCATTTGATTGTACCTATAGCTTATTTGCGTTTATGATGCATCATTAATTTATAAATAACATACTCCTGCAATAAACAGGTAACACTCTGTGATTCAATATAAAGCCAAGGTTAGCTAATATTATTCCGTTTACTAATTGCATGCTTCACATACAAAGTATATTTATTTTGTATGTTTACTGCTAATGTTCATATTACCACTTTAAGAGCATATAAAATCACAGGATTTCAGTCGGTCGCACGTACAAAGTTTGTAAGACCATTGCTGTGCAGTATGCCAGTGGAATGGAAGTTATTACTTTAATTTAAACCAGTGAGAGATCTGGGTATTTGTAACACACTTTGTGTCTTACGTTTTCGTCTCTGACCATTTCCTGTGGAGATATTTTAGTTCTGTCGAACACAAGCTGACAACACTGTATATTGCGTGGGTGTCACTTTCACAAGGTCAGTACATAAACAAACACCGCAGCAGCTTGTGTCGTCAGCGTAAACAAATACCATTTCGTGTCCTTCCATGTTTACTGTGCGAGTGTAGGCGAATCAGAATCGTTATCTCCCGAAACATTTCACCACCCTGTAAGCGACCGACATGTTTACATTCAGAAAACATGACTAAACTCAACGCAACGGTGTCGAGTTACTTCACGTCTGAGAGAGCTGTTCGTAATACTCCTTTAATTATTTTAAGTGATTAATCATTTCAAAATCCAGTGTGATGTACCCCAATTACTACCGAAGCTATGTCAGAAAAAAGTTACTCTACGCATCTTACAAGTTACAAACTATCTTCGTACATTCTTGTGGAATTACGCAACCAATTTGGAGCAAAAAACAGTTTTTTTTTTCGAAATCGGCTGATCAAAGAACAAAATCCCATAAGACTTTTCTGTTTGTAATGCTTCTATGAATCAGAAGGAATGTAATAAGTTCTCTTCCACCCGGTATATAAGTTAACTTACAATATACCACAACAGTATATACAAAATGTATAAAACCGAACTAATGCTGTTAAAATTGACAACCAGCTATCAAACTGGCACAAGATATCTTTGGGAGCGAGACAGGGCTGTGGACTTTCACTTTTGCTGCTTACCCTACACATGAATGGAATGATTAGAGTGGAGAGAAATAAGGCATAGTACTATCACAACCAATATATATCTCCAAATTGATGCTGTGCTATTTGCTGATGATTTGGCATTACTATAAAATAATGAAAATGGTCTTCAGTACTCAGTTGATCACCTAAATATCATAAGGAAATTAATGAAGATAAATCGAAAATGATGGCATCTTGTGGAAAATATGTTATCCCAGTAAAATTTGTATTAATAATAAATTGTTAGAAAGAGTGAATGCATTTAACTATCTTGGCTATAAACTAAGGTTATTAAACAGAACTATGAGTATCATTAACAAGCCTTAAAACTGTATCTGGTACAGCGATCTACCAGAACACGCCTTTATAAGACCCTGGCACAACCCACTGCTTTCTATAGAAGTGAGGCATGGGCACCCAGCAGAACAGATGAACTTCGAATAACACTAGTGAGATCTATAAGGTCACTGCAGGATACTCCAAATGGGACCACTTGGTAATGAAGTTATATTGAAAGAACTTCATGTTCAACCTGTGTTAGACTGCATGCAACAATGTCGGAAAAAATGGAATTACCACATATTCTGCATACCCAGCAACAGGATCCCTAAAGCAGTGCTCCATTGTTGCTTTCCAATAGGAAAGCGACTTCTAGGCCGTTCAAGGAAGAGGTGGACAGAAAATACTGCTCTGAGACCTTAACGGGCCACAAGGCCCATTGCCTGGAATGATGGTGATGGTGGTATTGATGATGATAATGACGATCTTATTTTCCAACGTTAATTTCTGAGGAATGATGCAGAATAAAGGCAAGTTTTGTTAAAGTTAGTTGTATAGTTTTTGGATTAATATAGAATTAGTAACTTTCTAATGCTCGAGTGTTCTTGTGGTACAATTGAAATTATATGAACTGTTAAAATATTAATTCCGCGGCAGAACAGATTTTCCGTTTCAAGACCTACCTACTGCGTTCACAGGCGGCATAAGTGGAGTGAAGTAATGGAGGGTGGGGCGTGGTCCGTGCCGGCCGGTATTTGCTGTCTTTGCAACGAGGAGTCGTTACTTCTCAGTTAAGTAGCGCTTCAGTTGGCCCTTCAGAGACCTAACGAGGCTGAGGGTACCCCGGTCTGGGACATTCAGCAGGAGAATGTCCCCACGTTGGCATCGGCAATTGAACCAGGATGTGATTCCGATAATCATTTGTTCTGGAACCGTTTACCTGCTAGTTTTGGTATTTCCATTAGTCGATAAGAAAATACTGTGTTGAATATTGGATATCAAATATAGAGTTCCTCAAGCAAAACAAATGACATAGAAATTTAGTACTACGCAAGTAATAAACGTTAAATACGCATACTTCTGCGTATATAAACCCAAAGAAGGTCAATAACACGACCACAAAAATAATCTATCTTCCGATTAAATCACTAGCAACGAAGAGGTTGTTTCATCTTGCAGAAAAGCATTCTTTATCCAAAAATTAGGTCTGTATCAGTGCTTTCTAGATCATTAAAACAAAAGACTAGATTTGGCCGTTAAAAACCAAATTAACCAGTTTAGCTCTGCACACCACATTTAACATTACACAGCAAGGAAGAAACAGTGGTAAAAGTGAGGACGAGGGACACGGCCAAACGAACGAGACAAGCATAAGAAAAGAGGGAATGGATGTTTGCACCGAGGTCAACTTTTCGTAGTCCATCTTGCACCATGCGATACACTGGTGCATGCAATCTGAGAGGCCCTGGGCTAGATGCTAAAGCTATAGTGAGCAAGCCAAAGCAGAGGAAGGGAAAAAAAAAAAAAAAAAAAAAAAAAAAAAAAAAAAAGCAGTTTGTCTTGTTTGCAAATGATTGAAACTACCTATGTATATTTATATGAAAGTTATTTTTAAAAAGTATGATACTATTCCTTCTTTCTTTTTCTCTTTTCATTATTCTTTTTCTTTTTTCAGTTTTACAATATGGAGTTTTATTTAACTAAGGACCGTGCTCTTATAATCCTTATTTATCTGATACAACATTAATTCTCATTTTAGGTATTTCATAAATTGCGCAAGTTTTGATAATCTCAGTAAGACAAGCAGTGTCACTCCCCCTCCTCCAAGTATGTCTTTTGACATTTAATTACTATCTGCTTCGTTGTTTCGCTCAGCCTTTGCCAGTTCTGCCTCCAGGTTTCTTGCAATTACATTTATAAGAGCAGAGTTGTAAAGGACGCCCCCTGTTTATGTTGGCTTTTCTCTCATCATGCCTGGTTTAAGGAAATTCAGCAAAAACATCAAAATGAAAAATGAGCCCAGTACGTAGCTTATTTTCAAAATGATTCTTGGAACTGAAACGGGAAGTAATTTTTAAAAGGCCGAGATATTGTATACAGCAAAGCATAAAGCCAATTAAATTTGTGTATAACTCAATTTTCCGTGGTTCTAGACATTCATAGTCTTCTTGAAATATAAATGTCCGTAGTTATATGATTCAAATAGTTCTGCATTAAAAACGTAAAATAACAGTGTAACTAATTATGTGATTTAAAACCGGCATATGTGCATTAACAACCCCCAAATTGATTGTACTTATTGTAGTAACCAGTCATAGGAACTTTTAAGATCTTGACTTCAAGTTAGCTAGAGTCAAATAAATAAATATGTACATGTAAAACACACACCAATGGAGGGTCCTGGAAAGGCCGTCTGATGAGTGCTGTCTGAAACGCCAAAGTACTGTAGGAGGGATGGGGGCTGGTTTGTTGCCTGTGACGTCCTTGTCTCTAAGTAAAATCAAGCAGCGTTGCCATCTCTAGTAGCAACCTCTTTATTTACTCTCTCCAAACGTAAAGCTCCCTTTGTGCTATTGGTACCGTTTAAACAAAATCTCTTTAAATAAAATGTATTAGAGATTTGTGATTTTAGGTCACTGGTAATATTTAGGAAGGATACATACCTCTTAAATCATCTATAAGCATTACTTTAATCCTTCTGTTTGAAAGAAACCGAGGAACTAGCATGTCCATGCAACCATTAAACTGAAAGCACTATTGTGACAACCATTTGGCCTCGCACACATCCTCCCTAAAGTTTTCGAGAGGCTGGTTATATCTCACCTGTGCTTCCAGGAAGCACTTAATATGAATTTTATGCTCTGCACTCAACTTCTCAATGAGCATTGCTCGTAGCGGCGTGTTTTCCAAGAAATTTCCTTCTCTAGTATGTCTGTATGTTGAGAAATTGCTTTCAATCAAACGCAAGTGCGTCTAGTTCATAAGTTCATTCAACTGGAGCTATTAACGTAACTAACCCCGAGTTTCTTCAGGCACTGTCATGTTATCAGTCTTGGAGTAACAAACTTACATCCTGTTTGAGACGGAATCCCTGAAGGCTCTGTGTTATCTCCCACGATATGTGTATGGTAGGCCTGCCGTTAGAGCAGCGTGTCAATAAAGCTGGCTGCGCTGATGAAGTATATAAAGAGGAACATCCACCTAGCCTTCAATTCTATGTGACGCATCTCATCTAGTCGTTGGTGAAAAGTCATCAATACTGATATTCTACTAACGAAGCTCCGCAAGTTGCTCCAAATTCACATACAGATGCCGAAGAATCAAGGACAGGAATTCAATTACAAATACCTACATGACAGTGAAACTGCGTTAACTAGCTTTTAGGGAATACATGTAAGATTTGTTGCATTGGGAGGCAATCGCTTCCTTGTATCCGATGTTTACGATCGAATTAAAGAATCTTTACGCTCTTTACTGTGAGATCTGGTCAAACGGTGCAGACACATAACTGTTACGGATGTAGTGGATATAGAAACATCTATTCTTTCCACCACTATTTTGCCTGCTTCTTGAAGCCTCATCTCTTCCATTGAGGAATATTAGTCGGTAGGCTACAGTTCTATGTTCATAACATTGGAGTAGCTTTGTTAGATCTCTGGGGGTTACAGCCCATTAATCGTCACATTAGGTATCACCGAGCTTCTCTTGTGGCAAAGTCAGTTAAGCTAGGAGAATCTCATAGATCCATCAGCTGCCAATACCTAACTTCTATCCAATCCATCCGAGCTTCATATAATACTGCACACATAAAAGTAATAAAATTGATACACTTAACGGTCTTTACTTTACCTAATCAGTGCACTCGACCTTTGTCATCCAGCAGTTATCTATTCATTTGACATTTTTGCCATCTTTCACTTTTTACCTGGTTATAGTAGCTATAGGGTTGCAAACATGACAGCAATACTAGAACTTATTTTCCTCACTGCTTGTAAATATACTCGAAACCACGCAACAAAATATAGTAATGTGGCAATCCGTTTTATTTCAAAAGCAACGATTTTTCATTCAAATTTTAATGTGTATAGTTACCTGCCTAGTTCATGGAAGGTATTGAAAATGATGTCCCTTGCCGACACCGATTTATTAGAGAACTAAATTCGGTCTCACATAGGTTAGCATTCGTACAGCACACGGCCACTAGACATTGAAATTCGGGAGGAGGGGGGGGGGGGGCATGTATTATAGACCGCGGGTGCGCAACTCATCGTACTGAGAAGAAACGCTACAGCCGTCCATCCACTGTTGTGACGTAAGAAGTCTCCCCTTTTTGTTCGGTGGCAAACTCTGTAAATTGCCTTTGCATTGTAAATGCCTGTTTGTGCACTAAAGTGACAGAATCGTTGTTATTTGTTATATATTTTGTAGGAGATGCATTTCATCTCACTAAGGCCTCAATGTACAAGGACAAACCTTGTACGTAACTGAAGTAACGCACCTAAAGCTTGTCAGTGAATGCAGACCTTACATTACCTTTTATTAAACTCGTTTTGGACAAAGTTGGTTTACACAAGTATGTTGTGCCGAAAATTGCCATTAGTGGGCTGAAAAGCAGTGCATGTTTGGGGGACACTCACTTGATAATTGTCTATAGAAGTCAAGTTAAGTTTTCACATTTCAATCATTAACTGTGGTTTATAAATGTCCTAATTCGTCTTGCAGACCAAACCGTGATTATGAACGCAAATTGAGAGGATTTATGAATATACATATTTCAATTCCCATATTTTTTCAGATCAGATAATATGGATTCAAGTGTAGCAGATAGTTGGCGTAGGATTTGTCTGCAGCCAACTGACGGATTTATAATCCGTAAAGAATATATGCACGGGAAATTACACATGTCTCACACAAATGGCTGGTTATTCAACTTTTTAAAGTTCCTATAAATATAATTATTGACGTGGTTAATGAAATAATCTGAAATCTGAAATAAAAACGATTATTTTGCTATCAGATAATGTAAATTATCTGATAGCAAAATAATCGTTTTCCCAGTTGGCATGGAAACGTCGTCGCGTTGTTGACATCCAGTTCCCTGTTGTGTGCTGTCGGCGGTCAGCGCTGCTCTGTGCTCAGAACACGTCAATCAGACGTCATACTGACGTAGTCAACGACTGGAGTGGGAGAGATTACGTCGCCGAGTCGGGATACAAAGAGCCACACTTGTGCACCCGGTTGTAGACGATTTTGTTTCACCTCTCGCTGCCTGGGTTTAAGTGGAAGAGCGCGCAACTGGAGGTACTGTACATAGCTTCCCTCGATTAAGGTTCATAATACGGAACTTAAAAAGAGTTCGAAATGTCCCTGTTGAGGAAAGCATTTTGAGTTACAGTACCAGTGCAGGCGTAACTAAATGCACAGAAACACCCAGTTATTTAGATCCAGGCTTCTTTCCTTAGCATTTCTAAATGCACACCTTTTCCTCCAAATATCTTGAAGGTAACCAGAAAGACTTAAAATACTGTTTTACGATGACCTCTTAAGTAACAAAAGAAAATAGATTCACTGAAGGGATTGGATATTACTGGTGTTATCATTTATCTAAATTGGCCTCTGAATGTTCTTTCCAGGAGTGTCCTGGAAAAAATTGGATTTTTAAATCAGTGTTATTATTCCTTGAAGATTTTGTTGAACGCATATACGGCAATAATCGCAATAAGTCCAATTACTTAACGGCTAGCATTTATATAGGGGAATTTCCTTAAATTGATTTTGTTCCTAAATCTTTAGCACTTATGTTTGTAATTAGTTAAATTTAGAAGAAATAAGTGCGCTTCCACTTTGCTTGTTATCCTCTATCTGTGCTGGAGTTTAGCAACCTTAATATCCAGTGAGTTTCAATACGGTGCATCAGAAGCATACACTAATCACGAATAGCTATGGAAGAGAGAATGAAATAGGGTCCAAAGGTATTTCTAAGGATTTTAAACTGGTCACACTAATTGATTTAATATATAAATGCTTATTACATTTATAACGCAGGTATAAATGTAATTGAAGTAAAAGTATAGAACCTTTTCTTTTATCTGATTGATTTCATTTTATATAAATGGAATTCTTTAAATTTAAATACAGCTTCTTTTTGCTGAAGTAAAAGTTACTTTTAATGAGGAAGTTTATGAAACTTATTTTAATGAGGCACCTTTTGACATGTTGGATACACCCTAACAAATATTTCTTACATTGAGTTGTGAGAAGTTCTAGGAACTGAAATAAGTCGAAGTTTTAATGAAACAAAGAAAAGTGACATAGCGACGAAACTTTCCCTAATTTAGATTTATTGAGGAGAATATTGTGAGATCTCGTTCTCTTTTTACTAAAACATATTTGAAAATGATAATTAATGGGAATTAATACATCCGCATACTCTTTCACTGCAGGAAAGATTATTTTGAAACAGATGCCGCAAACTTTTAGTTTTGTGGCAGTTATTAAGTTTGTGTTATGTAGTCTTCTTATGTCATTAAAGAACTTGCATGTCTTGCAGAGGTTGTAGTTTCATCCAATTATAGTAGGTACGTAGAGATTTCGCCTGGGATGCCTCTTTCCCTGGAAAAGTAAATTAAACAGATTCGTAGTAATCTTTCTTGCTTATTCTTATCTTGTTTAATTATACACATTGTATTGCTTCAGGCATGTTATAATTTGCGCATGTCGTATGATTTCTCCCATTTCTGGGTAACTTATTTACAGATCCCTTCGGAATTTTAAGTAAAATAAAAAGAGAAGTGGTTCCAAAGGTACCTACGTTGTTACAAAATATCTATCTGAGCGTGAACGTAAGAATCAATTGAAGACGTACTTCGTACATCAGTCATTTAACAAAAATAATAGTGAGATTGCTCCCACCGCCAGTAGAAACATCTGATGTTCATCCACTCAGAATCTTAAGAGAAGAGAGGTATAGTAAAAACAAGAATCTATGTAGAGGGGAGACCATAATTGACAATGTACTCAAGTTTCATGCTACTATTTATGTTCGACCATGCGTTTAAGTTTAAAACATTTATAAAATGTCTTTAATATTCTACGCTGTATGTTATTGTCACTAATGTCTGACATTTTAGTCATGTATTTCTTATTGAATTGTACGGTGCATCAGAAAACCAGTAATTGCTCCTTCCACTGCGAAATCATTGATTTTATTGTTATGTATGCTTTGACACAGCAATACAGAGTCTATATATGCTATAACCTTTAAAATGACACTTTCAAAAGACACTTTCAAAAACGGGAAGACAAATTTAATTTATCATAATCTTTTTCTGCCAAACTCGAACTAGTTGTTATTCGATTCAACACATGAGAATCGATAGTTTCGCTTTTAACTGCGTAATAATGTGTGTAGACGACAAACTATTGAAATATCAATAAATATGAATATAATAAATATCAATTCAAGTTCTTGGGTTGAACTACAATACTCCTCTACTCAGTATACGTAGTAGAGAAAGTAATAAGCTTCCATATAAATATCAAGAATGGTAGTGAAAATAGGCGTGTTAAAACTCATGCACTTTACACAAAAATGTTACAAAAGTGTACTTTCTTTATCCATTTGGGCTTCATCTAAGAACGCAGCAGAAAAAATAAGCAGCAAGCGGCGGGTGTCTTCCTTTTTACTGGAAGAAGTTAACAAGTTTGTCGCTTCAGCAGTGGTTAAAAAGTATAACAGGACGTTAATCAAGATGTAAATTCTGTCCTCATTACCAGCGGGATGAACGCGGATTAAAAGTTAACGCGAACTTTAAAGGCTGGCTTTGTAGTTGGTTCGAAATCGGGAAGGCAGGACGGAAATGATGTATAATGCATGCACGTCGAGGATCTTAGGACGTCTTCCGGTCTCTTCTACAAAGCGCGTCACTCAGGACGCGGATTACAGCATCAAAGAATATGTATACACTCTGGGAGCGATTCCTGTCGTAACTGGTGCTTCATCCACTTCACGTTATCTACTGATCAGCAGTAACTAACCGAGCCACATGAAAAATGTAAGCTATACATAATCTTGTCCGTCTTGAATTCCGTAAAGGAATTGAACAAAGACTATAGTGAAAAGCAGCTAGGATAAGTTTACAAACATGATACCAGGGCTGTGTGTGTGTGTGTGTGTGTGTGTGTGTGTGTGTGAGGGTGTGGGTGTGTGTGTGTCTGTGTGTGTGTGTGTGTGTGTGTGTGTGTGTGTGTGTGTGTGTGTGTGTGTGTGTGTGTGTGTGTGTGTGTGTGGTGCATGGGTGTGCGATAAAGCTAAAATCGAAGAATTTCTGGTAATTTTCGGTTCAGGTTGATTAAGTAATACCTAAATGCATAATGAGTTTCTAAAAAACTGTGTTCGTGTGTTTGTAGGTGAGGGTGAATGTATGTGTATATGTTAGTTTCTTATACAAGAACCCAGAGTAAATTCTTGGAACTACGCGTGTACGGTTACTGCTGTCTCTGCATAACCTTAAAATCCGCGCGACTAAATGACGTCTGTCACAGTAACAAACTCACATTCACGAACAGTAGGCAACTGATTCTGGTGAAATTAAAAGGATAGAATCATATACAATGACAATGAGTCATTGTCAGTTACACTATTGCGGGCTGCTTTATAGCGGTAAAGCAAGAGAAAGAAGATTTGTCGTACACAATTATTTTCCATTGTTGTAGGTGTGCTTTCAACTGCCACGCTGTGTTTACTGAAAGAGTTCGGCTTACTCTTCACATATTCACAGCAATCTGAGGAGACGTTAATTAAAAGTTCAATATTTTATATTAATTTAAATCATATAGAGTAAAAGGGAAGAAAACTTAAAAGAAAAAAGGGGAAAAGGGGATTATGGGCATGGTTGGGGGATAAAGGTACCCAAAAAGGGAAAGAGGTGCATGAAAAATGCCTCTTTTGGTAACTAGAAACAAAACCTCACACTGTGGTATCTTTCCGAAGAGCTTAAATTTACCCTAAGAAAAAAGGTGCGCATCTAAAAATCCTAACCCTGGTTATAGGTGTTTCTCTGCTCTATTGTGTTCAATTTTTTAATGCTTAGGAAGTAACTTTAGAGTATAAATCTCGAAGTTTGGCAGTCCAACACAAAAGACGGAGTGAGATGTATAAAGCGTGAGGCTATTTTAACCAAGACTCAAATTTCAAACTACAAAACAAAATCAAATAGACAAAGATGGTTATATTTTCAGATTTACAAAGATTGTCTGTACATTGGAAGAACAAACAAACAAGTGTCATGATACCAAAGGGTACATTCCGGCATGACTCAATACGTATAGAGCGGTCCCTCAGGGCTTTGGCCGAGAATTGTACGCCAGTCTTGTGCGACACGACGGGCTCTTTCACTTATCTGACATGCGGCAGCGGGCTTCAGTCAGATGTTATTGCTCCTTGAGTACAGACGCGAGACGCGTGTGTATTTGTGTGCGATTGAATTATTGGATTATTACAACCCAGAAATGGCACTGAAATGTTCGCTTGAACAGACTTTTTATGTATGACAATACTTTTGACCTACATTTAAAAATTTTCTCAGATGAAGCATGCTTTCATTTGGCTGGCCATTTGCTTCACAAACAAATAGGTATTGGTGTACTGAAAATCCATAATTAATTCTTTTATATGATGAAAACTCTGTGTTTCTCTCACATGACTTTCTCTACTCCTCTACTAACCATTCTTACAAATCATATTCGTATATCTTCGTGTTAGTTGAGATAAACATTTGTACAAATTATCTTATTGCTTATTTCCTTGTAGGTACAAGGAGAATATCAGAGTTCAGTAGGCTTTGAGCGATAGTCAAATCTTTTAAAGCTTTGCATGCTTAACATATAAAAATGAACGATGTTCCATTTCACGAAAGTTATAAGTTTTCCGAAACTCGCACAAATAACAAGGAATGTCTTCAAAATGGTGCACTGTACAAAAAATTTATTCCAACATAAATTGTGTGTTTTAGCGAGACCTACATTTTTATACTGTAAGATTTTGTCTATCTCTTACGATTTACGAGTTATTGAAAATGAATCCAGAGTAAACAGGATTACTTAGGCTATAGCCAGAAAATTGAAAATATACATTTCACATGTTATACAAATATCTTAAACATATGGAATTTTAATCAAAATCGTTAGAGCCATTTTCAAGAAAATCAAAATTTTCGGAAAATTTTCCTCGCGAGGGGTAGTTTAGGGTGGGGCTATTTTCTTCAAAATATTCGTGTCGCATCCTTGAAAGACATTAAACTTAAACACCAACTTTGGATTTTAACTGACTTTTCGGTTTTGAGTTATGCTGTCCACACGCACACATGCACACACGCACACACACACGCGCGGGCGGATCTTTTTCTAAAAATGCTGTTTTTTTATTAAGGGGTCTCAAAACATATATTTCCGAAACTTCTTCTACTTACCAGCAGAGAAAGCAAAAAAAAAAAAAAAAAAAAAAAAACAGAGTCTATAGGAATAATTCTTGCACCATAGACGATCTTAAAAACAATATAAGAACAGAAATTAAGGAAATTACGCAACAAGAACTTATGCAATTTCATCAGAAGGTGCAAGAATGTTTATCTGCCGAAGGACACTACCTTCAACACCGACTGTGAAAAAGGTTAGTACTGATTAAATAAAACGTAACTATTTTTAATAGGCAATCAATATATCTTAATAATTATCATAAAATCAGTAATAATATGGCATCAGTATTAATAATGAGAACAATAAATGATACACTGAATATAGCCCGCGGAACATGCATCGCGACTACCGGCCAGATGACTGAGGGATCGCACTAGATAATACTCTAGCATCTAAGGTTATCTATCGAAAAGTTTCTCAAGCAGGTAATACAGGAAGGCATCTGCGCAACTATAGTCATTTGTCTGGCTTATATTAACTCAGGTGAGCGACAAACTGCTGTAACATTCGCGATTTTGCTAAGAAGTTAAATCCATGTTAAAAAGTAGAGCCAAATTTCGCGAAACCTAAACATAATTATGTAATTTGGATATACCCATTTTTCACACATTTTCAAGTCACTTTCTCTCGCATTCTAGGTTTTTGGGAGATAGCACGATTTCATGATCTTTCCGCTTATGTTGACACTACACGTAAATGACTTATCCTGTATTCACGTCTACCAATTTAATCTGCCTTCTTAAATTATGTACTTTTATGGCTAGCATTTTCACACTCTTAAAGTCAACAATATTTTGATTAATACAGTTATAAAATAAATCAAAGGTATTTGTTGATCTTAACACCTCAATAATTGTCCTCTTACTTATTTATATTGCATAGTTATAATTTAAAAGAAAAAAGCCCTGGAATCAATCCAACTTTCGTTGTAAGATATTATACAGAAAGTGACAATCTTAACACACTTTCCGCGAGTTAAATCGAGTAGGCCGTGCTCAAATAATTTACCGTAGTAATTATGGCGGCTACCTTGAACGAGCATGTTGATTCTGAAATCGAAGAAACATGGAAGATATGCTTTACTTCTTTCATACCTGAAAAATGTAAAGAGAGATACAAAAGATGCTATACTTAATATATACTAATTAAATTCAACCATCAATACATCACGGGAATATCAGTGTTACGTTTCAAGTTTAGTATTTCACATTTCATTCACACGCCATATTAAATTACTAGTTATCTCCCAAAAATTGTATACAATACACGACTGTTCTCGGAAACTTTTCCTTGGTCCAGTAAGAATCACTTACTACCCTTATATCACAGTATACTGGTAGGAGGTATGCACCAACGGTTTCACGCTACTAGCATTGCATAAAGGAAGGAGGATTAAAACATGCATTCATCTGAAGTGTTATGGACTAGTCATGATCCACAGTGAAGGTAGTCATTATCTGGCACCTGTACCATATCTCCGGAAATGTTTGCAGTATGTGGGCGAACATTATCATGTAGAGACACCAGTCTGTTGTCCGAGCTCTTAGACCTAATGCTCTTTGCTCTGCTAATGTGGAGTAATATTTGTTAATGCCGAGCATTTCATCATCTGTTAGCTAGATGCACATTAGAGGACCAAGACCGTTCACAGACTATTGCACATAATAGCACATGTTTGGTCCTCTGAGGACGCTTACTGTGTGAGATGAATGCGGTAATGGAGCAAGCGGTTCTGTGGCAATGGAACATTCTCCCTTGTTGAGGCCACTGTCGCCTCCCGTTCGCTCATGTAAGTAGTTATTTTTCAACAAAACCACCGTTTTATACCAGAAACTGATAGGTATACGTGCTTTAATGTAAATTTACACTTTTGTTTCTTTAGATTCTTTTTATTGGGATGCTAAGAGCACCAAATTCGTACTACAACTATGTACAAGAGTTATCTAGCAGCTTCACTATCATAATTAATTCACATATTTGGCAGTGTTTTATTCCAAAGAGTATATTGTATATGCCTTTTTCGTGCAAAAACACACATCACTGCACTAAGTCTTCAGGCTTATCCTGTTTAATCCTTTTGATACAACATTGGTATCCAATAGTCAGGCACAACAGGGTTTGAGTGCGAGTGAACTCGTTTTTCATGCTTCATTGGCGGTATCCATTCTTAAATCCCCAAAGATGTTCCTGATGTATCATGGTGCTTTAACGATACCACGTAGTACTTATTTTGAAAATTTTGTATAATTTTAATATTAGATTCTTAGTGTAGCCAAACATGCATCCAAATAGCATTTAGTAACTGCTTATATAAAACTAATTTATTATGTATAGTGAGTTGAGAATATCTTCCTAGCAACCAATACATTTTTCCATACTTCATGTTAAGCTTTTTTTTTTTTTTTAAATTTTTTTTATTTTTTTATTTTTTTTATTTTTGGCATGAGCCTTCCATTTTAGCTTAGCATCAAACATCATGCCTAAGCGCTTGGCTTCGTTTGCATTTGGAAGTATTTATTTATAAATGCAAGTAATCTTTTTACTTTTCTATTTGTAAAATTTACATGAACTGATTTTGTCTCATTAAGTTTAATACGTCACTTTTTAGTCCAGACGTTAACCTCATTTACTGTAGTTTGAAGTTTAATGAATAAGTCCCTTAAGGGCAAAGGCCTCCTGACGTTTGTTGGGATGAGCTCTTATCTAACTCTCTTAGGTAAGCTATTCCTAAAGAGTGTATTTTTGGAAGTCCTACATATTGGTGCTTATACCCAATAGTTAAGTTTGTTTCTTCATCTTGCACACTTTCATCTCACCTATTTGCACACACCTATGTACTGAAGGTTGTTTTCTCTAGTTTTCTCCACACTCGTCTGTCTCTTGCTCTCGTGGTCTACTGGGCCCTTGCAACTCTTTTGAGAAAGTCCGCGCAGGGTGTCCGTTGATGCCCCACACTCCTCTTTACGATCCGGGATCCCACATCATTATCCTACATGTCCATCTCTTGTGGTCCAGTTGCACGAGATGACCTCCCCATTTCCACCTCAGTTTGTCGGCTTCGCTTAAGGCGTCTTTCATAAACAACAGTGAGTCCTTGCCTACGCTGTTTTGTCTCTACAAGCCGAGTGTCCAGCAAAAGAACTTCCCTGTGAACATGTGTGCTTGTATAGATGTATAATACATAACATACATAAAGATCTACAAGTCAAGATGCTAACTTTTCCCTCCGAACCTTGTCTATGCCCTCTATTCTACACTCAATCAATTACAGTTAACTGAGTTTGCGTTTCGTTCAACATTTACCTAATGGATTTCAGGTTCTCCTTTCTACTAAATATTTTTGACTCGATAATTAGAAACTGCAAATTATGTAATAACCAAAATTCTTGCACTTGGCTTGGAATAGACTTCTGAATTATTTGTATGCCATTTTCATGATATAGAATTATTTCCTTTCCAACGGAAAGGCTATAATGATCATTGAGCTTTCATTTGTAAACAATAAAGCTTTCGGCTCTCTGTTTCTCTACCAGAAATCACTTACGTTTAACGCATCCAATAGCATAGAAGGAATAAACGGAAACAATCACCAATGAGGATAAATTTGATTAAATATTATAAGCCCAATTCACTTTTGAACATTCAAACGTTTACCAAGCAGCTTTAGGAACGAAAATCAGTGATAATTCATCATCTCTGTTACCACTGAGCTTCAAATTGAAGAGCTGGACCAGTCTGTGCACAGAAACATGCATTTTGTATCCTAAACCATGAGATTGAAATCTCTCTCTTAAAATATGCATAATGTCTGCTCAAGGGAGCAAAATACAGCACTGGCGGGTATAAAATTCAAGAAAGCCGATTTTGCAAATAATCTTTTAGGCAGATCGTCAGGAAACGATCTCTCCCCTTTTAATACTCACCAGCTCAGACTCACGTTGGAAATTAATTACTTTCGAATTTTGGGAAATATGCTTTTTTTTCTGTAATGTGCATATTGCTTAAAAACCCAGCTTTTCAAGTACATTTAGGTTTTCGAAAGGTAATAGATTAAAACATTTGGCAATATGACTTATTGTAAATTAAATAGTTTTAGTATTACCAATTTCATTATCTCTTGTCGTTTTTACTACGTCCAATAATTACGGGAAGTATTGTATTCCACTCAAAAATTCAATGTCGAGGTTTCACCGGAAATGTATGTTTTGAGGCACACTGAATTCAAAAAAGAATTTTTAGAAAAACGTTCGTGTGTGTGTATGTGTCTGTGTCTGTGCCTGTGAACACCATAACACAAAAAGGAAAAGTTGATTAAAAGTCACAGTTAAGTTAATTATGATTGAAGGATGCAACACGAAGATTTTGAAAAAAATTACTTCACTCTAAACTACCGTTTACATGGAAAATTTTTCGAAAATTTTGAGTTTCTCGAAAATAGCAAATGCAACATATACTTTGAATTTTCTAGCTATAGCTTATGCAGTCCTGTTTACTCTTGATGACTTTTGCATAGCTCGTAAACCGTAAGAGATAGACCAAATCTTACTCTACAAAAATGTGGATCTCGCTAAAACACAAAATCTAAGTCCAAGTAAATCTGTTGTAGAGTGAATCATTTCGAAGGTATTCCTTTAATTTGTGTGGGATTTTCAAAACATACTTTTCGCAAATGGAACATTGTTATTTATTATTATATTTTAGCCATGCAAAGGGAACGGAATGTTAAAGCTTTAAAAGACTTGACTATCGCTCAAAGCGTACTGTATTCCCTCATTCCTCTTGCACCAACAAAAAATTGAGCAATAAGGTAATTTCTGCGAATATTTATCTCTGTTAGCATGAAGAAGATATAGGAATAAGGGTTTGTAAAAAAGGTAGTACAAGAGTAGAGAAAGTCATGTGAGTGCAACACATCAGAGTTTTTATTGTAGCAGTGTAATGATAAAATAACTTAAAAGTGCCAGATTTATCAAATGAGAACGGATCAAAATTTCACATCCAGGCCGTAGATGAAAAAAGTCCTCGTATTGCCATAAAGTGCTTTGTCGGGATATAGTTTTTTCAAAATTAAGAGTTCTATATTAACTAAAAATAAAGTGGACCCTAATTGGTTAAATAATCAATATCTCTAAAAGAGCACCTGTCATCATTTTGATAATTAGGAACCTCAAGGGATGTCAAAAAGGTTCAAACATTGCCCACATTATAATTGCGAACTCCCTATTAAATAACGTAGAATCAACACTTTACATGGAGTAAACGTATCGACGTATTTTCTGACTTCTCAATTACATATTCTGATATCCTTATTCTTTCTGCTTCTATTTATACCTCTTTATTACGTTATGTTTAAATTGTTGTATTCTCATTTGTGGGCGATGTAAATCTTCCGTTACAACTTCAACCCTGACTGGCGTAAACTGAGACAACGAGAGATGTTAGAAGCAAGATGTATTTCTCTCTTCAGAATTTCTTTCATAGAGGGAGAGGGTTTAGCAATACTCTGCTCTTGTTCTACAAAATAAGAATCGAGGGAGAGGGAGGGGGAGAGAGAGAGCGAGAGAGGAAGGGATAAAGAAAGAGAGAAAAGATACAGAAAATCTCACTCATCTTTTTCTAACTATTACTTCTTCCTGTTCAAGAGTTGACGCAAACACTCCTCTCCGTCGAAGACGTCACCTTTAAGATCTATAAGATCTCGTGTTTGGTGTCCGGACTAGCTCTAGCAAGAGGTCCTAATCTGCAGGGTATGCGTGAGTTATGGTAGGAATGGAACCAAACGAAGAATCAACCAACATATCACTTTATTTGTAAATTTCCAGACTTGTAGAGAACTGCCGACGATATTTAAATAGAATGTAACTTTGTAATTTCAACTACAACGTTATAACACTAACTTTGTCACCCTTTAGCAACCGCCGAATTATATATACGCGCTAGCTTACGTACAACTCCCAAGTTGCACGTGTACTCTCGGCTCGATTCAAGACGAGTGTGTCTTGCGTTTCATTTGTTTTTGCGCGGGCAACAATAAAGAAGCGATTTCCATTGGCTAACTTTAGAGCACGTCATGGTAAGATAGGAATCAGCCCGCTAAATCGTTGCACGTGTTTGTTTTTCGTGCGCGTCAACAAAGCGTTATCACTCTTTTAAATCTGCCTAGGCTTCCATTCTTGAGACTTTAACATATTAGCTTTATTACGTCTTCCCCTTCACTATTGACTAGAATCTCCTTTTGTTTCTTTCCATTATCAAATATATTGACATTATAATTTCGGGTTCAGAGTCTAAGAACAGGAGATATCTTAGTGTTATATATTTTATCTGCTCTTTTACTTGCACTTTGCTGTGATGCGAAAAGAAGAAATTGAAAATCTGCGATATAGATATGTTATGAAATTAAGTTAGAGGGGAAGAAGAAATGAAAGTTGAAGTATTTCTGTAGTTCCAAAAGTAAGTCATAATATACTTTCCAGTTATTGCAAAATGATGCTGTTACCTGAACTGCTTTCACTCCTTGTCACTGTACTGTCAATAAAGTTACACGGGAACTACTTTCATTATTTATGAAAAGATGAAACATTTACTTATGACCTATTTATGAAGTTATCTCCTTTCCTTCATTATATAGAAACACGCAGACACATATTCAACAAAATGGTGTGACTTAGAGTTCTACAGTTTTTGTATAGGTACCAAGATTTTGTCTATCCATCAATTACACAAATCCATTCAGAATGAATAGAACGATGTTTTAAATAAAATAGTTAAATTTGTTTTAGAGAATAAAAACAAAGAAGCAATTACTCTGTAAAGCAAAGGTTTAGATGGCAGATTTTGTTGAAAATATTACGTGAGTAGTCCATTCTGAGCTTGAACAGCTTCTTTCCCTCCCCCCTCCCCCTCTCTCCCTTCCCCTCTCTCCATCCCTTCTCCCTCCTCTTCTCCTTCTCCCTCGCCCTCTCTCCCTCCTCCTCTCCATCCTCTTCTCCCTCCCCTTCTCTTTCTCCCTCGCCCTCTCTCACCCTATCTCCCTCTCTCCCTATTTCTCTCCCTCTCTCTCCCTCTATCTCCTCTAGCAAGATTTAATGTATTTCTTAAATTTAATTATGTATTTTATGTATTAATATGGCTTTTATACGTACGGTGAGAAATATTTTCGTAACAACTTCGGCTGAGAGCATAAACATAAACATCGATCTCAACACTTAAGTATAAGAGCATTTATAGTCATATGCGCATACGCATGAAGTGTGTGCGTAAGCAGCATCATCTCTATGCAATGTCAATGTCTCGTGCAGTGTTCAGCGGATTCCCCAAGCTAATGCTGGAGTCGTGTGACGTCGCACCTGGAGAAAGTTTTTATCGCGAGAGCTCGCCCTATTTAATCCCACTATGTATGGTCGAACAATCCCCCCCCCCCCCCACCCTCTCTCTCTCTCTCTCTCGGCCAGAGGAAAAGGATATTCCCATCCCCGGATTCCACTGGGAAGGGATTCTATGTACAAGGGAATACGGTAGTGCTGGCGTACGCGCCTGGCTGTTACTTACATGATGTATCCCAAAGGTAACTCCACATGAGGAATATATCTGAAACAAACATGAGGCCACGAGAGCTACATGCAGCCCTGCGCATGTGTGTACACAGGGGTTACGGCCCATTCAGAATGACAATTAACCTAAGTATAACGTAAATTTAAAAAGTGAAGCATATGTATGTAATGAAACCTTCACAATGAATCACGTAAACATACAAATTTAATGTGTTTCCCTCACAGAACTTATCTATTCACTCTTGTACAAACAACGCCACAGGTAATCTTCGGTGCATTTTGTGTAATTTTCTGGGGTCTTTTGAGGCGTGTTCTTTAGCTTACCTATTACAGAGTGTGCTAGCCTTTGCTTCTTCTGTAAGTGATCCACGAATACATATCTAAAATCTCACACACACAGACACGCACACGCACACACACACACGCACACACACACGCACACGCACACACGCACACACGCACACGCACACACTCACACACACACACACACTTGTTATATATGCAAGCTGGCGAGGAAAACTTGTATTATATTGGTGCTTAGAACACCTAATTGAAACCAAATAAAAACAGGAATATTAAGTACAGCTAGAGCAACATCATTTATCATACATGTTTTAATATTGTGATATATGATTTGTGTAGTATATTAGGCAGAATTAAAATCTTTATGATTAGGTAAATTACGCTTTTTGTTACAATTAAATGACTAACCATTTTTAGAAACTAATATATATACATATATAGGGTACATTAATATAACATACGTATCATGACAATAAAATTGTGTTAAATTTTTGTCTACATCCTCTTGTATTACTGTGATCAGCAGTAAGTTAGTAAAGATAAACTAACCAATTACAGCTTGACTTAGGGGAAAACATCCTGATTTAGTTTCGCTTCTATGCAGCAACAAACATGGATATTAGTGTAAGAATACAGTTCTGTTTACTTTTGTATTAAGTTCTGCCTTTCTATGTACTTCATGAATACCATTCAAGATTTAATTTGCATCCCATGAAAATCTTCTCATCATAAACATTATACATTTTGCTAATCTGGGCCCTCATCGAGATTTCCACCTAGAGTTTAGCCCCTTCAAGGCGTGTCCTTCTCTAGCCGATAATGTATGCCTGCCAATAATGATAAGAAGTGTGTATGAACAAACTGAATACACTCACTACCTGTTTCTCTTTTAGCATTACGCTTGAAAGCGTAAACATATATCGTTTCTACCCAATTTGTATCCTTGTTTTGGTCTTTAGTTAGTTATTTAGCAAAATTAATAGCACATCATTGCATTAGGGCCTAAAGCAATCAATGAAATGGACAAGGCTTCATATTACGACAAACAATGTGACTAGAAGCAAGGTGCAGTAAGATTATCTTAGGCGTTATTTATACCAACTATACTCACAAAACTTACTTCTTCTATGTCACGTTAATCAAAATAAACACTTATAGAAATAGTTTTATTGCACATTTTTGTAGGTACAATGGTAACGGTGGGATGCAGTAGGCTTAAGTGATATAAAAAACGTTTAAGAGATGGTCACTATATGATGACTTTAAAATTCCGTTTTCCTTACGTGATCAGGAGGAAGAAAACAAGTAGCTACTTTCCATTCGGAAAAAGTATAGGAATAGGAGAATTGAAACTAATAACAAGGAGCATCTCAGAAATGGTTAACTCCATAACACAATTGTATGTAATCCTAGCATTAAAACGCTTATTATTAAACTGTGCAAAATTACTCTATTTTTTGCACCACTGCAAGAAAATGCATGACATAATTACTACGGTAAGTAGACAGCAATGACGTTATCACAGCGACAACGTAATTGTCTTCAATGTACCTCTAAGATAACCTGAAATCGTTGCCCTCGCAAGTGCAACAATATTCAAACATAAGAATCACTTCAACAAATCATTCGTTTCTTTTTCATAAACATCTTTTGATTTTCGTGGAATTGATAAGCTCTTAGCACGCTTGGCTTCGTTCAAAATTCAAGTGGGATGCAATCCATATTTTGAATGGTTTCATCACTATCTTCCATTTTCCTCTATAAGTGCTGAAACAAAAGAACCAACATGTGCTTAGCAACCATATTACGTAATACATCTATGATCCCTGATACATCATAATTCTCCATTTACCAAATGTATTATTTGTATGTAGTTTAATGCAACATTGCATAGAACGTTGTAGAACATATATAATATTTTAATTGTGACACTGTTAAAAATAAATATACACTCGTGTCTGAGTCAGTTAGTTACACAGTTACATAAATATTATTTGATACAGATGCTGTGCTTTAACGAGATCTACGCTTTATGTAATAAGATTTTGTTTACCAGTTATGCAAAATTTATTCAGAATGAAGAGGACTTCAGGGCATAACATTTAATTTCAGGCAGAGAATTGAAATATACATGTGTGTTTTCTATTTGTCTTTTGGTTGATAAAATTTCCTATAACCGACAACTTTAGGGTAAACAGTTGAAGCACAAAGCTACAATACGTTAATTCTGCTTACTGTCTGTTAAAAAGCAATGTTTTACTTGCAACTACAAAGCTCGGCCTCTGGGTAATAAGGTCTTTGTTTAATGGACTGACTAAATGGAATGGGCAAGCAGTCAAGTTCATAAACAAGTTCGTGCCCAGGAATAATATGCCCGCAGATTAATAGAAAGCTCTATCTCACGGTTTACTTTGTGCAATGATTTAAGGGCATTTCTGCAGTTTTTTACGATGTGCGTCCTGCATTTATGAGCTGGATGCAGATGTCCGGCTATTATACATCAGGTATATTAAAGTTTTTGTGTCGTAAAAACCTTGCATTTCCATGGAGGATAGCTGAAGGTTCTGACTATGGACGCTCTGCTCTTTGACATTTATCGGTAGCGTGTACTTCCGTATCCTGCCCCACTTGGCTTTTATGAATCCCTGAATATACTCTCTAGTGCTGTAAGCCAATACATCAGTGACATTTGGCGAAAATTGCCGAAAACTTTTATTTTTATTTTCTGCGTTTTTATTGTGCTTATACTTTGTACTTTAACAGCACATTTTCGTTTTCTCAATAACATTTTTAAAGGAAAATGGAAGCCATTTAAATGTTCCAGTGTGGGTGGGCGTTCCTCGTTAAACTTCGTCGCTACAGCTTTCAGATGGAATTTTCGTTTTCACTGGCTTTGATTTTAGTCTCTTGTAGGGAGTTTTGCTTCAGAGAGGTTGTGAGTTGTCTGTGCTGAAACGATTTCCACATATCGAGCTGAAATATACTGAACCTGACACATGTTTTTTCTTGTAAATAGAGAAGTAGGTATAGTCTGTAATTCTGTAATCTTGCCAGGATGTTTCAGTGTTCCAGTTATATATTAGCCTTTGTTTAGGCATTTAATAGGTTTAAAACCTCGTTACTCGTTAGCTTATAGTAATGCAGTAACAAGCAGGTTTTTTATGAGTTTAGTGAACAAATTAGCGAAAGTGCATAATGTGTAGGTTAGCTAAGAGCAATAAATTTCTAAATTTCGCGAGTAATTTGACGCTGAAAGAAAAGTTTTCGTATTAAGAAATGACCAAGAAAACTTGAAGTTCTCAAAAACACAAAGCAGTAAGAGCACATGATAGTGGGAATTCAAGTATATATTCTGCATCTTAATCTGGTGTAATTGTGATAACGATTACTGAGACTGGTGCTACAACGCATATTCCGTAACAGTAAGTAACTTCATTTTATTTGTAAAATAAACTCTGCTTTTAGCTTAACCTAAACAACAGAAACAGAAGCTGATCGCTCGCATGGCCACCTCTAACAGAGGTAGGCAAAACGATACCAATCTATCGAAAGAAAATGCAGCTAACATCGGCTATTCTAACCAAAATGTAACCAATACTGTATGTAACAATGTTTCTTACACGAATAATTAACAACTGAACGCTGATTACTATACTCCTAGTAGCCAAACACACATAAATCCAAATGAAGTAAAGACATTTCCCACTAATGAACTGGCACCACCTAGAAAACCAAGGTAACAATGTGAAACCGTACAAAAGAACAGGCAATAGTTATTGAATCCCATGAGGGGATTACCATCAAAGACTACATGCTTGAGCTAGGGAAACTTACTAACCGTAGCAATACACAGTTTCCCGTATTTTCTTATCCAGTGAAAAATATGCAGAGGAAATTACCATAAACCACTCATCAATAATGTTTTCTTACAAATCAGACCCCTACTAACAAAAATTAAGAGTAATTCTACGCAATGTATGTCCGGTTATCCCTAATTACGCAATAGAAGAGGAATTAAACAAACTAGACATAAGCATAATGTAACAAATATCACCAATCAGAGCTGGTTTATCAATACCAGTATTTTCTCACATATTAAGCTTTCGAAGACAGATGTAGATCCACAATGAAGACTTTGATAAGTTCGCTGAAATTTTTCAAATTTAACATGATGGGACGAATTATTTTATTTACCTGTCGTCCTGCTTTGTTTGTAAAAGTGAGGGACATTTAGCAAAGCTCTGCGTTAACACCAACCAAACACCTGAAAGTACTCCTTCTAAACTCTTCCATTGCATATCTGATGGAAATCTAGATTCTTCGGAATTGCCCGTCCTTAACAAAAAAGTATCAAACCCAAAACCTATAGATGAAGAAAACATATCCATCCTCTCACCTCTAAAAATTATTAAAAATTATTTTCTTGTTTAACGATGCTGTCAATTGCCAGGATCATATCAGCGTCGCCGGTGTGCCGGAATTTTGTCCCGCAGGAGTTCTTTTACATGCCAGTAAATCTACTGACATGGAGCTGTCGTTTTTAAGCACACTTAAAAACCATCGGCCTGGGCCAGGTTTGAACCCGCGACCTAGGGATCCGTAGGCCAGCGTCTAACCAACTGAGCCACCCAGACCGACTCTCAGCTCTAGTAAGCAAAGCACCTCCCGATGTACTCGACAAATCCGGACAGACCAAATGAAATTCTAGTTACTTGAAAATTCTCTAAAATAAACACAGATTCTAGTCTCTCTGCACAGACATAGAGCTCCAAAAGCCCTGTTCTCATGGAAACCCAACCTCACAGTACTAAAAGACTAATTTCAGTAACCAGCAATGAAACTGCCTGGATTGAAGAACAACACAACCTTCCAATTCAATCTATTGCAAAGAAACAGATTTTTACATCTAAACCTAACCGACCTAGAAACCTAAAAGGGACCCAGAAACGTCAGCAGATGTAGTATATCCATACCAAACTATTCAAGCTATGAATCTTCCTATCTCACACAATAATGATCTTAAAGCTTCTTGGACTTTTTATTCTTCTTTGTGGCCTTATGAATAGTTCAATGGAATGTTAATGGTTTTCGACCACAATTCGACTACTTATAACTTCTAATAAACCATCACCTGTCTGAGGTCATTTTCTTCCAAGAAACAAACTTTAGCAACAATTTTGTTTGATACTTAAAACAAATTAAGGTATGCTATAAAAGCCGTATAACTGCGCTTCATGCAAGCGGAAGTGTGGCAACGTGTGCTAAACATAACTTGAATACCAGAGAAATCCCATTAATCACAGAACTAGAAGCGATAGCCATTGTAGTAAATCTGCCTCCGTCAATCTGTATCTGTAATGTTTACATTCCAAACAGTTATACACTCCAGAGCGATGTTTTAATTAACTTAATCCATCAACTAACAAAACCCTTCATATTGTTGGGAGATTTCAACGGCCACAACTTACGGGGAAGCTATACTGACAGAAGAGGAAAGATAATAGAACAATTACTAGACGATTTTGACTTGATTATGCTCAATTCCAAAGAACCACTCTCTTCTGACTCAGCTTATGGAACATCAAGCAGTATCGATTTAACAATTTGCTCACCTGAAGTTTATGAACTACTTAATCGGTCTGTCTACTCATGTTTGTTGGCTAGTGACCATTGAATAGTTCCAAAATTCCACACACCTTCAATACTAAATGGGAATTTCAAAAATCTAATTGGCCGCTGTATCGAAACCTTATTAGAGAAGGTATTCGGAGAAATCCTCCATCTGCTAATTGTTCTACCGATGAAAACGATGCTGTTATTGCTGAAATTGTAATTTAATCATTGTTACATCCGCAAAAGCCAGCGTTCCACAAACCACTGCATCTAACATTAATAGATGTGTACCGTAGTGGAACGAATCTTGTAAAATTACTCTTATGAACAAGCACAGAATATTTTACAAATACAAGAGACACCCATCCTTGGAAAATAAAATTAATTTCGTGAAGCTGAGAGCACAAGCACGCAAAGTTATAAAGGAAAGAAAAAAAGAAAAAATTAAGCTGGTCAACCAATCTGTTTCCTTTAAGCAATAGTACTTCCTCGTCTGTTGTTTGGTATAGAATTTAAAAAAAAAAAAAAAAAAAAAAAAAAAAAGAAAAAGTGGTGCACACAAATGTCCTCATATAACGTCTTTGGAAAGATGAAGATAAAAATTCTAGTTCTTCCACTGACATCGCAGATATCTTCGCAAGTATATCAAGTGATTCTAAACACAAATTTTATCAACACAAAACATCTAAAACAGAAGCAGAGTTGGCTGCACTATCTGAAGACTATGAAGACAGCTACAATGAAGAATTAAGAATCCACTAACGAAGAAACTACAGCTATGCACATTACAACATTCTGGGCCTAACAACACACCATATGAACTGCTAGAAAACGTTCTCTAGAAGGACTTGCGTATCTTAATGAACTATACAACTTTATTTGGACAAATAAAACATTCGATTACTAGTGGCGGTATGCAACATTTGTTCCGGTACCAAAACCCAACAAGGACCTTTACTTTCCAAAAAACTTCAGACCTATTGCTCTCACAAATACAACATGCAAACTAACGGAAAAAATTATTATCCGAAGATTAAAATGCATTTTGTAAACAACAGAAATTCTTCACCGAAATTCAAAGCGGCTTTCGCCGCCACCATTCGACCACCGATACTCTAATTATACCCGAAAGATATCCTAAGTGTATTCTCAAAATCACAGCATCTCTCCATTATACATTTAGACGAAAAATAGCATATGACATCGTATACAAACCAAACATTAAGATACTTCTGGATTTCAAGATCAGACGAAGAATTATTTGCAACTTTCTTTATAATCGCAGCATCAGGGTAAAAACAACCACATACTCTCCAAAGAAATCAAAATAGAAAATGAAGTCAGGGCGCCGTGATCAGTGTGACTCTTTTCCTTGTTTGTTATAAACAATATTGCAACGTCTATTCACCTACCAGTTAAGGCGTGCCTTTATGCTGACGACCTAAATCTTTTTGCCAAAGTAAAAACATAAGCACCAGTCGAAAGCTACTTCAGTTTTAAATGATCTCTAAGAATAGTAGTCTACTCCTGGTTTTAAATTCTCCAGCAGTAAAACTAAATGTATCACAACAAAAAAAGAGTTCCTGGACAGGACCTTGAACTGTATCTTAATAAAGAGAAACTCAACGTAGTTACAACCTCAAAAATTCTGGGTGTCATTTTCGACCAAAAACTTTCATGGAACCCTCGTGTTAAAGCCTTAAAAGAAGCTTGTGCAAAACGACTCAATATTCTCAAGACCCTTGCCGCAAGAAATTGGAGTGCTGATTTATTCACATTTCTCAAAACCTACAAGGCTCTTTGTAGATCCAAACTGGGCTATGGAGCTATTGGGTACATCTCCGCAAACCATTCAACTCTCAAAGCCCTAGACTCCATTCAATCTACTGGTCTAAGGCTGGTATTAGGTGCATTTTTTACCATCCCAATCTCAAGTCTCCAAATGGAAGCATATGAGCCGCCTTTAAATATTCGCAGAAAAGTAACATATGTCAAAAGGATTGCCTCACATCCATGTCATAAAATGTATAACTATGTCTTCCCACTACATATAGCTTGCTTGATGCAAACAGAACGACGCAGAAGTCCGTTTCACATTAGAGTTCTCCAATACTTGAAAGAAATAGATTTAAAAATCCCTGTGATCCAAGCCAGCTATATTGATTACTCCATCCCCTACTGACAAATAAAGCCCACCAATTGATACCCGTCTTTCATCTCACTTGAAATTTCAAACACCTCCCTGGATCCTTGAGCAAATGCGGAGTTCTTTACTGGGTAAATATAACTCTAACACTAACATTTTACTAATGGATCAGCATCCAAAGAGGAAAGAGGGTGTGCAATTGTATAGCCTGATCAGATAATGATCTACAGTTTGTCTCACCTGTTTACCATTTTCTCTTGTGAAACATTCGCCA
Organism: Tenodera sinensis; assembly: GCA_030765045.1. Classification (NCBI taxonomy): domain Eukaryota; kingdom Metazoa; phylum Arthropoda; class Insecta; order Mantodea; family Mantidae; genus Tenodera; species Tenodera sinensis. Next base: position 74,060,409 of record CM060971.1, read on the forward strand.
TTAAGGAAGCTCTTCTATATATTACTAATTCATCCACTAAAATTTACTACACTGTCTTCATCGATTCCTTAAGTGTACTACTTGCCATATAAAACTCTGAGCCACACTGATCCATTAATTCCGATTGTCCTGTCACAATATAAATAAGACGGATAAAAAGATATCCTTTCTATGGACTCCCTCTCACATTGGCATTGCATGTAATGAAACTGCAGATGACGCTGCAAAAGAGGCAACTAAACATCCCGTCACTGATGCATCGATTGCCTCTCCACATCAGCACGTCATCAATTTCATTAAACACATGCAAAAATGGAAACTGACGTAGTCATCAGTCAATAGCAAACTTCACAAAGCTCGCTCAAGCTGCACAAAGCCTTTTCTGCACTTCCAAACACCCAAAAGAAAGAGTTCGAGTTAACACCACCCGGCTTAGAATTGGACTCTCCAAACTAACGCACTGTTTATCTTCTCACTAAGGACCAATCTCCAAACTGTACCTACCAGCTGTGATATTTCTCTAACTAATCACTATATCCTTGTAGACTGCCCAATATAAAGCAGTTGTAGATAACAAGCCGGCATCTCCAATCTTCCTCGTGTAGTTAATGCACCTATATGATCAAGAAGACGCTACACTTTGTGATAGACAAAACTTTCTAATTTACTGTAAATGTTAACGTAATCTAATATCCGTATAATTGGAAATTTATATTTACAATGTAATTCTATGTATAGTCGCGATAAAGCCGCACTGCCAAAACGAACTTAAATAAACATTAAAAAAGAAAGATAAATGATGGAAAAAAAAAAAAAAAAAAAAAAAAAGAGGCAGCAGAGGATCCCACGTATGGGGAATTTTAAGTTGATTGGATTTTAGGTAAGGTACAAAAATATATTGTAGACTCTAAAATCCAGGTTTCTAAGCTCTTTCTTTTTTCGACATTTTTCACGATTAAAAATGCTCCTTAGATCCTAGTATATAACCTATTAGCTTGAAATTTTCAGTAGAGCTTTAGAGATTAAGGTGTTAATATTTATCATACACTAGTTAAAAATTATTAAATAATTTAGCTCAAATTAAATATTTTTCATAATAAAATTTGAAAATATCAATAAATTGTACACAAAACATTTTTCCTCTTAACCTAATTAAATCTAAGCAATGGCTGTATGACAGTTTCTTTATGTCCGTATACTGAGCTCAAATTAAACATTTAGGAAAGACACAATAAACTGTATGGTCCAAGGGTCATTTCATATTTGCATATCAAAAAGTGATGCTATTGATAAATACATTAATAATTTAAAACGTTTGATAGAGGACAGCGACTAACGAGTATACTATATATTTTATGCTCTGAGTGCGTGAAAAAAAAAATCAAAGTAATCAGAAGAAAACTGTGGAATGTTTTAATTTCATGGATACGTTGCCTGCGATGTGTGTCGTGCATTTAAGAGCTGAATGCAGATGTCCGGTTATTATATATCACCTATATTAAAGTTTTTTTGTCGTAAAGGCCTTACATTTCCATGCAGTGGTGTGGATAGCTGCAGGTTCTGGATAATTACGCCCTGCTCCTGCCACACTTTGGCATTTATCGGTAGCGTGTACTTCCGTACCCTGCCCCACTTGCCTTTTATGAACCCCTCAGCACATCCTCTGGTGCTGTAATGGAGCAATCTTCTTTTCCGCAGAGATTTCCACACAGAACTGCGCTCGATGTTACGGGATTAGAGCGGCAGAAACCCTGCTGACAATTTCTTGCAGATTCCAGCTTAAAGTATGCAGCGGCTTTGTTCAACTCCCTTTTCACATTAATAAATTTACGCTGCCGTGGTTTCTTGACTTTATGTTTTAAAATTACGTTTGAATTACTTAAAACAATGAAAATTCTCATTTGCATAATCACTTTAATTATTTTTGTAGCTAAATCCAATGTCCAGTTAAATAATAATGACATATTTCATTCTGCTTCCCCCTTTTCCTAACTCTCGCCTGGTGAAGAACATTTAGGATTTAAGTCGGAAGTTCCACATTTTATCAGAAACTAGCGCCTGTGTCCAGCATTTTTCGGATATTCAATAATGCAAGAACGCTAGAACTTCAAGGAAAGAGGCGATAATCAAAATGAAGGAAGGGCTTGCATACTATCGACTTTCACTACAGCAAGAGCCAAGGAAGTACAGGAGTATTTTTAGACGTTGCTAAGATTGCTTAGTGGTTTATGGTCGAGTTCACTTTTGTATTTACGTATAACACCATAGGGGTGTTCCTGTTAGTACCTCTGCGACTTCCGTAGTAAACATCGAGGTACTGTGCGTGATTAAGTACAGTGCCCGCTCACATTATGAGCAGTCTCTTGTGTATTTCAAGCAGAAAACTGAGACATTACCCCACACCAATTTGCATGACATCAGTCCCGTAGATCCAGCGCGCCCACTCACACGCACACACAAATACTGCGTATAAAAGTACAGGAATGCGTTTTTTTCCTCCGGTGTTAATACATTTTATATAACGACAATACATAAATTGAACAGGAACGAAAAAATGCTTCTCCGATGTACTGCTCGATGAGTCCTTTTTGGTTAAGTTCTCCAAAGAACATCCTTTGCAGGTTATTAAAAAAAATAAAAAAAAGTTTAAAATAAACAAAGTCAAACATTAAGTTTTGGAAAAATGCCTAACTCCAGCTAGAAGAAGATTGCATCTACTGGCTGAGCAGATGAAGTGGTAAAATGAGCACCAAGCCAGGTAAAATATTTTCAACTAATGAGAGGCAATGTATGTATCTTGCTCGTTTCTTTTTTGTCTGCTGTTGTAAACATACATGTAAAGTCGACGAACCATACACAAAGTGTTTGTATAATAACTAATACTAATTTGACACCAGTAAAGTATTTTTCTGTCGAAGGAGCTACGTATCATATAGATCAATTAAGAGCTATGCAGAGTTCTGTGATCCATGAGCATACAGTTCATTCAGAGGTAATGAAGGTTGCCATTCCGAAAGGTGGTGGATAACTTCACTAAGCAATTATGAGCACACAAAGCTACTAGTAAATATGGAGTATAGGATAAAAGCTGGCCATCGAAGAACCGCAGAACATGCACTTGTTATCCAGGCTTAGTCTCATAGGATTATCTCTTTAGTGATTTGAAAAGCCGCTTTTGAGGGCCAACAGTCTGCAGAGGCGCCCATGATCATTTTATAGATCCGATACATTTCCGGAATAGTATGAAAGTGGACAGTAGAAAGTAAAGTATATCCAGATAAGGTTAGACTTATACCGGAGATATCTTTTGTCAACGACTTATCCCCCCACCATGAATACGGTTAAGATTTCAAAGCCCATTTATCCTATATATTCGCCCTAGAACCTCTGCCCAAATCTCAAAAACTGCTCATAGCTTTAATTTATTATGGCTGTAAGTACTCTAATTATTATGGTGTGCTCCTGGATGTTTCCTTATCTGACGATAACTGGTGAATGTGTGGCAGTATCTCTACAGAATTATTCTTAGGTATAACAAAAATGAACAAGGCAAAACCTATAGTATGATTTTTAAAAACGAAATTGCTGTGTGATAGCTTTATAATTTTCTGCTCCTTGCATGGTTAAGAGGAAGTTAAGATTTACCATTTGAAACAGGATAGTATTTGAAAAATATAACAGAGAATGTCGTAAAAATGATTAAGACCATAAAAAATTGTTTGACATGAAGTGCGTACTTTAACAAGATGTGCACTTTTTGCGTATTAAGACTATTTCTATTTCTTTTGCTTTAGGTATTATCAAAACGTCATTCAAACTAAGGACGACTTTACACCCTGCTTATATAAAGATTAAAATAAACACTTCATTCATCTTGAAAATATCTCAAACATAAGGTCTATTAACCACAATAGAGCCATTTTTGAGAAAATAAACGATAACGAAAATTTTCCCAGGTCTACTACAGTTTGAGATGGGGGACTTTCTTGATCATCTTCGTTTTGCATCTTCAGAAGACGCTAAACTCATAACTAAGTTCAGTATTTATCCGAAGTTGTATGCTACTCACACATACAATATACCTACCTTTTTGCTCTTTTGAACGTTGAGCACCTTAATACATGCATCTAGTCACCTCCGTAGTGCAGTGGTAGCGTGCCTGCTTCTGGCGCGGAGGACCCGGGTTCGATCCCCGGTACCGGCATGGGATCACTCAGCCTCGTTAGGTCCAGGAGGGGCCAACTGAGGAGCTACTTGAATAAAGAAGTAGCGACCCCAGGTCGCGAAGGCAACATATCTGGCCGGGAGAGCTCGGGGCGCTCACCACGTCCCACCCTGCAGTACTGCACCCCACGCATGACGCCTGTAGCGGGCAGAGGTGGGGAAGGCAGACGCCAGGCGGTAAACCTTGGTTCGAAAAGGGTTGTTGCGTCAGAGGTTAGCTTTTTTACTTTCTCCACTGGTAAGTAGAAGGAAGTATTGTATTTCACCCAAGAATTCGATGTCAAGATTTCACCGGAAATATATGTTTTGAGGCCCACTGAATCCAAAAAAAGCATCCCTAGAAAAAGGTCCACGCGCGCGCGCGCGCACGTGTGTGTGTGTGTGTGTGTGTGTGTGTGTGTGTGTGTGTGTGTGTGTGTGTGGTCGTGTGTGTGTCTAGATGTATGTGAATAGCATAACTAGAAAATGAATGGTCGGTTCAAAACCAAAGTTGATATTTAAGTTTAATATCTTTTAAGGAGGGGACACGAAGATTTTGAAGAAAATAGCCCCATCCTAAACTATACTTTATGTGGAAAATTTTTCGATAATGTTTCTTTTCTCTAAAATGATTAACGATTGTGATTAAAATGACATGTTTGAGATATGTCTATGAAAAATTGAATTTGTATTTCGAATTTCGAATTTCCTGTCTATGGGCCATGTAGTCCTTTTTACTCTTGATGACTTTTGCACAACTGGTAAACTGTAAGAGCTAGACCAAATCTTGCTGTACAAAAAACGTAGATTTTGCTAAAACACACAATTTATCTCCAAATACATTTATTTATAGAGTGAACCATTTCGGAGATATTCCTTATTATTTGCATGAGTTTTGGAATACTTAAACTTTCGTCAGCAGAAGATCGTTATTCATTTTGGATATCTTAGCCGTGCAAAGAGAACGAAATCTCAAAGCTTTAAAAGATTAACTATCGTTCGAAGGCTACTGTATTCGCGTATTCCCCTTGTTCCTGCAAGGAAATAAGCAATAAGATAATTTCTGCAAGTGTTTATTTCAACTAAAACGAAGAAGATATAGACAAGAGTTTGTAGGAATGGTTAGTACAGGAGTAGGTAAAGTCATGTGAGTGCAACACATCAGACTTTTTGATAAAAGGCCGTACGTTTTTTGTTTGATGTAGGCAACTGGTAGAGAAGGCAGAAATGACAGGCGGTTTGAAATAATCCAGCGGATAGCAGCTGTTTTATTTGTTGTTAATAAAATGTAGGCCATTGTAACTATTTTTGCCTGGAATTTATTACTTTTTGAACCGTGCAAATAAAAGAAAATTTCGTATGGTTTAATAGTATAGAAACCTGAACTGACAGCAGAAATTGTGCCAAGTGTCTTCCGTCTTGCATATATTTCGCTATATTTGCATATTAGGTCGAAAAACCTTGCATAATATTGCAGAGTTATTCCTTGCAGCTCATTGGATGTAATGCACGTAACATTTAGACCACAGGACGTACTTACTACTGCAACAATCACGAAGAAATAAAAAAGGCAAGAGATGCAAATCCTGGATATAATTCGGAAACCATTAGAGCTCGCATTTTATCCGCATTATTAAGCCCTTGGCCAGGGGAAATCTGTGTTACGTACACAAGTACGAGCGAGGCAGGGCTCTAGAGAACTGCACTAATGTTTTATGCATTGGGCAGGGTCAGTATGGACCACGTTGATATCGTGCTGTGAACGGGCTTTTTCATGCTAACCCTCTTTTAGTTTGGATGAATATAGCCTGCTGAGGATTGGCAACGATAGGGATCTCTCGGCTTGTAATGCCTACTTATTTTTAGCCTTTCCTGCACCGTTTTGTTATGCAGAACCCTTATTATTCACCCTTTTACTAAATTTTACATTCAGGCAAATGCTCATATTTTATTTCGCAGCTCATGTAACTTTACAAAGCAGCCTTTAACCCTACAACCAGTGATTCTTTCCTAAGGATACATAAACTTACGTATTTCAGAATAAAATCCTATGCTGTCGTTCGACAATGCCTTCATCATTGTATTATTAACGTTTTGTATAGAATTTCTAGCCTTATTTGGTGGATATTTGGACATGACGCCATAAGCTTGGTACTAAATTCAATAGCAAGGTGGAAATGTATTTGTATTTTTTTAACTAATAAATGCACTTTAATGTATTTTTTCGGATAGTTTAAGATACACACAGTTTCTTTGGAGTGTTTATTACGTCCGTATATTAACCTTTTACGAAATAGAGGCTTGCTGTTGTAAACAAAATTCTCAAAGAGTGGTGATTATGAGAGCGTTTATTACCAAAAAGTAATATGACTGAAGCCTTGAGATATTAAAGGGGCCAAGTACGAAACATAAGAGATAGACTTGTTAAAAAAAACTCTTTAATTACACATTGAATATCTGTTACACATTGCACATTTCTTGATAGCATATATACCAGCGATCAGCTGCCATAATGAGAACATTAAAAATAAAATTTGTGCAAAGGGCTAAGTGCTATGTGTGATTTATTGTGAAAAGTTCTAAATGCCACGCTTTCTTTTGTAAAAATGTTATTCAAAGTAATGTACTGACATTTTTAGTAGAAAATCCTTTTACTTATGAATATATCACACTTGGTTACATACAGTGCTTATCCTAAAACTCTTATCTGGCAAATAATTTACCCTAGCCAGTAAGTCCTTATTTATTTATATGTGATCTTGTTGCTACCATCAATACTTCCCTTTATTTATATGGACCTGACACGTTGAATAGTCTTCGTGATTACTTGTAACCATGGCTCCAGTTCTAAGGTTTTCTGTTACTTAGGATTTTCTGAATTCTTACTCAAGTCGAGTTCAACAGTAAAGTCCACGTGCAGTTTACCTACGGAAAAACCTACACGCTTCCGGCCTTTACTCATCACTGAAAGTCTCCCGCACATATATAACATTCAAAGCATTTTCTAATAAATAGTTAAAGGAATTTAATAGTACGAAACACAAGTTATGGGCCTCTAAATTGTGAGACAGAATTTAAACGCCATATGCTTAGAATAAATTATTGAGATATTGATATGAGAAAATAAATAAAATTATTGATAAGAAGTATAGAGATATAATCAAATATAATTATAAATTTAAAAAGAATAATTATCCAAATGAGAAAAGGTAACAAATTAATTGTTCAAATTTTAACACAGAAAAATTATTAAATGCAGAATAATGATTTGTAAATAACTGTTAATTCATTAAAAACATTTATTCCCATGTTTGTTTATTAACATGCTTGTTTATTGTGAAAATTAAAGCCACTAACTTTTGTTATTTAAGTAGATAAAGACCTTGGCCTAATCCATCGCCATGTACATACCACGTGAAAGCACGTTAAATCTAATTCCTAATCGACCTTGCTCTAGAGTTAGCTGCCTACGAATACATAGATCTATCTGCACCCAGGAACCTATTAACTCACATTAAATCCTCTTCACTGCTGATCTTCCATCACCTTACATTAATGCATGATTTGGTTTCGTTATACACACATATCCTTGGTCGCTTGTATCAATAATGACTGGGAATAATGCGTCAAATGGCTGCTGCATTGGGGAAAGGCTAATCAACTGCACCGATCTATTTTCAGAAGATATGGAGGCTTATTGAACAAGTAATTTGAGACAGGAGACTTATGATCTGTTCGTTCAAATTTCAAAGTTACAGCTCGTTATACTTAGCTTTTTTTATTTCTTCTTCTTTTCTTTATTTTGAGTAGGTCCTATTAGTGCTGTTTTAATCTACATTTTAAATTATGTTTCAATGTATGCAGTTTTATTTCAACGTGTCAGTACAATTAATTAAAATTCTTGCTAAAGAGTTGAAAGCTGTTCAATACGTTCATATGCTGCACTTCAGAATGGAAAGTAGTTTAAAGGGTCAAAGAAAGAGTAAAAGCATAAAAACATGTAAGACTTTACATCAGTTATAAAGGAACTGTTGGAAATGATGACCGGAATTTTCATGGCAAAATTGACAGCGGCGAAGGAACGATTGTCGTACCCTATTCAAGATTTCTAGCGTGAGCCGAATAAGGAAATGATAGTGTTAATGCTCCTCTACAGATGGAATAAGAAAGGAAATCAAATTTAGTAACTTCATGATAGGAAACGAACCCGCGGCCTTCTTGATTACTGCCTTTGACGTTACAAATTGAGAGCAATCAACGAAACGTCTCTGAAGTAGGCTTGACAACGGAAGAAGGTAGCTAATCGTTGTTCAGTGTCGCACTGTCAGGGGATTAGTTCGAGGTTTGAAAGATTTTTGTGGCATTAAGTCTTGAGAACGCTGATAACTCGGGCAACAGTTTTAAAGACAGTCTAAATCAATTTCTCGTCAGGCTTTGCTTTAACACTGACTTGTCAGCCTCTATATTAATATTTTTAACGCCATATAAGTCCGTTATATTTTGTGGCGGACCATACATTGCCTATCTCAAATTAGTTACGTCAGTCACATCTAGAATCTCTGAAGTTATTTCGGTATAGTTCAGTAATACTCTGTATAGAAAGCCTAGTCATAAAAATTGTACAGCCATGGAAAAATATTTGAGAGCACAACATTTTTCTAAGTTCTACGTAGTGTTACAGCGTGGCTTACACAGCTGGATATTTCCAACATGCAGTCAGAGCTAGCTAATTGATGGTCTCTATTAGTATGTTATCGTCAGATAGGCTGTCCTTTGAATCACCCTCGCATTTGTATTTGTCCATGATAAAGAAAGGGGGCGGTGTAGCAAACTGGTGCTATTGTCCCCATTCTTTGATGGTCAATGCGTCAACAAAACCTTGATCAACACTTCAGCATAACGTTTAAACCATAACGTATGTGCATTCGTAGCTGGTATGGAAATGTTAAACGATGGAGCAACAATTTTCAACAATTAAGTACTGCTAATATTTCGTACATTTCGGCGGTATTCGAAAACATTGTCAAAGTGATTCAAATTATGAGATTCACCCTACATATAATTTTGAATCATAGGTTAAATTGAAGAAAAACTGTGGAAGTTACCATAACACGACTTGAGTATTCAATATGGGATCTATTTGTGACGGCTTATATAGCAGCCGCTAGTGCATTTGCTGCCACACTGACGTTAGCACATCTGATGTAACCGATTCTGCTGCTAGGTCCCAGTTCATATAGGTCTACACGTAGCGATGAAGCGTTCTATTAATAGTAATCGTACTGACTTTGCTGGGAATGATAGCTTTCTATTCGTCCACGACATAGAATGACGAGTGCCGTGATGACTCTCCACATTCTCATGCAGTCGTCCGGTGCTCTTTCGTTTACGGAAACCCCGTTGTGTGGATCTGATTCCACTATCTATGTTATAGAAAATGTTAACAAATCTTAGCTGAACTTTAACTACTGAACTATGATTCAGGAATTCCAAGACTCAAGAAGCTTTGTGCCCTGGAATTCTTACGTTTGTATATTTCATTGCCATGACCACCAGAGCAAAGGCAAATATCCCTTGGCTCACAATGTATGCACACTGAAAGTTTGTATCGATATTGCATCGAAGGGAAGGGAGCGCCACAGGTAACGTGGAACTGTAAACAATAGGAGTTAGGCATGTAATCTATTCTGAAAATATGGACATTACAGATACACGTGTGTGTATTGCCAAATAGATATATAAACATGATATTTTAGGGTTATACTATCTTCTCAGTCATCTGTTTGTCCATTATGTAATGTAAAACTATACAGGCGGCTAGGGTTATACTTGCAGATATTTGTACTGGTAACTGAGGACAGTGTAATAAACAATATTGGGTAGTTTAGGTTGGAGGAATTTTCTTCAAAATGTTCGTGTCTCATCCTTGAACTACATTAAACTTAAATACCAACTTTGGTTTTTAATCGACTTTTCGTTTTTAGTTATGCTGTCCACAGACTGACAAACACACACGGACCTTTTTCTAAAAACGTATTTTCTTAAAGGGGGCTCAAAACATATGTTTCCGGTGAAATCTCGACATCGAATTTTTGGGTGGAATACAATGCTTCTGCTACTATACTATACATAGTAGAGAAAGTAAAAAGCAACTAACACTCCGAAGTTGATATCTATTACAATACATTTTAACAAAATATTTCCAACATCCTGCGTACCTATTTTAATATTTAAAGGTAAAGATTTTCCTCCTGTCAGTTAAAGAATGCTTATAGATACACACTCTCTCTATATTACATGATATAACGGCAACACGGAGAAAATATTGTATGGCACATTTACGCGTGGAAAATGTTTTGTAAGTTTATGACAAACAACTGCACTTTCGTAAAATAACAATGCAGGGTATACACTAACGTTAGTGTCAGTATGTCACTATTAGTGTGACACATGAGGTAGTGAAGATGAACATTTGCTGACTTTCAAATACACGAAAAAGAAAGGATTTACGTTAAAGAGATGTCCTCAGTCTTCATCGACTTCCCCAAGGTACTTATCTCAGCTGAACTCCATCCTGCACTGGGAGCATTCAGAGCTCTGGGAGTATTATGCCCGGAAGAAGATAAGCTCAAGATTTTCGGGAAGCACGACAAGCAGTTCTGCTTTCTCATAACCTTCCACCCATAAGCCTTCTCGAAGACAACTCTTAAATAGTCAAGGGGCAAAATTGGTTCATGGGGGATGGGTTGGAAAAGTATTGCATGTGTTACACAACAGACATAATTGTTTAGCACTAATGTCCCAAAATTATTTAAAGTTTTTAGTATTATGATCTATATAAGGTTCATACATGACATCAATATTTCTTCTACCTTCTCGCAGAATTTCATCAATCCACAGTTTGGTTTATGTATGTCCTAAATTCGATTTGATTGAAATTTTACGCGATCCTTTAGGAATCTATGTGATTAAGAAATTTTTTGAGAGTTATATACAGGATGGAAGGTACTTGATTAGAGTCCAGCTTGATAAATGTAATAAATAGGGCGCGGAACCGCGTGCGGTCACATGCAGACACGTATCAGCAGACACGTGCAGCTGTGTACATTCAGAGTAGCAGTGAAGAATCCTTGTACATTGAACTTGTGGCTTATTACACAATCTTCCCCATGTAGTAATAAATTATTCATTGCAATTACTCGCTAAGACATGCTACAATTTAGAATCGCCAAGCCTGTCAGTAGCTAAGCATGGAAATTTGATAGTTTCATAAACCAAAGCGCACAATGTTCAGAAGAAACTTCACCTAATGTATTTTTCTCAGAAGTCTGGGACGTAAGCCACAAATTAAGATTGAAATGTTCCTTAAACCTCGCTTTCAACTTGGCCACGCCGGAAACTGGTATGTGAGCCGGTACCCCACGGTGTTAACGAAGGGGATAGGACAGACCACTGACGTCACTGCAAAAATAGTGAGCGCAGACAAATGACAGTAAAGTTTTCGAATGAACAATGAACTTGCAGAGTGTCTTATGATTTGTAATTTTTTGTTTTCATTTAGTTGATTACATCAGGTTGCTCAAGTGTAACATTCAGTTATTAAACAAATTTTAAACGATATGTTACCAATTCAGAGGTAGTTTTACCTTCAGAAACAAATTTGACATTCCTTTCTTTGTATACCTATACTCGTAGGTATCAAAATTAACAGGTAGTCAGTGAATGAAACGAAAGGAAACATGTTGAAATGATGCCCTCTTGTAGCGCGACATTGCAAGAATTCAGTTTTTGTTGTTGTTGTTGTTGTTGTTGTTTTTGTGCTAAAATACGAATACAGAGGGAAAACTCACATAATACATTTTAAACTGCTTCTCATTTTATATTTCTATCTTTAATTTGGTGCATCAAATACTTTCCACCTGTATACGGGTCGCAGTTCACGCTCACCTCTATGGTGTTGGGATAGTGTCTCTCACATTCAACAGGTTCCGATTTCGAATTTCGGTTAGGGTTACATAAATGAGATTCTCTTCCGCGTTTTCCCTTACTCTGAGATAAGGTAACTGCGGTTGGGGCACATTTTACCATAATTTGCACCGTTTCGTTCACGCACCATCCGATATGGCCTATCAGGTTAAAGAACATTAGTAAAATCATTCACCCCAGTTTATATGTCCTTTTTCCCCAAGTTGGTTCAGCATACAATCCCCATACGAATGACGCTTTAATGCGACCTTTTGCAATATCCCTAAGCACACACTATGCTAATTTTGTTTTCACAAACTTGGGATATGTTGTGGAGCAGTGATGTCCAACCTTGTCTTTTTGGAGACCCTTACGTAATTAGCTGTTATTCCCAACCTCCGATCTTCAGTCAGAGGGTGAATCAGCCTGTGAACTCTCAACCAATCAGAATTCAGCGATGTTTCTAAGTCATAACTTGAATTTTCTGGGAATGTCCTCCGAAGACCTCTTCATTGTGGAGGATTTTTGCATAAACAGTAAAAATTAAACAAAAGCTTACTAAATAATGTTCATCTCATTAAAACATGCAAATTATGTAAAATACTTCTTTTTTTCTTTTGAGTGAACCATTTCCAAGATATTATTTATTATTTGTTTGAATTTGCCAATGCTTATACTTCTCTCAAATAGAAATACGTTATTGGTTTTTTTATCTCTTGGCCTTGCGAAGAGAACGGAATTTCGATGGCATCACATAGCAACCAGCTCTTAAAGCATTTGACTATCGGCCAAAGCCTACGGTATTCCCATATTACCCGTGCACCTACAAGAAAATCAGCAATAAGATAATTTCCGAGAATTCTGAGGTCGATTAAAATTTTGTAGGTAGAGAAATAAGCATTTGCAAGAATAATGGTATAAGAGTGAGTGTAGCTCTAAATATATTTGGGGACAGAGTTTCTCTAAATTGAACTATACTAAAAGTCTGTATCACAATATGTTACGCGACGACCACTTGGTCTTGATCTTCTAAGGCTATGCACTTTGAACTTGTCACCAAATATTAATAGAGTTCTTAAACGTAAGCACTTCTAAGGAAGTCACTAATGACAATGTTTATTGTACAAGATTTAAAAGAGCTTTGGTAAATCAAACACAGCATATATACATGTAAGCAACCAGTCACTGCAACACAAAGCACGTTGGGGACTAAAGAATGGAAAAGTCCACCTGTGGTGGAAGGGGGTAACTACAACCTCTCCTCTTTCGCAATTGTTGGACATCGCTATTGTGGACGTATACGGTATATTGGTAATATGCCAACTATGTAACGGCTTGCCAAATTTTCTAACTTTTAAATTCAAGGAGCCCAAAAATTAATCTCAATATCTTACGAATAGAGTTATTGCACCTCTGGACAACTACGTTTGGTTAATTTATAGGCCACGTTTTTATATCGTCCCATGATGCATAATACAGATGTGATCATTATTAGTGAACGAGAGCATCTTATTGGATAATGGCGCAATAAATTATTATAATAGCTTGCAGTGTAACACACAACAGCGGGAGGTACAATTAAGGTAATTAGGTGGCGTGGCCGACCTGTCATGGAGACTATATACGGTTCAACACCACTTGGGTGCTTGACACGGGTCTTGTTTAACTCAGGTCACTGCTTCATTTGAACCGTTCAAGGCTTAGGATAATGTTACTCTCACGCATAGGTGCTCCGCAGGGATTCATATTGTCTCCGTATGCATTACTGGGACAAGAAGTAGAGCTAGCTGCCAACGTTATCGCACCGTGTGAAAGGCGAGTGAGTGTGTATATGAGCAGGAATAAATCAACCACTGAAGATGGGCGTGGCTGCAAACTCTGTCAGCTTTAATATGCATGCAATGTCATTAACAGGGTTGAAACTACTTTCCACCAAGCATTAAACTCGTATATCGCCTTTAACGATTGTTAAATTTAATTACTCTTTTATTTACATCATATGCTATGGCTATTTTGTGTTGCCACCATTTTTTTCGTTGTCTCTTGTATTAAATCCTTCTTCCTCCTTTCACGAATTAGGCCTTTGACCTGTCCCGGTCTGACTTCCACATTGGTATTCCGATCGATCTTCTTCCTTTAGGTTTGTGTTCTACCTTAGAGGTCCGCTGGCTGGGTTCGGGCCTAATTTGATGAATGTTTGTCGGGCTCGGGTCCGGTCATTGGGACCTTTTCTTGGGCTCGGGTTTTGGCTTGGTTGAGGCCGGGCTGAACCTAAGAATGTCGGCCCGTGGAGGTCTCTATTCCAGCAGCCTTTGGTAGCCTGCTTGAATCCATTCTATTGAGACGGTCTTTCCATCTGTTTATTAGTCTCTTTGATCTATCTCATGTATGAACTAACCTTGAAATCGTTTCTTATTTCACTAGTTAATCTATCCCGTCTTATTACTTCCTTAACTGCCCTCAAAAATTTAATCTCAGCTGCTTGAATGTGACCTTTGTCTTCCTGTTTGAAACCCAGATTTCATTCCCATATAATATTACGGAAACGGCCATAACTTTATAACATTTAAGTTTTGCTTCCTTCCTTGCATATTTTGAGGTTCTTCTAATAACTACAAACACACACACACACACACACACACACACACGCACACACACACACACACACACACACACACACACACACACATTGGCACTTGTGAATCTTATTTTGTATATCATTATCACATATAACAACTTATGTTACATCGAAGATAATTACAATTTTGCACCTGCTTGATTATTTGATCCTATTATTATTTGCGCACTGTTTTCCTGAAAATGCCATCACTTTCGTCTTATTTACTGAAATTTTTGGTTCATACTCCTCTAATATTGTATCCAAAATATATATGGCCGCCTGTAAATAATCTTCAGTTTCATTTATTATACAAAGATTGTCTGTACACAGTAATACACTAAGCTTTGTGCTTGGATCTAATTGAGTTCCTGATTTTTTTCATGATTTTATGGCATCGTCAACACATATTGTAACAAATTTAAATGTAACAACTCTTAGCAAATCTTTTTATTTTCTCAAGCTTCAAGTACAGCCATACTACTCGTTTCTGTCTCTTAATCTTTTTAAACTCTCACACCATACTAGTTTCTGTCTCTTGATCTTCAACAACTCAAAAACTGTCTCTATAGCAACCTCTTGAAAATCAAAGAGTCTTAATGACATGGAGAAGCCATGTCACACTGCTCCCTCCTCAGAGCTGGTCGTCCCGACCAGCACTATCACTGCGGCATCTCCCTTGCGCCCCGGTGGATTAACCCATCGAACCTCTTCTCCTGGTGGTCCACGAGGGCCTGGTGGTCCTGGTATACCTTGAGGTCCTGGGTTTCCATCTCTTCCAGGCATACCTTTAGTTCCAGGTTCACCATCTTTTCCCGACAATCCTGGAGGTCCAGTCATGCCTTTGTCTCCTGGAGGTCCCTGAGGTCCAGGTAACCCTTGTAGACCAATGAGACCACGGTGTCCTTTTGCACCCTTTGGACCTTCTTCTCCTCTATCACCCTTACCTCCCTCTGGCCCTGGAGGTCCTGGCTTTCCTCTAGCTCCCTGTGGCCCTTCTACACCCTGTGGTCCAGTTTCTCCTCGAAGACCCCGTTCTCCTGCTGGTCCTGGAGGTCCATTTGGACCAGGTGGCCCTGGAAGACCTGGTGCCCCTGGAGTTCCCGGAGGTCCTGAAGGTCCTACAGGTCCCTTATCTCCCGGTCTTCCTGCAATACCAGGTGTTCCTGCTTTACCTGGTGCTCCCTCTGGTCCCTGTTCTCCAATTGGTCCCGGTGGTCCTAGAGGTCCTGCAATACCTTGTGGTCCTGGAGGTCCTTCACTGCCTGGCTTCCCTGGTGGACCTGTCTCACCTTGTGCACCTCTCTGACCTCTGAGGCCAGCAGGTCCTGTTGGGCCGGGTAATCCTGGAGCTCCATGTTGTCCTTGAGAGCCTGAGTCACCCTTAGGTCCTTCAGGTCCTGGTGCACCAGCTTGTCCTGGAGGTCCTGGATTGCCCTGTTCACCTTTCATTCCTGGGAATCCACGTTCACCCTTCATTCCAGGCAAGCCTACCAGACCCTGAGGGCCAGGGAATCCTTGTAAACCTTGAGGGCCAGTAGGACCTCGCTCTCCAGGGGGCACGATCCTAGGTATCGCTGTTGGATAGTGTCCCTTGGTCCAGGTAGGACGATGTATGCCATCCTGCTTCGAAATTCTGCAACAGTACCGCCGGTCTTGACGGTCCCTCGTCCAGTTGCCCTTCTTCCTGGTGTGTTGACGGGCCATCCTGCGCACTTTGAAACGGCTCACTGGGTACCATGTCCGCCGACCTCTCTGGCGCACCTTCGCAGCCACCTTGCTTCCGATGGGTCCGGCAACAAACCCCACCACATCCGCGCGAGTCGCGTCCACCGCTGCACTCGTGTTCACTCGTGCTCGGCACGGCCTCTCCTGTATCCTGCCGTCCACGATGATGTCCACCATTCTTCCGTTCACGGCACTATGCGTCAGGTGATTGGATGGCCCCGACGGTCCCCCCATGTCACACGCCAAGTCGGTTCTCGCGTGTTGCTCGTTTGCTTGTGCGCTTCCCTGCTGATCGTCCGAAACGGGCGCAACTGTCGCCTCGGCCACTAGGTGCTCCCTCCCCGGCTCCGCGCTATTCCGTCTGCCCCTGGCATCCAGTACTTTGACGCTCTCGTCAACTCTTACTACCAGGGCGCCAAGACGTTCCCCGTCGTCCTCCACGACGTCCACGTGCTGGCAGAGGTCTTCCACCTTTTCGCCGAGTTGTTCCACGTCTTCCGTCACGCCAATCCGTTCGCCGAGTTGTTCTACGTCTTCCGTCACGCCAATCCGTTCGCCGAGTTGTTCCACGTCTTCCGTCACGCCAATCCGTTCGCCGAGTTGTTCCACGTTTTCCCTCATATCATCCGAAACGGGCGCAACTGTCGCCTCGGCCACTAGGTGCTCCCTCCCCGGCTCCGCGCTATTCCGTCTGCCCCTGGCATCCAGTACTTTGACGCTCTCGTCAACTCTTACTACCAGGGCGCCAAGACGTTCCCCGTCGTCCTCCACGACGTCCACGTGCTGGCAGAGGTCTTCCACCTTTTCGCCGAGTTCTTCCACGCCTTCCGTCACGCCAGCCAGTTGCCCGTCAATTTTCGCCGATAGCTCCGTCTTCATCTCTTTCAGCTCGGCAGCGAGGTTGTCGTTTCTCGTTTCCATTTTGGCAAATAATTCTTTCATCATTGCCATCATCCTGGTTTCCGAATATCCCACTTCCTGACACCAAATGTAACAAATTTAAATGTAACAACTCTTAGCAAATCTTTTTATTTTCTCAAGCTTCAAGTACAGCCATACTACTCGTTTCTGTCTCTTAATCTTTTTAAACTCTCACACCATACTAGTTTCTGTCTCTTGATCTTCAACAACTCAAAAACTGTCTCTATAGCAACCTCTTGAAAATCAAAGAGTCTTAATGACATGGAGAAGCCATGTCACAATATGCTAAACAGGAGTGGGTGCTAAATTGCACCCCTGTCTTACACCTCTATTACTGAAACAAGGTTATTAATAACATTAATTTACTGTAATAATATTTCTGTATTATTGTATAGAATTTTATTTATTTAATTATTTATTAGATGTTTTGGGAATCTCCTGTTCTACATGACATTCCATAGTTTTTCTTGTTTGTACTACATATAGTATTTTTAAAAATATTGTGACAATAACTCCTTCAGTTACTTTTTTGCCACTTTATTTCCCTTCTAAAGCTGAACCACAAAACTATTTCTCTATTTTATCGTTAATACAACTTACAGTTCCTCACAGCTGTTCTGTCTTATCGTAACTCTGACACAAATGTCACTCCTCACAGTTTTACTCTCTCAACAACCGTCTCGCTCATGTCTTAAAACTTGGGTAAAAAAACTGGCCTCTCTCTCCATCCCGACTCGCTTATATAGGCCAGGCAAATTACATCCGCATTCTCTGGAAAATATACCTTTTCTCGAGAAACTTGTAAACAAGTCGGCAGTCGAAAGCTTCTCGAATTGAGAAAAAATTGATTTCGTAAAGAAGTCATAGTCAAATATGTCAACTTCGTCTACCTGGAGAGTTCATTAATGATGCTTATGCATCTATACTTTGTTTTTTGGAGACTATTGTAATCATTTATCTACAAATAACTATTCCTTGTTAAATTATCTGGTAGAATTTTACTCGCGCTAGATAGTTTTTTTTTTTTCAATTTTTTATTTAAACTCGTGTTTCTTGTAATTAAATAATTATTTTTCTTCAAGTAATTTATTATTAAACACTCAGTTTAACTATCGGCACCTGTCACATTACTGAAATTTTTAATCCTCTTGCCTTAGAAAGCGATTTATTGTGATAGTGGCGTACTGGGCATACATTAGTTTTTCCAAGCCAAACACCACTGTTTACCCCTCAAGAGTATAGATTATTATTATTATTATTATTATTATTATTATTATTATTATTATTATTATTATTATTATTATTATTATTATTATTATTATTATTATTATTATTATTATTATTATTATTATTATTATTATTATTATTATTATTATTATTATTATTATTATTATTATTATTATTATTATTATTATTATTATTATTATTATTATTATTATTATTATTATTATTATTATTATTATTATTATTATTATTTGTTTTGGCTATATACCCTATTGATTTTGAATTTGACATAATAACATGATTTTATTACTGCTTAAGCTACATTAGAAGCGATAGTATAACTGAATTACTCACATATTTACCAGTTGACTTATGCCACTGTTGTTTTCACATAGATACATGTTACAGTTTGTTCTACTTATGTAGCTTCACCTTGTTTTTCTTTTTGTTACAGGTATGTGGTCTTTGAAATTTGTCAATATGAACAAGGTAAATTTGCACAACTGTTACCTGAACCTGCTTCTTATGGGCTGTAAGTAACAATGTTATATTAAACACGAAAAACCGTTCTGCATTTCACAAACTTGTCTTATATTTCTCTTTTATAGGCATAGAACTGACAACAGCGAGTATTACTTGTTTTATTTACAACATTCTGTTTCTTAAGAGAGGGCCTGCTCTTTTTGAAACATCTTTCTTACTTTCAAGATTCCTTTTTTTTCCCTGTGATTTTGCCCACGTAGCTATTTCTTCATACTGTGATTTTATTTCATGAAATGGGTTTCATAAGTCAGAGAGCTTTTCTTAGAGACATTCACAACAACTTGAAGAGGAAAAAGTATATATATACACGCACACACACACACACACACGCCATACATATGTAACTCTTTACTACACTGAACAATAAGATTACCTGGCTTTCATTGAAGTGTGAGAGCTCAGAACCAGTTTATATAAGCCCTTTCCGTAGAATATTTTGATCTGATACGCTAGTTTTAAAAGTAGGATTATAGCTCATATATGTATCTCTCAAGTACGTACAAGGAGCCCTTTGAGGAAGTATAAAATAAATATTTCATTTTATAAATCGGCCTCAGTTGTTTATTTTAGCTATGTTTGTGGTTACTGTAGACAAACTAACCAATCCAGCCCAAAACAAAAACATTTCACAGCGTTAAACAATTCAGAAAGATTAAAATGGCAGTGAGAAATGAACTCTCACATTTGGTATACAGATGGCACTATTAGTAAAATATAATTCTATAAATGAGTTTTAAAATAATATAAAATTATCTCTCGAACTTGTTTAAGCTGTCAGCTGTTGCCATTTTTGGAAAAAAATTAAAGAGCATACTTAAGTTGAAATAATGATTTCGTCTCTTTGTATTAGATGCTTTTCATGGCCATGTAGCCAATCCAAGTAAATCTTTTCAAAACGAAACTTAACAAAACTATAACTTATGCTTATGAAATCGGTTTAAGTAGATAAACAAATGGTTGGTCGTGACTATAACATACTTCGGAATTTGATTTATTTTTTAAAGAATAAGGACATTTTAGAGAACGACAGACCCATCCGTCGCAAAGTTTTAACCTACTTATAATACAGTAAGTGCTTACAATTGTGTGATAGTTTCCGAGTAATCTTAGAACAAATATTAATTTGTTACATTCTCTTTATAATGAATAGCAATATATAAACAAACATAATCGGTTTAATTGTTCATTTTTTTCTGTTTGGTTGTAAATGGATCACAAATTCAATTATTAACATCTCAGTTTGTGTTAACGCTTATTATTTATCATATTTCACAATTGCTTTCATATCAGGGCAGACATACACATTATTCACGTGTTCGAACCATCTAAAATGTACTCCAAGTACGTGCGATAACAAGTTTCACGAATTGTTCTTATTTTCTATCACTTAAAGGTGCAGGATCTGGCACAGAATGCTCAAATCTCCTTATGTTGCATTCAGTTAATTAAAATACTAATCAAATATGTTCTATCAAAATTGTTTCTTTAAAATTCAGTCGATTTATTCTGTTATTTTCTATGGCGTCCAAATAATTTGCCTTATTGAGTCAAAATGTAGGCTTCACGTACATGCATGTCTTGCAGTTCATGTTAAGTAACTGCAAATGTAAACATATTATTAAGCTCTAAAGGCTTATTATTTAGAAACATTATTCTCAATGTTAGATAGATCTGTTGTAGTAGTGAAATACTAATGTATTCTGTTCATATTTTGTTTAAATAAGTGTTTTAATGTTTCTATTCTGTTTAAACATTCATCTGTACCTAAATTAACGTGCCAATAATTAGCACTTATTATAATTTATAAACGACACGATTAAATTTGTAAATCTATAATAAACCCAAGCCAATGTGTATGAACTAGGAAAATGTAAATTAAGAATGCATACAACAATTTTTAATTGGTAACAGTTACGGATTGATGAGAAATTTGTATTTCAATCAAGAATTCAATATAGGATTTAACTGGAGATAGGAATATAGTTTAATAAAAATGAAAAAAGAAAATGCGTTTTAAGCAAATGTGAATAGAGGGATGGATGAAGGATGACGAAAGTGGCGCTGCCAGTGTGAACTATAATTCAAAAGTGAACGCTACACTAAATACCCAATTTCATGCTTAAGTCAGGAAACTCCTAAGGATGCAATCCGATGGTTTTCGATGAATTGCTCTGACTTTTTTTAAGTGGATCTTATGCTATGTGCACTACATATTTATAAGTCTGAAATTCTACTTTCTCTCATTGAATGTTCTAGATGGAAATAGATAAATAATAGACAAAAGCTCTAGATACGAGTAACATTCAAGTACAGGATGGTTACTACAAGACAAATCTCTATCACTACACACTTTTGAAACACTTTCTAGTGTTCTTCGAATTTCGCAATCTTCTAAGCAGTACGATTTAAAATGTGAAGGGTTGTTAGTTTTGTGAGCTCATATTATGACTTGCCTTTCAGACCATCTGCTTTTTAACAATTAACTCTAATCGTAGCCTCCTGCATTTGCCTACTACCTACAATATTGAAGACAGTTATGGGGAATTGTTAAGAATTAAATAGAAAAATTTAGAGTTTGTGCAGCAGATTTGATAAACATAAATGGTAAAGGCATTTCTGCGATCACTGCGTATATGATTTTTTCCGCAATAATTGAAATTTTCAATCAATTTACTAGTGTAACTATAAATTTTGAAAGAGTTCTAAATTTTACTGGGAAGGTAGGCCATTTAATATCAGCATGTTACATCATATGAGAAGGAAAAGAAAGCAATCTGGTGTGTTGCACTCACTTGACTTTCTCTACTCTGGCACTATTCTTACAGTCTCTAATTCCTCTAGCTTCTACATGTGAGTCGAGATAAATATTTGAAGAAATTTTCTTATTACTGCTTTTTGTGGCTGCAAGGGGAATGTGGAATATACTAGGCTTTGAGAGATAGTAAAGTATTTCAACGCATTGAAATTCTGTTCCTTTTCTAGGTCCGCGTGCCGATTCCTGGCTGGTATATCTTATAACATAGGATGTGATATCAAAGGCTTCTGGTTGTTTTCACCACAGACTACACTTTCATTCTATCCACAGGTTTTGAATTTTCATGCTGATGCTTTTTGCAGTTGGTTTAAAAGCGGGAGGGCACAAATGCTATACATGACAATAAACAGTAGTGTTGCTATGACTCCCATTTAGAGAATGGGCGCATTGACCTGGATCCCAGAATAAACACCCCTCCATATTTTGTGACTTCAGCAGGTGTTTCTCCAGAAGATAACAAGCCTATGTGGTATAAACGTATATTGTTGGCAATCATGTATGTGGATATTTGTTTACATTAATCTTCCTAGCTCGCATAGCCATTTCACCACGATTCATCATCTGGGGTTGTCACACTGTTAATGATTTATACCACGCCAACAGTGTCACTTCCGACATACACATTTACTCTCGAAAATGTTAAGCATTTGCCAGTATGCATTATCTAAGTTGATTTGTGCTATAATTCATTAAGAAGTATCTACGACTAATAAATTCCAATAGTCGTTAGTGAACTCAGAGGCATATTTTCTAAAATATACGAATATATTGGATACCGGAATTATTAGTGCGAGTTAGACAATTTGATAAAGTAATATATGAGTGTAAGTTCTATCACGTTTATTTTACCTTTCAACTATGTTTAGCCAATCAGCACTATGTGAAATATTTCAAGTATGTAAAGTCACCCCCGCTGAAGTGACTTGGGATATTGTGCAGCAGAAACTCTTTGTGTTACATAGAATAAGGAGCAGTGTGACAGCGATCATTTTTGGCATTACTTAAATATTGTTAGCAACAATAAATAAGTCTTGGTCGTATTAGAGCTGTGTTTGCAGCAGTTCGTAATAGGTAAGAAAAGGTATATGATATGTATGTAGAATAGCATTATAATGTGCATAATTCTACCAATGCATTGTATAATTCATGCTTAACTAGAGGGGACGTTTTTGGCCGCGCTTCACTCCTCGTAAAGCCGGATGAGAATATTGACTTTTGCGAGTAAATATCACAATTCTTAAAGTAAAACTTGACTAACGCGAAAATGTATAACAGCAGTAGCAATTCAATTTCGCTATGTTTTGTTTAGGTATGGACTGCCTCCGTAGCGCAGTTGGTAGCACGGAGGACTCGGGTTCGATCCCCGGTACTAGCATGGGGATTTTATCCCCTCTGGAAGGTCTGGCACGGGGTGCACTCAGCTTCATTAAAGAGCTACTTGATGGAAAAGTAGCGGCCTCAGGTCGTGAAGACCGCATAACTGGCCGGGAGGGATCGGGACGCTGATCACGTACCACCCTCCAGTACTGCACCCCACCAATAACGCCTGTAGGGGGCCGAGGTGGGTGACACAGCGGCTGGGCTGTAAGGCCGGGGCTGTTGTGCCGGGGCTAATTTTTTTGTTAGATATGACAATCCACAAACCAGACATGTGGACTTCAAGTGCGTAAGAAAATCTCTGTAATACAAGTATTCCAAAAGTGTCAAACACACAAGTTAAACAGATAATATACAAACTACAGCTCGGGTCGTATAGCACCTGGATAAACAAAAAAGCAGAGAAGTTCTTAACTAGCATTGCACTAATCACAACAAAGAAAGCGTAAAGCAGGTTAAAGAACCTATAACATATCAGCAAATTCCTGACTCTTGACTAGCATGTTCTAGGCGTGCAGTTGTAATACTCTACGCTCCAGATTCTAAACCAAACTCAACACTTTCTAAAATAATTTTAATTTTGATTTAATTTGTAACAAATTTATTGAATTTTGCTGGTTGTACTAAATAATGGGTAAATTTTATTTAAAGTCCTGGAATAAGTACTGCTTGGCAAAAAGGGTAGGAAAGGATATGATCTACTGATTTTGCACATATGAATGCCACGGCTGGATGATAGCTCATAGAGGAGTGGAGCTCTTTTATATATTTGAAGATTATTCCAGCTACCTTTTTTTATTTTTAACGACTTCCAATCCCTTGCACCTTCTACATACGTTATTAGAGAACACATCTAGGCGAGGCGTAAATACTGCACATCACACGTGCTTGTTATAATCCAACTGGAAAGATTAAAAACGAAAAACAAAACAAAATAAAAAGCATACTAAGTACAATCGATCTGAACTCGACTTGTCTCATCCATTTATATGATGTAAGCTCGATATAAACGAATAGTATTTATGGATACCTTGGTAATAACAACCTAGCTTAATCACGGATGATTATCACATCAAGAGGAAACGCAAATCGTATTCAGATAATTATAACTCATCCGTCAATTATTTCTGATCGTCAATGAGAGAAAAAATGGTGCCTGAAAGATTTGGTCGGGCAGCATGCATTTAATTACTTGCTTTTAAAAATAGACGTTCTTACAGAAGGCTTGCATTTTTATTAACATTACACTTTGCTTATATTTTTGACGTTTGGCCTGTGGATAAAGACTGGTTCATAATTCAGCAGTTGGTGCTTGGGCCCAAATTACTGCACTAGTTGTTGACGGGCCCTTTTACCTCACTCACTTACTGCTCAGTCACTCAGTCAAACGAGCTGAGAAACGATTTTTGGTGCTGGTATCTTGTTAGTTTTTAATTTATTGTTGAGATTTTGTTAATTTGTGGACTAGCACACTTACATTCACTTTCATCTTGATACTTATGTACTGGACTTGGAGGAAGATTCTAATTGAAGGAAAGCTCTGCCAAACGACCCGCGGATACCAAACCCACTGGAACACTAAGCTGATGAGAGGTTGGTATATATTTAAATAATGCAGGTAATCATCAAATCCAAGAAATCTGGGTGCATACCACTTTTCATGTCGCCCGATTATTCGCTTCCAAGTGCGATGTGAAATTCTCCTTAAAACGACTAGGGTGCTGGAAGCATATTCATCTTGAGAGTTTTTTCTCTGATAATTCTTTTTATCATTTCCTGTATGATATGGATATAACCATACTGTCACACACCTGACCAACTTTGGGATGGTCATTTTAGAGGAACTGGTAAATGTAACGATCGTCTTACAATTCACTGTTACTCACTACCCACAAGGATCCGTTGTTCCAAATTGTAGGGAGAACTTATTTATATTTGGTTGTTTAACGACGCTGTCAATTACGAGGATCACATAAGCGCCACCGGTGTGTCGGCATTTTTCCCGCAGGCGGTCTTTTACATGCTAATAAAGCTGCTAACATGGAGCTGTCGTTTTTAAACACCCTTAAAAACCATCGGTCTGGGCCGGATTTGAACCCGCGACCTTGGGATCATTAGGCGAGTGTCTAACCAGTCTTTGGTACGAGTAAGGTGCTAAGATAATTTAGTGTATTTTCTTACCGATGTTGGTATCACTGTGTACTGAAAAGCTCTGCGACCTTAGAGTTGTAGACATGTAAAGGATCTGTCATTTTCTTAGTCGGAAACTGCAATCCAGTAACAGAAATGGAATATGTAAGAAATATTTTTTTCATTTAGTTACCTGCACTTTAAGATTCTATACGTTGCACATACGATATTTATGCAAAACAAAGGCGTAAATACATGTTCTAGGTGTAGTGATAAAATCAGGGATCCATCTATCGGTGACGAAGCTTACTAAAGTAAATTTTCCTAACTTGTCTGTCTTCTGAGTTATTGGCCGCACAGCGGAGAAGATGGACGGAGAAGTTGGAGCAAAAGAAAGCGCACTTTTCGTCTCGCAGTTGATTTGAATCATATGCAAGCAAATATATTTTTAAAACTATTATAATACCATTGAAAACAAGTAATACCATTTAAACGAATACAACATAACGATTTATCTTATTTATCATCATTATTATCGTCATCATGTTCCGGCCTCATATTTCTTCTCATCTTCCTATTGTTCTATAACCAGAAGATTTATATTTGTATGACTGTAATGGAATGCAAAAGTTGCCCATTCTTTGCAAATGACCTTTCCATTTATATTTATTTGTATCTTTTCTTTTGACAAAACATGGGTATCTAATTCTTTCCTGATTTCTTTATTTCTAATATGATCTTGTCCTCTTCATCCTTTTACTTCTCGGAAATATTTAATTTCTGTCTACTCCACACATATATTGGAACTTACTTACTTTATTACTTATTTCTTCATTGTTTGTTTAACGGCTACATTACAGTCTAAATAATTAAATTTTCCCACCTGTTCTATGCACTATCTTCGATCTGTTTATTTGTTTTGCATAAATGTCATGATCTTTGATTTTTGTACTGATGTATTTAAACCATAATCCTGGGTCAATTTTTGACACTTTTATATACTTATTTGTGGCTTTTACTATTTGTCTTGGATTAACATCCTCATCTGCAAGGAGTAACTTATTTATTTTTATTCCAAACGGTATTTCGTCTTTTAATTTTTTAAGTATATCGTCCATATAAATGTTAAATAGCAGCGGAGATAAACTACAGCCTTGCCTTAAACCATTATTAATTATCATATCTTGTAATAATCGTTCATTTCGTAAAGTTATTTTTATTTTTGCTGCCTAATATATATTCCTGAGTACATCTAGGAATTGATTTGGATATCTCTTGTCTAACACTTGCCGAAGTCTAGTCCTGCTGACTTATCGAAAGCTTTTCCTGTATCTACAGAGTATTGCTACCCCCTTAGCTGCGCTTTGTTTTGATGAAATCCCACTCTAAACTGCAGTGCATTTTCCGATCATTTCTGTACCTTTTAATTACTTTTTAGTTTTAGTAAGTCTTCAGTGTTTCTATTTCTTTTACTAATTCTTCTTTTGTGGATATTCCTCTCACATTCCATGTTCCTATTTTTAGCGACTGCGCAAATTCCAATTATGTGTTTCTTTTCCTTCGCTGTGGTTGAAATCTAATGCTATCAATCCGTCTACTATCTTGAGGCTGTTCGATATGTCAAACTTTTACTCCGACCGCGAAACGAACTTTTGGCAAAGCTAGTTTGGTGGTGGGGTTGCCATCTCTGCACCTGAACTCGCAATGCTTTTTGGGGCATTGTCTTCACCATGGCTATCGTGTCTCATCTACCCGCTCTGCCAGTTTTGATCCATCCCGATATTTCATTTCCACGGCACTACCTATACATAAAAGGCATTCCCCGATCCACCAGCTGGGGAAGCGCTCGACGGGGGACATATTTAATGAAGTTAAATTTAGTTCCATGTTTACGTGACAGTAGGGAACCTGGTCTTGACTCTCAGAATGAAACTCCCTTGGAGACCGCAATCCCAAATAATGGGAACAATAGAAGAACACAAGAATGTTAGAGTCAAGCTTCTACACTTCCGGCAAGTTTCGAACACCTAAATCTCCTCCAGCAACTTCCCTGGATATTAAAGGTAATCCAGGAACTAAAAGGAATAGCACAACATCTAAGGTTATAACAAGGCCAGAGTTTATAAATAAGTACTCTAAAACTAGGAAAGCTGTCCGCTCTGAAAAGTAAGGGAACAATATTGAAAGCCCGTACGTCCAGAGGAAGTTTGTCTGTTAGAAAAAGAACATCTGCAAGGAGCGCCAACCGTGCTGCAAGGAAGAGGACAACTGGGTACAGTGACTTTAATTGTGCAAACTGGTACCCTGTTAAGTGTGTAGAGATCGGGAACGATCCATATTTTGTATGTCATAATTTTATGACACAGTGATAAAAAATGTCTGTTTCCTCTTAGCACAGTATCCGTTTACCCCAGGCTTAGAGATTGGGAAAGTGAACATTAAAACATGCTTTAACTAATTACTTTCTCTACTACGTATAGCAAGTAGGGGAAGTACTGTGTTCGACCCAAAACTTCTCTGCCGAGATTTCACTGGAAATATATCTTTTGAGGCCCACTGAATAAAAAATGTAGCTTTAGAAAAAGGTCCGCGCGCGCGCTTGCGTTTGTGTGTGTGTGTGTGTGTGTGTGTGTGTGTGTGTGTGTGTGTGTGTGTGTGTGTGTGTGTGTGTGTGTGTGTGTGTGTGTGTGTGTGTGTGTGTGTGTATGTATGTGAACAGCATAACACAAAAATGTAAAGGTTGGCATTTAAGTTTAATATCTATCAGGGATGCGACACGAAAATTCTGAAGAAAGTTCGTCCGCCTAAACTATCATTTACATGGACAATTTTTCGAAAATTTTGATGTTCTTAAAAATGGCTCTAACGATTTTGATCAAAATGCCATGGGTTTAAGATAGTTTTACGACAACTGAAATTTATATTTTGAATTTTCTAGCTCTAGTCTATGTAGTCGTGTTTACTCTTTGTGACTTTTGCATAACTGGTAAACCGTAAGAGATAGACAAAATGTATATCTCGTTAAAGCACACAAGTTACATCCGAATGTATTTTTTGTGAAGTGAACCATTTCGGAGATATTCCTTGTTATTTGTGTGAGATTTGCAATACTTAAATTTTCTCAAAGCTACTCACTTTCCTTGCACCTACAAGGAAAATTAGCAATAAGATAATTCCTGCAAATGTTCATCTCGATTAACGTGAAGAAGATAGAGGAATAAGAGTCTATAGGAAGAGTTAGTACAAGAATAGAGAATGTCACGTAAGTACAAGGCTTCAGATTTTTTCTGTTCTTGTAACTTACTTCAGAATACTTATTTTTTATTTATTTAACTGTTTCTATTAAAATAATTAGTGGTTATACAACACTTCGTATGGCCATAATTTTGAAAAATGTCCTTATCCTGCCCATTTGCCTCGTCTTTACCCTAATTAGAAATATCATTTATCTTTTTGAAGAAGCAATATCACCTGAAGTAAAAAATATAATAAAGTGCAGAATTAAAGGGATAATAAAATTTTCGATACATC
This sequence comes from Tenodera sinensis, assembly GCA_030765045.1. Taxonomy (NCBI): domain Eukaryota; kingdom Metazoa; phylum Arthropoda; class Insecta; order Mantodea; family Mantidae; genus Tenodera; species Tenodera sinensis. The sequence continues at coordinate 74,089,463 of CM060971.1, forward strand.
CTGTATAATTTATTATAAAGGAGTGATTTATACCGATTACATTCGTAAAGTTATCATAATAAATATCACTCGACGGTGTGAGATAACTTAGATAAAATCTCTTGTATCATATTATAGCAAACTTGTTTCATAATGTCAAACCTGTTGTGAACATGATACATGTGTAACGTCACCTGGCCTCTTTTTAACCCATTTTTCATCCAGTGCGTGTGTGCTTTATGCGAATATTTCAAGATATGAATAGACATTAATTAACAACGAAATCAACTAAAGTATATATTGTTACAGGATCTTAGGGACTGTCTCTTGATAGTAAGTCATTTTAACGACCTTCTGGGATTGCCTTCCAGGATGTTATATTCAGTTTACGTAATGTGCTTATTGTTCCCAATATGCTATCAGTATGAAGTTATTTCCTGATATCAATTATTTCAAGGTGTAGAGAATTGTAGCCTGCCAGTTGTCTCAAACTTCTGGTTTCTATACTTCAATTTATTGTTAGTTTTCACATTGTTGATCCATGCATCAAACATGATATTGCTATTACTTAATAACATTTAAAACTGCTTCTCTTCTAGATATCTTTCCTCGTTGACTGCTCGTTCTTCAATTGTGATTGTAACTATTCAATTTCAAAAACTCGTATTTTTAGTATCTCTACATAAATAGCACGAAATCAAAGTTTGAATATGAACAGAAAAGAAGACGGTCAGTGGTTACAGTGAGTTGATATGAATAACTGAGGCCAAACCAGGTGTAAACTAAACTATTGAAGTGGAAGAAGGAAGAAGATTAATTTATTCCTATAATAATCCTAATAACGTTACTCTTGATTTCAAACCTCAGACAGGTTTAGTCAGTTGAAGCCTTTTTTATGTTTCGTAATTAATAATGTGACGCCTACCGGCAGCCGCCGGACAAAGGGAAATTTGATGTTAAGTACCTCACACCACTGTTTGTAAATACGCGGCCCGACGACCATGGAATTGTCAGAAAAATACTATGAGTGCGACAGAGCAAAGCAATTCCAGACTGTTCGAGAAACTTTCAACTGTCGGTTTATTTACGGTAAGTTTTGAGAAAAAGCGTATTTTCCAGAGAAATCACCGGCACATGGCCTGAACAACAAAAGCGAGTATTGTATAGAGTTTTAGCAGTTTTTAAGTGTGTGTTGTGTACAGTCAGTTTTGAGTTTGAGTGTATATCATCAGAGACAACTATGGACCTTAAACCTCGCATTGGAGTTGTTTGTTGTGTGAAGCAAGCTTTAGTCTTCGTAATGTCGAAGCCTACCATTTAGAAGAAAGAGCAGAAATGAAAAGCATGAAGTAGGGCACATCGGGGCAAAGTGGACACCTTAAGAAATTAGTATCTGTATTCTTCACATGATATAATTTTGTGACAACAGATTTTGACACCATGAGTTCACTTCAATGTATTTAGTTTCTAAAGTTTGGCAATGTTGTAATTAATATTTTCTTCTTTGCTATGAAGTTTTACAATAGCTGAACGGTGTCCACTTTACCAGGTATGCTGGATAAAACGATGCCCTAATGTAATTTTCGTCCTCACTCAATAATTTTTCGACTAATATGGAATTAATTAAGGGGATAAGGATATAAACTTACTAAAAGTTAACAACTTTATCAGTAAAATATTACATTTTATTTAAAATGAAGTATTAATGATTGAAAAAAATGCAATTCTTGTTATTTTAAAAATGTATTTAAGGTTTATTGTTTATCTATTGCATTATATTCTTTTTAAACCAAAAATCACAAATAAATCCGCCAAAATTATCATAAATATCCGCATATTCATCATGTGCCAACTTCAAATATTTTGAACACTGAATCCATCCCTCACCATTATTTGACCAAAAATAGGTGTCACTGCAGATAATACACACTGCAACGTCATTTTCCCCTTTGGAACTAGATTTGTTTTCAGGAATTGATTTCCTGCTACATACTGGGTTCTTCCAATTTTTCAAGCCTTTGATTTGACAGAATCGTTATTGTTTATTTTTGGCTGGATCTTCCTCCATTCCTGCTCAGCTTTCCTCTTCTCCTAGAAAGTTGGTTGTTATAAAGACTGCTGGTTAAAACTATGGCACTGCTTCTCTTCTTATTGGAAGGTCGAGCTTGGGCTGTTATAGAAACTTGCATTATTCCTTCTGGAGTGACCTCAAATGAGGAACAAGTTTTTGGAGGGCAGTTACCCAAAATTTATCTGGATGTTAGCTCGAGAAACTATCAGAAGTAATTGAAAGTTTCATCTGTCACAATGTATTGAACTTCTTTCAACCGTTCAACGACAATTTAAAATTGTATAATGATACTTTTTAGTGCTTTGAGCTATTGACTGTAGAATCGCCGTTTGATGGGTGTAGTTTGTCTATCTGTCCTCACTCCCCCTCTTACCCTTTCTCTCTCTCTCACGTACGCCCACGGGCTCTCTGCACAATACGCATTCACATGTCGCAGCCTGGTGTCGAATACGCGGACTGAATGACGGAGTGGCTCATTAGTAGGTAAAGCTCCGCTACATGTCGGTGTTCGAAGACACGAGCTCTAGGGGCGGTATCCTGGAGGACGATAAATCACTGAATGGAGGTGTTGCTTATAATGCGCTTTGTAAAATTGTGTAATGCTCGGCTACACAATTTGCCAGGTCTATCCATCACATGACTCCCTGCCGAGCAGCCTTGTTGTGAAGCGGTCTGTTAACACTAAAAAACATCCTGCCGAAGAAGCTTTCTCTCTCGTCTCCTTATCTCATACAGAACACAATGAGTCGTATCAATACAAATCAGTGAACAGAACAAAAGGTAAATAGAAATGAGCACCAGCCTTCTTAACCTACTCCATAAAAATATATTCTTCAGTAATACTTATCGTTAGGTTTATAACTCGGGTTGCTGAGGTTTGGTCAACCATTCAGTAAAAGCGTTTTAAAATTGTGTAAATGAGCTACTTAGGTATATTATTACTTTCTCTACTACATATAACAGGTAGGGGAAGCATTGCATTCGACCCAAAATTTTGATGTGGAGATTTTAAAGGAAATACGTTTTGAGGCCCCCTGAATCCGAAAAAAAAAAAAAAAAAAAAAAAAAAAGGATTTTTATAAAACGGTTCGTGTGCGCTGTGTGTCTGCCAGCGTAACTCAAGAAAGAAAAGTCGATTAAAAGCCATAGTTCGTATTTGAGTTTAATATCTTCCAAGCACGCAACACAAAGATTTTGAAAAATGTTCCTCCTTCCTAAACTACCCTTTACATGGAAAATTGTAGAATATTTTGATTTTCTCAAAAATGGTTCTAACAATTTTGATTGAAATGACATATATTTTTATGAAAAATGAAATGTATATTTTGAATTTTCTGGCTATAGCCAATGTAAATGATTTTTGCATAACTGCAAATCGTAACAGATAGACCAAATCTTACTGTACCAAAAATGTAGCTCGCCCTAAAATACACAGTTATGTCCAAATGCATTTTTTTGTGGGGTGAACCATTTCGGAGCTATTCGTTGTTATTTGTGTGAATTTTGCAATACTTAAACTTTTCTTAAATTGAAGGTCGCTATTCACTTTTTGGCCATGCAAATAAAACGGAATTTCAAAGACTTCATATAGTGACCAGTTTTAAAAGATTTCACTATCGCTCAGAGCTCATATTCCCCTTGCACCTATAAGAAAATTACCAATAGGTTTATGTCTACAAATGTTTGCCACGATTAATATGAAGATAGAGGAATAAGAGTTTGTAAGAATAGTTGGTACAACTGAGAGTAAGTAATAACGTGCAGCACATCAGATTTTTATTGCTGGAAGTGGAAACAAGCTCAATTGTTAATAAACATGGTTTTCACACACACACACACACACACACACACACACACACACACACACACACACACACCGCGAGAGACTAAAGATTTGAAAACTAATATCTTAAATTTAGATGTGAGAACCATAGACTAACATTTAGGAAAACTCAAAAGCATGCAACATAGTTATTTAATCGTTATTAGTCTGTAGATACTTTGTGATGTTGATAGATTATTTGCTTCAGTATTAATAGCTTCAGTGTGTAAAATAACTTAGTTATTTAACTTCTTTTAACTTATTCATGTTTTACTGACAGTACAAAATTTGATGATGAAAAAGAGAATAATATTTGTGAATATGCACATTATATAGTTTTGTTATTTGTGGTGCATTAAAACATAAACAGAATAATTTTTGTTAGTGTATTTAAAAGTTTACTCAATAACTTGTAAATAAGTACCAAAACAAGCCGAAACTATTCAGTGAATATTAATTCCACAAGCTATAAGTTTTGAAATAAAATCTGTTGCTGTTTTTGATCCGGCACTTTGGAAGAAAATAATTTCTACCTGCCTTGCCTCTGCAGATAGCAGCACAGTTTGTCACTCAGAACACTTTGGGAGGGAACAGGAAAAGAAGAGGCATATATACATAATTAAATCTATGACGGTCAGCTCACAAACTCTATTGTCATATCTGCTGAAGGTTGTGGCGGTTTTATTAAATTATTATATGAATTGTTAAATTACTCTCTTCTTACTATTTGATCTAATCCTGTGTTGAGGCGCAATTTGTAGCAGATTTGAATTGATGTCTGAATGCCTCGGTCTCGCTGAAGTCGTAAAGCAGATTTGTCTGAAAACGAATATCTGTTGAGATACGAGTCATTTAGCCTGTAAATGGTTTTATTTTATTCTAGCAGTTATCAATCTAGCTGATTATGTAATTAAATAATTATCTGCAGAATTTTAGACAAAATTATCTTTAGTGAGCTCACGAACCGTTGCTATTTAACTATATAAAGAGAAGAGGATCGGATTTCATTGCTTCTGAATTTTACATTTGTCTAGAGGGCTTAGAAAGGAAGCTGCCTCAAGTCTTGCTGCAAAAATGTAGGTATAATTTAAATATTTTACCGTTGTTTATGACTCATTTGTAGCATACCTAAGATCAACTATAAAAATGCTTTATGTCCATGCATTTCTTTTATTTTGCAACAACATATGAAGAAATCTCAGAAGCATCCTGTGATACACTGTAATGTACAAAAACATGCTATATCAAAATTAAACAAGTAGGGAGGAAAACTTTTTACATCCATGACTGCCTAAGTGGTTCCCCTTCTGTTTCCTTTGTTATGGCACCTATTCATCCGCGCTTTCCTTTCATAAGATTTATATCATGATCTTTAGAACCAAAAGAAATAAGTGGATGGAATGGGTTATGTTCTTTTATAGGCGAAAACGAATCAAAAAGAGCAACCCTCCAGGATTTGTTGCATTCCAGATTATTCCAGCATAAACCCCTTTTATTTGAGGTCAAAGGCTTAGAATAATGGATCACGAGATTTCTTCTGTATAATAAGCATACAAAGGAAATCTTATTCTGTCTTTAAAGCAGCGCATTCAAAAGCACTCACAAAGACCACAAAGGCTTCCGGGTTGTTGGACTTGTCTGAGGGAGCCAGCAAGCGAGCCCTAAGGCGTCGGACTCAGACTTATATAGACACATGTGGGCAAAGGGCGAAAGAAGGGTGAGTTTTTATCCTCATAAATGCTGAATAGACTGCCGTCCCTTTAAATTGTGGTTCCCTGCGGCTACTAAATCCAAACATGTTAAACTTTTGAGCTTTATGAATACATTGTATTGTGTTACAGCAGCATCCTTTACCTCAGGTTATTCGCAAAACTTAAATTTTATAAGAGGTTTAACTCTTATCTGGAAAGAGTACTACATCTATACTCTATAAAATATTTTCATGAGTTTCCCAGTCCGGACTAAAACCAAGCATAGGTATAGCAACATTAGCTCTTTCCAAAGTATTATTGTCGTTTCAGGAGATTTTACGTCAGTTGGTTAAAGCAGTGAATATTGTAACGCCGGGCGTGGCACAAACCAAAGGACTGTCGGGGCTAAACTACTTCACGCCACATACCACGTTGGCGAGCAAAGTCTGTCTCGCGCGACTGTTTGTGGATACGCGACCAACAACTGAGCGGCAGAACCAAAATAGGTTTTCTCCAGGGCCTTCGACAAGGAAGGCATCATTGCCAGCGTGTTTGAAGAAGTTCGCGAAAGTTCACTGTGACAGCATCCCCTCTGTATAAGGAGGTGATAAAACAGCAGAGGGAGTTACAGTTACGAACATTTGTAAAAGTTTTAACGATCGTCGAATGATTGTATCGTCGGGGTTAGCGCATCACAGACGAAATGAAGAGAGGCAGTGAAAGGACTGTGTCAACGGTACGAGAAGACAAAAATGGGTGTTGTATTATCACGAAAGAGTTGAGAATGTGTTAAAGACCAGAATAGAACTGTGAATTTGTGCAAAACTTGGAAAGAAATTAAAGTGAGAGAAAAAAGTAATTGCACTGATTTTGTTATTTGTCACAATATCACTCGCCGGGATTTCAGTACAAAATCCTCCAAATCTTTATAACTATAACGAAAGGGATGAGCCCACTGAAAACAATTAGTGATTGGCGGTGGTGTATGCGGCAGAATATTTGACAGCACAGTGCACTGTGGTGAAATACGTATTTCAATTATTGTTAATGCTCTGTTTGAATTTTCTTTAGGCCATTTGAATTCAGTATAACCAAAGTACTCAAATACGAACCAAGTTCAGCATGCTTAAAGGATGAGACATGACAATTTTTCAAGAAACCACCCACTCCAAACTACTCTTTCGCGGCAAATTTGTCGAAAGGTTTTACTTTCTCAAAGTGGATATATCGATTTTCATTAAAATATAATATTCTTTATATTTTTACGCACATTCATTTTGAGTTTCCTGAAAATAGCTTGTCATGTCCTCTTCATTTTGAATACATTTTGTATAATAGGTCAACCATACGCGATAGACAAAATTTTACTGTTTGATTTAAAACACACAGTTCATGTCAAGGGAATATTCCTAGCATGAACTATTTTCAACATATTGGTTGACATTTCTAAATTTTCTTTTCAAATGGTAAGTCAGTATTTGTTATAACTTTGCCTGCTGACTTAGCGTAAATAGAGAAACCATTCAATACCGATTTATCAGGGAAAATACACCTTTTAAGACACCCTGAATTACAAAAAGAATACAAAAAGCTCAGCGGTATGTGTGTGTGCGTGTGTGTGTGAGAGAGAGACGGTATGTGCATGTGTGTGTCCTGTGAAATACATAATTCAAAAAGAAAAAGTAAGTTAAACGTCAAACTTGGTAATACCAAAATATCTTTAGTTTGGTTTAATTTATAATATTAGCATGACAAAATGTACCTATATTTTAAGTTTTCTAAGAACAGACTGTGATGTCCTCTGCATTCTTAATGACTCGCACAATTAGTGAACTATAATGGAGATACAATATCTTCGTTACTACTCTCCGGTAGAATCAAACAAGTTATTCCAAATAAATGTTTATTGTGGTGTTAACCCTTTTGGTTATTCCTTTTACCTTTCTAATATTTTACCCTTCTCAAGTGGTAGGTCGTTTATCGCCTGTTCATGTAAAGAGTAAGCAATTTCAAAGTCATCACAAAGCAATTCTAATGTACTACGAACTGTACAACTAGGCAATAACGTTTACCTCTCTTAAGGGAATATTAAAATGTAATATAAATCTCGCAATCATCACTATTCAAATGACTTTAAAAGGACCTAAGGACCTACATTAAAAATGCATTTTGAATTTTGATATTATAGATACCTATATTTACGTTATATTGTTTAAAAATCTACAATAATTGTTTTTACACTTTGAAATTTGAGATGCTTGGAAATTATTTTGACACATTTACTTTGTCTAAAATGGTGAAGTTTCAATCAACTCTTTTAAAATTTCCCCTATATATTTTCGGAACGCAATAAATTAGATTATAACTGTCACATAATGTTTTGTTTTGTACGGTGGTTGAGTTATTAACTTTTTAAAGTTATATAAAAGTTTCCAATGACAGAATTTACAAATTATATTCTTTTGAGAAAACCAACTACTAAAAACGTAACAAAACAAAATTGTATAACATGTTTGTCTGTTATTAGGTAAACGACAGAGATTTTAAAACAAAAATGGTTTTAAAATCGCATGCTGTGAAGCATTTGTCCTAGGATAATAAAATTGAGCTGGCAGATATCAACTGACACTTGGAACCATATATTTTTGCGATAAGAGGAGAACACTGAAAACTAATGTTCGGCTGAATTGGCTGAAAACTCAATAAAGTCACATTCAGTGTGGTATCCCCTTAACAACAAGCAGAAAGAACAATATGGTTTTGTAAATGGGTGAGTAGAGAAAATCAGACTTTTTTATTGGTTCTAAACTTTGTGTCAGTTGTGTTTATATCTGTGCAAGGTTAGTGAGATCTAAGTAAATACTTTACAACATATTTTTCGCTGAGAAAAGGATGCCGTTTATAGGAAGCTGGGTAGATGTGAATCAGGAAGAGGTAAAGATGGTATTTAATTAAGTTTGGTAGTCAGAGGGAGGTGATATGCAGTCGAAGAACGGCCCTACTAGGACCGGTCCATCAGTTCAACCCATGATATTGCCTGCACGTTATTGAAGCCAGGGGAGATCAAAGATGTGTTTCACCTCGCTGTAACCGCATATATTGTCTTGTTTAATTAAATCTTATGTGACAAACATCTCACTGCCTCCTCCCCGTTGCTAATGTTTATGTTCACTGCAGTGCCTGCGCCTTAATAAGAATAGATTATTAAACAGAGGCATGTCTGCCAAAGGAAACCTGCAAGTACACTGTTGCCAACTCGACCATCAAGCGAAAGCATACCTGGCATCAGCTGATGGTGACAAAATGACAGTTACGTTCAGTTACTTTTTTCTCACTTTATTTTCCTTTTAAAACTGAAGCACAAGGTACAATTCTCTTTTACCGTCGTTAACACAATCTACAGTTCTTCACGATCTTACAACTTACAACTGTTCTACTTTTTCGTAGTCTGATAAACAATTTTATGTTTTTTTTTTCAGTCCCCCCCCCCCTCTCTCTCTCTATCAGTCGGCTTCGACCATAACATTCACTAAAGCTTCTTGACTAGTGACAAAGAACTCTGACGCGACATGTCTACAACTGTCCCCGTCGATAAATACAGTTCTCTCGACGACTGCTGTACGCGCGCGCGCGCGCGCACACACACACACACACACACACACACACACACACACACACACACAGAGACACACATACACTGCTAATAGTTGTCTCGTTCAACATTCACGTTCCAATCACAAAACCAGAATTTGATTCGACGACTCGTATTTGCAACTATTCGCTTCTCCCGTCTCGCCTTCTTATACAGCCAGAATGACGTAGTACGGATCTTACTCGAACTTGCCGTAAACAAGCCGGCAGCCAGCAGATTCGCGAACGTCCTCGAAACGCTTTGACCTACCGCGCTCCATTGTTGTTTGTGTTTACTCGCCGCGAGTGGTGTGAGGTAGCTTGATCTTGGCTCGCTTTGATGTCCACCAGCCTGTCGGCAGTTGTTACAGTGTGATTCTATGAATTTCCTGTTAATCCAGATAAACTTTCAATTCACGTGTATATATTTCCTTGTGGTTTGCGGTAGTCAGATTTTTAAACTGTGTAGTTTTTAATGACCGCAGAAAGAAAAGAGTAGCAACTTGCCACTTGCAAAAGGTGGTAGTACTTGAAAAGTCAAACTACTAACAAGAAATATCTGGGAAATTGTTAAAGCTAAAGAAAACCTATAAAAGCTAAAATACTACTACAATGTTTAAAGATGAACATTTCAGAGACCCCTTGACTTAAAATGGGTTTCTCTTTTACAGTACAGGTGGCACACTGGTAGGTATACTGTCATTGACTCGGGGTAATGTCTTTGTCCTTGAACGTGCAATCGCGCAGTGGGGTGTGGAGCTTCTCGGCACGATATAAATAGAGTAACACTAGTAGATCAAAATTACTATCTACAAGGCAGTTGCACTGTAAGCAGTGCCAGTGTTGCTAGAAAATTATATCGTGTGATTTCTTTTTCATACAATTGCTTAGTTGTATGGGCTAATATAAGTGATGCTCTTTCGCGTAATATTTATTGTATCGGGGAAAAAAGAATAAGCTGCTTTTGAAGCAGACTGTTAGAAAAAACAATAGAGCGCTAACTGGAGTTGTCTTGTGACAACTATAATGTCATAGCTAAACTCCTGGGTCATATACAGTATTGGAGTTGTAACTGTCACTACCGTGCAATGGGCAGGGACTTGTCCCTTTAGGTAAGTTAGACTTCGATTGAGTTGCAATAATATATACTGTTTAGGAAAAAAATACACCATTTCTCCTCCTTTTTCCTCCATACTTGTTGCTTGAAAAGCACAGCGATCGAGAGGGGGAGAGAAGGGGTAGGAAAGAATAGACAAATAGTTTATTTGCCGGTAAACCTAAACCTAGTAGCACCAGTCAAATCAATTATTAGTGGTGATACAGTTTTATTTTTATTTATTTTGTTAGCGTTAAGTCATAAATAGCAAATACGAAATAAATAAAGTAATAAAATTGTGTACATGCTACCAAGACCGAAATTATTGTACACGCGGCCTAATTATACAATGGTTGACAACACAGCAGCAGCAGCTATAGTGGTTTTTGTGAAGAAGCTTCTGACCTTGATTAGCATAGTTGCTCGACACCGTCTGTGGTTGTAGACTCATTTGCTTTTCACTTGGACACAAACAAACCTTTCACCCTCCTGTAGTGAAAGTTTCACTAGGTATTTATCTACCTGCCTTTGTAAACTAGCATTTATGTGGACAAGCCTGACAACAATGGTGCTTTCTATTCAACTGTCAGGACAACGCCTCACAAGTGTCACAAACTTGTCAACGATAGGATCAAAGAGGCCAAAGTGGAAACACAACCAGCATGCATACTGCAGGGGTTTCATCAGTGGCACACGCGGAAATGTTTACCTGATTTCTGTGCATTAGTTGCGCGAACACAGCACAGCTTGGATAATTGAAGCTGAAGGGAGAAGTAAAAGAAAATTCAAAATACCCAAAAATTTGAATTACAAAAGTTACGTCTAAACTTGACAGTTTAGCAACGCAGGTACATGTTTACATCCATCAGGATTTCCCGGTTCTCTCTCTTTTTCGCTCGAGGCACTGCTTAAAATTTTGTCCTTACCCTTCAGATGCTGACAGTGTTCGCTGATATACTGTATAGTTTCGCGATTTCAGATTTTCTCTTCAAGTCCTTATCAACTTCTCGAATTACGGCAACTTGTTTCGCAAAAGTTGGTCTTGTACTGGACCCGCGGTTTACTAAGACATATAGCGGTATTGATTTGCAACACACTGAATAGTAGGAAGCCGTGTTTTAAACAAGGCGTATGGGAGGAGGCATGGGAGCTCAAGGCCGGCAGGTAGGAAAGTTATTCTGTCCCCCAAACAGCATTGCGATAAAACTAAAACCCCAGAGTGATGACCTCTTTTGCAGAAACACATGGGCGAAGTTATCAGTGCTTTCTGCAGAACAGTTCGTTGTTGACAGGTTAGGTAAAAACGCTGGTTTTAATCCTATACCCGCCGGCCTTGTTTTAAACTGTGAAATTATATTTCTCCATGGGCTCCTACGATTGGTAGACATATAGCGCTACTTAACTGAATAAAAGGAAGTAGTTTTTGTACAAGGTCCATGTGCGTGTGCGTGTGCGTGTGTGTGTGTGTTAGTGCTTGCCTGCGTGTGTAAGGCTGTCTGTCTGTGAACGACGAAAACTCGGTTAAAAGCCAAAGTTGGTACTTAAGTTTAATTTCTTTTAAGGATGCAGCACTCCTCCACCCTTAACTACCCTTTACATGGAATTTTTTTCACAAATTTTATTTTTACAAAAAATGACTAACCATTTATTTAAATTCCATATGTTGAAGATATTTTTATGGCAAATGAAATATGTCGGTCTGGGTGGCTCAGTTGGTTAGACGCTGGCTTACGGATCCCAAGGTCGCGGGTTCAAACCCGGCCCAGGCCGATGGTTTTTAAGCGTGCTTAAAAACGACAGCTCCATGTCAGTAGATTTGTGGCATGTAAAAGAACTCCTGTGGGACAAAATTCCGGCACACCGGCGACGCTGATGTGATCCTGGCAATTGACAGCGTCGTTAAACAACAAAATAATAATATGGCAAATGATATGTATATTTTGAACTTTCTGTCTACTCTTGATGACTTTTGTATAACTGGTGAACCGTAAGAGTGGAGTGAACCATTTTGGAGGTATTCCTTATTATTTGTGTGAGTTTCGTAATACAGAAACTTTTCTCAAATGGAAGGCGTTATTCAGTTATTTTAACTCTTGGCCGTGTAAACAGAACGAAATTTGAAAGGTTTAAAAGATTTTACTCTCGCTCAAAGCCTACTGTATTTCCATATTCCCCTTACACCTACAAGGAAATAAACAGTAAGATAACTGCTGCAAATGTTTACCTCGGCTAACATGAAGAAGATGGAGGCATGTTTGTACAAGAATAGAAAAAGTTCATGTAAGTGCAACACATCAGAGTTTTGCATTATAGTACGATGCGGTCTTAAAATTAATTATATTGGTGCCCTTGGGAAAATTATAACTACCATTAATGTGAATATTCCTTCTTCTTTCTGCTTGAATGGCATCATCAACAACTATGAAGGTGTGCAGAGTTAAAATTAAACTAAAATGTTATATGAAACCCTTCGCATGTAGGTGTGATTATATTAGAGGTGATTGTATCTGAAGCCCAAGGGGTGACAAGTACACAAAATTAGATAACGTAAAATATTTTTTTGGAGAAATTATATATTTCTAATATGAAGAAAGAACGAGAATATGCAAACGACATTCTGACTGACAATTACAAAGAAATTCACATTGAAGTCTAGGACAACAAGCGTGAAACCACAACTCTACAGGAAGAGTGTCAATTGGCACACTCGGAAGCAAACTACGGAGAATGCTTGAAGACGAATCAAGTAATTTATTGCCAGTACCTTAAAGTGCAGAAGAAGACAAATCGCTGTGAAGTGCGATGACTCCTGCCGGTGAAAAGGTAAATCCTCTGTCTAGCAGTGCAGCGAGCGCCATTCATCTGGGAGTCTGTGATACATGAGGTCGTGTTTACTAAAATTTGCAACAACGCGCGGCAATTAAGCTTGTGTTCTACCTGACTAAAGCTATATGCATTAGCTTGGAAATGTTGCAGCCAGCTCATATGAACCTTTGTATAATGCACAACGCAAGGCTTCCAGTGACGTACACGATTATTCAAAGCTCCTCAAGGTTCTCTGCGTGCTGGAGGAACTGAGGTAGAATGAGCTCTTCTAACATGGTTTTGCAATAAAACCTTTGGATTAGCACACAACTCATGTATGACATTATTATTATTATTATTATTATTATTATTATTATTATTATTATTATTATTATTATTATTATTATTATTATTATTATTATTATTATTATTATTATTATTATTATTATTATTATTATTATTATTATTATTATTATTGTTATTGTTGTTATTGTTGTTGTTATTGTTGTTGTTATTGTTGTTGTTATTGTTGTTGTTATTGTTGTTGTTATTCTTGTTGTTATTGTTATTGTTATTGTTATTGTTATTGTTATTGTTATTGTTATTGTTATTGTTATTGTTATTGTTATTGTTATTGTTATTGTTATTGTTATTGTTATTGTTATTGTTATTGTTATTGTTATTGTTATTGTTATTGTTACTGTTACTGTTACTGTTACTGTTATAATTATTACTGTTATTATTATTACTATTGTTATTATTATTACTATTATTATTTATTATTATTATTATTATTATTATTACTATTATTACTATTATTATTATTACTGTTATTACTATTATTACTATTTTTATTACTATTATTATTATTATTATTATTATTATTATTATTATTATTACTACTATTACTATTAATTATTTATTTAGGAATTTTTACAATGCTGTAGGTTTCTTACACCAATCAAAATAATTTATAATGATAATGATAATAATAAATTGCAACAATACAAGAAGTAGAAGGTTAATACTAGGATGTCGACTTTTCTTTCTTCTGTCTCCATTGCTCCCTATCCAGCGTATCTATTTGTTATCCAGTTTTCATCCAGTCTTCTTCTTTTTAAATTTCTATAGCAGGTAGTCAGCTACCCCTTATTTTCTAGTTTTATGCAATCCGCGTGTTATACTCTAACATGAAATCCTTAGCGCTTATGCGAGATTTTATCCATTTAACATATGCATGTTCAACGGAATATTTATTTCTGAAGTTCTAGGTGACTCCCAAATTCTTGTACAAGTTCAGCAATACGTGAATATTTCGAGTGCACATGCCGTTTAATGGGTGGCCTACATTCCAAAAAATAAGGGACCTGTATATAAAATAGGCGAAAAACAGCACAGAGTGAACCACCCACCACTGTTCGTCGCGCCTGTCTCTGAAGTGTGGTGGAAGCGTGTGGGCCTCACGTCCAAGAGGTTACGAATTCGAATCTCGCTTAGGGTGAGTTATTCGGATAAGGCTTTTTCCGAGTTTTTCCCTTCTCCTGAGAAGACGCATGTCGGATAACTTAAAGCTCTATGAACCTCGGGCTCATTTGAGCATCATTTCACCCCTTTCATTCATTCACCGTCCGATATAACATTACGTTGAAGGACGTTAATTTAATAAAAAACGACCAAATACAACATATGCATTAGTGAACGTGATTAAGGACATATTCTCCCAACAATCCATTGCTATTCCTCCAGGTATTTTAATGTAATTTCCTATGTGTACGATCACTTTTTACACCCACTGTACTTCACCTTTTGTTCTTTTTCCAGAGTACATTTAGCGACGTGCATTTCATGCCATAAGCAACGAGAATGTTTTTCGGCGTTAGTGTTTTGCATTTATTACCCACTCTAGTTCATACTGCTATGATGGAAAGGTGCATTTCCTGCGTTCAGTGCTGGTAATCTCATTTACCTGCGTGTTGAAGTTGGAACTTTCTCGGGATTTGTTGTTCCCACGACAAGTTGCTCAGCTTATCTGCAGCTCTCAGCGGAGATAGTCTATCATCTTGTTTTGGTGTAATAAATGGTAACACTTTTGGTAAACGTGGAAAAGGATTGAAACCTAGAAGAAAAAAGTAAATTGTAATTTATCCCGTACATCTGTGTTTGAAGGTTGCATTAATAAATATTATTTAGAAATCGAAATATGAAAGATAAAAGGTTTAATGGTATACACGGATTACACGGAGTATTTTCATTGTACCTATATAAACTTATAGGCTTTCTGTCCCTAACGCCCGCAGACATGAGCTTCATGCAAATATTGATTTAGAACTGGGAACAATAAGCAATAATGGGCTAAGGAATTGAAAGCCTGCATTAGAAATAGTTAGCATCTAACCATTTACAAACCTGCTAAGTTATTGCACATCGAAACATAAATAATGACTTCACATTTAAAATTAAAATGTTATAAGCTAATTGTAGTTCAGGAATTAAAACTTTATAAAAAATTGGGTTTTGCATAATCTTAATGATCGTGTTATTGACATGCCTATGCTGTTAGTTTTCTTTCTTTTTAACGGATGCAGAATTGTTATATTTTTATATATCCATGACGAGTTAATGGGATTAACCCAATTTACTTTCTCTACTGGTAAGTAGGGAAAGTATTGTATTCCACCCAAAAATTCGATGTCGAGATTTCTCCAGAAACATGTGCTTTGAGACCCCCTGAATCCAAAAAAAGCATTTTTAGAAAACGGTCCGTGTGTGTGTGTGTGTGTGTGTGTGTGTGTGTGTGTGTGTGTGTGTGTGTGTGTGTGTGTGTGTTGGTATTTAAGCCTAATGACTTTCAGGGAAAGAAAATAGCCTCACCCTGAACTACCCTTTACATGGAAAATTTTTCGAAAATTTTTATTTTTTTGAAAATGGCTATAACGATTTTGATTAAAATGTTATATGTTTGAGATATTTTTATGACAAATGAATTATATTTTGAATTTTCTGGCTATAGCCCCTGTAGTCGTATTTACTCTAGACGACTTTTGCATAACTGGTAAACCGTTAGAGATAGACCAAATCATGCTCTACAAAAAATGTAGATCTTGCCAAAATACACAATTTATGTCCGAATAAATTTTCTTGTAGAGTGAACCATTTCGGAGATATTCCCTGTTATGTGTGTGAGTTTCGGAAAACTTGAAACTTTCATGAAATGGAACGTCGTTGTTCATTTTTTATATGTTAAGTGTGCAAAGAGAATGGAATTTCAAAGCTTTAAAATATTTGACTCGCACAAAGCCTACTGTAGTCTAATATTCCCCTTGCACCTACAAGGAAATAAGCAATGAGATAATTTGTACAAATATTTATGTTAACTAACAAAAAGAATATATAGGAATTAGAGTTTGTAAGAATGGTTTGTACAAGAGTAGAGAAAGTCATGTGAGTGCAACACCAGATTTTTCTTAGTGGAACGAATGTGAGAAAGCTATGCGTTTAAATGTTAGGGGCTATGAATATGAGACTCCAGCGGTAAACAGCATCATTTCTGGTGCCGAACAAGTTCCCGTTAGGCGGTTCCATATTAAATGTTTCATTCAGTAAACTGTTAATAAATATCATTCAAAATATCAATCTCTCTCGTGCGGTAACTTATGAAAACCTGCGTGCCTTGCCTTTTGAAAATAGTCGACTAAATATCAAGTTTTGAATTTATCTGAATTGTCTACTTCACCCCCCCCCACCCACACACGCACACACACACACGCAGGTACACACATACAACGTGCCACATACCACACGCATTATGGACCTTTTCCCAAAGCAACTATTTAGGATTCAATCACGCCTCAAAGCATGTAGGGGCCATCATGAACAATTAGTCGCCTTTAACATGACACATTCACTCACTCACTCAGTCACTCACTCAATCACTCAAAACATGTATTTCCGGCAAAATCTAGACATTAAATTATTGGTTGGAATACAATGTTTCCTTTAACCAGTCTGTTATGCGATAAAAAAGGTAAAACGGAAGCTTGTCATATCATGCTACATAGAATGTTTCAAAACGCTTAAGTTTGTGAGATATTTTCATTTTTGATTTTTTGCTACTAAGGAATCCTCCTTCCAATCCTTTGGGGAAAGTAATTAAGAGCATTATAACAAATTGTATGCGTGGTACCTAAACCGTTATATACTTATTTTTATAAAAATCGTTTTGGTTCTACTCGCACACCAAAAGCGCCCATTATTGCTCTAAAAAATAAACGAAAAAGTTCCTAATACTACCTTTTGCCTCAATTTAGCTCCTTATACACGAAGGTATAAATTATTATTCGTTTAAATTTGAACAATTCCAGATTTTTTACTATATATTATATCTAAGAATATAAACTATATCTATATTTTGTTGTAGGTAAAATTTTAAGTAAGTTGATTCTTTAATAAGTATATTTTAAGCGCTTCTTAAGGTTTCCCAAGAGCTTATACAAAATCCAGGAATAAAATGCTCTATTTTAGTCGCTGAGAGGAATCGCCACTGCAGGGAGATTAAAAAAGAAACAATAATTGAGAAAACACAGGAATATCCCGGAGAGATAGGGGGATAGGAGATGGGAAAGAAAGCGGTGCAATAATAATTAGACATCCTTGGTGGTGTAAAGTTTGCATTGCATGTTGCAAGAAGCATTTCGCAAACAAAGATATCTGACGGTAGTTAAAGCATTTGTGCCGCTTTGACCCTAAATCTGAGCAAGGAACCACGAGTCTGTGTGATGGTGATTACATCTTAGGAGAAACAGAAGGACAAAGAGGAAGCAAGGAAAACTAAGGAGGCGAGATAGAGGTGCTTCTGGACAAATACTCAAAGAGAAGTTGGGAGAGAACTTGTGTCAAGATATAGACAAACAAGCAAAACGCGACAAGATTTGTGTTTCTGGAGCACTCTCACATGTCTGCCTGTTGCGTTGTCTGTCGTGCTTTTCACCAAATTTATTGAAGTGGGCCGCTTCTTATGCTTTGGGACAGGTTTGCTCAGACAAGCTGTGTTTAAAAACTGCGTTTAGATACCACAAATCAAACAAATGGGTGTGTTAAAACGTGATACGAGGTAACTGTTGCTAAGGTGAAAGAATAACCGCAAATCAGGCAATTATTTCAGTCATATTTTCAAGAGCTGTTCTAGCAGCATTGAGCACGAAACCGAAACATAGAGTTTTGTTTGGATTAAATGTGGCGTCATACTTGGTGGAAGGAACTGTCTTGTCCATATGTTAACCAGGGATCCTACATGATGAGTGTAACAACTATGTCCAATACAATTATTGTCAATAAATAACAGTCTCGCCGAAAAAAATGTGTCAAATATTTGGGCTTCTTAGTGAATGGATATAAATGGTATACTAAGTAAGTTTATTTTCTCACTGCCATACAATGTACAGATGGACACATCAGTAGAAAGAAGATACACTTAATTATAAAATTCATGTAAGGAATAAAAACATTTGGTTATAAGATAATCCTTTAAACAAGTTTCAAATCTGTTTAAAGATTTGATGCACATTATTTCTTTTGGCAAATTATTTACCACGTTACTTATAGAGCATAATGGTGTTGTAAATTTAGATGTCCTATAATGCGCTATATGTGTATTAATTTTATTTCTGGTGTCATAATTCTGTACATCTGTATTTAAGATAAATGATTCAGGATACTTTTTGTAACATAAAGCAGATTTATAAATAAAATAGATGTGAGAGTCAAAATTTTAAATATACTAAAAACATCTCTAAGAGAATCCCTAAGTCTTAAATTAAAAACAATTCTCAACGTCCGTTTTTGAATGAGGAAAACCCTTTGAATATTGTAAGCATTGCCCCAAAGCATTTCACTGTCATGCAAACTGGTGGAAACAATGCCTTTAATGCATTTCTACGTAATTCGAATGAACTTAGTCACAATTTAAGGTTAAAATTTCAAGCAATCAGACCCAAATAATCTAGTTGCCGACGGGCCCTTAAAACTCAGTCACTCACTCACTCACTTTAACGAGATCCTTATAACTGGTAATGTTCCACAAATTTCAGAATCGGTACAAATTTACAGAAAAATAATTCAACTTTAATGCCAGCCAAGAAAGCGCGGTTTCTTGCATAGATATTAGAAGAAAACCTTTTATTCTTAATCAGAAACTGCATTATGAAGCAACGTAATAGATATGTTTAAAACTATTTCGGTACAAATTTTAATTCCAGTATAAACACGGGGAGAATTTGTAGAAGGCTTAAACCTTTTTATAGTTTTCAATATAATACTGCATTATGCTTACTGTAAAGCTTTTCGCACTTTTGTGACTCTTTGTAAAAACTAAAACATTTCTTATAACACAGAATCGTTTAAAACAATAAATGATGCTGATTTCAAGGAATATTTACAAGTTTAATAGGCACTAAGAATTTGGAGATAAATCTAAAGAAAATTAAACCTGGTTTTTCCACGAGGCCAGGTGTTACCCTTCCCCCATAGTCTTTCCTTGTTCTCATTACAGCGCTACGCCTCTAGCCGCGTATTGAAATTGTCAGCAGCAGTTGATTGGTCAGTAGTTATGCCTCACCACTTGCGATACCGCGTAAAACGATAGAAAACTGAGAGATGCTATAGATGTGTTCTGGGCTCGTGACCTCCGCGGGGTGCGGTGTGGGGAGAGAGGGGAATAGTTGTAATCTTACCCAGCGAGTGAGTAATCTGCAGAAAGTCATGTAGCCTACTTGCGTAGCAAGATGCAGAACTAGTTCAGTGCAGAATTGGCACGGCCGCTTGTGTATTAACATAGGCTGCATGTTATCTTCCCAGCGTTTCTACCTGTCGGCGACTCGGATGTCATTACGTCACCTCATCTGTACGTGTGTGTACGTGCAGTGAACGCATTCCTTTCAGAGTTCATAAGGCCAGAACATAACTATACCGAACAAGACTCGTTTTGTCCTACAGCACCTACATGCTACTTCAAGTGCCCGGCGTTGGAATTGTGCTTAACTTCGAGACACGTAGAAAATCATCGTCGTCGTCGTGGTCGTCATCATCAACATCCTCTCGTCATGGATCAGGAATTTATCTACTCATGGGTCTTCCGACACTCCTAATCGGCTGGTATTCATAACACAGCTTAGGGAAGCGTTTTTCATCCATTCTTTGTCCATGTTGTTTCCATCGGCTTCTATATTTCTCTATTTTTTCATTTATGGGAATAATATTTAATTCGTTTCTTATTTCTTCGTTTTTTTACTTCTGCCATATTTGTACCCTCGTGGAAAAAAAGGGTAATGTCTGGAATGTACACACACACACACACACACACACACACACACACACACACACACACACACACACACACACGAAGACAGTCATACTTGCTGAAAACTACATGTTATTTGGTACTGGTAGAATTGTTCTCTGCCTATAAGGTAGCCTTGCATTCCAGACATGACTAATTTTTTGTCCACGGGTGTACATGAAGAAGATTCCTCGATATATTCAAGCTCTGAGATACAAATTTGAGTGTTTCCTTTGGCAGAATCAGCCTTCATGTCGGAAAGGAGGAAGAGACACAATCTGTACCTATATGGTTGAAATGAAGAGATTTGTGTTTCAGGTCCCGGTGTTCCAAATGTTCAGTAAAGATGTTTACTGCTAAACAACGCACCCCAGGTACACAAATGTCAGCGGCCTGTCTCGTGAGGTTTTGCGGTAAACTTCTCATCACTTAAACATTTCACTTGCACCGACACTACACAGCATTGCGCTCTTAAACATTGCGGTTTACAAAACGACCTCGTGTAGTTTGTGAGTGATTTTACTTGTGCATTTAAAAACTGACGGTTCTCCTACCAGGTCAATGCGACATCTTTATTTTACACTATTCGTTAACGCAATTTCTTTGTAATATTTCTATAAATAATTTTGCTATTGCTAGAGAAATACTAAGGAAACTCCCCCACATGGCTTCCTTTTGCGAATCTGAAATATAAAGGTTCTCATGTTTGCGATTACAAAATAAGTAAGGTATTCCTAAAGCATTAGTTTTTACGTAGTAGAGAAAGTAGAGTTGCTTAGCAATAAACATAGTAGAAGGGAAGCATTGTATTCGTCCCAAAATTTCGATGCCAAGATATCACAGGAAACATGTTTTGAGGCCTCCTGAATAAAAAAGTATTTTAGAAAAAGGTCCGTGTGTGTATCTATGCGGTTGTGGAAAGCATAACTCAAAAACGAAAACTTGTTTAAAACCAAAGTTGATATATAAGTTTAATACATATATTTAAACATAATTATTTAGTAGGAAAGGGGTTCAAATGCCTTATCAACTTATTTTTATTTAAAAAAAAGAACATTTATACGATGTTACATCTTAAATAAGTAAATAAAAAACTAAAACGGGACTTTGATGAGGAACAATTTTATTTATTGTCTAATATGTATTTCTTCTATCTCTTTTAAAGAGCTGCTTGTTTTATAGTCACAAACTGTGGCTGACCCTGTTGGTAGAGCACCTGCCTGCTGCACAAGGAGTCCCGGGTTCGATTCCCGGCAGGGGGGTAGGAATTTTTCTTCAGCCAAGATTATTCCTCATCATTCCCTGAGTCTGGAAGTATAATGGTGGCGTCGTGGCTGAGTGGTTAGACCGCTCTCCTTCCACCTAGGCGGGACCCACATGTGGTATTGGTGGTGGACGAATCGGCGTCTGGGCGGGTTTTCTCCGGGTTCTCCGGTTTCCCTCGCCATTTATTCCACCAATTGCTCCATTATCATCCTTCCAATCATCCATTTCTTCCTCACTGTCATACCTGGTGCTAGGCTGACCACCTGCTTCCAGGTCTTCACTCTGTCTGGTCCCTCTGCTCCCCGACAGGCGTCTGACCCTAGGCCCTAGCGTGTAAGTCCTACGGGGTGTGAGTCTTACATAAGGGGAGGGTAATCAGGGAAAGAAGGAAGAAAAGAAGCTTTGCTTAAAACTCTACGCTCTCTCTCTCTCTCTCTCTCTCTCTCTCTCTCTGTGTGTGTGTGTGTGTGTGTGTGTGAATGTATATCTGTGTGTTTTTGTGGGAGGGGTTTCTGGGTGTGTGTGGATATATGGGGTAGGTGTTGAGGGGGCATTTGATGTGTGTGTTTTTTAAATGTTTATTCTTCTACATGTTCCATTATAGTATGTAATACTACGTGTTGGGTTTGTTTGTGCGTGTGAGTAAAGAAAGAACAATCTCATTGGTTGGGATGCTCAAGGAAGGCTTAGCTTAGACATAGACCTATGTACATGGAGGCGCTACTCGCGAAAATAATAAACTCCTATATTCGTTTCCCCTTGTAGGGTGTTACTTGTCCTACTTAAATAAGGAAACTGGCGGCGTATATAAGCCACGTGTGCACACTGGCAGCCTTCAAGATTGGCTTCCTCTTCTAAGTGCTCAGTCTTCCACTTGTCGAAAGGATCCAATAAAGTGGTTTCGTGACTGAAGCCGTCTTTTGACTCCAAATTACTTCTCCAGTCCTGCTACATGCAAATTGGAAGGGGCAAAAACTTAGTCCGCATGGAGAACAGCATTCTTGCTAGCTGCATACATTGGAGTTTGATAATGTATTTCTCTCCTACATGGATTTCTCACTTAGTATTTACGTCAGGTTCTCTTTCACCTCCCGGAGCTAATCCGTTTGTTGTCGGTGCTCCCTGCTAGTAGTGTGATACAGGAACACTTCAACATAAAATACACGGTGATTAGAATCTATGGAAGTAATTTATATATTCTTGGGCTTTTTACTGTGGTAAAATACAAATAATGTTTGGATTACTGGCACTTGCAGGGTAGCACGTTACTGATATGTTTTTTACTTTCTCTACTACGTATTAACTAGAGGAAGTATTGTATTCCACCCAAGAATTGATGTCGAGATTTCACTGGAAGTATATTTTTGAGGCCCCCTGAATATATATTCCAAAAAAGCGTTTTAGTATATGTGCGTGTCTGTGTAAGTGCCTCTCTCTCTCTGCGTGCGTGCGTGTGTGTGTGTGTGTGTGTGTGTGTGTGTGTGTGTGTGTGTGTGTGTGTGTGTGTGTGTGTGTGTCAGTCTTTGGGTAGCATAACTCAAGAACGAAAACTCGGTTAAAAGCCAAAGTTGGTTTTTAAGTTTAATGTCTTTCAAGGATGCGCACGAAGATTTTGAACAAAATTCCTCCACCTTTCACATGGAAAATTTTTCGAAAATGTTAATTTTCCAGTAAATGGCTCTAACGATTTTGATTAAAATGCCATATGTTTTAGATATTTTTATGGCAAACGAAATGTACATTTTGAATTTTCTGGCTATAGTCCGTGTACTCCTGTTTACTGTGGATGAGTTTGCATAACTGGCAAACCGTAGAGGCAGACCAAACTTACTATGCAAAAAACATGTACATCTTGCTAAGACACACAATTTATGTCCACATACTTTTTTTTTTTTTTTTTTTTTTTTTTTTTTTTTTTTTTTTTGTAGAGTGAACCATTTTGGAGATATTCCTTGTTACTTGTGTGAGTTTCGAATACTTAAACGTTCGTCAAATGGAAAATCATTATTCATTCTTTTATATCTTAGCCGCACAAGGAGAACGGAATCTCAAAGCTTTAAAAGAACACGCTAAAAGCCTACGGAATTCCAATATTCGCCTTGCACCTACAAGGAAATAAGTAATATGATAATTTCTGAAAATCTTTATCTCAACTAACACGAAGAAGATAAAGCTTCCTTAAGAACCTTATTTCACCACAATTTGGCATTTTTGTTTTGTAAAAGGGGAAATTCCCTTCCACTAGATGACTGGCTTCGTATGCACACGAGGCAGTTTACACTCGCTTCCTTATACCACTTTCACAACTTCGGGGCATTCTACTGGTCTTCACGGGTGGAGGAGGTGTGTGGATCTATTTACGTTTTTGCGCATGCATATATGCATACTGATGAATTCAGGTATTAATATACAACTTTGAGAAATGTATTTAAATGCCAAATAGCTTCCCACATATCCACAATTCTTCTCCAATGTGGCCGCACCGTAGCCGAGTGGTTAAATCATTCGCTTTTCACCAAAGCATCCCGGGTTCGATCCCAGGCAATCGCATATGGGATTGGTGGTGTACGAAGCGGCGCCGGGGCGGATTTCCTCCAAGTTCTCTGGTTTCCCCCGCCATCTCATTCCACCGGTGCTCCATCTTCATTCCATGTATCATCAGTGTCACCGCCTGCAGTGCCGTAGTAGTAAAAGCGGGCGTT
The DNA here is from genome assembly GCA_030765045.1 of Tenodera sinensis. NCBI lineage: Eukaryota > Metazoa > Arthropoda > Insecta > Mantodea > Mantidae > Tenodera > Tenodera sinensis. The sequence goes on from CM060971.1 coordinate 74,113,858, forward strand.
AAACACTGTAAATGTTTTTTTTTTTTTTTTTTTTTTTCATTTTTTCAATTTTTCAATTTTACTTGGAAATTGGTACTTAACAACAATAAACATAGAAATGACTATGTAAAAGTTCAGTGCTCTAGCTCGAAAGTTTCTCAAATAATCTAATTATATTGTTTAACTAACGAAAAAGTGCACTCTAAATAGCTTGCACATTCACGTTTTTCATATAAGTATGGCAATGTCACTGCCTGATACATAAGTTAAGCAAAACTAAGTGAAAATATTTTATTGAAGTTAATATTACTACTTGCAGAGGAATACATTTTTGTTTTCATGAAGTTGCTGACGTAACTTTATTTGTTTTTCACCATAAATTCATGCTTTCTGATCCAATGAATAAAGCAATCATAAAAATACATATTTAAACTCTTGGATACCACATTTGACATAACGCATGAAAATTTACATACAAATCAGAGCAAAATTGAAATATAAGGAATAAATTGTAAAACTGCAACAAAGAGAGGAATAGACAAAAACAAACACAGAAATGAGCGGGTCCAGTGGAGGTAAAATGGAGGGCATGGGCGATTTAAACATCTCATAGGGCATTTGAAAGTGGAGGGTTGGGAAAAGCCTTTGGACAAAACGATTCATTCAGTTGAAACAGTTGAGTTAAGCAATACTATCATAGATTGAAGATATTGGATTCATTCCGGATAGTATGACTATTGGCATACACAGAAATTAAAATCAAGTCTTCAAACGGCCACTTCGCTCAGTTATCACTGTCAATGGCCTAGTTCCACTTCCACTGACACTTCACTAATGCTTCCATTGTTCACTGTCACTTGTTTTTAAATCACTGCATTCCTGGCGACGTAATGTCTGCTTTCGGAAGGTTCCTTGTCGAACAGGGGACGTCCCTAATACCTTGCATTAGCAGTACTCGGTGCATATCACATCGCCACAAACTTGCTTGGAAAACAGCGCCTTTCATCGCCCAGAGACGCACTCTCTAACTCACTCCATGCCTCAACTTGCATGAGTATTTGCTTATATAGCCATTCAAAGTTTCCATATAGGTGCAGAACGTTAGAGAAGGCGAAACTTCATGGAGATTCTGGTTATCTAGTAATAGCGCTTATTGCGTTTACGCTGGGCGCAGCCTATCTATTTATCGTTCCAGCTCCCCAGCTTCGGTCACGCCATTGGCTTCTCACCAAAGTGGCCCGGGTTCGATCTCAGGCGACCGCATGTGGGATTTGTGGTGGGCAAGACGGCGCAGCGGCAGGTTTCCTCGGTTTATCCAGTTTCCCCACCATCTCATTCTATCGGTGCTCTATCTTCATTCCATTTATCACAAGTCTCACCGCCTGCGCTGCCACATGTAGTAAAACCGGGCGTTGAACACGACCGAAAAAAAGCACCGGCTTCCCAATAACTGCGGACTGCATCGCATTAACATATACGTGGCAACACTGTATTTTCTTTGCCATTTTAAAAATCCAACACGAGTGCTTGCTTCCATAATCTGTTGAACAAAAGAAATGCACGAAACTGAAACATTAGTACTAGTTATTTTTCAATTACCGAAAACTGCTGCATTGTTTGGGTTCAAAGAACGATAGGTTGTACCGAACAATTCAGTTGAACTCTCAGTTTGCAATCGATTCAACAATCGAGTATAACTAGATAGATATCACAGGGTCGACATCTTCCTATCGTAATGGTTTGTTACGCTATCGACCTCGTTATCTGCACCGGTAACGAGCTGCACGCGGTCGTTAACGCCGCCGATCCATCTACAGTGTAACGCCGATAATGCCTCCACCCTAAGTCGTAAACCCTGCGAAAATATTACCTACTGATCATGCGGATTGAGACCGTTTGTGTTTTAACAGTTTGTCCCGGAGTTTGGTGAAAGTATTGCCAACCCTCCGGCATAACATTTCCTTTTGTATGTGCTGCTCTTCCAATATATTCCAAGATAATCAGCAGAATTAGCTAAAAATAATGTTATGGAGAGCATTCATGAAACAACAGCACGAATATAATTACTGCCGATGTAGAAAACACAGTAGTCATTTACCATTTTGCATTCCTTCATTTACCATTTATTAATGCATAACCCTTATCTTCCGATTTACTTCTTCTTTCCCTGATTACCCTCCCCTTATGTAGGGCTTACACCCCTTAGGACTTATAAGCCTGTCGGGGAGCAAAGGCTCAGAGTGAATTTTTGGAATGAATGGCGGGGGGAACCCGAAGAACCCGGAGAAAACCCGCCCAGACGCCGCTTCGTCCACTACGAATACCACATGCGGGTCCAGCCTAGGTGGAAGGCGAGTGGCCTAACCACTCAGCTACGGCGCCGCCATTATACTTCCAGACTCAGGGAAGGATGTGGAATAATCCTGGAGAAAAATTCCTACCCCGCTGCCGGGAATCGAACCCGGATGCTCTACCAACTGCCCAACGGGGCCAGTCGTCTTCCGATTTACAAGGGTGATTACTGCAGCTGTAGCAGTCTCTCGTCACCCACGATCCCGTGCTCTTCCAGTCATTGGATCATATCTTAGGGCGTATAGGTGCAGACGAATGACTTGTTTAATACTTGCAGGTTCTCCAAAAAATTTAAGGCACTCACTAACATCATGAAATCTTCTCTTCGAAGAATACATAACATTATACATAATTATAAATCTATAATATATTGCTTCAAACATACATTGCAGATGTTATACATGACTGTGCCTCCTTTGGCTTTCAAATACAGTTTTACTCTTTTGGGCATACGTTCACAAGATTCCTACAGTCCTTCTTGCACGGTAATATTATTCCGAGATTTGGATAATGTCGCAAAGTTCTCGGCAGTTTTTCGGCATGAGGCTAGTTTACTCCTGTACCTTCCGATCTCATGTGGATGGATATAACTGTCATATCCTCTCGGGACGATGCAATTCTTGGCCTAGCACTTCGCTCCAGGCCTGAAAATTTGCCGCTTTTAACTCAGTTTTCCTTAACATTCTCTTCTCACAATGGAACAAAGTACGAGCTACAGTGTAACTGAATATCACGGCACCATATCACGGTCAACGTAACAGCATTCAGTGGCGATTTGCAATATGCATGATATACTTTAAAAAGACACCCCTCCGGCTTCGCTGGCTTATTCATCATGGGATCGAATCCATTGCCAAATAGTACTAATTTAAACTCTTTCTCTCCAACTTGTGTTAAAGTTACAAACATTATGTCAATTGCTGATAAACAGCATATGATAACAATATCTTGTTTATAAATATCCCTCACATATGTGCCTATCGCCTCAGATAAAAATAAAATTGGTATTCCATATATTTTCATGTTCACATCTCCATAAAGATTTAAAAATTAAAAGTTCAAGGACAGAGTGTATTTTGGTGATATATGCAGGCGTTCTTGAACTTTTAGTAGGCACTGTAAATAAAAATCCAATACATCTTGTTTTACTGCAGAACGATGCATTTTCTCCAATTTCTGCCAATGAAATTCCGTGCTTTTAGGTACCTTCTTTACAACTGAGCTAGAGAAACAGCTGCAATGTGACAATCTTGGGGTGGTAAAGCTCCCTCTGTATAATTAATGTCGTTATTTCATAAGACGACATTCCAAAATGCCCATCTACTGAGGAAATATTATTTTAACAGTCAGCGTCGCCGTTTATGAATCATATAGTACTAGCCCAAACTCGTTGCTTTTTTTAAAACATCTATTACTGATTGCAACATTTTCGACGAAATTAAAACTCTTCATATAGTTCCTTTTCTACTCCGAAACAGTCTATAGCATGTTATTCTTAGTAACTAAGCGTCGCCAAGAGACGCAAGAAACGATATACGTTTACGCGTTGTTTTTATAATTTCAGATAGAAAAAGAGCTGTAAATACTGGTAGTGCCTTACACAAATGTAACGCTTCTACCACATTAACTTTTAAACAGAAACATCTACAAAAGAATGCATAATACCATAACAAACTGTATGTAAAAGATGCATGAACATTGATCCACGTGTTAACAAATTAAACATGACAAAAACTGTTAAATTTGGGGTGTAACACTGAATTACTGTTATAGTGCTTAGTTGTTGCAACAATAAGCAGTCGGACAAACCACCATTGTTGAAATATGTTTGAGAGTTCGATATATCATACTAAGTCCATTGATGTAAAATTTTCACGAGAGAATAAGAACTGTTCACAAGTAAAATAAAGGAAATAATGAAAGTACTCAAACTGCCTTATTAATTACTAGAAGGATTTAGTTTGGAGAATAATTCGTATTTAAATCATTTTTACACTTGGCAGTTCTGAAATTTAGAAATTATGTTGGAAACATTATTATAAAATGTAACGTGAACATAAGTGTTGGAAAGAATAGAATGACACTGAAGAGTTCAATGCCATAGCCAGGGCCCACACGACACTAAATTCTCCAACTCATTCAGACTTTCCCGATAAACCACACAAGGAGATCTTAAATTTATATGACATGGTATACTTTAATGGCGACTTACCATGTTGCAAGTATCTATTAAGTCTCGGGCTTCTAGTTTAACCAACTATAAGGTCAATCGATGTGATTTATTGTTCATGGACACAATTGCTCAAATGACACTGAAGTTTAGTTTCACTCTAGCCTTTCCTACCTTGTCCTACTCGAGACTATTGTGTGGAACAGTAATTAATCGCATAATTGAGTCTTACTAAAGCAATTCTGAAATAATCGATCCAAGTAAAGTATGTCTTCATTGGTTGTAAAAGTAAAACGCAAAGATAAACAATATTTTTATTTCATATGTGTATTTTGTTGTCTAATACTGGGTTATGTATGATATTCGTAACTAATGAGTGGTCAGTAGCACAAGAAGATGACTGGGAAAATTGTGAAACCTCGTAGCCACCTATAGGTTATTCAGCACTTTGCGACTTACATAGATATATTGTGGCTATCAACCACCAGGAGGAACGGAATATTTGAATATGTCACAGGAGGCTAAAGGCCTCTGATATAGAATAGTAAGAGTAGAGCAGGTCATGTGAGTGCAACACATCTGATTTTTAGGTAATGTTAATAAAAACGATCAAACACGTCTACTTAAATTACCATGCAGATTAATTATTTTAGTTATATTTATGTCTGGCTTCGTTTAAAGTATCATTTCGACTCCCAATTCTTTCATAAATGTAAAGTAACAAATTATCGCATAACCGCCCCAGGCACATATAATTCCAAGCATTGCCGCAGTATTCTCTCGCTTTCAATCTGGCTTCCTGCCAGTCTTCTATTGACACTTCCATTTTTTCTCTTGGTGCTCGGGGCGCTAAATGTTCGCCAGAAGCAGTTTTTCACTCGCAGTCAGTGATTAAAGACCATATTTTTGTGACTATCCGCGGAAGGAAAACTCGCAAATGTTTTTAGCACCAGCTTTCCGAGCCACGTGGTGTGCAACATAAAACACAACGTTTTTGTTTGTTTTTATTTTTTATCGCTTTACACACGTGACAGATGTTGAAAGAATAAAAATAAACCCAGCATGCCAGAGTTGGAGAATACGAAATTTGTGTAACAAAATTTTTCTAAATTTATTTTTAGTACGCCAATAAAAATGCCACATTCATTATAAAGGCTACAAGAGCGAGAATTGATGTAGGTGTAATATGTTACAACATTGAACCGAGAACCTTCGAGGGGTTGCGAGCGCTTCGATACAGGACACTAATGGTATTTGTGTTCATGGTTATCTACATTAGATATAATTATAAAAACGAGTCAATTCACCACTGATAAAGCTTCCCTGAGTGACTTCTACTGCGTGAAACTCTGGACACCCTATATTCAAATATTCCATCAATGTATGCTTTAGTTTTGAAAGAAACGCGATAAATTAAAATTCGGTGCACGAAATATAGAGAAATATAGAGATGGAAAGAAATAAGTGGTAGTATTTAAATAATGTGTGAATTATTTATTTACAAACATGGTACATCTACAGGCACGCAATATAATCCCCTGCCACATATTGCACGCTTGCCAGATATGGGGAAGACGCAAGATACCAACAACGGTGTTCTCTTTGCAAGAAAGTGCCTTATAGCTCGAAGTACGTCCTCTCTGGTGCGGAAACGTATCCCTCGTTGTGCTTAGGGAACAGATGAACATATATAATGTTAGTGGACTATACCGGAATAACTTGAGAGATTGCAGATGTGACTGGTATGAGAAATTTGAGGTGGGCAATATATAGTCCGTGGCTAACCATAACATATTTATACCAGATGTTCACAAGTTGGTGTTAAAGCAATGTCGATTGGAAAATTGGCTGAGGTCTCTAAGTCTGCTGCCCGAGTATAGAAATGTCGATTTTTAGCACCTCGCCAACACCTTTATCAACATTTAATGCCACACAAATCCCTCATATCTCAAACTAATCACTTGATAATGCGAAACTGAACAATGGTTAGATGCCTCCTTGAATTATGTAGCTACTCTAGAGGAGATTAACTACTATTTTGGCTTGATTTGCAACACCGAAAGCTGTTGTCCCGAAGGTCATGGGTCATGCAGTTGATGTTTCTTTTTTTTATTACATACGAAGAAGAACAGGTGATCATTTTGCATAAAATGACAACCACCTTTTAAAACATTCCACTATAGCCCCATATTCCCTTTTCACTTACAAGAAATTAGCAATTAGATATTTTCTGAAAATGCTTATGTCGATTAAAATGAAGTATATAGAGAAATAAGCATTTGTAAGAATATTTTGTATAAGAGTGAGTACCTCTGCATATATTTGCGAACATAGTTTCTCCAAACGCTACACTAAACGTCTGTATCGCAATATGTTACGCGACGATCACTTGGTGGATCTTCTAACGCTATGCACTTCGACTTGGTCGCCAAAGATTGATCGACTTCTTAAACATAAGCAGTATCAAAGAAATCACTAATGGACAGATGTTGATCGCATAGGATTTGAAAGTGCTTTCGTAAATCAAACGTAACGTACATATAAAAAATCTGATGTGTTGCACTCACATGACTTTCTCTACTCTTGTACTTACCATTCTTACAAACTCTTATTCCTATATCTTCTTTCTTGATAGTTGAGATACACATTTGTACAAATTATCATATTGCTTATTTCCTTGTAGGTGCAAGGGGAATGTTAGAATACAGTAGGCTTTGTGCGATAGTCAAATGTTTGAGATTCTGTTGTCTTTGCACACTTGACATATAAAAAAATGAACAACGATGATCCATTTTACGAAAGGTTTAAGTTTTCCGAAACTCACACGCATAACAAGGAATATCTCTGAAATGGTTCACCCTACAAGAATATTTATTGAGGCTTAAATTGTGTATTTTAGCAAGATCTACATTTTTTGTATACTATAATTTGGTCTATCTCTATAGGTTTACCAGTTATGCAAAAGTAGTCCAGAGTAAATACGACTACAGGGGCTATAGCCAGAAAATTCAAGATATACATTTCATTTGTCCTAAAAATATCTCAAACATATGATATTTAATCAAAATCGTTAGAGCCATTTACAGGAAAATGAAAATTTCTTAAAAATTTTCCATGTAAAAGGTAGTTTAGGGTGGGGCTATTTTCTTCAAAATCTTCGTGTCGCATCCTTGAAAGACATTAAACTTAAATACCAACTTTGGTTTTTAACCGACTTTTCGTTTTTGAGTTATGCTGTCCACAGGCTGGCAGACTGACACACACACGGACCTTTTTCTAAAAATACTTCTTTTGGATTCAGGGGGCCTCAAAACATGTATTTCCGGTGAAATCTCGACATCGAATTTTTGGGTGGAATATACAATACTTCCCCTACTTACCAGTAGAGAAAGTAAAAAACTGCCACAGTAACGCAATACAAGTTGTATTTTAAAGAGCGACACAAGTCCAAATAAGGTGGAGAGAGGTAAATCCAACCTCCCCTCTTTCGAAAACTCCGCTGGACTAACTTGTACCGAACTTCATCTCATCAAAGCTGTGATCCATATGAGAAGCTTACCGTTAAGAAACGTCACTACAAAGCGCCCGGTGTGTGGACTGCTTGTGTACATGGATTAATTGTGTAGCAGCACAGAATGGTTACTTATGCAACAGGATGTGGCGAGGGGATAAATAGCCAGTTGTGTGATCATCAAAGTAACGCAGCTTCGCAAAGGACCCACTCGATGCAAAGTGCAGGAGCAAGTAGGGCGTGAAGAGAAAGACGCGTGCACCCCATCACATTCGATGACCTACTTACGTTGGTAGCCTCCTTTGTTTTGCAACCCCTTCTTCCGCTTTCTGCAAAATCGCTGCATACCGTAGAGTTAGAGAAAACGTATTATATCTTATGAAATAAACATAATAAGAAGATTGGTGGAACACTTGCCAACGGCATCAGCGATACAGGTCTTTTGACAGTGATCCGGAAGCTATCTATCCGCTCCGTGCCCTTTAAGAGGATATTCTGTTGATCCCATCCTCAGGGATGTGTTCTGAAAGGACTGAAATCGTGCCGACGTGCTCAGATTTCAAATGGGATCACATTACATAACGAAAAATAGAGACCAGGAAAAGTGATAGAAGTATTGACCACTGAAGAGATTTGTTCGATGTGGTGTGCGCTTTCAGATTTGAGAAGCGAGAACTCTGCGTTATTTAAACCTATGCAGGTTAGGCTCTTAATTTTCGATCACTGATACGGTTTGTTTGCTCATAAACATTCGATACTTTGAATGTCAGCCTATTGAGGTCACTACTACCTCCACCACCACCACCACCATTACCACCATTACCACCATTACTACTACCACCACGACCAACACCACCACGACCACCATTACCACCATTACTACTACCTCCACCACCACCACCATTACCACCATTACCACCATTACTACTACCTCCACCACCACCACCATTACCACCATTACCACCATTACTACTACCACCACGACCAACACCACCACGACCACCACGACCACCACCACCACCACTTCACCACCACTTCACCACTACTACTACTACCTCCACCACCACCACCATTACCACCATTACTACTACCACCACGACCACCACCACCACTTCACCACCACTACTACTACCACCTCCACCACCACTACCACTACCACCACTTCACCACCTCCACCACCGCCACCTCCACCACCACCACTTCACCACCACCACTACTACTACCTCCACCACCACCACCATTACCACTTCACCACCACTTCACCACCACTACTACTACTACCTCCACGACCACCACCATTACCACTTCACCACCACTTCACCACCACTACTACTACTACCTCCACCACCACCACCATTACCACTTCACCACCACTTCACCACCACTACTACTACTACCTCCACCACCACCACCATTACCACTTCACCACCACTTCACCACCACTACTACTACCACCACCACGACCACCACCACCACTTCACCACCACTTCACCACCACTACTACTACCACCACCACCACCACCACTTTACCACCACTACTACTACCACTACCACTACCACCTCCACCACCACCACTTCACCACCACTACTACTACTACCTCCACGACCACCACCATTACCACTTCACCACCACTTCACCACCACTACTACTACTACCTCCACCACCACCACCATTACCACTTCACCACCACTTCACCACCACTACTACTACTACCTCCACCACCACCACCATTACCACTTCACCACCACTTCACCACCACTACTACTACCACCACCACGACCACCACCACCACTTCACCACCACTTCACCACCACTACTACTACCACCACCACCACCACCACTTTACCACCACTACTACTACCACTACCACTACCACCACCACCACCACCACTTTACCACCACTACTACTACCACTACCACTACCACCACCACCATTACTACTACCACCACCACGACCACCACCACCACTTCACCACCACTACTACTACTACCACCTCCACCACCACCATTACCACCACTACTACTACCACTACCACTACCACCACTTTACCACCACTACTACTACTACCACCACCACCACCACCACTTTACCACCACTACTACTACCACTACCACTACCACCACCACCACTTTACCACCACTACTACTACCACGACCACCACCACCACTTCACCACCACTACTACTACTACTACCACCACCACCACCATTACCACCACTACTACTACCACGACCACCACCACCACTTCACCACCACTACTACTACTACCACCTCCACCACCACCATTACCACCACTACTACTACCACTACCACTACCACCACTTTACCACCACTACTACTACTACCACCACCACCATTACCACTTTACCACCACTACTACTACTACTACCTCCACCACCACCACCACCACTTCACCACCACTACTACTACTACTACCTCCACCACCAACACCACCACTTTACCACCACTACTACTACCACGACCACCACCACCACTTCACCACCACTACTACTACTACCACCACCACCACTTTACCACCACTACTACTACCACTACCACTACCACCACCACCACCACTTTACCACCACTACTACTACCACTACCACTACCACCACCACCATTACTACTACCACCACCACGAATACCACCACCACCACTTCACCACCACTACTACTACTACCTCCACCACCACCATTACCACCACTACTACTACTACCACTACCACTACCACCACCACCACTTCACCACCACCACTTCACCACTACTACTACTACCTCCACCACCACCATTACCACTTCACCACCACTTCACCACCACTACTACTACTACCTCCACCACCACCATTACCACTTCACCACCACTTCACCACCACTACTACTACCACCACCACGACCACCACGACCACTTCACCACCACTTCACCACCACTACTACTACTACCTCCACCACCACCATTACCACCACTACTACCACCACCACCACCACTTTACCACCACTACTACTACCACTACCACTACCACCACCACCACCACCACTTTACCACCACTACTACTACCACTACCACTACCACCACCACCATTACTACTACCACCACCACGACCACCACCACCACTTCACCACCACTACTACTACTACCTCCACCACCACCATTACCACCACTACTACTACCACTACCACTACCACCACCACTTCACCACCACCACTTCACCACTACTACTACTACCTCCACCACCACCATTACCACCACTACTACTACCACTACCACCACCACCACCATTACCACCATTACTACTACCACCACCACCACCACTTCACCACCACTTCACCACCACTACTACTACTACCTCCACCACCACCATTACCACCATTACTACTACCACCACCACGACCACCACCACTTCACCACCACTACTACTACCACCTCCACCACCACTACCACCACTACCACCACCACCACTTCACCACCTCCACCACCGCCACCTCCACCACCACCACCACCATTACCACCATTACTACTACCACCACGACCACCACCACTTCACCACTACTACTACTACCTCCACCACCACCACCATTACCACCACCACTACTACTACCACTATCACGACCACCACCACCACTTCACCACCACCACTACTACCACTACCACTACCACCACCACCACTTCACCACCACCACTTCACCACTACTACTACTACCTCCACCACCACCATTACCACCACTACTACTACCACTACCACCACCACCATTACCACCATTACCACCATTACTACTACCACCACCACTTCACCACCACTTCACCACCACTACTACTACTACCTCCACCACCACCATTACCACCACCACTACTACTACCACTATCACGACCACCACCACCATTACCACCACTACTACTACCACTACCACTACCACCACCACCACTTCACCACCACCACTTCACCACTACTACTACTACCTCCACCACCACCATTACCACCACTACTACTACCACTACCACCACCACCATTACCACCATTACCACCATTACTACTACCACCACCACCACTTCACCACCACTTCACCACCACTACTACTACTACCTCCACCACCACCATTACCACCATTACTACTACCACCACCACGACCACCACCACTTCACCACCACTACTACTACCACCTCCACCACTACCACCACTACCACCACCACCACTTCACCACCTCCACCACCGCCACCTCCACCACCACCACCACCATTACCACCATTACTACTACCACCACGACCACCACCACTTCACCACAACTACTACTACCTCCACCACCACCATTACCACCATTACTACTACCACCACCACGACCACCACCACCACTTCACCACCACTACTACTACTACTACCTCCACCACCACCACCATTACCACCACTACTACCACCACGACCACCACCACGACCACCACCACCACCACTACCACTACCACCTCCACCTCCACCACCACCACCACCGCCGCCGCCGCGAAAACGGACTGTTATGCCCTGCAAAACAGAGGAGAATGACAGCCATCTTTAGTAACTGTTGCAGAAAGGCATTCTGCGAGTAACTTCCAGCTTTGACATGCTCAATTGTAGTTAGTGGTCCGACTTATGTAAAATGCGCTATAGGATTCTTAAATAATGCTTTCGCGTTAAAAATGTTGCATTTTAGCTTTATATCTTCATGTATTAGTAATGTTCAGTAACGTAGTAAAATTACAAGCATTTATCTTTCCATGCGTACCAATGTACTATTAACTGTCTAGGGTTGAAATCAAATATTTATACAGTGGTTATCAAATCAAGTTGTTCAAATAGACATGGCCATTATACACGAAAACACTTCCATGATTTTTCCCGTTTTTCTACCTACGGTTGGACGGATATGCTGCATTGCAGTTTATAGTCAAAGGCTTCTAGACATTCATTAGATTTGCCTGACAGGATAAACAAGTCATATGCACTGCATAAACAAGGTACAGTAGAAATCAAACCGTACATAACTGTGCTAGTTGCGGCGGTTTGTGGCTAGATTTATACAGTTCACTTAATTTATTGGTACTTGTTGGCGCCTTGTTTATTATTAGTGTATTTGATATACGTCGAGGGTTGCTTTGCCTCGGCTATGATGATGCTTAGCAGTCGAACATGTATCCAGTGGCGAGGCGTGAAATACCTGGCAGGGAGACAGATTCTTCTTACTGTCGTCCTTCACCATCGGCTCGCTTCGAGAGAAAACTAAGATCACGTTCACGTCCTTCAGGAATGACATGTAGACAAACTTAAAAAGCAAAACGTTATCTGAATATACAATTTGATCCAAATCGAGCCATTTCCGAAATATGCGAAATATGTATACAGGATTTGCTCTGTAGAAGAGGGAATAAAAATGTTTTTTGTGTGTAAAATCGTGTTTTTCAGGAAAGACGCCTATATAAATAAATATAAGGAGCAAAATCTTATCCGAATAGAAAATTTTGTCCAAATCGTTAGAGCTGTTTGCGAGATAACGCGTAATATTAAATATATATAATAATATTAATATATATATATATTGGATAGATTTAGAACTTTTAAATAATTGCTATTCATACAACAGTGTATTGTTAATATAGAATTTCTCTACATATATCCAATTCAATTCAAATTAATCCCTATAAATGTGCTTGAGAGATAACCAAAAGTAGCGCTTGCCCCTTGCCTCGAAAACATTCCATTATCACAGCCAAAGGAGACGGAGACTCGTCTGTCTACTGGGCGGAGAAATCTGGCTATACGGAAACATTGTAGTTTACAAACCGGTGGCAGATGGCGCGCTTGTTTCTCCCATGCGAACGTCTACAGCAGGCAGTCCGGTATCGCATCTCCGTACTGGAGTCGTGCAAGTGCTGGTATAGAGACGAAAACTTCTTAAGCGGGAAATACAAATACCCGCTTCATTCCAAAGGTAAAGAAATTCTCTTTCGCAGAGTTTCTAGGGTAGACGCTATCTACCCAGTCTCCCCTGAGTCTTCGCCCTGCCAATAATGACACCCAATACTTCTGCACCTGTTTTGAATGCATTGTTGGGTATTTTTCAATTATATTCACAATCACTCACACATACACACATATGCAGACTTCCACAATACTTTGTACAATGTGTGCTGTCACAAACTTAAACTAATCTACATATTCCATTAATACTGTCACATAGTGAATATACTGCTATAATCAGGAAATGACCGAATTGTTTGGCCGTTGAAATAATAGTTTGGCCTGATGTGGCATCCAAAAACACATATCTGAGCTTATGAGAGATGTATTCAAAGCTCTGGGTGCAGCAATCTTAAACAGAGGTTCAACATATAATGCTAACTTAAACACTCAAACACTCACTAGGCGACGAAATTAACTGAAGACGGCTTGAATCTGTAGGTAAACCAAACTAGAAAAACCTTGCTGAATAATCACCAGCATCACGAAGTTCAACTCCAGAAAAAAAAAAAGAAAAAAAAAATGGTTCTTGCGGGTTACCATGAACACATTAAGAATACTACATTATTATTTTTATTATTATTATTATTATTATTATTATTATTATTATTATTATTATTATTATTATTATTATTATTATTATTATTATTATTATTATTATTATTATTATTATTATTATTATTATTATTATTATTATTATTATTATTATTATTATTATTATTATTATTATTATTTTTTTTTTAATTGGATGAATTGTTTTCTTAATGTTTTAGGGTATGTTGCAATCAATTATTTTATCTTTGCTTTTTATGAAAAGGTAGAGATTTATAGCATGTGTATTTGCGAATATATTCGTAGATATGGCAAAGTTCTCCAAACAACAGCAGTAGTGATTATATCGCACGACAATAATGTGGAACTTCAGTAGTTATAAACACCAAAGTCTTAGAATGATTATAATGATTCATTACGTATGAGCTATCTTTCATTCTGCATGTATCCATTCCAAACCACTGTCCTTAAAATTATTTTCAAAAATTGACAGGCCCAGTTGCATTTTCTGTCACTTTATTTGTCTTAAATTTGAATTGCAAAAACAGTCCTCTTTTTTATCCTTAGCACAATCTATGACTCGTCGTGACCTTGCAGCTCACATCAATCCTGTCTTATCGTAATCTTGACACGTACTTCACAGTCTTTCAGTTCGACCCTCTCTGCAGCACAAACTGCTTCCAACCATAGTCACACATAAGCAGGTTTAATTAAAAGCTGCTTCACACAATAAACAACTCCGACGCGACAATTTAATGTCTAAAACTGTCTCTCACGATGCGGAGAGAAGTGCTGTCGTGCTGGCACGAACAGTGGTTAGCTCTCCGCGAAAATAAGTTTAGAGAAGTGAAACAACTTCCAGCCAACTGCATAACCCCCTCCCGCCTATCTCGTCGCGAGGAGACGATTTTGGCTCGATTACGCATTGGCCACTGCTTTTTATTCATGCATTATTAACTTTTTAAATAGGACCTTGCTCCTCTTTGGACGCTGTGCGACAACATTTGGTTGGTCCGTCACGTGTTACTAGAGTGTATTACCCTATCGCACCTTCGAGACACTCTGCAACTGCATGTCAGGCTTGCAGAGGTCCTGGTGGACGATAAACAAGTAGGCGAAAGAGTTTTGGACTTTTTAGCAAAGGTAAGCATAAACCTGAGGATTTAAGACTTTAGGTATCGAAATTTCTTACTTTTTTTGATCTTTTTATAACATTTCTTTAATTCTGGCTTTTGCCTCTTTGTTGAGTATATTTATGTATATTTGCTTTTCACTGGTATTTTTACTTTATGGTGAAATTTATATCTATCTTTTGGCATGATCCATTTTATCATCATCACCATCATCTGTCACGATACCCAAACACTCTCAACACTAATAAAATTGCACACACACACACACACACACACACACACACACACACACACACACATACACACACAAGCTTTAAAATCAACTGCTAAACTCTACCTCATTCAATACTTAACGCCTGAGAATGACGTAGCGCGTATTTTTCTCGAAATTCACCTTTTCGTAAACAAACTCTGCACAGAAGCAGTTTCTAGAACTAGAATTGCTTTCTTCTGGCGCGCAATTGTTTGCGGGCCACATTATTATTTGCAAGCAGTGGTGTGAGGTAGCTTGACCTTGGCCCTCTCTTTGACGGCGACTGCCGTGGTCACATTATTTACAATGTCTTTATGACTGAAATCTGAAGTTGGCTAAATCGAAAAGGGTTCCTTAGTTTTAGTTGCACAGAAATACAAGCGTTCTGACCATATGCGGAAATGAATTCGACATCTTTGTACATTTGTGTATGACAATAAAGAGTTCTATGATATGAGCATCACTAAAGACATTTCCTCGCTGCATTAACATGAATTCCTCCAAATGGAAATCAGCAGGAGCGAAGCCTTCAAGGTGAATATCGCAATCAGTTACAACAATCAGTCACATTTATCTGTTAAATTTAGTTTGTGTATGATGAGGTCAAAACATATAAGTCAAATGGATGAACATGTCCTTTGGCGAGTTGACAATCAAATAACGTTTGTTGAGCTCGCGCGTCCACATGAACTAACCCCGATGTGAAACAAAGCCCTCAGGTGGCCCTGCAGCAGATTATCCAATCAAACTGTTCCATTAGCAAGAAGCTCTTGAGCCAATTAGCATCGCGATGCATGTGACATATTATTGTCTGGTGGATCAGTGGAATCCACAGCCTGAGGACACTTTGACGTCATTCTGCCAATGCCGCTGGTTGTCCACTGCCGGAAAGTGTAAATATTGAACACGCTGTGACCAGAATCCAAATGATATAGATTTTCTACACTTACTGTCAAAACTTGTTCCTTTGGAGTGAAACTCGTTTGCACCTTCAATGGTAAGTTTTCAAAAGTGTGTAATAGCCTGTTTAATTCTGTTTGGAGTTTTCACATTTATGGTCTGACTACATATAATTATGTATTCAATAGCTTCAGCATTTCAGAGCATAACCGTTTGAATTATGAAATATCCATTTTGAAGGTTCCATACATGTTCACATTGCCTTTATTATTGCAATAGAAGGCAGCGTTTTGGATAAACATGCATTCTATGGCTATTATCAATATATGACGCATTTTCGTTACATAATGCAGTCAAGACTCTGTGTATAAAGAAGAAAGCAGAGATGAAATTGAAAAACGCCAGCGTCGGAATACAATCTTTGAGGCTTCATTGCGATTAGCAGACATTAGCTCTTAAGCTCTAATTTGTTTTGGTGTGGTGAAATAGATTGAGTACATTAATTCCTTATATAGTAAACTTTTGCTTACTAAATAACACTTTCTCTGTGTCTAGTTTAGCAATGGGTGAAATTAGATAATTCTAATGGGTGTTGAATTCAGTGAAGGTACATTATCATTATCAGTTCATCACCCCTATAATACGTAACTTTGCCTAATATAGACAAGCTTATAAAATAAAAAAATAAAAAAAAATAAAAATCTGATATGTTAAATTCACAAGGCTCTCCCTACCTGATCTTTAGGAAACTATTCTTAAAAACTTGATTCTTCTATTTATTAAATATTAATCGAAATAGATATTTGCAGAATTGTTTTAATTACATGTTTCTTTGTCCGTACAGTGGGAATAAAATAATACTGCAGTCTTAAACGATAGTTCAATCTTTGAAGAGCTGGTCACTGTGATGATTTTGACCCTCCATTCTCTGTACAGGGTCAGGACATAAAAGGAAAACCAATAGCGAAGTCCTATTTTAGAATAAAGTATAAATATTTAAAAGTTCAAACCAACAAGGAATATCTTCAAAATAGTTATATTCGCAAAAAGAGATACATTTGGCTTCAACAGATATACATTTGTCTGTAGTAAGATGCTATCTCTTATGGTTTACCAGTTATGCAAGGGTCATCCAGAATGAACGGGGCTTCAGAGGCTATTGCGGGAAAATTCGAGATGTAGGTACATTTCATGTTTTATCAAAAGATGTTAAACATGTGATATTTTAATCAAAATCCTTACAACCGGTTTTGAAAAACTCAAAGTATTTTAAAATGTTTTCCATGTGAAGGGTAGTTTCGAGCAGTGGTATTAAACATATTTTCTCCGCGTACCCCCAAAAGCAATTTTCCATTTCAGCCTGTACTCCTAGGCTGACCCCAGAGTTATCCTTAATTCAAATTATACATAACTACGTCTGAAATAGATTATACCTAGTATTTATAACTCATTTAATACTAAACAAAGAAGGATAAAATTACATTAAATTTTACGTAGGTATCTACGTCCTAAGAAGTCTTCGCGCACCCTGGGTTTGGTATTTACACAGCTTTTTGTTTTGCTTTTGGTCTTTTTTCTTTTTTTAGCCTGTTCATAGACAGGCAACACACACACACACACACACACACACACACACACACACACACACACACACACACACACACACACACACACACACAAACACAGAGAGAGAGAGAAACATAGACCTTTTTCTGAACAAGATTTTTGTGGTTCTGTTTTAGAGAAGAAATAAAGTAAAGGAGAAAGTGGCAGTGACTATGGCATTAAATTTTTCAGACTCATTCTACCCTTTCCAATCTTATCCTATACACAGTTAATGTAGAAAATTCTTCTTCTTAATTATTCAAGTTTCATTGATTGACCTTATGGTTGTTTAAACTCTGAAGCAGTAATTACAGCACACTAAGACGCCATTAGTGTATATTATCCCTTATGAAATTGTGATCTCCTTGTAGATTGCCAGGGAAAATGCGAATGAGTTGCAGAATTTAATGCCATGTTGGCACATTGCCATGGTTGCTCAGTGGTTTGAGCAGATGGACGGAGACCGGAAGATCCGTGGTTCAAATCTCGGCTCTGTTATTCCATTTTTCAGTCACATTCTAACCTTTTCAGTAATTTTAATGTTGAGATGTTTTAAATAAACATGCATTTTATGTAATATTTAAGTATCTTAAGTGCTCAGGTTTACTTTAAGAAGTTGTCCTCATTGTATAAGAACGTAATTCTTATACATAAGTTGTTCGCTAGTAAAATTAGAGTACATTCTTTCCGGTCGGTTTCTTTTTCTTTTGAATTAGTGGAATATTTTTTAGATATAGTCCGCCGCTGACAGAATGAATGGATGCTCAACTGTTTTAAGTAAATAGGATGGAAATAGAAGTGTTGGTTTTAATTTTTCCAAACAAAGCAACAACGTCTTACGTGTAATAGTTAATATACTACTTGTTTCTACAATTAAAAATCTGATGTGTAGCACTCACATGACTTTCTCTACTCTTGTACTAACCATTCTAACAAACTCTTATTCCTATATTTCCATGTTAGTTAAGATAAACATTCGTACAAATTATTTCATTGCTTATGTCCTTCTAGGTGCAAGGGAGATATTAGAATACAGAAGGCTTTGTGCGACAGTCAAATCTTTTTGACCTTTGAGATTCCGTTCTCTTTGCACGATTAACATATAAAAAAAATGAACAACGTTGTTGCATTTCGCTAAACTTCTAAGTTTTCCGAAACTCACACATAACAAGCAATATCTCCAAAATGGTTCACTCTACAAGAAAATTTATTGAGGCATAAATTGTGTATTTTACCATTTTTTGTATAGTATAATTTGGTCTATCTCTAACGGTTTACGAGTTATGCAAAAGTCGTCCAGAGTAAATACGACTACAGGGGCTATAGCCAGAAAATTCAAGATATACGTTTCATTTGACATAAAAATATCTCAAACATATGGCATTTTAATCAAAATCGTTAGAGCCATTTTCAAGAAAATCAAAATTTTCGAAAAATGTTCTATGTAAAGGGTAGTTTAGGGTGGGACTATTTTCTTCAAAATCTTCGTTTCACATCCTTGAACGACATTAAACTTAAATACCAACTTTGGTTTTTAACCGACTTTTCGTTTTTGAGTTATGCTGTCCATAGACTGACAGACACACACGGACCTTTTTCTAAAAATGCTTTTTTTTTTTTTTTTTTTTTTTTTTTTGATTCAGGGGGCCTCAAAGCACATATTTCCGGTGAAATCTCGACATCGAATTTTTGGGTGGAATACAATACTTCCCCTACTTATCAGTAGAGAAAACTAAAAAGGGGCTAGAGCCCCCTTCAACAAAAACTAAATCCAGATTAAAGAAGCACGGATAAATGAGGTTCTCGGGTATTTGAATCATAGGTAACGCTAAGGAAAAGTTTTTCACGAAACATGTCTTTTAATGGACTCTACATTTTTATTAAGTTTTGGTCTAACTCCTGTTCTTGCCTAGTTATTAAAATTTACCAAGAATCAAGAATCAAATAGCAAAACATTTTCCAGCAAAATTTATTTTTTGTAAGAGGAACTTTTCTTAAAAATGTTCGCCTGACACGCTTAGGTGTGTCTGGGACAGACCCTTATAAAATGTTGTTCACTTATTCTGTACGTAGAAACTGCACAGATAGCTTCACTTTTCTAAAAGTGCTCTTACGGCTTCTTGGTACCCTAATAAGTCTATTTTCGATACTGAAAATAGTGCGTGGAGTCAATTGGTACTTTCTCTATCTTCTATGAGTACGTGGTAGAGAAATTAGAAATACTAACCTGGAAGTTTATATCAACTTTTTAATATCTTTCTCTCTCCACGGCTAAAAGTTCCATAGGAAGTTGAGAAGATGACAGATGAAGATAGAACAAACAAAGACATACGAAGAAGGGAAAACATGGAGATGATAAGTATGGGGAGCACATACTTCGGCAGAACGTATGTTGAGCAGGAATGATTCCTTCACGAGAGTTTTAGAAAGTTTTGTGCGAGTGCAAGTTCTGTCCGTGAAGAAGATGTTAAGCCGCGACGTGATGGAGAGTACCACTCGCTTTTCTTTCTTCTTTTTCTCCGATAGAAGATGGACGATAACTCGGGTTTTGTTTTCCCCGAGAGGATTTGCGCTACTTTTAAACTTCGAAGACAATTCTGGTGCTCAGCGACCATCAACAAATAGATTTCAAAGTGGAGATGGAAAAGGGACAAGTTTATTGTGTATCTTTATATCTTTGCTGAAGAATTCACCGAAACTTAGTAAATCGGAGAAAAACTCAGTTTACAAATGCCAAAATTAATATATTAAAACTATGATGCCAGAGACAACTCTGAAAATTTGTTGATACTTTTTGGATTTGAATGTAGAGGATAAAGATTAAATATCAGATACATTAATGACTGGAGTTTTCTTATGCAGATGGAACATAACAGTTGTCCATTGTTGCCCAATTAAGTCATTATTATTATTATTATTATTATTATTATTATTATTATTATTATTATTATTATTATTATTATTATTATTATTATTATTATTATTATTATTATTATTATTATTATTATTATTATTATTAGTATTATTAGTATTATTAGTATTATTAGTATTATTAGTATTATTAGTATTATTAGTATTATTAGTATTATTAGTATTATTAGTATTATTAGTATTATTAGTATTATTAGTATTATTAGTATTATTAGTATTATTAGTATTATTATTATTATTATTATTATTATTATTATTATTATTATTATTATTATTATTATTATTATTATTATTATTATTATTATTATTTAATCGCTTTTCTAATGTGTAACCTCTTCCGATAACCCTTCTCAATTCTTCTCTGGTAATGTGGAGTTCATCTTTCAAATTCGATTTCTTGGTTGCCTGTATGACATTCTTCCAAGTTATTGATGGTTGTCCTCTCTTCTGATCTTTGATGGTGCCCATTCCAATACATCGTTCAGTATTCTGCCTTCAGGCATTTTTCTTACATGTCCATATCATTTCAATTATTTGAACGTAATTATATCCAAAATTGATTTTACCCCCATAAATTTCTAAGTGACACTGCTTCTTATTTTCTCTTCTCAAAATTTTCGCTGCTCGCCACCAAAAGTCCATTTCTGTTATCAGTAATTTAATTTGTATGTGTAAGTGGCCATATATCAGTGCAAACAAACAAAAGGAAAATTACATCCAAATAGAATGTCCTCATGCAAGCTTTCTGTGCAACGCATTCCAGCAAAAATGACAAAGTATAATACTTACAAACTAAATATAAAAATTTTACCCTTCTATTCAAGTAGATGTATTTGACATTCTAGTGGCAACAAGGATGCTTAACTAATCAAAAATCTGATGTGTTACACTCACATGACTTTATGTACTCTTGTACTGACTATTCTTACAAACTCTTATTCCTCTTATCTGCACGTTAGTCGAAATAAACATTTGCAGAAATTATCATATTGCTAATTTTCTTTTAGTCTTTGAAATTCCGTTCTCTTTGCACAGCCAAGAAATAAAAAGTGAATAACAACGTTCCATTTAAGAAAAGAATAGAAAAAGCAAGGAATATCGCCGAAATGGTTCACTCCACCAAAAAATGCGTTTGGACATAAAATCTATGCTTTAAGGAGATCGATATTTTTTATAGTAAGATTTGGTCTATCTCTTACGTTTTACCAGCTATGCAAAAGTCATCAAGAGTAAAAAGGGCTACACAGGTATAACCACAAAATTCAAAGTATACACTTCCTTTGCCATAAAATATGTTAAACATATGACATTTTAATTAACATCTATAGAGTCATTTTTGAGAAAATCAAAGTTTCCGAAAAAATTTCCATGCAAAAGATAGTTTAGGGTGGAGAAATTTTCTTCAAAACCTTCCTGTCGCATCCTTGAAAGATATTAAACTTAAATTCTGACTCTGGCTCCGACTTTTCGTTTTTAAGTTACGCTGTTCGCAGACAGACCGACACACACTCACACACGGACGTTTTTCTAAAAATGCTTTTTTTAAAATAAATCCGGGACCTCAAAAATATTTTCTTTGAAATCTAGTAGAGAAAGTAAAAGGGCAACTCACCTATTTACAACAGTATTGACATAGAATTGTTTGCTCGTTTGTTGTAAACCCTGGATCACGTTTCCACTGTTTTTGCAGTGAACACAACAAAATTTATGAGTTAGGCATGACTAATTTTTATTATCTCCTTGACTCTCTAGTAGCAGAAAGGAAGCTCAACCAAAAAAAGAACTGAAAAGCCACTTTACATAGTAGCACCAACTGTTTTGTTTTGCGTTGTTGAAAAAAGAATATTAAAAACATGCAAAATACTGACTGTTGTACTAAGGTTAACATCGCATTAATAAAATATTGTGACAAAATGACAAAATCCAGTCCAATTGCTTTTCTATCACTTTATTTCCTTCTAAACTTTTGTATAAATACACAGTTCTCTTCTAATGACCTTAACAGAGTCTACAAATGTCATTTCGTGACATTACAACTCCAAACTGTTTTCTTCTAGTAGCCTTGACTCTGTCCTTTCACTATCTTTCTTCACCTTCTCTGTCTCTCATACACTAACTCTGACGATACACTCACTCGACGCTCATAAAACTTCTTCACTTAGATGCAGCGTACCTTTCACGACGACGGTACCACACACATGGCTATCTCGCACTCACTGGCACACTGACCGACTCATGTTTGTAACTCACTCTTCTGCTATTTCCTCGCCTCCTTTTTTTGGCAAAGATAGCGTAACTTGGACGTTCCTCGACTTCCGCAAACACGCCGGCCGCCGGATACTTCTCGAACCAAATGGCAAATAGGCAAATAATCAAATACCACAACCAGGCATCAGTCTGCTGTCCATGGTGTCATACGTAATAAAAAAGCGCATTACATATGTTCAAAATAAAAATGTGTCTAGCTAGTAGCCGGGCACAGTAGCAATGCACTATTTTTTATACCTGAGTATTATTACATTAGCCCCTCTCAATATAATTAAATGAGAGATAAACAAGAATGGTAGCTTTCGACTATAGCCAAAAGGGGGGGGGGGGGAAGAATAGTGATTTTCCTCTTCAGAAAAGGAGTAGCACTTCAAACCCATAAAAATATCTCGGAAATGCTTAAGGTTTCACATGACATCAATTGTTTCTTTCCACATGAAATTTTGTCTATCTGTTAGGATTCGCCATATTTGCAAAGCATTTAGAATTAACAGGATTTGAGAGGTTACAGAGTATCCCCAGGAAGATTGATACACATTTTATTTATCATAGAAGTATCTTAAGCGGGTAGTATTTCAACAAAGACCTTCGGAGCCACTTTTGGGATTTTTTTCGGAAGTTTTCACATGTAGGGTAGTTTGGGGTGTAGGATATTATTGAAAATACAATTGATGAATGTGATAAAATACAATAGGTCAAATACAATTATTGTCAATAAAACAGAAAGAACAAAAATAATGTTATCAAATATATAGAGCTATTTATCTTTTTGGTGAATGGATATAAATTGCTTATTATTTCACTAATGGTCGTGCAAACATATTGTGAACAATGCTCTAATGAATTTCTACCTTAGTTTGAATGTATGTAGTCACAATTTAATGTTAAAATGTCGTGCAAAGTTTAATTTTTAAGATATTTGGCAACGTCACGTTAAGATTAAATTGTGACTGAATTCGTTAGAATTGTAATAAAAAGGCATTCCATTTTTATTCTTTCATCAAGATGAAGATTACTCCAAGTGTTCCAAATATTTGACACAATCTTTTTCCACGGAACGATTCTTTATTGACAATAATTGTACTGGACATATTTGTTACACTCGTCTTACAGAATCCTTGGTTAACGTATGGCCGAAGCAATACCTTCCACCCTGTAGTATAATACTTCCTACAGTTACTGAAAGTACATATAGAGAAAGTAAGGAACCCTGTATTTAGGTTTAAATAAACCAGTACATTATGTTCTGATTTCAACGCGTAATGTGACAAACGTTTTCAGTGTACCTCAGGGTGTTCATGTGACTATGTAGCTGTCATAATTTGCAAATGAGGTAATCTCACTTGAAAGGGCGCACAGTTTGTCTTTTACTGTGTGAGCCGTCAAGTTGAACGCACGTAAACGAAATGACGATCCATAATTGGGCTAATTTATCGCAGAATATCGCTGGCAAGTGGGAAGTGTTTTGTTATGGAGTTGGTAGTTAATGTCAGAAGCATCCACGCGGCTCCTCTCCATTTGCATTTTGATGAATCACAGAGATTACGCGGTTATGGCAGGAGAATATCAAGACAGGAGGCTTTGCGGTAAAACGCGTTCATCTGTTGTGACCGAAAACAGGTGCTGTAATAAAGGATTTGATAATGAGCGCCTCAAAGCTAGAAATGCATTAATAAACGACAGTGCAGTTTAAAGTTCACTGACTTCAGTAAGTATTTTAAGGGTGGCAACTTATAACTGCATGAGACATGCTAAGAGTTGCTTAGAACATCTCGTAACTGTTGCAGCATTAGAACAGTAGTAGTGTGACGTCGGCCGTGGCGCACAACAAAGGACGGTAGGGGCCAAGCTACTTCACATCACATACCTGGCGTTGCCTGCGACAAAGGCGCTCAAAGTCCAGCTTCTCCACACCACTCACGCGAGCAAACACGAGACTAACAACAATTGAGCGGCAACACAAACGTATTTTCAGAGTATTCGAGACTATCCGGCAGTTGGCGTGTTTGTAGAAGTTCGAGAAGGGCCCTGTGACGTGGTTCCCACTATATAAGGAGGACAGGAATAGCAGTGAGTGGGTTTACGGTTACAGAGACAGCTGTGTGTCTGTTTGTCGTCGCTAAAAGTACGTCGATCGTCGCAAAGAATATTCTAAGGGGCGCCGAGAGATTGCATCGTCATAGTGAATGTGTGAGAGACAGAGAAAGTGAAGAAAGACAGTGAAAGATCTGAGAATAGTTACGGGAAGTAAAAGTTATGAGTTGTGATAGCACGAAAGACTGTAGACTGTGTTAGCGACGAGAACAAAACTGGATTTGTGATTACATTTTAGAAGACATAAAGTGATGGAGAGAGATAATTAAATCGTAAATAAATGTTAAATACACAGAAAGTAAATACCAAGGTAATTGTAAAATTGAAGTATAAAACAGGTTTATATTCCGTGTCTACTTCTACATGAAAAGTTAGAACATTTACCACGGTTGATGAAGTACAATTGAATAGACGAAACACAGGTAAGTTACCAGCACAGAATGAATATATTAATATGAGATATAAGGTACTGGAACTGACGGGCACACCTCGCCTGCTGCGACCCGGCACAGATTTTTAAAGGTTACTGCTCCCTGGGAGGGGACATGTGGTGAAGGGATGCCACAAACTCGGTACGGGACGACGAAGGCAGCCCTAGAGAAGTATAGAAGTACCTAACAGTTGACAGAAAACCTCCTCAAGCTCTTCACCGCTACCCAGAGAGCGTCAAACCAATCTTTACAACCCTGGCAGCAGCACACAGCTACCACAAGCGGAGCTAGGGAAGAAAAGTTTACGAGACCCACGCAATCGTATCATCTGCCCGCAGCTGCCCGAACCACCGTGCTGACAAGCGAACCGGAAGGGGACACGCGAAATGAAGTTAGAAAGGAAAGGAAGCCGCGGAATGAAATTAAGCACCCCAGCATTCAACTGACATGGAGAAATCACGGCAAAACAAGTCGGAGTGCATGCTCACCGAATCTCCAACCCGGGACCCCCCGAGTACTAGGTTTATTCGTTAAGTTGGTGTGTGCACCTGGTCACGTTGGTTTGCTAGAAAATGAAACGGCAGATTTAGCAGCAAAGGTGGCAATTACAGAACTCAGTATTAGCATATCTCGCATTACTTTGGAAGACTAGGCTTGAAGTGTTGAGAGCGGTGTTGTCGTGCTGGCACGAAGGATAGTCAGCTCTTCGTGGAAATAAGACTTGTGAAGGAAAAATCGGATAAACTGGGCAACTTCCTATCCTGTATCTCGCCGCCAGGAGATAAGCTTGTGTAGTTTGTATATTGCTCAGTGTAATTTTACGCACGGTTACCTTTTTAAGGGAGACCCTGCTCGCCTTTGTCCACTGTGTGACAAACTTTTGTCCGTCCGTCACGTGCTGTTAGAGCATCTTTCCCTGATACATCTTCAGAACACTCTGGAACTGCCGGTCAGTTTTTTAGAGGCTCTGGCGGACGATAACCAGGTGGCTAAGAGAGTTTTCAAGTATTTATCGAAGCAAACTTTCGCATAAGAGTTTCGTATTATAGATATTGAAGTATATATGTTTTTGATATTTCTGTAAATTTGTTTTAATTGTGGCTGCTAGCTGGATTAGTTGTGTATCTCTTTATATTTCTTTATCTGTTCAAGTTCAAGTTATTTATTAGAACAGTGTTGGCCTGGTGCCGCTACAATGGGCCCGGCTTACAGGCTATATTTAACATTTTTTTTACATTTGGCTTTGTTTATATATACACTTTTTTCGGTGTCTACAAAAAACCCATACGGTGACCATCTGTAGGTCACCGAGAATAGTTTTCTTTTGCTTCGTCTTTGTGTTATATATACATATATAGATATGTACATACTTACAAATTATTTACAGACACATTCACGCACGCATTCACCCACGCACACTCTCACACATAAACACACATCTTCACTGGGCACACCAGAGATATGCGTCCCAGCGCACTGCACTATTTACACTATGTACACTGTCCCACGGTGGCAGCTCCTGAATATTTTTCGAGGCGAGGGCCTCTGCTGGAACATGTATGTGGCCTAGGATCGAGGTTGCGTGGACGCGCATTAGTCGGCGAGCCGAGCCGCTTCTAGAACATTTTGATCCTATTATGCTTGCGGTGCTTCGGCTCGCCTTTGCCAATGTTGGCGATCACGTCGTTTTCGTGGTTTCTAATGCGCGTCCATGCAGCCGTTGCTCGTTTTTCAATTGCCTCCGGGATGAACGGGATCCGGGTTTCAAGGTGTAGTGTTTGGGTACTGGTGAGGAGTGGAGCAGACAGGATTTTTCTGAGGGAGAGGTTTTGGAGGGTTTGGAGTTGTTTCAGGGCGGTTTTGGAGGCATTAGCCCAGGCCACACATGCATACAGGACCACCGAGAGAATAAATGACCTATATAATATCAGTTTTGACTTCAGTCGCAACTGTTTACTGCGGAAGATGGGGGCGCACAACTTTAGCAGCTGTCTGCCTTTATTGGCGCTATTTCTTATGTGGGTGGACCAACACATTGTGCGGTCCAAGGTGACACCTAAGTATTTAACCTGCTGACGGCAGTGCAATATTTGACCACCGACCGTTAGGTCCTTTGCCAAAGTGTGACGCCGCTTAGAGAAATGAATTAGCTGGCATTTGTCGGGGTTAATTTTGATTTTCCAGTCATGTTGCCATGAGAGGAAGTTGTTAACATAACGTTGCATTTCTGCAAGGCCGAAACGTGGATTTCTATGGTGGTTGTATATTACAGTGTCGTCAGCATACATGGCGACCTTGCATCTGGCGTCCACTGGGAAGTCATTAGTGAATAACATGTACAGAAAAGGGGACATGATTGCCCCTTGTGGGACGCCAGCCCGCATCACTCGCTCCCGTGAGGAGGGGCGGCCCACTTGGAGGTAAAACTGCCGTTTTTCTAGAACATTGTGCAGCAAGTATAGATAATTTTGAAGAGCTGGGAAATTGTGGTGCAGTTTGTAAATGAGGCCATTGTGCCAGCACCGGTCAAATGCGGCTTCTACGTCCAGAAATAGCGCCAACGTTGAAGCCCCATTGTTCCAATGTTAAATTGCTCTGTAACGTCATCAGTTAGTCTGAGGAGCTCTAGTTCAGTGGAATGTCCTTTTCTAAAGCCAAATTGTGAACTTCAGAGTTTATGTGTTGCCGAGACTTGTTTATGTAGTCGAGAAAGAATACATTTTTCAATCAATTTACCAATAGTAGACAAAAGACTAATGGGGCGGTAGTTTTGCGGTTGTCTGGTGCTTTTCCCTTGCTTTGGGAGCATGATAACGTTAGCTCGTTTCCAAGTAGAGGGGAAATAGCCTTGCTGCAAACAGGTGTTAAATATCTTTGTTAGTTGCACCAGAGCTTTTCTCGGAAGATGCTTGTGTTCCTCATTAGTCACTTTGTTTGGGCCGGCAGCTTTCCCATTAGGCAATTTCCTAATGAGCTTGAAAACTTCCTGCGGTGTTATGATGGGTAGTTGTTGTTCTTGCTTCTGCGCCACCCAGGTTTGTACCCATGTCTGTACCTCCCGTTCTAAAACACGGTTGGTAACTGGGTTTTCACTGAATCTGTCTTGGAGACAGTCAGCGAAGACCTCGGCTTTCTCCTCTTCGGAGAAGTGCAGGCCGCCTTGAGTGTGCAGCGCCTCAGTTGCGGAGTTAACGCTCGTGGAAACTTTGACAGCCTTTAGTAATTTCCACAAAGAAGAGTCCGAATGGGTGGTACTCAGCATTTTGTTTTCCCACTGTTCAATTTTGTTGATTTTAATTTGTTGCCGAATGACGTTGCGTAGCCATTTTGCTAGCACTCTATATTCAGGCTGTCGGGTGTATCGCCACAGTTTTGTCAAGCGTCGTCTCCGCGCAATGAGTTGCTCTACCTCGGGGTACGTGCAAAAACCGGGTGGTCTTGTGGTGTATGTGGTAGCACTTCTCTTGGCTGTGTGTAGTGAGGCAGTAAAGTTTTCAATGGCGACATCTATGTCTGCCTCGCTATAGTATGACAGTCTGGGTTGCGCCATCCCGTGCATTTCGATGGTGAACTTATTCCAGTCGGTGTCTGCCCTCTTTCGAGGGCCAGAGACACCGGCTGAAATACCACCCTGTATGTCGAAATGCACAGGAAGATGGTCGGAGTCCAGGCTGTGATACACAGTAAAGTTGTTTAACAGTGTCGCATTTTTTGTGAGTACGATGTCCAGAATCTCAGGGTCAAAGTGCCCTGATCGATGCCAAAAGGTCGGTTCTGGGGGAAGATGTACCTCAATTTCGTCATTGTCAGTTATAAGTTCAACCAGGAGATTTCCCGCCGCGTTTGCCCGGCGTGAAAACCACCAGGGGTGCCGGGCATTGAAATCTCCTGCAATTATAACATGCTCCTCTAAAGCGAAGATTTGTTCGAGGTCTCGTATGAAATCTGGGGAGTTGGGGGGCCGATAAAGTGCTACCAGCATAACCGTTTTACTATTAACACGTGTTTTAAGAGCCGTGCACTCTAACGCTGCCAGTGCAGGTAGCGTGACAGGAGCATGAGCAATTGAGTTTCTCAGCAAAATAGCAGTCCCTCCCCCCTGTCTGCCAATTCTATCATTCCGGAAAATTTGGTAGCCCTGGAGCTTAAAAGCGTGCTCTTGTCTTAATTTTGTTTGTTTTACAGATAAATGCGACGTTAATTTTGTTACGCCGTAGGTAGTTTTCAAGTTCGTGTTGCTGCCTGTGGATGCCATCTGCATTCCACAGGAGTGCGTGGGTTAAAGTTGTACCTCCCCTTACATAGGCCATTTACTCTAGGGGGGTTGAAAGGAGGCATATGATGGTTTCTATTTTCTCCATAGTGCTTGTGCAGCTTCTGAACTTAATCAGGAAAGGCTGCAGTTTTGCTAAGAGAGCTGGGAGGTTGAGCTCCCTGAACAGGTTTAGGATTTCCCTAAAAATATAATGAAGATATCACAATACAACTTTTACATGATTTACTAATATGTTGGTTACCCGGTTAGCAAGCAAAACATTCACAAATTTCATATGTGCATGCATGTTAACGCCACCTATATACTCTTAGAGTGAATTAACACTTGTTTTGTAACTTTCATGGTAGTTTTGTGTGATAATAGTAGGCTATTTCGTTTCCAGAACTTAAACTTACTGTGAACTTCATCAACCAGCATGTATTGTGTCTTTATTTAAGACATATTGGCACAAATCGTATAAAGCTACTTCGGTTCCACAGAAGAGAAAAAGTAACGGCAGTTGCACTACCCCTTTCTTGTGTTCTATCTAGAAACGCTTATCACTAGCTGTGATCTAATTATTTAGAGAGTAAGTTTGGAAATAATTAAACACCCAGTACTTCCGTTCAGAAAAGTAAATCTGTTGGATTTTATATGCACTACTTACCAGAATATTTTCATTCCCTTTTACGTGTGAGTAAGGATAATATCGTGTAAATATTTATTACATATATCATATATTTAACATTTAGGAGCTGTAGCAGGCGAGAACTTGACATCAGAGGATAGCTTTTGCCGCCCTCTGTCTGTTGCCAGATCAGGGCTACGCTCTCTACTGGCTGTGAAGTGTTTTGTCTAGGTACGGTAATTCCGTTAGAATGTAGATGTAAAGTTGATTGTTAAGTGATGTCGTTGAGGGGTTACTCTCCTCAGTGAGAGGTACCCTCAACTTTGGGTGTCTCTGTGCTTACATTCTGGCCCGTATCTGCATATGTTTGTCAAAGAGAAAAGAAATGTTGCATTTGCATCTTTGGGATGGGCACGAAACAATGATTGAAGTAGCAACTGCAGTAGATTCTATCTCTTCTTTTATGTATGGGTTATATTTGTTTGTCTGCTCATTGAAATTCAAAATTGTTTATGGACTAACGTAATAATGCAATGAACAGGATATGTTTTCGTAGTAGTGTTGTGTGATTAATGAGAGACGTAATTATCAGCGAGACTACCTAAATAATTGGCCATAACATTGATTTTGTAAGCAAGGGTCACGAAGCGCAATAATTGGTTCTGTACGGATGTCCGTGCTTGCGGCGCCTCACCAATAGCAGACTATGGAGATAGTAACGTGCACGGCTTAGATCAGCTTATCGTGTTTGTGTGTTCTGCGAGGCGTCAGTAGTTAATATACATACATACGTTAACTGCTGTTTATTTTCAAAATGAACGTAATCTCTATCTACACAATTGAGGTTTATACAAGAGATGGAGATGTTAAACAAGCCGCAACTCCGTTATTTAGCTTTTACATGCATAAAACATCTAATATGTTATTGTTGTAAAATAGTGGTCACTTTCGGCGTTGGAGAGAAGCGCAGACTTAATGCCATACCATTCAGGTTCTTATTAATGCTACCAAATGGGAAATTCCTGAGATGCCACAATACTTTATGCATCTAATAGCGAAATGGTTTCTTCGCTCATTATCTCTTGAGTATTCCATAAACATGTTTTTTTATACATCTGAAGCACAAACGTACTTCAATCATGTTTGTGTTTCAATACTAAATAAGCAGATTGTTCTCATTTATGTCGATAAGCCTGCGTCCTATGGGAATATTTTAATACTAAGTATTACGGTATAAATATTCTGGAATCGTGTGACCGAATAAAAACTTGATGGCATACTGAGATGCCCCTAAGAACTGATATTTTAATATCATTCTTTTGTAAGTGTGACCGAATATAGATTTGGAGGTTTACTGAGATGGGTCAAAAAGCTAATATTTTAATAGCAATTATGAGGTTACAAATATTGTAAGGTCAGTGTGACCAAATATAGACTTTGTTTACTAAGAGGTCTCTAAGAGCTGATATATTAGTAGTCATTATTGCAGAATAAATACTTCTATTGTGAATGTGATCGAATATAGACTTGAAGTTGTGCTGAGATATCTAATCGCTGATATTTTAATAGTAATTATCATTATATAAATATTTCTAGCGTCCGTGTGACAAAACATACACACAGAGAGGTTGTCATTACATAATGTGCGACATTTTTGCGGTTTGTATACTTATTGCAGAGATTCTTGTTGATACTAGCGGAGTTAATTAACCTTTCTTTCCTCTAGTTGTAAAACGGATGCATTTTCCTTTCATTACAGCCTGCAACTACTATAATAACTACTATAAGTGCTAAATTTTGATAATATTTCTCATTTGTCATAAGAACATTCTGCAGAAGAAGAAGCAGAGGAAGAAGAAGTCATGCGAGTTTTGCTGCCATATCTCCATTTTCTCATTAGTGAGGACCTTCTATTACCCCATCTATGGCGATATTCTATCTTGCAGTCATCAGCTTGCATTGTGTGTAAAGATGAGAATAAGAGTGCAATTATGGGCTTTGTGCTGAAAGTTGAATACAATATCTCTAATATGAATTAAATTAAATAAACTTTATTAGTCAGCATATGGTATTTTAATAAAAAATCATTAGTAACTTTTAGCAAATCGAACATGCCATGCTTCATAGGTAATGCCACGAGTGATTGTCAGTTTGTCTAGAGAATTTATCTATCACGACTTTCATTTATTAATACTATTTCACGACTTAAAGGATGATATAGCCTATGAAATGTTATTTAAATGATTTACTGTAATTACTAACCTCTTAAAAGAAACATGAAGCAGCGTCCATTGGCACGGCCTACAATATTCTCATATTGATGTTCCAATTTTTTAATATGTTGACAATGTTGGAGTATCTGCTGTTAATTTATAATTTTGTTCAGTTAAAAATTTGTCAAACTGATTCCAAAAATATTTCCTACTGTATTCATGTTCTGGTTTCCCTCTTCGAATTATTTCATCTGTTTCAGCATTAAATACCTCACCGCTATATTTGACATTTGAGTAGCGAATTTGCTGCATCAAGTTACGTCAGCTGTTGCGCATCTGTGGCACAGTGCAGCTAGATTCTCTAACAAGATCATACATAAGAAAAGCAGAGGAGGTGATAACTATGTTCTTTTTTAGTGTTTAACGCTCGCTTTTACTACATACGGCACCACAGGTGGTGACGGTATGTGTGGTATTAAATATAACAAAGGGCTTTGATTAAAATGTTTTTAAAAATATAATCCTGGAGCATTTCAATCACAGTGACATATTTACGTCGGTCTATGTGGCTCAGTAGGTTAGACGCTGACCAACTGATCCCAAGGTCGGGGACTCAAACTCGGAACAGACCGATGGTTTTTAAGTGTGCTTAAATTCCGGCGCACTGGCGACGCTGATGTGATCCTGGCAATTGATAGCGTCGTTAAACAACAAAATATATTTTTTGACATATTTACACAGTAAAAAAATTGCATTTTAATAACCCTACGAGCTAAAATTTTTAGATTTAATAAACCGTTGTTATTATTTGTAATGCTTTGTACATTTTTCAGTCAGTCACATAGATCTTGTGTTTGTTTGTTTTTTTTTTTTCTATTTTTTATTTTTTTAACATTTACCACTACATTAAACTTAGTTTCCATATTGTTCACTCAATACAATGATTTAAAGAACATTGGTCAACGTCATTTATGTAGTTTTTGGCCGGAAAAAGTATTTTCTATTGAACATGTATGTTGTTCTACTTTGAGCTGATGTATCCAAGGGAAAAAACAGTTATCTGGGTAGATAAAATTAATTTTATCACCACTTCTTGAAAGGTTGAATGCTGGTCAGGCTCAATACATTAATGCATTATTTCCAAATCACAACAGGTAAGAAAAGTTTCTAAGTTAAAAATTATATTATTATGTTTATATGGAGATAAAAATAGTATAGTGTCATTCATTCGTTAAAATGACTTGCATATCTTTAAGACATATGCAGTGGTAACAAGAAACTAGCTCCAAATCGATGTTCTGTTTGGAGTGCTCCGAGCTGAAAGTTTGACATCCCCAACACACTGTAACCTTTTATTTCTTTCTTCTTTCCAGTTGAACTTGTATTTTTCCTCATGAGGTATTTCCACCCTGGGTATGCATCTATCTATATATGTCATTCTGAAGCACTCTACGCCTCCTGAGTCGCTAACCAATAAGCCGGAACGAAGATACGTTCTTTTTGGGAAAGTTACGCTTGGACTGCTTTGACATGAAAATCAAAGAATCAACAGACCACGTCGAGACATTTCATGTGAACATCGATGCTGTAATAAAATTCAGTTGAGAGAATAACCCCCATAAGGCAAGCAGAACAAGAAATAACTTGTTCAGCAACAAAACAATTTGACAAGTCAAATTTTCCGCTTAGTTAGTGGTTGAATTGGGCCTCAGAGTGACACAGTCCAGCTATCCTGTGTAGCAAACAATTGCAATAATTGTGCAAATATTGTCTAAAGTGACAATGACGAAATCAACATTAGCGTTTTCGTTTAAAAAGAGATACTTTTCGATAAAAACGGTTATTTTAGTCATAACGATATTCAGTGCCAGTGAAGCGTGTGGTGGTCGTGAGGAACAACTTTCACAGCTAATTACAACTGTATTGAAGAAATATGTCTATGATGCCGAAAATAGCGTTGAGGTATTCCTACCATCGTTTAGTTGCTGGAGTAGGTGCCCAAAAGTTGAAGTTTCAGAACTTAAAAGCATATCAAATATCACCAAATATATATGCAAGAGTAATTTACAACTAAGAAGAGGTTTTAGTTTTAGAAGATATAACAGGTACAGTGGAGGTTGGAGCTCTGATAAAGTAACTGAAAAATATGCTAGTAGTGATTTCGATTATTCTTTATCCGGACTACGGCTGCAAGAAGGTGTTCAGAGAAACTTATGTTCTAATTGTGCAGCCAATTTACAAAATTGTGGATATCAACGTGAGCTATATTTTACCACGTGGAGAAATATTCACGGATATAGTCAGTCGAAGCCGAGCAATGCAAATATTCGCCGTTTACAAGTGTCGAATCAATGCAACTTTGAAGGTGTCGTAGAGCGAATGCTTCGGAACTTATCCACCCAGCGACCAATTGAGCTCTACGTTGGAGAATCTGACATACGAGATAGCCAAAACAAGAAGCTGATGAAAATTGCCGTGCTTGATATAACAATAAATTTATCTGATCAAGTAAAGCAATTGGTGAAAGGTGGCTATTGGAAAGATATAATTAAATATTTCGTTGTTCTCAACGGAGTTACAAATGTCAATTCTCAGTTACGAGACGTATTTCATTGCTTTTGGTTTCCTAGGAAAATTGTGGATCTCTATAGTTGTTCTCTGTTTGCGACTGCAGAAAATTGGACTGATCTTGTAACTGTTTCGAAAGACACTAGTGATCGTACGGTTTATGTTGGTGGTTACGAAGTAGAACTCTTCTGGGCAATATCTGCCAAACTGAACGCCACTCCTGTCATAAACGGTCCAACAGTTCCATCCAATGTCACTTGGGGTGAAATTCTGAGCAACGGTACCATTACAGGTCTCATTGGTGACACATTCTATGACAGATCCAATGTCAGTTTCTCTGCAATACCGAAAAGTAGCTCACATTTTGAATTATACTTCGACTCAACGTATTCCTATATAGAATCAGGTTTCAACTGGGTAGTGCCTTGCCCATCTGTACGTGAACGTTGGTTCACCATCCCGAGAGTTTTCCCGACTGCTGTATGGCTGGGACTCCTCATCATATATCTTCTTACTGCTGTGGTAATGTGGCTCTTCTCCAAGAGCGTCTCCTTCTCCACAATTCTGATTGAAGTCATCCTTCCAGTAACTTTAAACATCGTAACTTCTTACAAGCTTTCACATGCAAACATGTTTCGTTTCTTGTACTTTCTCTTTCTTTTCTTTTCGTTTACCATCAATACAGTTTTTCAGTCTGGTTATGTAAGCCTGATCGTTGATCCCGGATATGAAGCTAGTATAAACAGCATTGACTATCTGGTCTATAACTCAAACCTTCATATCATTTATATTTCTGATTATGATGCATTATTCGAAAATCCTCAAGGCAGAGATGTGGTAGTATTGTCCAAACGCACCTTCTGTCACGATTTTGAAGCTTGTGCACGTCGCTTGGTGAATGATAGAGATGCTGCAACAATTTTGGATGATGCAACCCTCAGAGACCTGGGTTATCAGCTGTTGGACGATGACAGGCATCCACTGCTGTGTAAAATGATATCAGAGGTTCTGCCTTATCGTTTCTGTATGCTCCTGACAAAGGGTTCTCCACTCCTACGTCCTATCAACAAGGCCATACTTCAGCTTCTAGAAGCGGGAATCACAGCGCACTGGTGGAGCCTTATCCTGCATGATAATAAACTCAAGAAGAGACTCAGCATAGGTCCAAGAAAGCCGAAGTACTTTGTATTTACTATGTCACACATGCTAGTTGCCTTTTACTGCCTACTCTTAGGGACTCTGCTGGCTTTTATGTGTTTTTTTGCAGAAGTATTTTATTAATGGAAATTCACCCGGAGGTGATTGGTATTACATTTATCACTATTATCACTAACCGAACCCCGAGTATCACACATTATTTCACTTATATTAGCTGATATTTACATTAGGCCACATTTCATTGCTGCTTTTACAATTACATGCACTTAAATAGATAGAATTGCGCGTGCATTTTTATTATTTAAGGATTATTTGAGCTAAAGTGGGTATGCCAGTGTAACGTAGAAGCTGCGCTTTACTCAATATTAACCATGTTAAATAATGTTCAAGTGCAACAAAGAGGGGAAAATGTAATGCTAATTGTTGCTATTGTGTGTTCAATTCCCAGTTGATTTGCTCAGTTTACAACAAATTAAGCATGTCAATAAAAATAATAAATTTTCTAACATTTTCAGTATTCCTTCCACATAAAATTGACTAAAAAGCCTTCGGAAACAAAATTTATAATCCCAATTTAAGGAAAAAGTATATTTTACTATTTAACTGTATTGATTTGACTTGAATCGTGAAAGTTTGGAACAGTTTTTTTCTTTCTTTGCAAATATTTGTATTTTCTCGGCCTATAGGATAGAGATGCACACATAGGAGCGTGTGCTTTGAAATCCTACTTGCTATAAAGCAAATTTCAGGATTCCCAAATACATAAAAATGCTATAGTCTATAGGTGATTATTTATAAATGCGTTGTAAGCGAAAGTAGTACTTTGAGGTTATAAACTCAATTCAACTGAACCCATATCAAAATAAATTTCATTTCGTGGTCTTTGTTTCTTCACTCAAATATACAAAGTATTTTTTTTTCAAATAAGGGTGTATTTTAGGGCAACTTGAGTTGTTTTTCTAAAACATACAGTTTTGTTTTTCTTTTCCTTTGGAGAAGACAATACAATTTAAAATACACTTCAGTAAAATGCTATATCCCTAGAATTGAAACAATTAAACCTTTGACGTTCATATCTAATATATATTGTGCCCTATGACTTAGGTGAAGTTTATGATCATTTTTACAGCTAAAGAAAATATGCTTACATAGAGGAACGAACACTTCCCACGGTTCGCTTGAAACAGTGTGTAACGAATGTTCTAATGGAACTTTTTAAAGCCATTACTTACTTGTTTAAAGAGCAATAATTATGCATCTTAAGGTACCTTTTTTCTTGGCATTGTGACGCCAACCGCGGCAGCTCGTCAAAGGCACTCGAGCCCAAGCCACCTCACAGCACTACGCGACTGATAAGAATAGAGAGCGGCAGAACTAAGGAGCTTCAAGAACCTTCGTGAGACTTCTGGCTGCAGGCGTATTTATGGCAAGTTCGAGAAAGGTGTATTTTTCGAGAGAATTCGCCAGCGTTTCACGTGCACTGTAAAAGCGAGAAAGCACCGACAGTGAGTCAGTCTTGAAGGAGAGGGTTTGTGAGTAGTGATTGTTGAACGACAAAGCTGTTAGCAGTGCATGTATGGGTGTAGTCATCGTCGTAAGAGAACTGTTGTGTGTAGACAAAGACGGTTGGGACATGGGTACGTCACGTTGAAGACCTACAGTGGAGCAGTTTATGCGAGTGTTGAGTGAAGAAAACCAGAAAAATGTGTGTAAAGGTTAGGAAAAGAGAACAGTTGTGAGTTATAAGATCGTGAAGAGCTGTAGATTGTGTTAACGACTTCAGTTTTAGAAGAAAAATAAAGTAACAGAAAAAATAACAACCCTTTTATCTTTTGTCACAGTAATTCAATAGCACTTAAAAACCTGTACATTACATGAGAATTTCCTTTTCATAATTTGTATTCAAAAAGGAAGTTTTTAATTCAATAACCGTGAGGATATATATTTTAGTTCTAATTTAAAACCTATAACTCAAAAGTCATTTGAGTTATCTATTTATACAATGTGGACGACGGTTCGGAAATACGGTGTTTACATTATCCACACTATGTGCAACTTGTTTCAAAGCTGAAAATGGAATAATTGTACTTCAATAGGTATTTTAGAAATTACAGATATATTATCATAAAACAGAAACAAAATATAATGCTGGAATACAGCAAACTAAATCAG
The DNA here is from genome assembly GCA_030765045.1 of Tenodera sinensis. Lineage (NCBI taxonomy): Eukaryota > Metazoa > Arthropoda > Insecta > Mantodea > Mantidae > Tenodera > Tenodera sinensis. The sequence goes on from CM060971.1 coordinate 74,153,012, forward strand.
GATAGCTCTAAAATAAAAATTGCAGTCTGTTTTCATTCTGGATATTACGTGACGTACATATGATTTGACAATTATAAAACATATGTAAACATACGCTTGCCGTTTGTGGGATATCTTGTTACGTCATACTTTCATTTTATTGGCTGATAATGTTCCCTTGTAGGCGGGTCTGACGCCTTGTTTTTTACATCGAACCAATAGAGCGAACCTGTGCATACCCTTTCAAGTGGTGGAGACCGATATCAGAAGACACGTCCTATAAATTTCCCTACAGGCCATCAGAAATCCAATGTCTATTACTAATTGTCCTCGGTCTACTTAAGGCAATTGTGAAATCGGAGAGAGATTTTCGTATCTTAAAAGTACTGTACAAGAAAGGAAGAATAATGAACTTGTGTGTAAGTTTAGTTTTGACAGTGTTACTTACAAATAGTGTGTAGTATGTTTGCTCTAATTTAACAGTATTATTATTATTATTATTATTATTATTATTATTATTATTATTATTATTATTATCATTATCATTATCATTATCATTATCATTATCATTATCATTATCATTATCATTATCATTATCATTATCATTATCATTATCATTATCATTATCATTATCATTATCATTATCATTATCATTATTATTATTATTATTATTATTATTATTATTATTATTATTATTATTATTATTATTATTATTATTATTATTATTATTATTATTATTATTATTATTATTTTGGAATTTACAAAGTTATGCAATCACAACATATAAAGGATCAACAAAACTCATAATTTATTACCCTAGAAACTGTTTTATTATTTGAATATGTACAGCTACTATTTTGATACGTTCAAACTTATTTACATTAAACATTTTCAACTGCCACTGCTTTCCTTTACAACCCCTTTATATGCATTCATTTGTTCGCTATACCCTTCAAGGCACGATTGTAACTTACAAAATAGCCAAAACAGTTTGTTCAAATATGCAATTGCTCTTTTTACTGTTTCCTTATTATTAAAAGTAATTTTATAGCTTTGTTGAATGAAATAGGTCGTGTAAATATGGAGCTTTTATTTCCTTTGTTCTCCGTTAATTAGTTGTTGAAAACCCGCACATAATTACCAAATTACGAGAATAAAAGCAAATATGCCCATTCTGCTTGCGTTAAAATGACCTTTGACTGTTGAGTACTGCAAAAAGAGAGACCAGCATATGCAGCTTTCATGTGAAAACAATACTTTGAATATGGACTACAGCAAATATTTGTTAGATAGTTGCAGCGTTCGGGCTGTATTTAATGTTCATTTCGCTATGCATATAAAACGTTTAGAGGAATGAATACCTCACTTGGTTAAAAAAGAGAATATTTCGCACGTGGTGGGCCCATTAAACAGCATTCCAATCCATGATTCGTTTTCAACTGTTGTAAAATCTATTTTAATCTCCGAAAAAAATGCAAGCTATTTTTATAGCACGTTCAGCTCAAAACATTTGCGATTATTGATTAACCTTCTCCAAACCACGGACTAAATGTTATTGGTCTGACCGTAAACAAGTGCTTGACCGTCCAATATGAAATTAGGTTCGAGGACACACACACACACACATACACACATACACACATACACACACACACACACACACACACACTTAAAGTGGTTGAAGCTAAATACATAGCTGGGACTGTTTTAATTTTTTAGTGTTTCAACAATTTAAATGTGACATTTATCGAATTCATTTACAGTAGCTAAGGGTTTTAGACATTCTTATATTTTTAATAGAGCAGTATCGTACTCCATCCTAACTACATTTGGCATTTGTTTCTCAAAAAGGGTCAATCCACGTCAAATCGAACACCCGTAAAACACGAGTTTTTCGTAGGAGGTTCAAATTTTTTTTATGTATAATAGGCATCATATAAGGACACCCGTATTTTTTTTATTTCCGTATATTTAAATTACTTGCTTAGTTATGGCTATTAGAAATTAAGCAATTTCTGCGCGCACCATAATATAAAATCACTTGTTACTCCATGGCCATATAGAGTTGAGAGTTGGGGGTTTGGCGCACTGGAAAGGTGAAATACAACACTTTTAACAACTTTCGATCAATCATTATTACACACAAATTTTGGACTGTTTTTTGATGGTATATTTTGTAAAACCAAAAATAGAATTTAAATGGATGTGTTAAAAATGTAAAAAAAAATTACACACGTATTCCCTGACATTTTATCTATAAAATAAGATGTTGAAAACTATGGAGCTCGCATTAGTGCATTTGCTAAAATTTTTTTTTTTCTGGGGGCATGCAAGCGCACACGGACGAGTAACTAGTCAGGTGTCTGCAGACAGCCTGCGAATTGCCGTGTCAGCTATGCTACTCAGATAACTTGTTACTAAAGCAGTACAGTCCATACAGAAAAATGTCTCCACAATCTTTCTGATACTCCTGTGGCATCTGATAGGTGCTTTTGAACTTTTGAATTTTTTTGAACAAACCTTCTGATGTAAGCAGTTCTTTGGTTTTAGCTTCTTCCTTCATGTACGTCCATACATTTGAAATAATTTCTCTACTCTGACTGTGTAATGTTTGGTCCCTAATTTAGAACGTACAGGTGGAATAATTGATTTACGCTATGATCAATGTCTCACAAATTCACTATATTCACCCTTTATCGCAAAGATCTATGTCTTCAACGGCACGCTGCACTAAAAAGCACCTTTGAATTAGCAAGACTGTCTCAGATCATGCAGACGTCACTACCTTCTCCCTCCCCATGTGCATGGTTTCATTACCACAAATATATCAGCTGATGAAACAGACAAAAACTGTGGATTCGCCAACAGTTTAAAATGCATATTTTAAAAACATTTTGAAGATACTAATAGTGTACATATAATAGTGTCAGCTAGCAGTGTTCTCCTTACTGTACTGTTGTAACGTTCATGGAACCTCAAGCAGTTGACAGTGGCCGTAATGGAAGGTGGCAATTTTATTGTGTAAGGTTACGGTAGCCGTCACCGCTGCACTGATTTGCAAGTAAGTTAATTACAACTGAACTATTAGAGACTCCATTCTGATTTTTTCTGAGAATGTTGAATAAACTTCATTGTATTTTTAGTTTTTCTTCCAGATTTTTAAATGGTCGAGTTTATGTTATCTAACTTTAAAACTTTAATCGTATAAAATATAATACTACTAATAATAATTAACAAAATTTTCTAATAAATACCTCACGAAATATTGCTATTTATCTTTAATTTGAGCCAAAGATCAAGTAATTTGCTTCATTACAATCGGAGGTATGATTGATCGAAGAGTGAGGGCGCGCGATTTTTGGGACATTTCAAAAATTAATATCTGCCAAAATTTTTTTATATAAAACGAAGAAACACGGGTCAAATATATTTTGTTCCAAAACACAAAAAAAAAAAAAAAAAAAAAAAAAAAAATCAAGAAAATCTGAGAGATCAAGGTCATTTTTTGCCATATTTTGTTCGATTTGACGTGGAATGACTCAAAACTGATGAAGCGGAAATATGTTATTTGAATTGGATAATGCTCGTAGGCATGGCAGGCGTAGATTTTCAACAATATCCCCCACTTCAAAGTACTCTTAACGAAAATAAATTGTCTTTCCGTATCATGCATATTGTCGAAATTGCTCGTACGTTTTGATTCAGGTGTTATATCCTATGTAGTTTATATATAGATCTTTTTCTTCTTGTTCTTGTTCTCCTTCCACATTACACGATTTATGCTTTCGCCTGTTTTGTCCTCACGGTGTTTCTCTCAGTTTATTTACTGCTTTTCATATATCTCTCTTTTTGGATTATACAAGAAAGCCAGTTTAGTATCCATTGTATTTCTGTGTTGCAGCCATATCACAGTGTTTATTAACCCGTTATTATGCTTTTACATCCAATTCCTATTGTATGTTTTCATTTCTAATACGTATTCTCTAGTGCAATCTCTTTCTCCGTTTCAGAAGTGTCACATATTTAGGCTGTTAGGGGTATAAGTGCAGACATTTTGAAAATTGATACCCTGGCACTTATCCACTTCAGTGTGTTAATTGTTTACGTTCATCTAACGTTTTTCCCATAAGCCAATTACGTTTGCTATCTGATTTTTTGTGCATTTTGTAACTGCACCGCGAAATGAACAACGCTTGTGGTATAGACTGTCCGGATTGCTTCACACGCAGTGGCCTATGTAGCGCGAGGTCGTTAGCCCCGTTAACCCCCTAGCCCCGCTGCACAACAGCACTATCCGGGCTAAGGCCTCACCTCTGCGCACCACAGGCGTCATGAGTGGGGTGTAGCACTGGAGGGTGGTATGTGGTCGGCGCTCCGATCCCTCCCGGCCGTTTATATGGTCTTCACATCTGAGGCCGCTATTTTTCAATCAAGTAGCTCCTCATTTGGCCACTCAGGGACCTAATGAGGTTGAGTGCACCCCCGGCCAGGCCTCCCAGCAGAAAAAAACTTCATACCAGTACCGGAGGTCGAACCCGCGCCAGAGGTAGGCGCGCTACCAGTGCGCTACTGGGGTGGTTAGTGAGAGGTCATTAACCTTGCCGAAAGCGTTGGAACTACATTCGGTACACCATTCGTTGTCACGAAACTGGCCTGCTCTATGTCATGTTTTCTGTGTCACTGTTTTACTGACCAACCTGAAAAACATACTGCTCATAATAAGTAAAATAAGTAAAAGTAAAAGTTAAAATATTAGGTTAATTTCTAAGAGAGATTTGGCAGTGTCGTGATAACGTTAAATTGCGACTGGAGGCCAAGAAAAACTGCGAAAATACTTTCGGTAAGATTGGTTAACCGCGAGGGTTTCAACCCGGGACCTCCCGAATGCTAGTCGCACATGCTACCGCTGCGCCACCTTTCTCGATACTTCAGTTATAAGGAGAGAAAATTTGTGAGGGTTGATGGTTTTATGTTAACTAATTCGGGAAACCATTCAACCGGTTTTAGTGATTCTTGCCTCATTGAAGGGTATTGTTCACCCATACGAACAAAAGTTTCAAATTGTTTCCAAGGATTTTAAAAATTTGCGTTTAGGGGATTTCATGTTCATCTCACCCAATCTATATCCGCTTTTGTTGAATAAGAACATGTGCAGAATTGTCACTTCATACCAAATATGGCAGATTTGTAATTACTTTCAGCCCAAAGGGTAAGCAGGAAAACTTAAAACTATTTTAAAATTGAGTTATTGAATTTCAGTTTTATGAAACGCGGTTAGGTATACCATGAAATTCTCTCTAACTCTCGCTACAATTTATCAAGGAGTATTTTTGTATCAATTTACATAATTTGGCAAAAATAAGCTATTTTAAAGCTTTCAATAACAACGGCTCCCATCTTCATTCATAATATGCACACCCCTTGGCTCGCCCTGGCAAAACTTTCTGCATCTTAAGATCCAATAAAAATTATAACCTATTTCACCTCATTCAAAAAACTATCACTACCATATTTTTTACGAGGTTAACTAATTTGGCCAAAGTATTGTTACAAAACGGCAAAATCAGTCCGATTATTTTCCTATCGCTTTATTATCTTCTAAAATGTTACCATAAATGCAGTTTTCTTCTCTTCGTTAACACAGTCTACAGTCTCACAACTACACAACTCACAACTTTTCTTCCTATAACCTTGCTCTGTCATTTCAGTGTCTTTCTTCAGTGTCTCTATCTCTCATATCCTAATTTACTACGCAACAATCACTCGACGCACGTTGATCTTCTTTCGACGCACCGACGTAACTTTCACGACGACACACACGCGCAGCTGGCCCACATTCATTCAGTCACTGACCGACTCATGACTGTACCTTTGACTCTATAAATCAAAATTACTCTGTTGGTGCCTCGTGTCCTTATATATTACACCGATCTTTCTCGAGGTACACACACACGCATATAGAAGTATCGAGAAGGTGCTAGAAAAGTACATTTTGTGTCCGCCTCCATTGTTACAGTCACGCACACACAAACAGTTGCGTTAGGCAGCCTGACCTTGAATGCCTTTCTTTTTTCTCGTCACCCCAGCATGTGATGTAAAGCTATCCGGCCCCAGTCCACCATTGTTGTGCATCAAGCCCGGGGTCACATTGTTGTAAAATTATACTATACAACAGAAACATTAGTGTACCTTACAACTTACAAAATGTACCTAATCCTTGTGTTCAATCATATACAAATCTGGACATTTTTAAAGATGTACAAGAGTGAGTAGAGTGAATTGAGATAGTCATCTGAGTCACAAATCAGATTATATAGTTATGCCATTCGTTTTAAAATTATTAGTCATTTTATTTGTGATTTTTCAAACAACTTAGCTCATTATAATCCGGGCTCTGTTAATCATAAACATTATTTTTGCTATCTAGTTATTCCTAATTTAATATCCAAGACGATGTAGAATGTTGTTGATCTATCCCATGTATATGCCGTATGGATAGATGAGCAGGTTTGCTGTGCTTGATGAATCGTTCCAATTCTGATGTAGATTTGAGTGGTAGGAAGAATCCGGCGTTGGGTGTAAACTCTGTTCAGCAAAAGTTGCTCTCAATGGATTCAAGATAAGAGAAACAGGATACCACAGAAAAGTCCATTTCTGTAAACAGACAGGAGATTTACTGTCTGTCAATGGGGAAATTGATGCTATTTTAAAAGATAATAATTTATTGCCTCAAAGCTACTGTGTTAGAGAAACTCTTAAGTTGGAAACTACTGCACGTCACGACGAAATTGCCAGATGCAGCAGCGAACGTGCTCATTGGAAAAGTTAGGTGGAAGATCCTAGGAGAGGAAGAAGGATGCGATCTGGGGCGAACTTTACAAGTTTGACATGCCCTCTATTTGGACACAACTTCGGTCGTCCCAAATGTTGACTCGAATCACTCCGTGATGGACGATGCACGTAGTAGCTGGGGTCATCTGGACTTTTACTGATATCATCAGTCAGGGAAAATGGATGTCCGGGCCCTAGCAACTCTGAACTGCTAGTTTGCTACTTGCTGTTTCATCACTAGCCGACAGTAACATTCATCTGTTTCACTTGCAAAATATGACGAGGTAAACATTCAGTGAAACTTCACCCAGAAATGGGACCCATTTCTCATTAGAATGTTGCATAATATTATCAGGGATGGTAATAAGCAGAGTTAGAACAGTACCCCAAGCCACAGCAACAACAACACTTGCTACTATATCAGCCAATTCTGGCTTCAATCCTAAGTGTGGTATTCCAGTATTTCTTAAACTTTTAGTTTATAATGCGACAGACTTTTATTTTCGTTAACTTAATTTACCCTATTCATCCCAAGTGAAGTTTTCAGTTACTGTCGCATCCTGTAATGCGCGTTACAAAACATGTGACTAACGCGCTGAAGACTAGGATAGATGAGAGGATAGAACAGTCTGTGATTTCCACCCGTACTTAAAGCAAGTGTCCATATTTTGGCACTGAAAAACTGGCAGATTAATGGAATGGTACAATTGTACATAAGCAGCTAAAATGGCAAAGAAATAGTATTTTGAAGTTTTAAGGTGCGCTTTAATTTGTTCAGCTTATGTGCACGTGTGCTTTAAGCATTGCTGTTTTGTCTTTGAATACTAGAATAGTATTACTTATAATTGGAAAAGTAAGAATGCAACTCGAGTTTTGAAATGATAAATGGAGAAGTTAAAGGTTAATGCTAGATTAATAATAGTTAAAATTTGTTTACTCTATAGCTGAATAGATGTTTGGAGAGTTCGTAAACTAAGCGTTCATTATTCATTTGTTCATTAATTTATAAAGGGTTGACACAAAAGGATAAGTGTAGTTTTAAAAATCGTTCGATGTTCCGCACGATTGGAAATAGGGTTGGGTAATGAGCCCATACTTATTTTTATCTCGATTCAGAAATCGCGCCAGTCTTTGTGACTCTCCGGGTGTAACTTTCCAAGCCTTGTTCAGTGAAAGGCGTCGTGTGGTGGAATCCTGAAGTGACTTCCTCGCTTGGTAAGTTTTCTCTCTTGGCGATTAAGCCGCTAGCTGTCTAAATTACATGGACTTTTATTTTTTTACCCCTTTGTGGGCATGCTTGATCGTATTGAGAATTAAATTAATATATTTTTAAAGTTATTATACTAAGAGGTTGTTACTGCCGTTTTGTACCTTAGGCTGTCTTGCGATACAGAAATAGGGTCTGGTCTGTTGGTGGCACCATATTGTATTTCACTATCTTTAGGGTTTGTATCACTTTTACTGTTTTGGGGGATTCTATTATAGTTATATGTAGAATTTATGTTATTGCGGTTTTAGAGTATATAATGTCAGTGTTGGACATATGTAGAGGGGTTTAATACTTGTGTGCTTTGTTATGGTTTATGGTTAATATCCAAGTCGAATTGGACAACGGACTATATCCATTTGAACTACCCCATTGTAATCATAGGGGTGCCATCCTCACACCCTATGGTCGGCTTTTAGAATACTCTTTAACCATATGCTTCCACCACTAGCTTCAATCTAATATTGGCTTCTCCATCTTTTATGTTACGACACCACGAGTTGTGAGGTTACCTATGATTTTTTGTCAGTTGTAGAGTGTAATTGTACAAACTTTTGATCAGATGGGATAAAGAGTGCAGGGTTTGAAAATTTGCTAGTGTTAGTTTTGAAGAATTATAAGCAGGCATAGGCATTTTAAACAGTTGACTTCAAGTTATCTACACTGAAACCTTTGCACCGAGAGAATGCAAAAGAAGAGAAGCCGAGGGTGAGTGCCAAACAGGTAAAAACGGCCCAAGTGTTGTCTGGAAGCGCCAAAGACTACGAGGGATGAGGTGGTTTATCTACGATGCCCTTGCCTAGAGTCCAGTAACAATTTAACCTTATTTCCTTACATCCTGGCTGCAATACTTAGAGATGCCTGTGTACAAGTTAATCTATAAGTCTCTACGAGTTATTTATGACTACAACCGTGTAAAGCTTTGCCTACAAAGGCTTAAAACTTGAAAATAGTTATCCAAACTAAGCACATCGCATTTTTGGCAGCTATAGGAGGGTAGCACATGACTCTCACAAGGTTCCATGTGTAGCAAATTTGTCAAAATTATGTCCAAAATGCTTATTGATAAGAAAAGTTCAACAAAATTAAGTAAAGTTCTCTAATACGAACACGATATGCAACTCCCTTACTTTGACAGATAGTTTCAAAATACATATTTACCTATTTACCCATATGGGCTGGAATTAATTAAAAACTGCCACTTTTATAATAAAGCACCAAAAATCATGGGCTCCTTTGCCTCCCCCAGTTTTAATCATTTGGGAATGAAAGATTATAGCTCCCTCCCTGTGGAACAATAGTTACTGAGTGGTGACAGGATTATCAAATCGATTAAGTGGCACACACTTAATTTTCTCTCTTTAGATAGTTTTTACCCGCGGCTTCACGAGGATGGATATTATCTCCTGCGAGACATTTTAACAGTAGCATAAATGAATTGTTACACGTAAACCTGTATTTACTGACCTGAAAAAATCTGCGTGTGTCTGAGAGTAAGTCATCAATCAAGTGTTAACGTGAATTTCAAAAGTAGTCATAATATTGGAATCACTAACTTCCTTGTCAACAAATGATACCAATAGAAACAAACCTTACAAACCTTACGTTGGAGAATAAATTATCTGATAATATTGCCACAGCACAAATACCCGTCAGTAACCCTTCGGAAGGAAGAACGGGCCCTAATGACCTAGTTGTCGATGGGCCCTTAAACAAAACTCACTCACTCACTCATTCACTCACCCACCCACCCACCCACCCACTCACTCACTCACTCACTCACTCACTCACTCACTCACTCACTCATTCACTCATTCACTCATTCACTCATTCACTCACCCACCCACCCACTCACTCACTCACTCACTCACAAGGAGGAATTTCAGTTTGGATAAACATAACTTGGTCAAAGTATCAGCATGGGGATTTTATCCCCTCTAGGAGGTCTGGTACGGGGTGCACTCAGCCTCGTTAGTAACGGGGGGGACCAATTGAGGAGCTACTTGATCAGAAGTAGTGGCCCCAGGCTGTATAACTGGCCGGGAGGGCTCGGGAGCTGTCCACGCCCCAGTAGTGCACCCCACGAATGACGCCTGTAGTGGGCAGAGGTTGGGGACGCATGGGCTGTTGTGCTAGGGGTTTTAGTTGTCTCAACCTAAAATTGTATGCGTTGTTGCCTGACTGTGCTTTTTACGGCGGCTACTTATAGCGGTTACGATCGACTATTTTATGCGCTCGTATTATTTGTTGTTGGAAAAGGACAATGAGAGGAATATAATAAATAAATCGCATTATTTGCTCTAACATTGCTGAGTGTTGCTAACAAAGATATGTCTATGTTGTTCAAACATACCCGTGAATTAAATTGCGGGATTTGTGTTAATGAGTTTTCAAGTATTCATCATAACTGAACTACGTTTCACCGCAGCGTTTTTACGAGAACATTACGTTTGATTTTATACGCGTATAATTGATATTACTCTGGTTTAATTATCACATAATACGCACAAGGACCTGATTTCACGTTATGCACAATAATTAGTGAGCAGTTATAAGCCACTTGACAATCCATTGTTGATCCATTTTCTTTGAATCCTCTATTTGTAACTCCTGCCTTTCTAGTGATATAGATAGTATTTTTGTGATTACAATCAAACCTCGTGAGTCTGCTCGACTTATTTTAAATGAATCCACCGTTACAAAAGCTATTCACAATACTGTTTCGGATTCTATCACTCTGTAAAGTACCGAAAAAGACAGGGTTGCCAAAAAGTGAGTTCAGTGGAAAATGTCTCACTTATTAAAGCAGAAATTTGCCCCAAGTATATTTTTATATAGAATCGGTATTTTCCGAAAAATTTGCTCTAATTTTAATCTTCAATAATTCCAAGCAATATACTCTGAAGTTCATTTTCGTTCATTATTCAGCTCCGCAAAAGGTATTTAAGATCAACCTAAGGACGTACAAAATAGTTGACTGTGGTATGACGTTCCCATAGACCCTTGTGCACCAATTAAATAATGGTATTGAAACCTCTTATGGCAACAGTTATAATGATTAATTTATATAGAAGTCAGTGTGAGAAAATGTGCGTGCGTGTGTTATGCTTAAGAGCTCTAAACCGTTGCAAACTTTGACAGATGGCAAAAATTATGGCCTGCTTAGAATTTTAAATTCAAATCAATTTCATGCAATTAATTATTTAACCTTAAGTAATTCCTACTAAAACTTGCAAGACCATCTACACTGCGATCGTTGTAGCTCGAACGTAAGATTAATTACTTACATTATCACCACCTCACAAAATAACAACGAAACAAAGATTTCATATTATATTCGTTGACACAGATCATGGAGTAATACCACAATCAAATAACTACATCCATCACTGTCGTGAAAATGTAAAGGGACTACAAATTTCGAACCGGTATGTATTAGATTGTGCGTTCTTTCTCTAAGGGACATTTGTGATTTTATAAGTAGGGGAAAAAAATGAAAAATACAGGATAAAAAACCACTGACAAAAAAAAGGGGGGGCGATAATGAGCGGGAATAACTGAACATCAAATCAAACGAAGTAACATTTCTTCTTATTTGTATGCTAATTTTCGGCTTTCTTAATTTTCTAATATTTCATCTGTTTCGGTTACTCATTTACAAACTGTGGTATGTGCGATTAGATTTTGTACGCCAATAACGCTTTTATATAGTGTTTTATCAGTATTTTTAGTTTATTCTTTATGAGTGTTGTAATCAAGTGTTTAAGTGCCTTGTGCAATAATTTTCAAATGACTCTAAATAAACGAAAGACTATTGCGCAAGTGTAACCTAAGGCTAAAAGGATCAAGTTGAGACACTAAAACTTCTTCAAATAATTTTTCTGTAACGCCAACCATTTACAAAATACCCATAAACGTTAGTTTCAGTTGTTCAACCCTAGTCCTTTTTCTAAGTCCCGTCGCTATTCATTTGTTCTCGCGGTGTCGTGGAAAGAGTACGGATTTTGAAAGCTACAGCAAGCCAGTTTTAAACAGCTGACCGTCAGTTCGGTATCCATTATCCCTCTTGTACCTACAACAAAATATATAATGAAACTATATCTGCAAGTGTTTATCTTGATCAATATGAGTAGCAAAATATAAAATCCTTTGTAAGAATGTGAATATAATACTTCAAATGTTTTACAATGCCCAATAACACATTGTAAATGCGTGGTTAATATCCGGTTCCAAGGAAACTACTCTTTGTCACAGCCATAATTTAGGAGCATTTTAGCTTCCTGTAATTTGAAACATTACATCTATGTAGCTGAAAGCTGGTGAAGTGTCAATTTTTTACTTTATACAAAACAGAGGCGAAATAAACCGGACCCCTAGATTAGTTAACGATTCCATAGCATTTAAATATTTCTGCAGGTTACTTTTTGCTAGCTGTGCACCTCCTCCTGCATGTGAGTTATATACTAGATGTGCATCATTCTCTAAGTGCATTTGGCACATTTCCCTTAGAATACTCGATGTAGTGGCACTTTATATTCTAAGTGGTGTGTGGACTAGACGTTTGCTAAAAGATAGAGATGCTTTTAAATCATTAGTAGTAGTTCTTGATTTTATTTTATCTCTTTGTATGATTACATGATTTACTAATTACCTAGCTAGGTAGAAGAATACATATCAGGGTTTAAACGTGGCTAACGAAAAAGACAGACTACGGTGCAAATTGCAGTGACGTAATTCTTCTAGTCCGGTCATAGCCCAATGAAATAAATCCACAATCACCTAATACCTCCATATTCTAAACTATAAAAAATTGGTCATTGTCTTGATACAAAAGATGCAGTTATATCATGATGGTGTATAATTTTAGCCATTTATCAGATTACCATTACTACTTAACTCCTATTCGAGCCGCAGCTTGTCTTTTCTGTTAGCCACAGTTTAAATCAGTCGCTATTTCCTAATCGGGGTCGAAGGATGCGACCAACTTTAAGAAACATTCACAAAAATGCAACAATTTGCCACAGAAACAAACGATATGTCGCTTTGCCCCCAGCTAGAGGAGCTCATCTCTGATCTGATCTGCATGATTCACTCATTGTTTAAAACCATTGTTTAAAACTACATTAACAAATTAATTAGGTTTATATTTACAATTTGAAAAGGCAAAATTTTTATCAGGAGAAGCTAATTTTAGTTAAATATAATTATTTCATATTCATGTGCGTTGTTGTCTATTTTAAAACGCTGCTATAAACGTTAATTTCTAGTTGTTTGTAGTGTTTAACGCCCGCTTTTACTACTACGGCACCGCAGGCGGTGACACTGATGATACATGGAATGAAGATGGAGCACCGGTGGAATGAGATGGCGGGGGAAACCGGAGTACCCGGAGAAAACCCGCCCTGACGCCGCTTCGTCCACCACGTATACCACATGCGGATCCCTGGGATCGAACCCGGGCCGCCTAGGTGGTAGGCGAGCGCGCTAACCGCTCGGCCACGGCGCCGCCGTTAATTTCTAGAATTTGTTGCGAGTGTTAATAATACACCTTAATGACGTCAAAAATGCTTCTTTCTCGCACAAACTAATTGTTTGGTATGCTCATTTTAGTATCAGATTTCGTTTCTTTCCTGTGTCCATTTTTAGGCTCACTGGAACTGGGACTCAATTCCCTTTTCTTCCTCAAAACAAATTCATCCATGACTTCCGAAAACGCACACATATACACAAAGAGTAATTGTGCATAGCAGTCCATTGTAATGTAAATCTGATATGGAATGTGTGGACCTATATGCTCAAAAATAAATTTAAAAATCTGATGTGTTGCATTCACATGAGTTTCTCTACTGTTGTACTAACCATTTCTACAAACCCTTGTTCCTTTAGCTTCATGTTAGTTGAGAGTATAAGTTCTCAGAAGCTTCCACAAATAACAAGCAGTATCTCCGAAATGGTTCACCCTACAACAAATTTATTTAGACATAAATTGCGTGTTTTAGTAAGATCTACATTTTTGTATACCAAGATTTAGTCCATCTCTTAAGGTTTGCCAGTCATGCAAAAGTCATCCAGAGTAAATAGGACTTCAACAGTCATAGCCGGAAAATTCAGGATGTACATTTGATTTGTCATAAGTATATCTCAAAATCTTAAGGGCTATTTCCAAGGAAATCAAAATTTTCGAAAAAGTTTCCATGTAAAGGGTAGTTTAGGGTGGAGAAATTTTCTTCAAAACTTCGTGTCGCATCCTTGAAGGATATTAAACTTAAATTCCAACTTTGGTTTTTAACCGACTTTTCGTTTTTGATTTATGCTGTTCACAGACTGACAGACACACACAGACCTGTTTCTAAAAATGCTTCTTTTTTGTTCAGGGGGCCTCAAAACATGTATTTTCAGTGAAATCTCGACATCAAATTTTTGGTTGGAGTACAATACTTTCTCTACTTTACTGTACGCAGTAGAGAAAGTAAAAAGTAAATCTTAATTTAGCAGATTACTGTTGGCTTCTATTCAATATACCCAGATTAGTAGTGTTGTATAAGATTTTCTACTAGCAGAATTTTGCACAAACTTCTCATATTTTGTAGAAATGTAAATGTTTATTTCTGCATTTTTGTGACATTGTTTTGTTTTCTAGCTTAAATCATGGAATACATACAATATACCCTAGGTCGGAATGTAAAGTACAACCCAATTTTCCATGTCTTCTCTTCATCTGCATCTTCCTAATTTACGTCTAAATTATAAATAAATTGACTCAAACCACCTATATTTATTGTATTACTAGGCGTTCTGTTGGAAGCATAGTGTTTGTATAACGATGGGCAGTGGGATCATTAAAATTTGTTTTTGTTAATAATCAGTTCAAAACATTAAAACAATGAGCGAATTGAAATAATGGTGAACTACGTAACAGAATTTGGGAATTTGATTCTTTAACAAGTCATATAGCAACATAACAGGATTGTATTTCTTTTACACCATGTATACTGCATAAGTATAACTGTTTAGAGTTGACTATTCAAATAAAAATGTATTCTGCACGCTTACAATTTTACATACTACCAAATAACACCGTAGCAAAACCTGTACGTTGAGCGCTTTATCGCTCAGGAAGCTTCAATTTATAGAATATGAAGTAATTCAACAACCTCATAAATAAACAATTGAATCGACGTATATTTTACATATTTTGAGACAGGAAAAATTAATTTAAAATGTCGCTTTCAATGTGTATAATATTGTAAAGTTATACTATTTCAATAACAACCAATACTATTGCGATACCGACCGGCAGCCGCGGTCAAAGAGACGACGACGACGACTTGTTGGCAGGCTGAGAACAGCCCGAGGTGTGTCTTGCGTGTACCTATCCTTTTAGGGTTTAAGCACTTAATGACAGGATGTGGGATTTTACAGGATGGTGGTTAAAATTTGAGAGTGTAGGGTATAAGGAGGTAGCATAGTCTTATGCTCCTCAACGGCTGTTAATTCAGTGTGCAACTACCGTTGGGCACTGCTGGTGTGTGTGTCCAAAAATGGAGGTTTGAAAAGAATTTAGTATTCCAAGCTTCTCTTGGAAGTTCCAGGTCAAGCTATCTTAGAGCACTGCTTTTAAATACGCGGTCCGCAACAATAGTGCGGCAGAACAAAGCTATTCCGGACAGTTCGAAAAACTGTTCGCTAGTCGGACTTGTATACGAAAAAGTGGATTTCGAGAAGAACCCGTGATACGTCATTCTCGGCTATATAAGCGAATGCGGTGTTAAGAGAAGTGATTCGTTAAATGTTGAATGATGCAGCTATCTGCAGTTCGTTTTAAGTGCGTGTGTACAGTCAATGTTGAGAGAGTTTGAGTAGCAAAGGCAGTTGCTGACATTTAATCGTTGCATTGGGGTTGTTCGTTGTGTGAAGCAGCTTTTAGCTGCGCCTGTATGAGTATGAGTGTGAGTGTATCGTCGGAAGCAGTTTGTGATACGCGCGTGAGAGAGAGAGAGAGAGAGAGAGAGAGAGAGAGAGAGAGAGAGACAGAGACAGAGACGAAGCTCGGAGTTACGAGAGGACACAACAGTTATGAGTTTCCAGTTCACGAGCAATTGTAGATTCTTTTAGAGATAAAAACAGGACTGTGCTTTTGTGATTCGATTTTAAGGGAAAAAATAAAGAGACAGAAAAAGTAATTGGGCTTAAATTTGCTACACTGGTGTTCGAAGTGAAATCTGTCACATTGTCATCTGTCAACGTAAAGGAAATTGGTCACCATTATCATCATAATTCTTATCATCACTACAAGGATTAGACAAGGGCTCGTTTCGACTTCACAAGTGATAATCCCGCTTCCTAGGACGTCCAACATCTCGTAGTTCTCTTGTTTGATAATTCTCTATAGGTAGTGCGTACCTCTCCTCACTCATTCGGTTCATATGCTCAATCCACTTGTGTCTACAAGTCTTTATCATATAAAGTTTCGCATTTATATCTTCATTTTAATCTTGTCGGGTTTGAGCAAAGCTTTACTTGCCCAAGGAACCTCATCTTCGCCGCCTAGTTCTATCGTTTTTTCGTTACAATATTGTGGCGATTGCTGTAACCTGTAGTGTTATTCGTGCGTAAAAAGTAAAACTGTGTTATTTTTGATACGGCAAGTTTTGTTACATTTTTTCGCAAAGAAATATACAGCATTTTCGTACCAATAACCGGAATTAAATAAATTTACAATACATCACCAACGCGCTGTCACGGATTGTAAATTGTTATGATATAACAGAATAGTTGTGATCTGCAATTGTTAGTGATTCAGTAACAGCTTAAAGGAGTAAAGCAACATTAAGTATCTGGAATGATCATTTGTCACAATACCATCACACAGGATACAGAAACTACAAGTGTGCCCCAAAGTATCTACCAAAAAGTATTTGGATACATGTAACCACCGTAACCAACTTCGCAGAGCTCCACTTGAAGCAAATCTGCTCCGCTTCGATCCAAGGCAGCGTAATCTGCCGTTATTCCCCTCTCAGAATTTTGTTATTAAGCCTCGACTCCTTGGGCTTATGAAATTAATGCATGCAGCCATTAGAGGCTCCTCCTCCATCTTAATAAAGAGCACCACGCAACACGGTACAAAATTCAACTCTGTGTTAATAAAGCATTTATTGCTATACAAAGACAACTTTCTAAAGTATATCGACTTTTTTAACTCTTAAACCTATATTAAGCAGATAGCATGTATATCAATAAAATTTGAGAAAGCCTTAGATATTAATAGATGTCCTTGCTTAGTAGATAGTTTTTTACCTCCTCTACTACGATTTATATATGTTATAAACGAATAGGTGAAAAATCGAAAAAATCGACATTGATAATTTTGTATGGGAATTAGCACTTCGATGTTTGTCCCCTATGCACTCAGCCACTTGACCAGTCACTGTGAAGTTTGGCACATATATATATATTTTTTTTTTTTTTTTCATGAAGAAGTTTTCCATTCTGTCCATTTTACTATAGAACATAACATTCAATGGTTTTCTCTACTCGTTTTTCTTTTACGTAACGCATACACCACTTGACCGATCAGTGTGAAATTCCGCAGATATATGTATTTTTACTCTCTCTACGTATAGTAAGTAGAAGAAGTATTGTATTTCACCCAAAAATTCGATGTCGAGATTTCACCTGAAATATATGTTTTGAGGCCCCCTGAATCCAAAAAAGAGCATTTTTAGAACTCAAAAACTAAAAGTCGGTTACAAACCAAAGTAGGCATTTAAGTTTAATATCTTTTAAGGATACGAGACGACGATTTTAAGAAAATCACCCTTTACATCGGCAATTTTTTGACAATTTTGATTTTCTCGAAAATGGCTCTAACGATTTGACTAAAATACCACCCGTTTGAGATATTTCTATGGTAAATCAAATGTATATTTTAAATGTTATAGCCATGAAGTCCTGTTTATTCAAGATGACTGTGGATAAATCGTAAACCGTAAGAGACGGGAAAAATCTTACTGTACATAAAATGTAGATCTTGTTAAAATGCACAATAAAGTTTATGTCCAAGTACAGTTTTTTTGTGGAGTGAACCATTTCAGAGATTTCCTTGTTATTTGTGTGAGCTTTTCAATACTTTTCTCAAATGGAAGGCGTAATTCACTTTTATATCTTAGCTGTACAAAGATAATGGAATTTCAAAGTCTTCATATAGCGACCAGCTTTATAAGATTTGACTATCGCTCAAAGCCTAATGTACGCCATGACAAGACATTTAATTTTCTTAATACCGTGATACGGAATTAGTAATGTTATATATTACTTTGTGGCACATATACATATTTCTTGTTCATTTAAGTTTAGAAGATACATTCTAGTTTGTGGAAATATTAGTAAGAAGATTTTTATATCCAGGAATATTTAATTCGATTTATTGAAACGTATACCTTGGTATGGTTTCAAAATAGATATATTTACGTTGACAACATACTTTCTAACTTTATTTTTATGAAATAACATACGTAATTGACATTGGCAGGCAATAAAATGGGGTCTAATTCTTGACTCTAAAATACAGTTTGCAAAAAATCTAGACCAATTTAAGGATATTGATAAAGGGGAAAAACTGAATTTTTAGTCTTGCATTCTTTATTTAAGGGACAAATACAATATTTTAAATTGGGAAGTGATTGGTCACCTTTTGGTGCTAGTGGAGCGACTACTAAATTTACTGTTGGTTTGTTCCGACATTTTTGATTGCAATTAAGTGTTTTAAAATATATTGGTAATTTGTAAAAATTATTCGTAATTATTTGTACACTTTACAAAATCACGTGTATACTACACAAAATTAAATAAATAGTTCTAAAATGGTTAGCCGTCCTATTTCCAAACTTTATAATACTTTTGTGCATTACACTTTATGTATAAAATATGTTTACGTTATACGTTATCATTTATCCTGATATGAGGCAACTGTGCATTTAATAAATAACCATATATCTATGTATAGTGACTCCAGAATGTATTATCGTCCACTTTGAAAACTTGCAGCAACGAAATTAACGTAGAGAAGGCTATAATTCTAATATTCAGAAAGAATAAATAACATTATAGATCGTATGCTCGAATGTTTTTAGAGATTTCATTTTACTTATTTCATACTTTTTAAAATACACTGGTTCAAATTTCGTGTGTGATAGAGTAAATATTTGGCATATTTTAAATTGTGCTGAAAGTTGATTTTGATTCGATGGGAAAAATATAAAAGTCAAACTATCTATTTCATTATTGAAGTTTCTCATTAGCGCCTGTATTAGAACTTCGCAAATAGTATCTATTTTCAATGTTTTAATTACATGTTTATGAAAATTTTAGGTGTCATATACAATATGTGTGGTAATTAATATTGCAAATACCGCACTCTAAAACGTTAATAAACTGGCGTGGTTCACAAACGAATATAAAATCAGTAAAAGTAAAAGACTGAGAAAACCGCAGAACACATAAACGTAACATCATTAATTGTATCTGCATATTGCATATCAGCATTCCTTTTGAGTTTAACTTGGCTGCAAGCTTTTTAAAAGAAGAGATGAATATTTTCGACGCTTGTAAACAAATTGATATTGCACATTACGCCGTGTATAAGATAAGGTTTGAAAGGGTAGAATGAGACTGAAAAATTCAATGCCTTACCCGGTATTTGAACCATAGATCTTCCAGTCTCCGTCCAGCTGCTTTAATCACCAAGCTAGCAACATGCCGACACATTAAGTTGTCCAACTCACTCGCATTTCCCCGGTAGTATTTAAGTCACAGGTTCTAGTTTAGCCAACTATAAGCTCAATGCAATTAACTGTTCAACTACACAACAGTCGCTTGTGTTACAGGATTGGAAAGGATAGAGTACTTACAATATTGTAAGTCACCATTAAGGTATTATTTGAGATTTCTCTGTGTGGTTTCCCGGGAATATGCGAGTGACTTGGAGAATTTAATATCGTGTTGGCAGTTGGCCATGGTAACTTAGTGGTTAAAGTAGCCTAACGGGGACAGAAAGATCCGTGATTCAAATCCCGACAATGACATTGAATTTTTCAGTCTCATTCTATCCTTTCAAATTGCGTGTTATTTAAAAGATTGTATTTTCATTCCATTAAAGTCTGTGCTGTTATATGGGACTGAGGCTTGGAAAGTGACGAAAGCAATTATCTCCATGCTGCAGACCTTTGTTAATCGCTGTTTGCGAAAAATCCTTAACATCTACTGGCCAGAAGCTATTTCAAACCACGAGCTTTGAAAAAGGACGGGCGAAGTTGATATAGCCTTGCAAATAAAGAAGCGGAAATGGAAGTGGGTTGTACACGAATTGGGGAAGAGAAGTGAAGCCCTTGAGAGAGAAGCATTGGAGTGGAACCCGCAGGGAAGGAGGAAGAGAGGTAGACCCCGACAAACATGGCGAAGATCTGTCCATATGGAAGCAATGGAATTAGGCAAGACCTGGAGCGATGTGAAGAAGGTGACTGTCAGCATGACCAGATGGCGATGATGCCCTATGTTCCACAAGGGACAACAGGAATTAATACATGCATATTTTCATTCCATTGGGGTATGAATTATGAATGTTTATTTTTAAGATAGCTTACTATTTCCTAATTTCAAAGTTCTGTCTCACTAGATATTACACGCCAGTCAAGATGGCTATGTGTATACGGGAAGTTCGCAGTTGAAACCTCACCAGCACCTTCCTCCTGACTGAGGTTTTTCAAGGTTTTCCCTAGCTCTCACAACTGACAATTCAGATAGCCTAGAGAAACCTTTAATTTGATAGCCATATCATTGGAGTCCATAAAAATAACCAGATCGCCATGTTGGACGATCTAACATATTGGATATAGAATGGCGTCACATAGCTAAATATGCGTGTTTATGTCAAGTTGATATAAACCTTTGGATTGTCATGCAAAACTTCAGCTCGATCGGTTGAGGATAACTATTTTAAAAATCAGTTGTCCACCTTCTGTGCTGCTATGCCTAGTAGGAACGGGCCCCAAACACTGCTACTAGATTTACTATCCGTGACTTGATTTAACAGTGATTTGTTTCATTGCAGATTACATATCCTTCTGCATTGTAGATGTACGTATAAGCTCTAGAAGCCACTTTTCCTAATAATGGCTGAAATATAAAGCAACATTTTGGAAGCTCTATGCTCTACAAGAGGAGGACATGGTATCTTAAGGGTCAGTATATCGATCACCTGCTGTGAGGGTGAGAATGGATTGCCCCTCTGTGCTTTATAAGGACCAACTTGTCTGAAGCGTTTCTCCAACAATTCACCTTCAGACCTCTTAGAAAACGCATTGATTCCCGTCCCTTGTAACCCCCCTTGGCAATTGAAACAATGGCGATCCATTCCCAGAAGTCTATTTGATTTACTTAACACGTGTGGGACAGTCCAGCGTCTCAGGTCACCAGAGCCTAATGCAATACAACCTCGTGTTCACAGTAGCTTACTAGATACACGTTTGGAAGTGGATGAAATGGGATTGGGTCTTCTTTCAAAGTTTCCGTTGCTGGTTTTTGGGTCCTTTAAATGGTAAGTAATACCTGATGTTTATGTATTACACCACAAAAGCAGTATTGAAAATTATCCCCTAAAACATAACATATTCTGCTTTTCTTTCCCTCCAAAAACTCTATACCAAGATTTAATCAGAAAATACGCATTCTTGGAAAATGTTGTAGCTATGTTCATTTTCCTGTGTCCAATTCAAAAATAATTAAAGCCATACTTTGAGGGGGTAAAATAGAATTTCCTCATACACAGGATGTTAGCGGTATCGGTACAGATATTCTGATAATTGGCACCTGAACGTGTATAAAAGTTAGTTTGTTAATTGTTTTTTCCCTTCGTAGTTTTCCCATGCATCATATAATTTACTCTCTGATGTTTTCTACACGCTCGTAACCGCGTCATAAATGAACACCTGTCAGTATAGACCATCCGTTTAGGTTCCATGTGTTCATACCTCAATATGTGACTTCTTGATCGAGATAGTCTGGGGTTATTAGCCTTGCAGAAAACATACGGACTGCTACACATGAAAATAAGCAATGAACATATTGACATAAGTATTAAATCAACAATTTAACGTGTTTAATCTTCCTTTCTCTATGATAATTTAGCTTCTGCATAACACAAACAATAAATATTTGGGTACGTAAGAATCGTGGCGGATTCCTTCATTTGTTATCAGTTTGTGAGAGTGATCTCAGCATTCCCTATCCTGAGAACCATTTGCTCTGTTTTACACCTTCCAACTACCGGTCAACTACCTATCATGCTCTCGGGGAAAAAAACATAACTAAATTTATTATCCTGCAAATTAAATAAATATTGATGTAGTTACATTGTCCTGAGTTACCAATAGAAATATCTGCAGTTATACCCCTAACACCCAAAGGGCTTTATAGGGCGCATATGCCGGGTGAGCAAAAAACATTCTATCAGACTAAGCGGAGTTTTGCCTCTCGGCATCCTCAGCGCTTGTTGTCTGCCGCTATCATAGAAAAACGTGGATAAAACCAGGCAACATTTTCAAAACTACTTTCAAAAACTTTACTGGCCAGCTTAATGAAAGAAACTGGTTACTGTCGTCCATATATACGTTTTTGGCACCTCTTTAGGAAACTATTCATCACTTGCCGTAGTTCACGTTGAGAAATGCTGGCAATCTCCTGGCGCATATTTTGTTTTAATTCTTCCAGGGCGTGTGCGTTAGTCTTGTATATGTGTTTTAAGTTACCCCAAAGATAGAAATCGTAGGGTGTTAGGTCGGGGATCACACATTTCTACTACTGATTCTGTCGTAAACTGCATTTTCTGTTACCATCGAAAGATTGATTGTATGAGCTATTGTTGAGAAAAAGCAAAATCACTCTCCCTGTCTATTAATTCTCTAAAGCAAAGGCGGCAAAATTTTATTCTCGTATGCACGGGCGTCAATTGACTCGAAAAATTGGCCTTATAGCCCAGAACCTAATATTGTTCATGAACTAGCCATTCACGATTAACAATTTGGGGTATTGTGTGCCATTAGCGGAGAAAGTTTTCTCAGAGTTCCAAAAAGTAATTTCAACCTCTGAGTTAACTTAAAAGATAAACTGTGCAAGACAAACGCACACGCCTTTGAAGAATTAAAACAAAATATCTGACAGGAAATTGTCAGCATTTCTCAACTAGGACAATGGATAGCTTCCCAAAGAGGTGCCAAAAATGTATGCATGGACGACAGTGGCCAGATATATAGATATATTGTAACATAACATGGTCACATATATAATGAATCCTTAACTTTTACCTTCAAAATCATATTGACTTATGTATAAAATAATTTTGAGTTGTGATAATCAGAAAAATAAGGGGTTTATATGAAACCAAGAGTTTCAACTTAAAAATTGTTCTCATATAGAATATTCCTTGATCTTAGCATAATAAAGAGACCTTCACTGTATATGCAGAATAGAACAGTTCATTGTTTTGATCTTGGATCAGTATTGATTGTACTTCCCTAAATTAGCCAATAATGTCTACGCTTCGTAAACAAGAGCCAAAGAGATATAAAAGCAGAGGAATTTACAGGATAAGGCGTGTTAATGGGGCGTGCGCGCGCAGCTTTTAATCCTTGTCTCAGTTGGGAGAGATATAGCTAGAGGTTGGACCTCAACATTACATTACAGAGAGGGCTCTGTCGTCTCTTTATATAAATAATATATACCTACCCCTAAACGGAGCGTACACCATATCTCGCCGTTGCCAAAACCGGATGCTAATGAGAACCAAATTCTGACAGCACTATTTCCCTCTCCTTTTTCTGTTAATCATCCGTTTATTCTTCCTTTCTCCCAGCTCGTTTCATTTCCTTGTTTATTTTGTGGAATTTAGTCCTGTGAGAGACAAAGGAAGACATCCGAGGACGTCAAGCGTGACAGAAATTGCCTGCGACGCTACAAAACACTAAAAAGATGTCCGTGCTCATTTGTTTCTACCTGGCATTTGTTCACCAACGAGCAAACCTGCAACTCTGTGTGCATCATTGCATTAACGGCGATAGTGACACTCTCTCCCTCTCCCTCCCTCTCTCTCCCTCTCTGCATTTGGATTTTACCCTCTCTACTGCATACTTGTAAGCAGGGGAAGTGTCGCATTACATAACAAATGTTCGATACTGGAATTTCAACGTCAATGCATGTTTCAAGACCCACGATTAAACAAACAGAAAAGTTAAAAGTCGAATAAATATCAAACGTGCTGTCTAACTGCACAATCATACAAAGAAACCGTCCCCGTAGCGCAGTGTTAGCGCACCTACATCTGACACGGGGATTCTGGATCGATACCTTGTACCGGCATGGGATTTTTCTCCGCTGGGAGGTCTGGTCCGGGATGCACTCAGCCTCGTTAGATCCTGAGGGACCAATTGAGGAGCTACTTGAGTAAAGAAGTAGTGGCCCCAGGTCGTGAAGAACACATAACCGGCCGGGAGGGAATGGAGCGCTGACCACGTACCAGCTTCCAGTATTGCACCCCACTCAGGACGCTTATATGGATAATGGTGGAGTCGCAGCGGCTGTGCGAACATTTTGTTCATTTTTGTATAACGGATAAACCATATGAGATGGATAAACACTTACTGCACCAAACTGTAGAGCTCTTTAAAGCACTTTTTTTTTTTTTTTTTTTTTTTCAAATAATGTTTTAGTAGCATCAGTCGTTTCCGAGTTATCCGCTGGTCTTGGTTTCATTTTCTCAAAACTTGGCCATTGTCTAAAGCGGTCAACATTTAGTTGTTTGTCACGATGCCATGAAAAGAGTGTGGAACTCCTAGGTCAGCGTATAAGTTATTCGTTTCTAAATGTTTAACTATCGCTTAGGTTTCCTGTGTTCCCTTGGTGCCTATAATGAAATTTCTAACGAAATGCATTTCTCTCAATCAATATAAAGTATGCAGAAGAATAAGCTTCTATTACACTCCATCCAGACTTAGATTCATACCTTGTATCCCTCCGCAATACCCTGGTGTTTGTATCAGCTGCCACAAGCACCACGTGGATTCATACCTCGTATTTATGATGCGGCAGAATGATATTTACTTGGGAGTTTTAGGAATAGCGCTGCTATCGTCTTGCATTCAGGTAGTCTTTACCAGGGTTATCATACACCTTGAAAACTCTCAGATAATCGCCAACATTTAAGGTGCTATATTTTGTGGTGTGCTTTGCTTTCGCTGTATTGCAGATTTTGACGGCTTGTGTTTACATCAAATTGGGACCTAGGAGTGGAGCGATTATAGAATAGTTCGGAAACTATATAGTAATTTGTAAGAATAAAGTAGTGGGTAGAGAGCTTCATATGAATGTAACTCATCCGTTTTGTTTTCCATTCTTCCATGGTTATTTTCTGAAGATTGTAAAATTTGACTGACATCTGCCTCTACCACCCGTCAAAGAGACCTTTAAGGTCAAGCTACCTCACATCACTGCGCTAAGAGTAAACAAGGCAACAACGGAGCGGGCCAGAACACCATTTTTTCTCAATTTGCGAAGCTTTCAACTGCCCGCTTGTTGACGAGAAGTTTCTCGACAAAACGTGTATTTTCCAGAGAATTCGCCTGTACTTAGGCTGCCTTTTGAAGTGTTGAGCGAAATAGTTATTGTGAGAATTTTAAATGAGCCAGTTTAGTGAGGTATCGTCAGATTTTGTCTGTTTGTGACACAGCGAGAGTAATTTAACTGTGAGCTTTGGAGTTTTATCAATCTTATGATAGTACAGAACAACTGTGAGTTGTAACGTGATAAGTTGTAAATTGTGTTAACGATATAAAAGAGAACTGCTTTTGTGATTCAATTTTAAGGGAAATAAAGGCCAGGCAAAGTAAATGAAAGGTCATTTGTTACACTAGTATCAGGAGTGTGATTTGTCATTTGTCAAACTGGTGTCAGAAGTGGGGTTTGTCACATTGTCATTTGTCACAGTATTGTGGAAAAACTGTAAGAGAAAAAAGGAATACGAAAAGAAATTACAGAAACGTTTAGCCTATAACCGCGGACTTCTACTTCTTTTTCCTCTGAACGAGGGGAGGTGTTAGATGAAGTGATCTCTATGCAGGACACGCCCTGTGTTTGACCTTTACTTGCAATAAAAATTGCCTCCACCTTAGGGGAGAAATGAGGCAGGCCTGAAACTGTCTTCCAGAGCCGTTTGTCCCGTCAACATGGTCTGTGTTTTGTTTTATTTTCCCACACCCGGAACACTGGATTGATGGCCCAATAATGTTACCCTTAAAACTTTCACACGTTATCGACCATGTGGGAGAAATACATTGCGGAGATCAAATAAGAAATCCGAACATTAGCTGTGAGAAAAGTGAGATGCAAAATGTCAACTGACGATGAGAACAAAGTAATTTAAAAGTTAAGTACCCGTAACACTAAGGTTACCTTTTAAAGTTCTTGAGCACATTTAGATCAATTCCAGTTACATAATAATAGCAAATACTAACACACGAACATTTAATGAAACAAAATGCAACAATTTTATTAGATATTTAACGTTGCTGTGATAGATTTGCTTAGGGAGCGGAAAAATTCACTGGTATGCAAACCACATTTTTTACAAGTGGACAAATGTTTAATAACGTTAATTGCGTTTCATTATATTTTAATGACAAACATTAAAGCTCTTGATTACTTTGTTATTCGCTTCTGTTAATAATAACTTAATGTTGCTCTAGTTCCTGTTTTCATTACTTTATTTATTGCACTTAACTACAAGGGGTTATGCTGCAGTGTAATTATAAACATTGCTAAAATTTCAATACAATGTATTGTTTGCATTAGCAACGTAATTGATTAATACACAGCATGCGGCATAAATTCAATGTAGGGCTCAGATGAACTGCTTGTTGACGGGTCCTTGAACCTCACTCACTCACTTACTTACTCTATTTGGAGTAAGGTAGTTAACGCATTCTAGTAAAATTCTATTTCAGAATTTTATTAAATACAAGTTAGAAAGATTTTGGAATCTAGAAGTTATTTATATGGAGGAATAATACAGGCATACAAATTAAAAGCTATTTTTCATTTGAAAAGTGATGCTTAATATTTTAGTACCACTAATTGAAAAATGACTTCCGTTTTTTCCATTATATCAGTGTTTTACAAATTAAGAATGAAGCGTTTGCACATGTCGAAGAAATGTAGCTCTAGATTTATACCGGTCTTAAATTAAAATGGTGAGGTTTTTATTTCTCAATGCCTCATTTTAGTTGACTTTATATATACTATATCGTAGAATCTTGTTCCTTTTGTCTAGAATGTTTATCTCTTGGATCTCCTTTTGTGTTTTTCCATAAAAACCCCTGCACAGCATCTAGCCGTAATTTACAATCATTGATAGATTTCCATCAGTGCTCTTGACATCTGGTGAAGGCCGCATCATTTTTCTTGAGATTGCCGACGTTTCGCCCATCCTGCCGTGAGCTTCTTGTGGGCTCTTGATGCGGCCTTCACTGGAAGCCAAGAGCACTGATCAGGACACAGGTCGTGGAAGCCTACGCATTCATTGCTATATTCCATCGCTCTTGGCATCTCTTTTATATTTCCCAAATATCCTAGCAAAATCTCTCGTCTTACATCTCACTCACTGACCTCAGGTTATCAGGGAATATATTCAAAAGTGATAAGAAACAATCTAATTTTTAACTCATTTTGCATGCATAGCTTTGAATCCCTGATTTTTTATAAAGTTTACTATAAGTTCTTTAAGTGCATTCCAAGAATGCTTTTCTATAGGAGTCGTCGCTTCAAATGTTCTGTCTTTAACTAGAGCTCTGATTTGTGAACTTGCAAAAATTCTTTATTTTATTTTTGCATCCGAAACAGCAGAGCATTGTTGGTGAGATATTTAACAATGGTTTCGACGGATGGATTTATACATTATTTTGTAACAGCAAGTTGATATGAAGAGGTAGCAAAAGAATTTTCTCTTTTATAGGCTAAAACACATTACGTTCGTTTTTCTTAGTATTAACCTTTTAGTTTTGGAACATTGACTTCATTTTCAACATTTCTCTCTTGTTCTACTATCCCAAGAAAGATAATAATTTTCTAAATTCCTATTTTTGGTCTGCAGGTCACT
The DNA here is from genome assembly GCA_030765045.1 of Tenodera sinensis. Taxonomy (NCBI): domain Eukaryota; kingdom Metazoa; phylum Arthropoda; class Insecta; order Mantodea; family Mantidae; genus Tenodera; species Tenodera sinensis. The sequence continues at coordinate 74,181,292 of CM060971.1, forward strand.
TTCATACAAAAATAGACAAATCGTATTCATACTTAGGATAAACATTTGCAAAGAAAAGGTATATAATAAAACCGCATTGACTTTAATTTTGAAATTAACATATGTAAATTACTATAGAATGACTTTAGAATCTAAAACAGCAAAAACACTGTAGACCTGTGTGACATTGTCGCATAAGCTGTATGCAATTGCAGATTTATATTGACAGAGTGTATTTTTCCTTCTTGGTGTGTTCATTCTGTTTAATATATAACCTTTGCGTACCAAAAAATCAAATATTTACTTTCCCTTGATGATTAATAACGCTTTCTTCCTCTTAGTTTCTGGAATGTTATATCATGATTAACAGCTGCCCATTTTCGGTTATCAGCCCCATCCAGTCGTTTCCTACAAGCCTCTTAGCCCCATAGCTTCTCTTTAATGCCAACTCACGCCCATATTTTCACCGCGGCACTGGAAGCGACGCACTTTAAAAAGGCTCTTCGAATAGCTACCGTCCTTGGTTGAATTTCTGTCAGCTTCTTTACGTCACTGCAGTTTGCAACGTTTCAACAGTGACGAGAGACGTGTTTCTTGCTTGAAAACAACAAAGAGGAACCATAGAATTAAGTAAAGAAAACTAAAACCCCATGCGGAATATTTGGCACTTTAAAACGTTAAACATATTCTGGCCCAAAACTGGGACATGCTTAATACTCAGGATTTAAAATTGACAGGGCAGCCATATGCTGGAACCTCTAAACAAATTAGACGTGGACGGAGCATATTGAAATCTTCTAAAAAATCCGTATTCCCTTAATTTGTGTTAGAATTTACAATTTGGAAGACAGTAGTACAGATTAGGGCTCCAAAAGAATAAGGCAACTAGACATTTTCAAGCTCAATTATAATTAATATATAAAACTGAACTCACCTCATTAATGTGTTTTAACCATTCATACCAGTCTTATTTCAAAGACTAATTATATTATGCTCGCTTTGTGCAGTATGTGATTGAAAGCTATAATTGTTACTCTTTTAAACCTTTCTTGTAAGAGCTACTTTGCTACTTTTCTTCTAATTTCAGAACCACCTGATGTATTCTGACATAGGCATCTTAAGGAATAGTCATGATTGTTAAAGACAAACGAAATGGAGTAATCTTCCATTTAAAGCTTAATTCTAATGTCATGAGCTCAATTCTAACGACGACAATCAAATGTGGCTGTAGTAAAGGATGGGAAGGACCCACGTAATGTATCACAGAAATAAAATCAATACCAGTCATGCTAGCAGAGGAGTAGCAATTTACGCAAAAAGTTATTTATATCACGGGGAAGTACCTTGAAATAATGAATTAGAAGAAGTGACAGTTTTAGTAAATCTACCAACATCTGTTTCTGTTTGCAATATTTATCTTTCGAATAGTGCCACACTTCAGATGGACAACAGTATGAAGTACAACTGACTCTAATGTTAAATGTTATATTTTAATTCCAATGTTAAATGTACAAAGTCGGGAAATGTCTCTAAGTTAAAGCTATAGCTATAAAAAGCCACAAGGGTCACGTAAACTGATCAGTGAAGTTGTACGTGGGGTGGTGCCGGGGTTACAATTGTGTAGATTTTCTTTTTGAAAGAAAAAATAATATTCGGTAATACTGAAATAAATTGAGACATTTTAGAACATGAAAATAACAACAAAGAATCCGTTACAATATTCTGAAGCTTCGAGTAAACGCCTTTTTTACCAAATAGCAACAGTAATATTAGACTCCACTGCAAGATAAAAAGGCATGTTTACCTCAACGCTAGAATACTCCCTTTTGATGGGATTTATAACATGAAAAAATCCTATGTGATTGTTACTTGCAATAGAATGGTAGCGTGGCTGTGACAACAGTTGCCGCCAACAATTTACGTGGTTTTAAAACACGGAATTTATTTAAAGTATTTCGGCATGATGATTTTGGAACCGCAATCAGAACATAAACAGGGAATTGTTGTCTGTTTGGAATCATCATCTTGTGAATATGTGTGTAAGAACGGGTTTCGTGAAAGCATAACTCCTGATCGGTTTGATAATATCTAGGAACCACTAATATATATCTTGGTAGGGGAATATGACAGCTGCTGCCGTTTGAGATAATTGGGCTCCCATAGGTAACTCAGCAGCTTAGTGCAGTGATCAGTAAATTGATTGCACATATGAATCATTATGTAATTAAGTCAGTGATGTTAAGAACACCTCGTAGTCAATCACATTATTACGCTCGAATTATCACACATCACACTGGCTTGTATGCCCTAGTGCTACATAAGGGGAGGGTAATCAGGTAAAGAACAACAACAACATATCAGTGTTGAAATTTTAATTAAAGAAAGCCACGATCGCATGCTTCTCGCTGATGCGGAATGGTGATGTTTGCTCCGGCTGGTTCAACATGAGTTTTCTTTAATCCAGGGTATGCGTAGGTATGTTTTATAGATTACCCAGAAGAACTTTTGTAGATTATTTATTTTTCACTCTTTTGACATTTTCGAGAGTTATGCCGACTTTCGATACATATATATATATATATATATATATATATATATATATATATATATATACTCTATTATATATATACTCTATTATCTACCTATGTTATTACTCAACACTTATCGCAAATCTCACATCCGGCAATGAAACCAAAACGTGTCTTTATCAAGCCCATTCGATTTTAAATCTAAATTTCGGTATCATCGCTGCTCTTTCTGTACTGCTTTGAGTATAAGGTATATTAAAATCAATACAGTAGATCTAAAGAGGTACATACAACAAACAGGTGAACTGCTACACCGAAAAAATAACTAGATTCTGATGCTTATTTAGGTACCAGTAATTACCATCCTGTGTTATAATGAGTTGAAATGTAGGTTACACCCGTGAAATGGTGTTTATGACAAAAGAGATGATTAGGTATGTCAATATTGTCGTTTTACAGTAAAGCTCATACTGGTGAATATAGTTAAAATGTTTATCTTAATTTTTGCAATACGTAAGCGATAGTTTCTAAACTATTTGAAAGATATATCTCACACATTTTAAATTTCATATCAGTTTTGGAATCTCAGAAAACGTCAGCTTTCGGAGTGGAATAGTTTTGGAGATATTACCTACCTGATACCAAAATTATAGATACTTAAAAAATGAATCTATTTAAAAAATTAAGTTTATAATAATAATAATAATAATAATAATAATAATAATAATAATAATAATAATAATAATAATAATAATAATAATAATAATAATAATAATAATAATAATAATAATAATAATAATAATAGTAGTAATAGTAATAGTAATGATAGTAATAATAATAGTAATAATAGTAATAATAATAATAATAATAATAATAATAATAATAATAATAATAATAATAATAATAATAATAATAGTAATAATAATATTGAATATTGGATTAGATATTCATCATCACCTGCTTTTTGTTTACAAGAAATTTAACTCGAACCAATCTATGACCCAGAAATGTTACTCAAAAAACTACTATTCTTCCTTATGTACGCTGTAAGTCATTTGCTAACTGCATACTACTCTTGTAAATGCCCACGGACATTAGCTACGCACCATTTCCAGATTACTAAAAACTTCTGGAAGATTCTGGCATTTCGAACGTTCTGGAACTAGGTTGATGTTTCCAACGACTACATAAGCGAGCGCTTTCGTAAATCAGACTGTGTACCTACGTCAGTTAAGTAAGTGAACCAGTCAGTAACTGCGATTACGTTTGTGGTGCGACGAAGAGCAGGATGGTGTCAGTGCTATGACGTCTTGTGTTCGACTATCCATAGAGTAAACCGTCTGGAGAAGAGGAAATGCGCTTATTTCGTTACTCCGCTAGGACGCGGAAGAAGGTGGAGTGAATTTAAAAACAAAGTGAAGTGACATTGAGCAGGGAACTGCTTAGGTCGCATTAGGGAAGTGATAGAGAAAGCTAAGAGAAGTCGTAGACTATTAAATGACAGTGAAATGATAGTTTGAAAACTGGACGCAGTCACAATAGGAATTCACTCAATTTTTCTCCCAAATTCGTTTTTTCATTCCTGAACCGCGTGTGGTGTTGGAGACTAAAACCTGATTTGACGTACCCCAGTACTCGCATCGGGGGTCCTGGCCGGCCTTACGATATTTTATCTGGAGGAAATGTGGTTTGGAAAAAAATTGTTTAAAGCTGAGATGAAGATTCCACATGATCTCATCCAGTTGAAAGAACGACCATTGATTAACATGAGGGAAAGCAAATGCAGGAGCTAAGGTAGGGTTTCTCAGTCCGAGTTAAAGCCTTTTCCCTGTCACCTGATACCTAAGTGGTATGGAGTTGTAACTGCAAACGCAGATATTGCACATTATGCTGTCACTTTCAGAGTGTGAAGGGGTTGCTCACGAATTTCGAGGTTTGAGGCAGACCAATAATGGAAGTTTCGTTAATTAACAAACTCTGGTAAAGGAAATGGACGTCATTGCTCATCAGTAAGTACTTGAGATTCTAGTTCCAATTAATCCATGTTCTTGCTCAGTGTTAGTCCATGCGTAATTTGAATGTTATAAGTGTGAAAATGAAGAACTTCGCCTAAAATCCTTCGAATTCTGCGGTCAGAAGTCCCGAGTAACAGAGAATGACAATGCGCAGGCCGCCATGGACTCTTTTCATTGGTCTCGCTCACTAAAATTGCGTTCTCGGGTGCACGGTTTAATATGTCACCTTTCTTCATTTGGTTAGAAACAGAGGTCTTAAAGTCACAAACGTAAGTGTTAATGGCATGAACTGATATAAACTCTCTCCAAAATTCACCCTTCGTGATTACGTGCTGATGTATTTTTATACGTGGTGAATAAACGTGCTAGGAATGAGTCATGCAGTCATTGGTTAATAGGATAAAATTTAGTCCTCGAGAATTTGTAAATAACAAGTGAGGGCAACGTCTCTGTTTCCTCCTTGAAATGCATAAGAGACTGCTAATAATGCGAGCGAGCACTGTACTTTAACGCGCACTGTTTCATGTTTATCAAACGGAAATCGGAGACACACCGGACACACTTATCGTCTTATAAAATACAAAATTAAACTCGATCATAAACCACTGCGCAAATTTCAGCCATGTGCCACGTCTTAAAATTCCCCTATAGCTGTCAGTCTTCTTGTAAAATGTTTCTATTTATTTTTAAGCATAAGCAGTGGAGAGTTACGCTCCAGTCTACAACTCCATAGCAACTAAAATTCTTTGAAAGGCTTTCTAAGATGGCGGCAGCCGCATCCCTCTACACACTTCCAATCAAAATAAGTGCTATTGCCAAATCGCACTATGTATATAAAATATTTATATCTTGAATTTTCTTGGCATAACCCGTGAAATTATCTTCTTTCCGAAGGAATTTTAAGTTGTTTTAATAACAAAGAAACCACAAAAATAGGCGAAAACGTACGCCACAAAAGTGCAGCTTTTTTAAAGGGCCCAATTTATTCCAAACGAACTTTTGCAGAGTTACCAGTTCAAAGAAATACCTTAACATAAGCTTTTAGCATTTGTTCTGTGACGATGACGTGGTAATACTATGGTATTTTAAGACCAGAATACATCGAGCCATTTTTAAACATCTCACTTTTGCTTCAATTTTCTGTGTCAACGAGGACATGTCTATGAAGCTATATCTTAAAAATATCTTAGTTTACATGAAGTAAATAAAAAAGGCTTGCTTCATAAGTCTGTAGAAACATACAAATAAGATGACGGAAAACAGAGAAACTCATATGATGTAGATCAGCTTTTCACAAGTGTTTCCTTAGGACTGGTGGATTCAATTCAATTGGAGTTAATTCCTAAACTAGAAAGCGTTGCAACAGTTCACATTTTGTTTAAATCTATAAACGAGTTTTCACGTAATAGAATCTTACATATCAAAATATATTCTAATGGTTATAGCCTTCGATAAAAGTGTATCTTCAGAATTACTTGAAGCTTGTTGGCCATATAGAGAATATCTTACTATTAGTGAGAGTGCACTGTTGCTGCCGAATCTGTCGATAATAACAGCCTATCAGAACGTCATCTCACTTAGTAGAGATATGCCCATCTCTAGTGTCCTAATTGAAGTGACTTTTGACCATGGCACACTGAATTTAATCACGTCGCATGGTGCTTGCTTCTCTGATTGGAACACTGTGTTAAGTGACCTGTTAATTGATGTATTTCCTGCAACATAGTACCACCTTAATAAGCTTGATTAGCATTTAGAAGCTTGCAGAGGTGATGAGATTGACGGTGCGGTTTGAATTACAGACTGTAATTTCTCCTTTAGATATCGATAGTTATAAGTGCAATACTTTTCCTAAGAGAATGGGGGAAACGTGGGTGGAAAGAAATAACAAAAGTAAAAATTTCTGGAAAGAAATTAGAAGAGTGAAGGATATTCACAATGCAAGAAACTGTTAGGAGTATCAAGGAAAAAATATCATTAATGGATTATAGCTACTTAATTAAGAAAAGACGAAAAGAGAGACTGAATGCAGTAAAACGGCCGTTCAGCATCACTGAAATAAATATTAGATGAGTGTATAGCATTTGCCACAATGAACACGACAATGAGCAATTAAATGGCATGCTTAATTGCTCTATTAATAATCAATTGGTGCTAATTAATTACTATAATGCTGATTAATGTATCCTTAATTACCTGGGCCTGAGACCAGTTTTGCTAGTTCCCTTGACACCTATGTATGCCCAGTTGCATCTGTCTTTGTCTTGTATCCAATGGATTCTATCAGACTTCCGGCAACGCAAAACTCCAAATCAACAGATTCGTTACTCCAAGTAGCAGATTCAATATGTTCCATATGATGGCTTATTAAACTGCTAATAGTAATAATAATTGAGAAACTAAGACAATTTAATCTAGAAACGCAAATCCTGCTTATGATCATATGAAAGCTTTCCATAGTGTCTAAACATCTGATGTGTTGCACTCACATGACTTTCTCTACTCTTGTACTAACCATTCTTACAAACTCTTATTCCTATATCTTCTTCGTATTAATTGAGATAAACATTTGTACAAATTATCTTATTGCTTATTTCCTTGTTGCTGAAAGGGGAATATTAGAATAATAGAGCGATAGTCAAATCTGTTAAAGTTTTGAAATCCCGATCTCTTTGCACGCTTAACATATAAAAAATGAACAAATGTTACATTTCACGAAAGTTTCAAGTTTTCCGAATCTGACACAAATAACAAGGAATATCTCCAAAATGGTTCACTCTACAAAAAAAATTATTTAGACATAAATTGTGTGTTTTGGCGAGATCTACATTTTTTGTGCAGTAAGAATTTGTCTATCTCTTACGATTTACGAGTTATTCAAAAGCCATCCAGAGTAAACAGAACTACATAGGTTATAGCCAGAAAATTCAAAATATAAATTTAATTTGTGATACAAATAACTTAAACATATGACATGTTAATCAAAATCGTTAGAGCCATTTTCAAGAAAATGAAAATGTTGGAAAACTTTTCCATGTAAAGGGTAGTTTAGGATGGGGCTGTTTTCTTCAACATCTTCGTGCCGCATCCTTGAAAGACGTTAAAGTTAAATATCAACTTTGATTTTTAACCTAGTTTTCTTTTTGACAGACACACAGACAGACACACACACACACACACACACACACACACACACACACAAACACACACACACACACACACACACACACGGACCTTTTTCTAAAACTGCTTTTTTAATTCAGGGGGTCTCAAAATATGTATTTCCGGTGAAATCTCGACATCAAATTTTTGGGTGGAATTTTTGGTTAGTTATCAGTAGAGAAAGTAAAACAGGAATTCCACAGCATTTGATAGCAGTAATTAAAAAACATATATGAGAAATCGAAAATAAAAACAAATCAAAGGGAACCAATAAAGTAACCGGAGGGGTAGAACTAGGTTATCCCTGTGTCTACCACTTAACGACATGATAGGAGTATGGAAAGAAATAACAATGAGTGCAATTAATTTAGGAAGTTTAATAATAAAAGCATTAGCCTTCGCAGATGACCAGATTTTAATAGCAAAAACAAAACACTAACAGCACAAAGAATACTATATACATTAAGTTAAATATCAGAACAATATAATATGGAAATATCATCTGAAAAAAGAAATACCATGACTTTCAAGGATTCTTTTCCAGTTTTGTGACAGATAATATTAAGAAACAAACCAAAAGAACAAGTGGCAAAATTTAACTTCCGAGGCTGCGATATATTACATGCAATGGAAGTAGATATAAATAATAAACTAAATAAGTTCAATTATACAACAAGAATACTAAATAGATCTTTGAAGCCAGTAGAAGAGTACCATTAAACTATACAAGACGATGGCATTTCCTACAATAACATGGATCCAAAACATCGACTATAATGACATAACACTCAGGTAGAATGTAAGCTTCAGGAATGAGATTCCTCAAATCAATAGCAGGATATCCAAGAGTAGACAAAAAGCATGACAAAGAAATAAGATAACAATTAAATGTAGAGGAACTATATGCCACAATAGTGAAGTATAAAACAAACTGGAAACAACCTTAGTAAGCATAACTGAAAACAGAGTACTAAAAGCAGCATAAAACTATTTACCATGATTTACCAATAAAGGGTCTTAACCGTGATGATGATGATGAAGATTAAGATGCCATAAATTAGCAGGCTAGGAGTCAATTGTTTTATACTTGATGCAGGATTTAAAGAAGAATTTGGAGTTGGAGAGTTTGGTTATGAAGAGACATGGAAAATTGCACGCATGTCATTGATTTCTGAAAAATATATAATGAAGTATAAAAGTCCATTCACCTTAAAATAAAGTTAACTAGTTTTCCAGTAGGGTTAGGATTAACATAACTGACTCTGCTCTAAATGTATCATTCACATGGATTCAAGCACATTTTACTTCTCCATATTCTTATTACAGTAGCCAAACGCGTTGTACTATATTCTCTGAGCATTGAAATGCATAAAGTTTGGAGTAGATTGGATAGAAGTCACATTGAGGGAGGTGTTTGACATACAATGGAACTGTCACTCTGTAGCTTAGTCTTTGGGTTGGTGTGAGATATTTTGACTGAGTTGTGAACCTATTATATTTGATCTAGCGTTTATACATTTTTGGACGGGACGGGGGTGTACGTCTCTTTTCCACGTGAGCAGGAATTAGAAATAGGAAGCACATATGGAGGGTAACTTGGAAGAAGTTAAGTAAACCTTGACAAATTTGGCCAGATATTTAGTTGGAATTCCATTAAATGAGAAAACTATGTACAAAATTGTTATTTAGAAAATAACTCACAAATAAAGCAATAAACTGTGGAGTACTGATGTTCCGATATCGACTCGGGACTGAGAATCACTTATTGTGCTGCGATGGCTGCTGCGCATATAACATATGTAGTATTTATAATTAATGTATAATTTATATTATTATCATCACACGCAGGACGTTAATTACTCTTCATAAATAGGATTCAATACCTACCTTTTTAGTTTACAGGAAGATCAGTATAAACCACATTGGCTAACCAAATAAAGTGTGGATGTACCAAAATTATTTCAGCCAAGCTCTTTCAATTGCGCATCTGTTTTATCTCCATTACTGGCAGGCGACATTTTCCCCTCGGAACAAGACTTAATCACTGAGCTTTCAAATGTTCCTGCAATACCAATGCTTATACGTAAACAAAGAAACTACTCTGGTTGCAGTGGAAATGTGCAAACAAGCTGTTGAACTGCTTCTTTTTGTAATAGAAGCCTGGTTTTTGTGCTAGGCAAAGCCACGCACACACTCTCGTTCTATTTCTGCCATCTCACTCTGCGGAGAATTTGAAATTAAACGTTTCCACGCAGCTACATTTGATTGCTGTTGCATCTGGAAAATAGCTAAAACAACCACTTATGCAGTTGCTTCAACTGTAGATGCCGTGAATGTGTTTCTGTACATTTGTTTACAAAACAAAAGCATACATATAGTAATTAAAATTAAATGCTACTTTCATAAACATACCAGAGTAATTAATCGTTCAGTTTTATTCTTTGTCATAGAATCACTCCATTGGGAGCTTAAAAACCTTGATGTAGCCGACAAATTTTCCAGTGAACAGTGGATTGTAAAATGTTCTTATTTAAGCCTCCGTATTGAGGTGTGGAAGATGCTCATATTAGAGGAAATTTTGTTTTCATTGTTTATGGGTAGCGAAGATGCAAATTACTCAAATAACACAGGGATAATTTCAAATTTAGATGGAAATAACTCGAATAATCAAGACGATTTGGGGTGTGACCAGGTGGGATGGGAGGATAGATAAACCAGAATTACGTACGTGGGTAGACTGGGATGGAAGAAGGGCGAAGAGAAAGTACAAGCGCATCTTTGGAAAGATAATACATCACAAAAGTAGGTATCAGATAGTGAAAATATTGTCACCGCGCCCGCCGCATCTAATTGCCGACAACCGCAGTGTCACCCATCGCATTATTGTCGGCACTACCGCAAAGCAGCCGAAGGAAAGAGACAGAGAATGGCCGCATTGTTGGGGCGCTTGCCGAAAGAGAGAAAAGGATAGATTCTTCTGGAGTCTTCTACTTTGTATCTCGCCGCAATAAGTGAGCGTTCCTGAAGCTTCCAGAATAGTGCCTGGGAGATATAAATAGCGGTAAAGTGTGAGAAGAGGAGTCAGACGTATGTGAAGGTTGAGTAGTCGTGCCGACGGAGACGGACAGACGATGTGAAGCGTTGTGCCGACGGAGTAGAGTTAGTTCTTTGTGTTACGAATTCGGAGTCGTGCTGTTGGAGAATCGGAAAAGACTTTCTTGCTGTTGCAACGAGTGTACAAGTTACTGTTTACGGAAATAAAAGTGTTTCTTTATCTCGACTACATCCGTCTACTTTACTTCACACCCAACCAAAGTTACAATATGTTAATACATAGGAGCACCTCCCCACCCCTCCACCCGCTTCCCCACCCCCCACAAAGAGGGGCACCGTGTGACAAGAAAAAAACAGATGATTAAGTTAACTGTGTTCAGGGTTGGTAGGAGAGATGGGAAAGAAAGTTTAGGGATAAAGCCAAGTAGTTAGTATAAAAAAGTGAGGCTTAAGTGGGAAAGCAAGTGGAAGTGATAGAGGTAAGAATGAAGTGAATCAGTGAGGTTCATGAGACACAAGAAAAAATGAAGGTGGAAACAAATTTTAGAATGGAATGGCTAATTTAAAATAATAATGCATTTAGGGAAATGGAAAGTATAAGGTAATTTGGTGAAAATAAAGTGAATCAAAAGACGAAAGTTAAAAGGAAACGGCATGTTTAAACAAAATTAATTAATAGTAGTTACAGAATAAGCACCACACGTCAAAAATTATATGTAGAGATTAGTTTTCAATAAAGTAATATTCAATTAATTCACATTAAGTGAGGAGTAGCCTATATATACTGTTTTTAACCATGAGTAAATTGAGCTATTTCTTGTATTCGTTCTAATTTGTTTGACATTCTCAAATATAACATATCAGTTTATAATTGCGTATTTAAATAAATTAAAGCAGTAATTACAATTTAAATGAGTAAATTAGAATACGATCTAAAGTTAATACTTCTCCATTCACATTTGAAATCCTGCAGAACTTATTTAAACACAAATGTTAATGTTGTGTCTATTTATTTTAAAATAATATTTTCTCTCCATACCCCGAAAAAATGGAACATAATACGCATTGTTCGCTTTTACCGCTTACGAAGGTAGAGGAAGTATTGCACTATGTCCACAAATTCTATAGACACGCGCACACGCACACGCACACGCACACACACACACACACACACACACACACACACACACTAACGCGCGCACGGGAACAGAAGTTCGGACTTTAAGATAGCCCATTACATAGTAGCACCATTAACTCAACCGTAATCGAAAATTACAGAAACTTATCGGTTGTAGCTCCATTACACGTATAGCAGATATTTCCGAAGCTGAACAAAGCAAGGTGTTTGTTTTTTATAGCTAGAACATAAAATACTAGTCCATTTCATTGGTGTTTGTTCAAACCTCGCTATACAGATGTAAACGTGGCCACGGTACCGAGGTTTCATTGCGTAAAATGGTGCATTTATACAAGTGAAGTAAAGAGATTGAAATAACAGCAGCAATTACATAATTAAGCCAATATCCATGCAGCACTAACTTTATTTGCATACATAAAACGGCCTGTTTAGTAATTAAGCAAAAATTGTGATGTTTCAATAGGTTTACGTAATAATCAGCGCGGTATACACATGGGTTTATTTTTAAATCCAACTCTAATGAAACTGTGTACAAAAGGTTCATGTGCAATGAAGTTGTGAATCGGTTGCGAATTTTGTATTGTCGGACATTAGGGATGTTCTGAATTCATAATGCCTTCCGCCTATGGGAAACAGTAGTTGATTATTTGATCAGCAGAAGTTGAACAATCAATGAGCGAATGCACATATTTTGAATACCGCATTTGTGGCATAAATACGAGCGTGGAGCACGTTAAATTTAAACTATTCTTAGCACATTATTTGCAGAAACAGATACATCAAGTAAACTTATTTTTCTTGGAAACAAGCTAAATTGTACCGAATCCTTAATACTTCTAGTAGCTTTATCTTAGTTATTAGTTAACTTCGCTCCGTGCTTCTCACCACTTTCATATAATTTGAACTTCACACGTCCGTTTTGGAGGTGGTTAGCTTACACCAGACACAGGTTCTAGAGCTCTCATTCTATACCACTTGTGTACTTATACTTTTATTTTACTTCAATCAATTAGAAGATAGCCATATGTAATCCCTGAGTAGTATATAGGTACAGATGACTCAGGACCACAGAGAAAGTATATGCTCTCATTTTATGTATATAAAACTAATTTAATAACATTCACTATTTGGGAGCATCTTTTAGTTTCTTATTGTCATACGGCGTTTCGCAAGGGTTGAACAACGAACTGCTCACATTATTATTATTATTATTATTATTATTATTATTATTATTATTATTATTATTATTATTATTATTATTATTATTATTATTATTATTATTATTATTATTATTATTATTATTATTATTATTATTATTATTATTATTATTATTATGCAGTTTTTTATTCCAAAAGAAAGGTTTTCTTTGAATACTGTGCAATAATTCCACATTCTTGAGTGGCAATAATTCTTAATCTGAATTCTGAATTTGCACAGTTTCTAAAGTTTTTCGGACTCTGTTACCAGTATGCCATAAACCAAAAATCAGGTGACGTGTAGCTTCTGATGTAGACATGGTGTAAAACAAGCAACCGCTGTAGCTTAATGAGCAGCGATTTAGTGAGTCATCGGAAATATATACTTCCTTTGTCGTATCGCTAGTTATAACTATATCCAGCCAGTAGCATGAATACTGTTCAATCACTGGAGAGGGAAAGAAAGGGAAGGTAGGAAGTCTCGTTAGACATTCATGATACCCTTGCATTAACTAAGTTCGCTTTTATGAACCTAATTTCTGTGGCGCCTGCACCTAATACGTAAGGAAAATTATCGTACTCCACCCAAAAATATTGTCTACATTTTATGGGATATACGTTTTGAGGCCCTGTGTGTGTCTGTGTGTGTGTGGGGGGGGGGGGTAGTGCGTGCAAATAGCATAACTCAAAAACAAGAAATTGGACAAATATGAACCTTGGTGTGTAAGTTCAGAACCTTTCAAAGATATGACACAAATAACTCCAAGAAAATTCTTCCACATCAAACTACTTTGTCAATGCATATTAATCGTTCTTCCACACAATAGCCGTCCGTAGAAAACGAAGGGAAATGTTTGAGTGAGACTGCAAAATTCAATGCCATAGCCGGGATTTGAACCACGGAACTATCGGTTACCGTCCAGCGAATCTAACCACTGTGCTATCATGATCAATGTGCCGACAGGACATTAAATTCTCCAACTCACTCGCATTTTTCCCTGTAAACCCCACAAGATAACATAATGGCGACTTACAATATTGTAAGTGTTTAAGTCCCGGGCGTCTAGTTTAACCAACTATGTCAACCTTAATTATTAAGCAATTTGATTAATAATTCGATTTTGTCTGCCCCTCTTCTACCTTCAACAAATATGAAAGGACTGTATTATCCCGATTAATTTGGTGTAGGTACATAGGAAAAATAAAGTTTAGTTCCAAGAGTTTGTAGAAGCTATGTGGAAATAAAGGACAGTAGGCGGAGAGAGTCATATAAATGTAACACATCACTTGCTTTTGAAAATTGATTTAACGTGCATGCTATTTTCAACCTCTAAGTTATTACAGTAACACCTACACTCATAGCGGCAATCACAGTCCATGTGGCACTCAGAGTCTAAACATTGTTGTGAGCTGTAATGTTCAAAGCTGTGGGCTATGTTAGGTACTTAAACTGCAACTCTTGCTTAACAACTCTGTAAATGTACTGTGGTTATGTTCCTAATTTAAGTCGAATCTGTTCATTATTGGAATAACTTCTACCATTCATTTTTCATTCGTAGTCATTTCAAGGAACTAATTCCGGTGTCACTCCAAGGAAGCACTTCCGTCCGCTTATTGAAGTAGTTCCTTTGGAAGCACTGCCAATACTTCATTCGATAATAAGTATTAAAAGAAAGTTGGGTCACATGTTTACTAGGTACGATTTATACTACACAATAAAGCCTCCAAGGCTGTCATCCTGTATTACTATGGAAACTGTATTTTGGGACCAATATATAAAAGACAAATGAAAACTTGCAATTACTATTTTTTTTGAGATCTCTCTAACGTGTAAGTTTGACATATCAAGTAAGATGCAATAGAGACAAGAGGAGCAATTAAAATGCTGAATGGAGTTTTATGGAGCAGGAATATGAGTGGACACACAAAGAGGAGAATTCTCCTAATAGTTGTAGAGAGAATGTTAACTTATGGATATGAAGGGTGGCAGAGAAAGACAAAAAATAAAATACAAGCCGTGGAGATGGATGGAATTGCTAGACGAGGGAGAGCATCAAGACTTGGAAAAAAAAGAGAAATGTAGAGATAAGACAGACGACAGAAATAGAGAAGTCAGTTACAGAAAGGATTGAATGTAGGATGTTATAATGGTATGGGAATGTCAACAGAGTAGCCAAGGAGAGCTGGCCCTGGAATGTTCACGCATAGGAGGAAGAAGGGACGACGTAAGGCTTCATGGAGATTGGGTTGACCGTTGGGAATACAGGGTAACTACTGACAAGTGACGAAGCCCTCCAAGGTAAAAAGTAACTAAGTAAGATGCAGAAGGAAACCGTAAATCTATCTATCCATCATTAACTTGAAAGCAATATCTAATTAAAATTTTGTACTTTTACTTGCACATAAACAGTTTTTAAGATGTACGTTTTGAAGATTTTGCAGTTATTATCATGAGCCTGTACTGATCGCATTTCGTTTGTTTTATGGTAGCATACCTTTTGTTTCGCGACTCGGGTTTTTCCCACCGGGATGTGCTAGTTGCTTTGGGTTCCTCTCGGTCTTACGGCTGTGGACACAAGTCAGTCGGGTGTCTCTCCTTTCTTGGTGCAAAGGGTAAGTGGTTCCGGTTTTGTTTGTTTTTACTAAGACTCAGGGTATGTATCTTAAAATGTCTTTCTGACCGTACTTGCCTGGGTCATGCTTCTAGTAATTAAATGTTTAGGGAAGTAATTCTCGTAACACGTAAGATATGCACGTGAATCATCTGGGCACTTTCAAACAGGCTCAATTACTGCCCAACTCCTCGTTTTGGCTAGAGTTCAATGGGGTAATGTAAACTGATTGTTTTTCACCTGTATCTCTGTTGTGCGTTTCGGTTTTTATTTTGATCCATATACCTATGTTAAAGTGATTGAAACTGCTAATGTTCTTTTTTCTTGAATTCCCCCCCCCCCCCCGCCCTTTCTCAATTGAGGCCCCTACGGTGTAAGCTGAAAGACAAGAGCGTTCTTGAGGAAGATTACAAGTTATTAAAGTGATTATTATGCCTATTATACCCATTAACTGGTAAGCAAGAGAGTTCAGTAATGAAAGTTGCATTTTTGACGAATTTTTAATATTAAAATATATTGCTATCTGAAAATGAAATGAGATGGCAGGTTTAAATGACTGTTCCTACTTGCATTAAATTTTTTATTTTCAGCATTCTCCGTGGTATGTTTAGCGTGATGACATAATAACTCTTAACAGGCGTTGTCTCCATTGTCTCAATTCCACATATTTCAGAACTATAATGCTGGTGTCAAGAAAATGTGTATACGTTTCGTTAGGGCTAAAGTGTTCATTTGCCTCTGAAATGAGTTACAAGAGCGATCAACAACGCTATTGTATTGTTTATGGACGCTTTAAACTATAGATCGAATCTCGAACCTATAATCAGTTAATGGATTGCCGCAGTATTGATTTCATCATATGGTTTCCTCACGGTTATTGCATGGATCTGTCATTCTCAGATACAAGTAAATAAAAACTACTACTACGTGAATTATTGTCGATTGATGTGTGTACAGAATTGTAGTTTCATTCCGGGAAGTACTGCATTTCTATTTTGTTTATCATAGAATCTTCATTTGAAGAAGGGATTACATTGGATCTGATTGCATTTCCAGCAAGAGATTTAATCCTTTTCAGGAATGTTACAACATACTATTTAAAGTTAGATTTAGGTTCTCCAAACAAACATTCATGGATATGTTGCACGTGATGCGGCTGCAGATTGAAAAAATCCGATGTGTTGCACTCACATGACTTTCTCTACTCTTGTACTAACCATTGTTACAAAATTCCTAAATCTTCTTAGTGTTAGTTAAGATAAGCATTTGTACAAAATTGCTTATTTCCTTGTAGGAGCAAGGGGAATATTAGAATACATTAGGCTTGAACAATAGTCAAATGTTTTAAAGCTTTGAGATCCCGTTCTCTTTGCACACTTAACATATAAAAAATCTGATGTGTTGCACTCACATGACTTTTTCTACTCTTGCATTAACCATTCTTACAAACTCTTCCTATAGCGTCTTGTTAGTTAAGATAAACGTTCGTACAAATTATCTTATTGCTTATTTCTTTGTAGGTGCAAAGGGAACATTAGAATACAGTAAGCTCTTGCGATAGTCAATCTTTTAAAGCTTTGAGATTCCGTTCTCTTTGCACACTTAACATATAAAAAAATGAACAACGATGTTCTATTTCACGAAAGTTTGAAGTTTTCCGAAACTCACACATATAAGAAGGAATATCTCCGAAATGGTTCACTCTACAAGAAAATTTGTTCAGACCTAAATTGTGTATTTTAGCAAGATCTACATTTTTGTATAGTACGATTTGGTCTATCTCTAACGGTTTACCAGTTATGTAAAAGTCGTCCAGAGTAAATACGACTACAGGGGCCATAGCCAGAAAATTGAAGATATACATTTCATTTGTCACAGAAATATCTCTAACATATGACATTTTAATCAAAATCACTGTAGCCATTTTCAAGAAAATCAAAATGTTCGAAATATGTTCCATGTAACGGGTAGTTTAGGGTGGGACTATTTTCTTCAAAATCTTCGTGTCACATCCTTGAAAGACATTAAACCTTTCATGCCTGAATTATTTTGCTACATATGCCGTTCTTCCTCTAATTCGAAACCGGTTTAGATTAGACGGTCTGGGAGACCTTCAGCCTGCTGGCTCGGATAGCCAGGCAACACGTAGTGCACTGGCCATGCACTCAAAGCCTGAGGTCGTGAGTTCGAGTCTCGGCAACCGCAGTCAAATGTGCCTGTGGTAAAGGACGGGGAGTGCCCACGTAAAATAATCGGTATGATGGCACCGACTTCACGTTTTTGAGTTATGCTGTCCACAGACACACACAGGGGCCTTTTTCTAAAAATGCTTTTTTATTCAGGGCGTCTCAAAACATATATTTCCGGTGAAATCTCGACATCGAATTTTTGGGTGGAATACAATTCTTCCCCTACTTACCAGTAGAGAAAGTAAAACGGACAGCACGAATTATGGCCCTGTCTGCACTAAGTCGACTATTGATTACACTTCGTTATTATGCAAGAGGATCGTTTCAGACTGTGATAGATCATATTGATTTTGAGAAATGTATAGTGTGTTAAATGATAAAGCTACCGATCCTCAGCAATGCACGAATGAATGTACATAAACAGGCTTCCAGGCAACTTTTTACAAAATGTGAAACAAAGTATCTATGATATTAGTAATTTCCCCTATATTATCGGTGGTATAGACCGCAATCACTCGAAAATTGAAAGCCTGGCAAAAATTGAAATGTGCAGAAACAGAACAGGCTACTTTCTTCTTAAAATCCAAGCAGTCTGCAGCGCAAATCGACATACGTAGTTACACATTGCCAACATTCTTACTTGAATTTGTTTGTAATTGCGTCCATGACCATGTTATACTATTCTCCCTTTCTGAAATTAGTGTTATTGATTTAGCTTCCGTTCCTTTTGTTCACCATTTTTGGCTTGCAGAAAATATGAAACGACTTTATCAACCAAATCAGAAGTGCAATCTTTGATGTATTTGTCAGTTGTTTGTTGCAGCGACATGATACGCCCGACAAGATGACCACATATGGGGACTACATGAGCTCAGTCGCTCAATGTCGTACATGCAACCACCTACAATTCACAGATATCAATATTTATTGACCCATAACTATAGGAGGGTATAACAACTTATCTGACAGTTTTCCTGCAACCCAGTATAAGTTATGTATGAATTCTCTAGAATGCACTGTGACGCCGGCTACGGCAGCGGCAACTGCAGAGACTCGGTGACGGGCTGCCTCACAGCACTGGCGTGCGTGCAACAAAGGCGCTCAAGGCCAGGCTACCTCGCACAAAAAGGGTTTTCCAGATTATTCGAGAAGTGTGCGGCAGCCGGTGTATTTGTAGAAGTTCGGGAAAGGTCCATGTTACGCCATCCTCGCTATTCAAGGGAACGAAGCAACAAGCAGAGTGAATTACAGACAGGAGTCAGCCAATCCTTAGTGTGTGTGTGTGCGTGTGTGTTTGCGTGTGTGTGTGTGTGTGTGTGTGTGTGTGTGTCACCTGCGTGTATCTTAGCGTCGTGTAGGAAGATAGCGAAGTATTTATGAGTGAGTTGTTGAGCTGTTGCATAGTTAGAGTTAGTGTTTGAACGCCAGAAAACATGAAGAAAGACACTGAAAGGTGTGAGTCAAGGTTACGAGAAACAAGCATTATGAGTTATAATATCATGAAAGACTAAAGACTGTGCTAACCGCAACAAAAGAGAACTGTGTATTTGTGCATACAGTTAGAGGTGAACAAAGTGAGAAAAACATTGTATTGGACTACTGCCGTTTTTGTCATAATACTTCACGTAGGCTAAATGAATTTCTGTACTGTCTTTAAATGCAAAGTTTAGAATTGATATTACGGCATAATACCTTTGGTATGAAATGCTGGCTTTAAATATTATTTGAGCCGTATAGTTTATTTTTCCTTGTCAAGTTTCAAATTAGCTCCACTGTTTTATGGTAGAAATCTAGTTTGCAAGGGCACCACACAGTTACCAAGGTGTCAGAATATGGCGGATAACCTTTTAGAAAATAAATAGTTTACCTCTGGTACTTAACGACTTCAGCAGGTTTTCACCCCAACTTTAAATCTCGGCTTTAATTTACGGTTAAGCATTCACTTGACAGCTTGAGGCAGGGGGAAACTGAAGTAGTGTCCATAAATTAGGAAGCACTTGACGACAAAGTTTGCAGCTTGCTCACATTTTCTACTCCATTACTGTGTTCGGCCAATACCTACCCTTTCACCGTGATTTTCTTCACGGGTGCTGCAACACCTGTTGTCACTCTTAAAGCTTACCACATGGTGTTGGGATAATAACAAATTAATCATTGTCTCTGCTGATGGAGTGTTTTTGAGAATATAGCTGAGATGAGACGATCTATGTAACTTTGTCTAAAAGAATCACTTGAGGCAATGTATTTATGAAAATTTTAAAAATGCATAGTTTTCTTCCGATTACTTTGAATTTGTTTCTACACGCTCAGAATATAAAATATGCAGACTACACAAAATTTAATGTCCTATGCCGTACCATTTTCAACTTATTAATATATTTATTAGTCATTAATCACATTTTTATGTGTTAATATGAAATGACCCGTAGAACCTACAGTTTATTGTATCTGTCCTAAATGTTTAATTTGAGCTCAGCATGCACATATAAAGAAATTGTCATGCAGCCATTGCTTAGATTCAATTAGCCTTGAGTGTAAAATTTATTGATATTTTCAATTTTTTCAGTGTGGGCTATAAAAGTATTTAATTTTAGCTCGTTTGATTAATATTTTAAACTAATGTATGACACATTTTAGTACCTTAATCTCCGATGCTGTCCTGAAAATTTCAAGCTAATAAGTTATAAACAATAGGCGAAGGAGCATTTTAAATAGTTAAAAATGCTGGAAAAATAATGGAGAAAAATGAAATTTAAATTTAACAGTATAATGTTACATTTTACCTAAATCCAATCAAGCCTAAACGTGCCTAGGTAATACCTAACTAGAACACTAAAACAACCATACAAGATTGCGGAATTACAACTCACTTCCCTGTTTACAAGCAAACCACGTGTCAATTTTGTAGCACTTCAGCTAAGCATATTGAACTCATTTCAGCACAGCTAACTCAAACTTCTCTGAAGCAAACTTCCCTGCAACAGATAAGCATGCTAAATTCAAATTGCATTTGTAAGTTGTATCGACGAAGTTTACTGAGAAACGCCCGCCTTTTTTGTTATTTAAGTGCCCTCTGGAGCTTTATAAATGGCCAATATTGAGAAAACAAAAGTATCCATTAAAATAAAAAGTATGAGCATAGTAAAAGATGCAAAAAGTAAAAATAAAATTTTTTGGCAATTTTTACCAGATTTCATCGATAATTTGCCTTAACATAAAATCTTTCCTGGTGATGAAAATGACAGAGTACAAGCAAAATTGTTATCTGTATGTGTTTATCCTTATTAGAATATATTTAGGCGTAGATTTATTGTCCTTTATAAAGTCTGAATGATTCTGAAGAAGCTGAAAGCGTTGGGGTTGATTAGACGGAGGTCTGTAATAACTGGAGCGTATCCGGCAGTGAAACCTTGGTGCTTCCAACGTGAATCTTGTGGAGAAGAAGAACAAGAGACCCGAGGGGCGACCACACACGGACAACAATGTGTAGAAAGAAGGACAGGCTATCTAACGATTCCAGCATGACAGCTATCTCAACGCCACCTTAGCCCTTGCAACCTGGGTTCCCGGGAGTAGGTGAGGCCCTTTAAGGAAGAAAGGGGGCTCCAGCAGTCCCGTCAAGCGTCAGAGAGTATTCTTTTCATAGCCCAAATTCCACCGTTTTTCCGCAACACACCAACCACCGTTGCCAACAAACCTGAAACAGATGAATATTAATGATTGACAGAAAAGTTTGACGGAAGGGGAACCACAAATTCGCCTACTAACTCGGAAAAGCCACCGAAAGTGTGCAAAAGTGACTGACTCAATGGGAATTGACGACGGAACATCCTGAATGTGAAGCTCACATGCTACCGCGGAGCCATCTCGCTCGGTATCTGTTACACCCCCTAGAAGCACGTAGATTATACATGGAACGTGGGACTACAGTACGCAGGAAAACGACGGAGGGTATCCAAGTATAATCTTGCTAGAGTGGTCAGCTTTCATTACTCAGTTGTGCACAAAGTCACATCCTTCCCCAACAGACTAATAACCAAAATTGAAAATAATAATAGATAACTCACCAGTCCCTTGTTTGAAAGTGAATTCAGCTCTAACCAAGAGAGACGAGTACGACGTTGATATTGTGATTGCAATTCTCTAAGGGAATTTCATGAAATGATCGACCTTTGTTGCAGGAAGTTTCATGCAAGTTTGATTTCAATTTTGTTAGCGCGAACTGACCAATTTTGTAATAGAACAGAGAAACATTGTATCTGAAAATTAAGGTAATCGAAATTTCACGTGTATATTTTTCCTTTGGGTCAATTTAACTACGTAGTCATATCGCAACGGATCCGTTAGGAAATTCCCGTAGAACGATGTATGGCAGACAACTTTCAAAGTCTCATCCCTATTCATACCATCCTGCTTTGTCACGAGTTTGCAGATGAAGTAGTACAGGGTGACTGTATATCCGCCTGTGTGACGGGCAAATGGCATTAAGGTGCAGATACATCTATTCTCATATCGTACCAACTTGCTTCGTCACGAGTACACAGAGAGAGCAGTGCAGGACACTGTACCTCTGCCTCTGTGACGGCAGATGGCATTAAGGTATCATTTAGTCTGTGCTTAGATTATCTGTTGATAGATGGCACAGCATTCACTATTACCATCTATTTTTCATTTATACTATTACTTTAGACTTAAGGTGGAAGTTTGGGGCGTGGTATTGAATATCTAATGTTGTATTTACATTGGCAACTGAAGAAAAGTAAGAAAATAACTGTCAATTGGTACATCTGGGGGATTTGAACCCGCGACCTCGCGACTACGAACCTCACACTTTACCGTAGAGTCATCTCACTTGGTGCCATCATTTATAGCCAAGGAAAACTTCTTTGAAGTGACAAGTGACAATAATGAGGAATAAACGCAAATTTGTATATGCACTGTTAAGCACCTTGGTTTCTGTATTAATTTTTACTGACATTTGAGAAAAAACAGGTAAGATAGGGGTCAGAAGGTGAGGTTCCCAGCCACTGGAGCATTGTAGGCTATTATAGGCCGCGAATAGGCCCTTTGGGACTTCCGTGGCTATGGCAGAAGGGATGAAGAGAGACCCGAAGAACGATCAGATTTGAACAACGATATGTGCTAGCAAGTACGGAGTCCCTAACGATTCATGAATGACATCAATCCTGAACCTGACGTCATCAACCCGAGTACGAGTGCCCTCACGAAAGGGACAACAGCTGCCACCAAACACAAGGGAGAAACATACAGGGCAAACTCGCATCATCCCACATCGCACCAAGCGATTCTATAACCCTGAAACAGATGAAAGCGTACGTTGGACATGGAAAATTCATGGCAGAAGAAAAACAACCCTGGCATTCATCTATCGACCTGGGAAAACCACGAAAAAACCTAACGTGAGAGTGAGAATCCAAAAGGAACTGAACCTCTCAAATTGACACGTTATGGGAAAATGTGAGAATTAAGGAGTGATGCAAAGGAGCAGAGAGGGTTGGAGACTTAAGGAGGGAGATAGATGGAAGGATTGAAAGAGCATAAGAGAGGGAAGAAATAACATCTACAATTTCATGGAATATCATGAGAGGAGCTATTGGTTCTGCTAGTTAGTACTAATAAAAGAGGCTTAGTTCATCGGCACAGCAGAACCAATAGAGTTCCTTTATTTCACCCATAGAGCATAGAATGGGTTTACTGCAATCCATCATTACCTAAGACAGAGCTACGGGCGCGCGCGCGCGCACACACACACACACACACACACATACACACACACACACACACACACACACACACACACACACACACACACACACACACACACACACACACACACACTCACACTCACTCACACTAATATACTATGTTATGTTACACATATGTATGCCTTTGGCATTCTTGATTTAAATAATTAACTAATAAATAATTTTTTAGTCTGTCTATCGCGAAGTTAATTTCAGGTGTATGCATAGTCTGAAGGTATTCGCTGACAGTAATGGCAAGACAGTTCTACTGCAGTTTACTATCTATATGAGCGCTTCGAACCATAGAACGTTGTAGAATGTTCCTCTTTATTTCCATACACTTTGTAAAATATAGGATGTACAGATTCAGCTCCATTTATTCCCGACGGAAACTCATTGCTTGTGTACACGTTGAGCTGTTCGGCCCTTGGCAAATATCACCGGATGAGTAGAATAACAAATTTTGGATCATACATCAAGCCACGGATCCAATGCGTTGACAGCTTTTATATTATGGGGAAAAAGTTGAAGATGCCAATGAAAACTTTATGCACCTTCTTATCCTTGACAATAAAAAGGGGGCTTCCACTTGGTTCCCAGAGTCAATTCATCTCCCAGAGGAGTGAGGTCGGGACTCGGAAAGGACACCATTAATCTTGGGATATGGGCCACTCTCTGTCTCTCATTCTGTTCTGGAAGAACTGTCCAGCTTTCGCATATTATTTTCTTCTGTATGGTCATTAGTTTTGGGTTGCTGGCATAATGCAACAAAAAGAGAATCAGCGACAAAATGAATAATGAAAAAGGAAGGCAAGCTTTGCTGTCTCCCTCACAATCTTGCTCTTTGTGTATATTCTTGTTTGATATCATGTTGGAGATTATTTATCGCTATCCTCTTCGCTTCCTGCTTTCTTTGAACAGTTTTTTTTTCTCAGGGTGCTCTTTTTCGTCCTGTTTGAATTTTTATTCCTGTCTTATTATTCTTTTACAGGTTTTCTATTTTTCCTACCTCCGACAGCAAACAGGTGCATTAACTCGATGCTTTATTGAAATAAATATGATTCATTAAAGATCAGATCATTACCTAATATTTGCTTCATTCGCAGACTAATAAAAATATAGTTATTGAAAATAATACTCGTATGTTTCCAGATTGTCCATTAGCTCCAAGTGCGTGTGGTGCCATACGCATACGCATTTATTTTCCCCGAAACCGTGGCACAGGGTGTTGGGAGAGATGAAGGAGATCAGGCATGTTTCAGGATCGGTAGGTCTGTTTTCCGCCCTCCTGTGGTCCAACAGTTAAAGAGTTCATTCCCAAGGGTGGCGCTTTTCTACTCCATTTCATCACCGCGCAGTCAGTCATACCTGTAAGTAGTCAGTGTACTGTGTGAGAGCAATGGAAGCTGATATAATGATAAGTGAAAAAGGCAAGAAGCTGTTGGTGACATACGGTTATAAATTGTTTCCGTAAGTGTCTCGTTGATGGCGTTAATAGATATAAGTGTACGAGAAGAACATGTAAGAAAACCTCCCCTCACTTGCAAAACGCGGGATAAATAAAACTAAAAAAAGAAACAAATGCGAAAGTTGTTTAATTCAACCAGTACCCGAATATCTTCAAAATATTATGCTACGAGATTCTCCCACCCACATAACTTTATTACTTATGTTTTACAATTGCAACTTTGCTTTCATTATACTTACATTATGGGGAATAACAAAATGTTAAATATTTTAACCATACCTTTTGCATGTGGATAGTCCTAAGTCTATGTAAAAAGGGAAGGGAATGTTATGGCACTATTGAAAGCTTATGGGAATCAACACGTATGCTATGGCAAAATAAGATGCCAACTAATGGGAATCAACACGTCCGTTTCGGAATCAATTCGGGGCCAGTCGTCAGTATAACGAATGCCGAAGTCATTCTCACGTAACTAATAATCAGGGAGCGGGGTTTTAGTTGACAAACATAAGAATGCTATTTTAACAGCACGGAGTATAGCGCCGGCACCTAGCGTGAGGGTTGAGGAAACGACACGCCCATCGCTATACAACAGCCTGTTTCTTGCGATTGTCGTATGTTATATTTGGTTGTTTTATTTTTTTTCTTCTCTCTATTCTGTCTGTCCAATAACACATAAAATGGTTTAGTATTTGTTACGGACGGGACTTCCTATATGAAGAAAGCTGCCACAGCAATACAGTAAGCATTTCCAAAACGAAAACTTGTCTAGCACATAGTCTCCACTGAGCTGCGGAAGAAATTATATCCTCTTTTCCGGATGTAAATGCTTTTATAGCCAACACGAAAAAGATGTTTCGCAAAACACCCTCCAAAATCAAGATACTTAAACAGGTGGCAGCTGGAATTCTCTTGCCTCCACAACCAAATGCAACTCGGTGGGGGACATGGCTACAGGCTGCAGTATATTATACTCAATATTACTACAGAACTGCTAACATAATAAAAGTCTGTAACGTGCAGAAAAATGTGGCAATACTTAGTAAAGCAAATAATTACACCAGCCTTGTCTTAAGGTTTTTCATACATCGAGAAGAATTTCAGTAATATAGTAACCGCAATAATATATTAAGTCATCTGCATAAAAAATGCTCAAGACTATTAAGCTAATAGTCTCAGAGACACAGAATCATGTTTTGTACGCTCCTGTTACGTGTGGAACGTAGTTTTTCAAAATGCAAAAACTTTCTGCAAGCAAATCGGATGCGACTTACTTTCCATAAATTTAGGAAATAGATTATTGCACATTGCAATAACAGCTCACCTTAATACAAATTAAGTTAGTTGCGCGCTTCAAATAGGTAAACATTCATTATTTTCTGCCTAGTAACGCCCCTTAACGCTGGTATTCCTACCGTTGAAGCTGGGCGTACTCTGTGCTGTCTTCCAGTGTACTTGTTTACAAGAGCACTGCAAGGTCGCCGTCACTTCTACTTCCCGTTGTAGGTGCACGGTTAACTTGATGGATTTCTTACTAAAACCTCGCTCCCTACTAATAACACTTGAGGAAGCTGTCACTTTTCTTACATACGCAAATGTTCATTATTTGTGTTGCGTACAAGTTACACGTTTATGGACAAAGAAGTGAGAAAGGATGGAAAGGAGAATCATTTAAATGAGAAATGCTTACCCTTGCATTTCCATTGCATTAATTGTTTATTTTAATGTACAAGTGAGGTTGAAGCAAGGCTAATTACCCCTGACTATCTGAGAGCAAGTTAGGTATTGAAATACGTGGAAGCAAAGGGGATGATCTCTACTGAAGGACCTAGTTCACCTCGCGGCTTGGTTATGGCCATGCAGAGAAAATGAGGTAGTAAATTGCTATGCGATGTATAAGTGGGAAGAAGTGTTAGACGAAGAGGAAAGGCAATTAACACATTGAAGTAGATACATATTAAGATGACAATTATTATCAACATAAGTATATGTAGTTATACCCTTAACACGTGGTATTTGTCTCTGGAAAATTTTGTCTTTTTATCCTTTCTTTATTTTTTCAACGCTTAAATAATGTTGCCTGTAAAATTAATGGACAGTAAAAAGATAATATCCAATGTTTTCTAATACCAAAAGTATGTGTCAGTATCCAGTCGTACTACCAAAAAGACTGCTTGGTCGACGGGTCGTTCATCGCCGTCGCCCTCTTTCATATTCCAGCTCTGATGCGGGCTTTCAGGTGCGGAATTCTTAAGGAAGTTGCATCAAGGCCTGTTGACTCCTGTGGTTACTTCAGTCCATCCCTTTCTCCTGAAGGATGGTAGCCGCAATGGAGCTATGAAGGTCTAAATGTCTCTTAAAGGCTTTACTTCTCAACATTATGAAAGAAGGTGCTGAAGCTGGTCTTCATCGTTGTTCATATGTTTTGCGCCTCTTTAGGAAGCGATTCGTCACTCGCCTTAGTTCACGTTGAGAAATGCTGACAATTTTCTGTCGGATATTTTAGTTTATTCTTTCAGAGTGTTTGAATTTATCTTGTACACTTCATGTTGTACTTCAGCACAGAGAAAGAAATTGTTTTCAATTCTTCTCATCGAAATATTGGCCGTATCAAGTGTGTTGATTGCCGTACGGCCTGGTGCTTTCACAGCTGAAAATCTTTCTGCAAATCGCATTTACACTTGACGAGTTGACTGAATTAACACAGAATCATAAATCATGCGAATCATAAATACCAACTGCTATGCTTATAACTAAAGCCACAATTTATAGTACCGCATGTGTGTAGGGGTGTCAGTTATGCCGTTAGTGTGTTCGCCCAGACCGAGAGGCAAGCCATCAGCAATGAACGAAACAACCCCATGCACACGGTAAGGTGACGAAGAATTGTGGCTTTACTTATAACTGAGCGATAATATACTTAGTTGCTAAATGCAGAACGAAATGATAAATAACTGTAATAATGAACTACACTATACCATTGTCAATCTATACTGTAAAGTCAGAACAGAGCAAAACCGTGACCCTGATTGCTGCAGCAGCAGCCGGAATAATACAATATCTAAGCCCAGTGGGGGGAAAATACCTTGCAGCCGCTTCTTACTTCATTGGCTCAGCCTGTAATAAAAGATTGCAAAATTCTTTATTCCCCGAACTTTAAATTTAGATATATCATTCCTAACAAAGTTGCTACTAATTTCTACAAAGATGTAGGTAATTAAGGTGAAAAAGAAATTTGAGTATTTCTGAGGTCTTCTAATACCGTACAAAGGACTCCCAAGTATAATCCTATGGCAGCTGAAGTAAGGTATGCTAGAATTAAGGCATTTAATATGAACGCCTGATTTTCTCCGTTAAATATTTTTTATAGTTTATTATGCACAAGTTATTTAGTAGAAAACGAAATCATAGATATCGTATACCAAGAATCCAACAACAGAATCCGGATTATAAGTTTGTTCCTCCTCTGATACTTTTTCAGGACAAGACTGTACGCGAAGTCTCGTCTTATCCTGTAACTCACTTCAAAGCGTTGGAAGCGTCGAGCAAGGATAATTTCCCAGAATACATTAAATCGGGATTCAGTGTAATAGAGGGAGGGGGTTTAATGAAGGCATTCGTGCTAACTGCATTTTTTATTTCTTTGTCTGAGACATATTTGCATGTCGAGTGATATTTTTATCACTTTCTCTTCTACGCACAGTAAGTAGGGGTAGCATTGTATTCGACTCAAAATTTCGATTTTTTATTTAAGTTTAACATCTTTCAAGGATTGGAAAGGAACCTTTTGCAAATTTTCATTTTCTCAAGAATGACTCTAAAGATTTTGATTAAAATGCTCTATGCTTCAGATATATGTATGGCAAATGAAAAGTATATTTTGAATTTTCTTGCCATGGGCTATGTAATCCTATTTACTCCTTGTGATTTAACATAAATAGTAAACCTATGAGATAGACCAAATTTTATTGTACAAAAAATATACATCTGGTTAAAACACACAAGTTATGTCCAAATGCACTTTTTATGAACTGAACCATTTCGGAGATATTCCTTGTTATTTGTGCGAGCTTGGCAATACTAAACTATTTCAAAGCGAAGGTCGTTATTCACTGTTTCTCTCTTAGTCGTGCAAAGAGAAAGGAATTTGAAAGCTTGAAAATATTTTACATCGCTCAAAGCCTACTGTACTCCCATATTGCCCTTGCACCTACGCGAAAATCAGCAGTAAGATAACTTCTGCAAATGTTTATCTCGACTAACATGAATAAGTGTTTCTAAGAATGGTTACTACAAGAGTAGAGAAAGTCACGAGTGCAACACATGAGATTTTTTCATACTACACATTGTGGTATATCAGTTGGGCAATAGACTGCGAATAGAATTAGTGAGACGGCTGGTAAGATTTACCTATCAGAGCGTGAGCTCTAGCGGCAGCAGGAGCGGGCTGGAGGCGCTAACCTGCCTTAATGACCCGTCCCCCAGCAGGACAAAAGAGCATACGGAAACAATAGGTATTGTGTGGTGTTCCGGTGTCCAGACTGTTCGCCCACATTCACTTTCGGCCATTCTACTTCCAGAACTCTCCCATTGTATGGGAACACTTATATAAGGGTCTCGCTCGTGCCCAGAGACGAAGTTGTTCCAGTCGTTCCTTTAGTGAAGTGTCAGAGTGAGTAAAACGTTTACGAAGCGTTCAGTGGACAGCGTCTGTACAGTTGTAGCCTGACAGTTCTTTACTGTGAATGTCCTTTGTTCTTAGTTTGTACAAAAGTGATCTAAGTGTAACGTTAACGCTACGCTAACTGATAGAAGGCCATAAACTGTAATTAGCAGCAACTGGTGTTTCCTCATTTGTTACAGTATAATTGATAAATGAGAAGTCCAGTTACCTTTTAGTCAGCTAATTTATCTTCTAAAATTGAAACACATAAACACGATCTGCTTCGTCGTTAACACAATCTGCAATCCGTCGTGACGTACCAAATCACAGCTATTGCGTTCTGCCGTAATTTTTTTTTTTTTTTTAGGTGGAGGGGAAAAATCTTGTTTCGAGACCCCATGGTACTGTGGGAGTCGCCATTGAAGATGGCCATACCCACTAAAAAACCCCATCCACCGGATTAGGAAGGTGAAAGCCTGCTGCGGTACCGCCTGTAGCACCCGCGCATTCAGTGGTGAAGATAGAGCTGGTTCGCATAGCGTAACCAGACGGAGAAGGTTAGGAGCTAGGAGACGAGCTTGACCGAAGCCCAGCTTGCCCCCTAGCGGAGTCATGGATGGTTTGGTAGGAGTCATTTGTGATTGCTGTCAGGAATCAGGGTGCTATGAATCTTGGCGTGAATTCGCCGCGTCTGTTCGTGCGCCTCAGAAGTCTGGGAGCGTGTCGATACCCTGCATGCTGGATCCCTGAAACAATCTAAATATACATGTACATACACTAAGAACAAAGGAAGTGCGTACAATTAGTCCCTTAGGTTAGTGGTAATTTGTGCGCTTGTGGCGTCGTCAAACTAGTGTGATTATAATTGTTACGTTCCGCCGTATGGGGTCGTTTGCAATTCATAATTAAGGTTGTTGATATACCATCCGGCATCGTCAATTGGGTGAGTGCATGTCCGTTGTATCGCCTGTTCGTCTGGAGTGCACACTTGGCGGGCAGTCTGCCTGAAATGCAGGTGCGAGCCAGTGCCACTCCCGAGGGGGCCCTCATCTCCCTGGGTCCGCCTTATAAATAAGGACTTGAGGGTTATCTGAAGAGAAACTGTAGGTATGAATGTGTGTGTGTGTGTGTGTGAGAGAGAGAGAGAGAGAGAGAGAGAGAGAGTGAGAGTGATGCACAGTTCACATATGGATAACATCGGGGTAGTTAACTAGGTTGTCCAGATATTGTTGCATGTCAACATCTGGCTCCCCGAGACCAATAGTTCTCTGGAATAGAGATAGTGGCCTTGCATGTTTGTCGTGCGTTATATCATAATTTCCTAGGTTTTGAATTAGTTCGTTGTGGTTTTTGTTTTTCTTGTCAAGTAAGTTACAGGTGAGCCTTTTTATGAACTGTTCAATGGAATGTACTTTTAGCTCCTCGTGTAATTGGAGCGTTGGAGCTACTTCGGGTAGTCTCGCGATTATTCGGAGTACTCTATTCTGCATCGTTTGCAGTCTCTTTATGTGTGTTTTTGCTGCATGTCCCCATACGGGTGCAGCGTATGTTAGGATGGGCCGGATTAGTGTTTTATAAAGTGTAGTGCCCATCTCTAACTTTAGAGTACTGTTTGTGTTGATTATTGGGTATAGCTTATTGAGTTGTGCATTGGCTTTGGCTCTTACTGTGTCTACGTGCTGTTTCCACGTAAGGCCCTGGTCCATTGTTACCCCTAAGTAGGTGATGGTTTTGCTGTTCCATTGGATTGGCTCTTGTCCAAGCGTTAATGGCTGAAGGCCGTGTTTACCATGACGGTGCTTAATTCGCTTGGTGAATACAATTGCCTGGCTTTTTCTGGTATTTACCTTAATGCGCCATTTCGTGAGCCATGGCTCTAAATCATTTAGAGCATTTTGTAGCCTGGTGCGTATAATCCTCGGCATGGTTGATTGTGTGACAAGCGCTATGTCATCCGCATATAGATATCGGTCTACTCTTATCGTCTCTGGTAAATCATTTATGTAAATATTAAAGAGGGTGGGCCCCAATAAACTTCCTTGTGGGACCCCTGCCCTGATTGGCCGTCGCGTTGATGTCTCTGTTTCGACTGCCGTGCGGAACGTTCGGTGAGATAGATAGTCCTTTATTATGACTATCATAGAGTCCGCGAATTCCAGTGATATGAGCTTTCTGAGTAGACCAGCGTGCCACACGCGATCGAAGGCCCGTTCAATATCCAAGAAGATGGCCCCTGTGGATCGGTTTTCGTTGAATCCTCGCGTCATGGATTCCGTCATTCGCAATAGTTGTAGTGTTGTCGAGTGTTGTGCCCGGAATCCGAATTGTTCGTTAATTACTAGGTTATTTTTTATTATGTGGTTCGTAAGTCTTTTGAGTATTATTTTCTCTAAAACCTTGCTCATAGTGCTGAGGAGGCTGATTGGCCTATAGTTTTCAGGCTGTGATTGGCTCTTTCTCGGTTTAGGGAACATGAGAATTTTGGCCTCTTTCCACTGTGGAGGGAATCTGCCTTTTTCAATTGTATAGTTAAATATATCTGCCAGTAGCTTCAGTGCTTTGGCTGGCAGATGTTTTAGTACTATATTTGGAATTTGGTCTGGCCCTGGGGCCTTCCTAGAGGGCAGGTGTTTAATGATCCATTTGATCTCACCCGCATTCGTTTTTCGCGTCTTATTATGCGTTGGTGTTCTACCGATATTCACGACCATTGCTTCCGTTTCGTCCACAAATGCTTGGTCTGACGGAAAGGCATTCGGTTCAAATGTCGCCTCTAGGGTGTCTGCAAATGCTTCAGCTTTGGCTCGGGGAGTTTCCGCTATTCCGTTAGGCGTGTGGAGGGGAGGGACATGTGTGTACGTACGCGTTAGGTTTCTGGCTATTTTCCAGATTGTATTGTTTTGTGGGTTGATGTTACTTAACACATCGTGCCACTGATTTGTTGTGTATTCTCGTATTCGTTCGCTTGCTTGAATGCTTAGTTCCGTGTACGCATTACGGTCTATTAAGTTACGCGATTTTTGCCATTTACGCCTCGCACGATTTCTGTCCTGAATGGCTTGTCTAGTGTCGCGTGGAAATCTTTGTGTAGAAGTTATAGGATATCTGATTGGGGTGTGTTGTTCGGTAGCGAGCTTAATTGATTCTACGATATGCTCAATAGCTTCGTCTTGTTTTTCATGTGTAATCTTCACACGCATTTCAATACTGTTCAGCTGTTCAAACAGGCAACTCGGATGATTCACTCCCTAAACTGGCTCGTTTTAAACTCTCTCAATACTTGCTAAAAACTTCAAAAAATACTGGCTTCTCTCAGCATTACGTTCCGTCATATAGCCGAGAACAACGTAGCACCAACTTTTCGTAAACAAGCCCGGCACGTGAAGAGTTTCTAGGACTCTCTGCAGTCGCTTTTGTTTCGGACCTCCCCATTATTACCTTGTTTACTTTGCCGCAGTGGTGTGAGATAACTGACACCGAACTTCCCTCTGAGTGGCTTCCGGTGGTGGGCGTCACAATAAGTTTGGAATAAAATATTTTCGAAATTGACTCTATTACGATGACAAGGTTCGAGAGGGGCTCTTAGCACCTCAACCTATAAAATACTTGGTATTTCTGACGGGGTGCCTCCTGCGAGGGAGCGGTTTGGTGAGGGGATACTAGGGGTGACTATACCTAACAAGAGACGACAGCAGATGACGCAGGGATCCCTAACAGATACAGATTGAAGCTCTTGGTGGCGGCTCCGCAATCGATTCCCCTCCCCCCTGCGGACTTGCACATCCCCTGGGGGACCCGGACCTTGGAGACCTCCCGAATAGGGGAGAGGATTTTCAGAGAGCGAATTCCCTGCACGCTGAAACTCCCACCGACACTTAGAACCCTGAAAACACCAACTAGGATGAAAAGTGGGGTGAAATGGAGAAACAGGCCATTCCTGGAAACCTTCCCGTCATTTCCCTGACGACCCAGGCAAACCTCTGAAAAGAAATCCGTGCATCAAGATCGTCGGCCACGGAATCACACACACCATCTCCCAAAAGTGGTCCACAGACGCAGCAGCCATCCCGCTCGGTTTTTCAAAATGTGTTCACACTATACTCGTATCGAGGATATTCTTAGAGAAGTAAAAGGAGAAATACCAAAAGGCAGCAAACTAAGGAACAGTTACGATATGAATATGCTGCTCTTTGCAGATGATGCACTACACAAGCCAACGAAGAAAGTTCACAGAAAATTGTGGACTAGGAGAAACATTGAAAAATATGGACTTAGGATCTCAATAAATAAATCAAAGGTATGGCATTCCATGGTAAACACCCAGTCCCATCAAAAATACTTTTAAACAATAATATGTACTATTTATTACAGAATATTTATTACATTATTTCTCTGACGAAGGCCATAGAGTTTACAATGGCCGAAAGCTCAATGTTTTTAAACCTCACACGGATGATTACCCGACAAATAAATTTAATTACTTAGGATGCAACATAACATTATTATAATAATAATGAAGATCCAAACAATAAAGTTAACACATTTCATATGTTTGTGGGATATTGCTGTACGGATGTGAAGCATGGGTGATAAAAAAGGATTGGAACAGAATTAATCTAGCCGAAATGAGCAATTACGAGATGTACAATTATGGACAAAATAAAAAACGAAGAAATAAGGAACGAGTTAAATATTCTTTGGAAGACCCATGAGGAGATGGAGAGAAATGTGAGGCCAAAACCGGAGAAATTTTATTCCTCACCCATGATGATGATATACTCGTATCACTTGTAATACTTTATTTAAAACACACATTTTTCTGAGTTCCGAAAAATATTTATTTTACATTCTGTATTTACTTGCTAAACACACATTTCATTTAAGGTTCATTTCTTAATGAACCAATTAACGGTCGCTATAAGAACATAAGTCACATTACACAGCATCGTACATCAAAATGACTACCACATGGTCCCTATATTTCCACCTGCTGCAGTTAGTTTGCTTTCGAAAGCAACACATAACAGACTTGAGGAAAACAAGAGACGTATGTTAAACAAAGCCTCTTTTCTCCCTTTGTTTAATAACCGTAGCATTCTTCCACCTCGTGCACGTTTCCCTGATGTGTATTCCCTTTACTCTTTTTTTTTAGCACTAAGGTTCTCTCCACCACGCATGGGATTATTTGGTTGGCAGATCAAAGGAATGGTGCTACTTGTTAAAAG
The DNA here is from genome assembly GCA_030765045.1 of Tenodera sinensis. Taxonomy (NCBI): domain Eukaryota; kingdom Metazoa; phylum Arthropoda; class Insecta; order Mantodea; family Mantidae; genus Tenodera; species Tenodera sinensis. Next base: position 74,216,286 of record CM060971.1, read on the forward strand.
ACAAGGCGCCCTTCGGTAAAGCAGAATCCGATATTGGTTCCTGAGGTAATCATGACGGCGGCAATTAAGGATTGGATGCTAGCGTCGCCTGGCGTCGGCGTTAGAAAGGCTGCTTTGCACCAGCAGAGTATGAAAACAGTCTCCGGAAATCTTGCAGGTCTATTGTGCTGCTCAGAGCAGCTTACTTATTAACAGTATTTTAGGGCTCTTCTCGTTTGGTATTTGACGTATTTTGCAGCTTCTCTTTCATTTAACGCCTGTTTAAGCAAAAATAAATTTAGGTCATAAGTGACACTAATGCGAACGTCTAAGTACTTTATTGCGAGTACATATCAATGTAACATTTTTCTTAAAACATTAAAACATAATGTTCGGCATTTAAACTATTTTTGTCATTTTTGCTCAATTTCCATGAATTGTTCAGATATTGTACACTAAAAAGCTCATGCGCAATATCTTAAAACGGTAAACCACTAGATCGTTTATCCTAACATTGTTTCATAATTTGAGAGTAATAACAGTTATAAGGAATAGTATTGCTCGAACATTTGTAAATAACTTTATTTGTATCGTTTTCTTTGGCTTTAAGGACATACCAGAAGCTTTTGATATAACAAGTAGGTTAGGTTATAGTTGATAAAAGGGAGGGAGATACCTCGCACTGTGACTTACATAGATCCTTATGGCATCATCCCCTTGAAGGAGGCTACAGGCGGCAGATAAACAAACCACACAAAAGCGTTTGAGGTCCCTCACAGTCCCATTGCTGGAGCAATCTAGGGAACGACTCGTTCGATCAAGCAGCCCTCTAGTGTCCACGGGCTGCACTCTTCCCTTTGAGAAGCATCTGCGCCATCTGTCCCACACCACTATTTGCCACGAAACCTGAAAGGTGACAAGAAAACATAACAAAATGGAAATGATGGAAAGGAAATAAGGGCACATGAGAAACGTCTCGAAACTTTCCTTACCGAGTAGGGGAAAAAAAACCAGGTGAGATGGGTGGTTGAGGGTAATCGAAATCGGGAGCTCTCAAACATCCCCTATAAGTTTTTATACGTTCGCAGAGAATCGTACTAAACTAATCGGATTAAAATAAACTGGGTTATCTTAAACTGATATAAAACCTTACGTTGTACATGGGAGTGATGCGAAGTTGTTTTCCGAACAAATATTTAACCCCTCTGTGCTGTTCTTGACACTAATGGGGTCACCGCCCTCTTTTAACAAATAAACCTGTGTAGCGCACCTTCATCCGAGGGAGGAGTCAACCCTCATATTTGCGTAAACTGTTGATTCTCTTTCATTCGAAAACAATATTAGAAAGGAAACCCATTAACTCTGTAACAGGGAGGTTGCATTATTACAGTTCCATACAAGAGGACTTTGAGAACGTCACCCCATTACATCCCGCAGACTAGGGTAACCTTTCTCCCTATACAAATTACAGCCCAAAGGAGTACACAGCTGTTAATCGCAAAATAAGATGCATTCCGATATATGTCTCACTCATTCACAATCATTAGTCTTTGAGACTGTTACTTCATAAGCTCTGACAACAAAATGTGAAATATGGAAACTTTGGAAATCGATCTTAATATCCTTTGGGGGGAAAAAGTAACGCTTTGAAAAAGTGCGAAAGGAATGTAATGTATCCAAAATCTACATGAAATAAATAAATTATAATTTATCCACTGCAAAGGCGTTGTAAATCATTATAAATCTGAACAAAGATGATCAGCTCAGAGATATACAAGAACTAAGTGTTGTCATTGCATATAAAGTAACATTAGCTTTTCCATTGCCAATGCCTGTAGACAACAGTTTGATGTAAATATCGACTGGGAAACTAGCAGCAAAAAGTTAAGGAACTTATGTCCAGCGTTAGAAATAAAAGAAAAACCAAGAGGCATCCTACCACATCCACTACTAAATTATTATGCCACGACAGAACATACAACGTACATACAAAATGAACTAAGGACTCGTATATACACACAGTTTCCAATTATGAACTTCGGCTTTCCAAATATATGTGTATTTATCAAACTTACATGAGATCTGTAGCGTAACACATTCGTCTTTAAGTGCATTAAAATTTAGTTAGCATATATGGGGAACTTATTTATGAGGTTTCGCTCTGATAACTTAAAATTGCATAGTAAGGAGTATTTCAAAAGCTGAAAAATGACTTACATTTTAAGAATCTCAATACCCTCCCCCAAATAAAAAAGATCGAAACGTTTTTTTCATAAAAATTGACATGGAGTTTTGTCTACGTATTGTGGCAAAATGACAAAAACCGTCCGGTTACTTTTCTATCTCTTTATTATCTTCTAAAATTGTGTCCCAAATACAGTTTTCTTCTCGTCGTTAACAGTCTGGAGTCCTTCGGGCGATCCCAACTCATAGTTTATACTTCTCATAACCTTAGTGTCTTTTTTCGCTTCCTGTGTCTCCAGTACACTAATTACGACGATGCAATCACTCGGGACGCCCGTTGAATCTTCTCGTGACGTACCAACACGACGACACACACGCGCACAGCTGTTTTCCACTCACTGAGACATTGACCAACTCGCGTATGTGACTATAACTCTAAAACTCACACACCTACAACTGTTCTTTTTTGAGACCTCCTTACATACTAAGGATGAGGTCACATGGTCCTTTCCCAACCCACGCACACGCGCGTTCGCACCGATAAGGACGCATCTAGAAGTCTCGCGAACGTTCTAGAACCCCTTTCGTTTCTGCCGCTTCGATTGTTACGGTCGCGCGAGGCAGCCTGACTTGAACGTCTTTGCACGCTCGCCGGCCAGGCATATGGTGTGAAGTAGCTTGACTCCGTCCGTCCTTTAAGTGCCAAGCCCGACGTCACAGATATTTTAATAAATAGTGTACATTTTACATACGTTACTTCATTATTTTGAAATGTGTAGAAATGTTGCAAAATGATGTTTAATGTTGGAAACAAATTTGAGAAATATGGGAAAAAGCCTCGTTAATACGCAACTACTCCCTCACCTAGTGTTATTAAATTGTGACGTGACTATCCGATTTTCATTCCGATAGCAGAAATATTCACATAAAGCTCAACTCAAACCTTTTTTATAGTTTTTTCCAAAATTTCAGTTGCTCTAAGCATTCTTAAATGAAGAGCCCGCGATAAAATAAAATCGAATAGATGGTTTTCCTTGGAGAAAATGTATTTTCAGTTTAGATATGTTGTGATCCTTATAAAGATCATATTCCATTAGTATTTTCAAAAGTGCTACAACATATTTAAAATCATGCAACACTATGTAGGACAAGGTGGCTCAGTTGGTTGGGCACTGGCCCATGTACATTTACTGGCATGTAAATAAACTCTTGTGGGACAAAATTTCACCACACCGGCGACACCGATATGATCCTGGCATTGGACAACATCGTTAACAAAAAAGATTGATTCTTTTAAGGCTCCATTAAAATTATTGGATTCTTGTTCATCTGACTAAAGCTGTACTTCCCTTTGAGAACAATACTCCTTTTGACCTAGATGCATTACATATTCAAATAAGAAATGTAGAAACCTAAAGGAATGATAATTATTAATTAGCCTTGATTTACTTCAGCTTTGAGAGGCCCTGCAGCAGCCTTGCAATCTGCAATTCAATTATTTGGCTTGATTCTAGGGCGCTCATTTGAAAATTAAAAAGTCTCTTTGCAGTAATTATCCTCACTACAGCTCAGTAGAGACACGATGGAATTTGAATGACAAAAGAGACGTTCCCTTTATCTTTGTCTTTCAACCTTAAAATTTCCCTTGTAGTTATTCATTTTCTTTTTAAATCATTTCTTGATCCTGCCTTCAGAGCTACGTCGTTTATTTTATTAAAAAGTACTTGTCAGTTGAGACGGTTCATAAGGAATCAAAGCGAGTGGAGCTTTGTTATGTCATTGAACACAAGTTATACTGAATTTTGATGTAAATTATATATTGAGATATCTTTTGATTTCGCTTTATACTTTCATGGATATTTCTTTTTTAATTTTGGTTATAAAAGGACCGATAGGGTCATTTAAACGTGATTATGTACGGTAATGAGTTATACGACCACCTCCGTAGCGCAGTTGGTAGCACGCTTGCCACTGGCGTGGAGGACCCGCGGTAACAACATGGGAATTTTCCCGCACTGGGAGGTCTGGAACGGGGTGCACTCAGCCTCTTTAGGTTCCGGGGGGTGCAATTGAGGAGGTACTTGATGGAGAAGTAGCGGCCCCAGGTCGAGAAGACCGCATAACTATCCGAGAGGGCGCGGGGCGCTGACCACATCCCACCCTCTAGTACTGCACCCCACCAAGGACGCCTGTAGTGGGCAGAGATGGGGGACGCAGCAGCTGGGCGGCAAGTTTGTGCCCTTCATGGGCTGTTACGCTGGGGTTTACTTTTTACTGAGTTATACATTTGAACCCTAGGGCTAATTTTTCTGAAAACATTATTTCTGTCTTTACTGATTACCTCCCCGTACGGAGGACTTATAAGCCTTTGCCTAGGGTCAGCTGCCTGATGGGGAGCAGACGAGCCTATGGTCCAGACAGAGTGAAGACCTGGAAGCGGTTGATCATTTCAGTACCAAGTATGAAGATAGAAATAAAGGCGAAATGGATGAACGGAAATGTAATGATGGAGCAATTGGTGTAATGAGTGGTGGGGAAAACCAGATGCCGTTTCGTCCTTTACAAATCCCACGTGCGTGTCCTGGTATCAACTCCGGGTCGCCTAGGTGAGAGGACAACGGTATAACTTCTCGGACAAGGCGCTGCCTTGAAAACGTTGTTTATTTAATTTTCTCAAGTAAACAAAGACGAATGACAAAGCACATCATTTACAATCAATAAATTTCCTCACCACAAACCACGATAGATTAGAATTAAAATATATAATTTTACTGTTTAACAAGAAGAATAAATGAAGGATATATCCAGCAGAAGAATTCATATTATTCAGTTATGAAAAAATTGCGTTAATTTTTCACAATTTTGTACCAATTAATTAATGAATATTTTGTTGGTTAACGATGCTGCTAATTGCCAAGGTCAAATCAGCTACGTGGTGTGTCGAAATTTCCTGCCATAAAAGCTATTTTACATCTCAGTAGTCAATCATTTCTTTATGTGGTGATATGAAGTTTGCCTTGGACCCTACGTTTATTGTGTCGTTCCCAAACTTTTTATTTGAGCTTTGTATAATCTGAAAGAATTGTTAACTCTGCTTTATTTTTAATTACTTTAAGAAAAAAGAGATTTGCGTGTTCTTGAACTTGTCAACTTCAATATAAGTTATGAAAAATAATTAGTTTTAGCTGATCTGTTTAGTGTGGTTTAACTATGCATAATTTATATTTAAAGCCATAACTCTTATGCTGTCCTGAATATTTGAAGCTAATAACTTAAGATACTTATGAAATCTGGTGCAAGATTCGTGTATGTATGTAATTTTTCACTGCAAATGGGAATTACCGGTGGCAGAATTAAATGTACGATTGATATTGCAGAAATAATTGTATAAACAACAGAAATACAATGAACAATAAAAATATTAATATGATGAAAACAGTTCAATCTACGAAACAGATTATTATAACTATCATGTTTATGGTTTTGCAATATATCAGCTAGCTTTGAAATCATTATTTACTTTACTAATTTACATTCATTACGTACCTGTCCTCTCAGTATTACCACTAGTATTTACAATTAGTTTATAAAATTATATTCATGTACCTAAGTAACATTTATAATAAATTATCCAATATTTACTCTATTTAAATGTTTCAAAAATTTCTTCATGGACAGAGGACAGCCCTGAAAGCCTACTATACGCAGTTATTCCATTTCTCAATTGTTCTGTTAACAAAACGGAATTTTCCTACGTCATTCTGTGCCCTCTACGTTGGAATCTCTGATATTTAACCAATGTCCATCTCTGCATTTCAATCACCATAAGCTTTAAATAATGCGCATAACGTATGTGTGCCAGGCTTTTAGATGCTCCCGTTTAGTCTCTTCCCCTTTTGTAGCCCCAAAATATTTATCCCTTTTTGTGAATTTTATAGCCCTTCTCTGTACTTCGCTAACGGATCAATTTGACTAATGCTATATGGGTCCCACATGCTCCCTATTCCATAGCTGGCCACACTAATTACTTGTAGGCAATTTTCCTGGACTTCGCGCTCCCCTCTTTCTGCATCCTCATTTAGAAATGTAATGTTTTCCACCCTTCCTTAACTGCAGAATTTACCTGCTCGTCTCATACATCATGTTGGAAGGTGAAAAATATTGAGAGAGAGAGAGAAAAAAAAAAAAGGGGAATTAAGAAAATGGAATTTAAATGCGATTTATTACATAGATGACACGAAAGCAATTAAACATCCACTTGAAACTTTAAAAAATGTTGTATTGAAATCAATTTTGTAACGTGGATTATTCGTTACAAGTCTCATAAAAACGTAAAAAACGAAAAACTCTTTCACTTTTTTAATTTCTCTACTAGTAAGAAGAGGAAGTATTGTATTCCACCAAAAAATCCAATGTCGAGATTTCATAGAAAATATATATCTTTTGAGGCCCCCTGAATAAAAAAAGGCATTTTTAGAAAAAGGTACGCGCGCGCGCACACGTGTGTGTGTGTGTGTGTGTGTGTGTGTGTGTGTGTGTGTGTGTGTGTGTGTGTGTGTGTGTGTGTGTGTGTGTGTGTGTGTGTGTGTGTGTGTGTGTGTGTGTGTGTGTGTGTGTGTGTGTGTGTGTGTGTGTGTGTGTTGGTTTGTATCTCTGCCTGTATGTCAGGCTGAGGACAGCATAACTCAAAAACGAAAAGTCGGTTAAAAAATCAATGTTCGTATTGAAATTTAATGTCTTTCGAGGATGCTACTCGAAGATTTGGACGAAAATTCCTCTACCCTAAACTACCCTTTACATGGAGAACTGATTTCCTTGAAAGTGGTTCTAACGATTTTGATTACAAAGACTTATGTTTAAGATATTTTTATTAAAAATGAAATGTATATTTTGAGTTTTCTGACTATAGCCTATGTACTCCAGTTTACTCTAGATGACTTTTGAATAACTCGTAAACCGTAAGGGACAGACAAAATCTTACTGTACACAAATGTAGATCTCGCTAAAGCACACAATTTATTTTCAGATAAATTTTTCGGTAGAGTGACTATTTCGGAGATATTCCTTGTTATTTTTGTCAGTTTCGGAAAACTTACTTTCGTCAAATGCAATATTGTTGCTCATTTTTTTATTTGTTAACCGTGCAAGGAGAACGAAATCTCAAAGCTTTAAAAGATTTGACTATCGCTCAAAGCCTACTGTATGCTCATGTTCTTCTTGCACCTACAAGGAAGAAAGCAATAAGATAATTTCTGCTAATGTTTAGGTCAACTAACACGAAGAAGATATAGGAATAAGAGTTTGTAAGAATGGCTAGTACAAGAGTAGAGAAAGTCATGTAAGTGCAACACATCAGATTTTTTTACCAAATATTACAGATGCAGTCCCTAAAGCACTGGCACTGTTAATAGTTATCTTAAAACCTGTGCTTTATGTGTTGAGCCAGACACAACAGATCAGGAACTTGTTATAGTTTACCTTCTTTAAGACTGTAAAAGCTATTTTTACGACGCCAAGTTGAGTTTTTTTAAGGACTAGGTTTGTATGTGTGTCGATGTGTTTGACATGGTGCTGGGTACATAATGGCGTGTTTGTGTTACACAGAGTCACCCCTACGTCCACATATATCACCCAGGGCTATATTTACTTATAGATGGCTTGCTTTTTTATGTTCAACGAGTGCGAGCGTAAGAAACCGGAACGTTAAAGGAAACCAAAAAGAGAAGGGAGCTTGTTTTCATTAGCACTGTTGTAAGACTGCATTGTGGTCTTCCCCTCATTTCACACGAGACGAGACGAGACGAGACTTAGGTATGGGGCGAGCTTTTTAAACTACAAAACCACTGTAGATTCTGTTGTAATTTTTCTTGTTTTATCTCTCTATCTGCATTCTTCTCGTCGTCTATCCATCTCCTTCATAAACATCCTTACGCTTATCTGGCATGTTGTCTTCATTTTTCACTGTCTGCTGTGTAACAATTCTTTGTCCGCTAACACTAGCCAACTTTGCCATTTTTATTTTCTCTGATACTTACCTACAGTAAGCAGTGGAAGTGTTGAATTTCATTAAAGAATTTGATACAAGAGTGCACCGTAAATACACATTTTGAGACTCCCTAGATTCAAAAAGGAAATAAAAAAGGTTGCTGTGTGTTTCATATATAATTGTGTGCAGAGCTTTAATGTTAGAACATCCTTCTTTGTCTAAAGAATCTTCTTTCTCCACTTATCCCTATCCATACGTTTCATTTCTTCCAGTCCTCTTGCTCTCATTCCAGTTTTTATTTCCCGCTTCTATTAGTTTCAAGGTCTTCCTTTTCTTCTTTCCCGGTAGTTATCTTCCTTCATTCCTCTAATATGTCCATACCAATCAGCTGTTTATATCTTAATAGTCTAATATTCACTTATTATTATTAATTATACATATCTTACGAAAATACGACTAGAAGGTTTTGAAGAACATTTTCCAATTCTAAACTACCGTTTACATAGAGATACTTTGTTATCTTTGATTTTCTCAGAAATAGATTCAACAAATTTGTTTATAATATGATATGTTTTCGATATGTGTACGACAAAGATAAAGTATATCTTGACTTTTCTGTGACTAGCCTATGCAGGCGCTATCATTTTAATGACATACATAACTGATAAACCGTAAAAGAGACCCAAAACCTTATTATAGAGAAATGTAGGTATTGTTAAAGCAGACGATTTATGTAACAAACGTTAACCATTTCCAAGAAAATTTTTTGTTATTTTGAATTTTGAAATACTTATACAGCATGCCCGAGACTTTGTTAACCATTTCTGGGAAGGAGCACTTTTATTCACACAATGAAATGACCTCATTTCGGCACAACTACCCTCCATATCCAAGCAAAGTTACTGCCTCTCTTTACCTGAGCACATGTTGCAACATTGCTGGAGTGTTTGCACTCACCGATGCACGTGCTGCAAATTTCTAATCTTACCCCCTGTACACTTGACTCTTGGTGTGATGCCTTACAAATAGGCCCAAGGGTGTCTAATCAAGCGAGCGTGCTGCCTTGTGGTGAGCCTTGGTCCAGTCCAGCGTTCTGGGAACGTCTCTTAGAGGTAATCATTGATGTGCAGGTTAGCAGGATCCACAAACAATTGGAGTGGGTGACAGGAATTACTTAAGCATATCCAGGTGCAATGTTGACCAGATTGTTGCTTCAGAAAAAAGAAGTTCACCGTAAACACATTTTTGGGTAGGTAAGACTCGAACATATTTATCTTATACATATATTGGAGTATACGTTTTCCGATTCCATTTTTTTGGTTTTTCATCACCCTGGAGCTGTAGCGATTGACGAGGCCACATGTAGGAAAGGTGGTCTCATTATTCAATAAGAAGTATCCTTCCTTGCCTCAATTAATGCGTGCCGCATGTTCTCACCTTCAGCTGTTAGGGCACGTGGATGTGATAAGCCTGTTTCTTCAGTACGAAAGGCAAGCTTTGCCACACAATGGGCTTTGGGATATCTTCCCGGCTGAGACAACGTATTAATAGAAAATGCTGTAAAAAAGACACTGATATGCACATGTTAGAAGTGTTATGTCGTAAAGTTATCTTGTATAATAATAATAATAATAATAATAATAATAATAATAATAATAATAATAATAATAATAATAATAATAATAATAATAATAATAATAATAATAATAATAATAATAATAGTAATAATAATAATAGTAATAATAATAATAGTAATAGTAATAGTAATAGTAATAGTAATAGTAATAGTAATAGTAATAGTAATAGTAATAGTAATAATAGTAATAGTAATAATAGTAATAGTAATAATAGTAATAGTAATAATAGTAATAGTAATAATAGTAATAGTAATAATAGTAATAGTAATAATAGTAATAGTAATAATAGTAATAGTAATAATAGTAATAGTAATAATAGTAATAATAATAATAGTAGTAACAATAGTAACAATAATAATAATAATAATAATAATAATAATAATAATAATAATAATAATAATAATAATAATAATAATAATAATAATAATAGGAATAATAATAATAGGAATAATAATAGTAATAGGAATAGTAAGAAGAAGAATAGTAAGAATAATAATCAATGTACACAATAATACAGAGGCGGTTTGATTTTGCAAAAACGAAAATATAAATATTGAGGAAATAAATGGAAGAGAATACAAATCAGTTACGTCATACTGACTGTTGAAAGAGGTCCAATTTTAGTTATCATAGTTAATGGTGATACATTATGACAAAATGTTGTTTATAAAGTCACTTACCATTTTCCACTTAAACACTTTTGTAGACTATAAATAACACAAACATATAGTTACACCTCTTGAACACAAATTAAAAACATTTCAATCTGATGACCCTGCAAATCTAAGCACAAGTTTCATCGTTCCTCTGTAGCCCGAAACACCCTTGCTATCATATTTGGTGTTATTTCCGCAGAGACAAAAATGCGGTTGTTCAATTGTTCAAGATCATTGTTCACCTGATACACTTGGAATTCATAAAGCTCCAGGCGAAAAAGTTCGAAATCAAATCAGGCGAACGGGAAGCCCAAATTCTTGGCGATGCACGACCGATCCTTCTCTACATAGTGTTCATCTTCAAGCTTATCAACAATTTGAATGTGCTAGGTATGTTTGTGCAACTTGTGTGTACATTGCTTCAGATTGACTGCTAACAAAAAAATTTCTAGTTTTAAAACATAAATGGTAGGTGTGTTTTAAGTAAAAGTAGGGGACGAGCGGATTTCACTGCTGCCATTAGCCCGCCTGTTGCACTTAAGTGATCTCTGGGAGGAAGGGATGTGGTGAGGGATTATGGCTGGTGGTGACAGGCACAAAGTAACATACGTTACTTTCAAAGTCCACTAGGTTCAGGCGCAAGGTGCTCGTAGTGTATAAGGCAAACCAAGCACGATGCCGAAGTTGCATCACCTCAGTGGAGTTTTAGCTTACAACGGCAGTTTTTCTGCTTATTTTTTAAAGTCACATGATCAAGATAATTCAAACAAAACTCAGTACAAAAACCAAACGCAAATTTTATTTGTTTTTATAGTGAAACAGTAATCCTGTCTTCATAGTGTGAGTAAACATTGATAGATCTTCCTTTCAAAGGACCCTTCAGATTAATCTTAGTGATTGTATACTTTGCTGAGTGGGACAATTGACATACAATGTATAAACCCAATAGAACAACAAAAAGCGTTTTCATTTCTTGCATGAAATCTAATTTTGTCCAAAGCTTTGTTTCGCGAATGTAGGATGCTAAACAAAACCAGAGCTTTAAAAAAGGGAGTAACATGAAAATTAAACTTGACTCGACGCTTGCGGCATAAAATAACTGCAGTGTACGTGACAAAAACTGGAAACAAAAACAATTTCTGTTACGCTTCTAAGGCCAGTTAATCTCTCGGCCTTTGAAAGTCCTTGTCGTGTTATTTTAACATACCGTTGCTGTGGATAAGTCATAATACCACTAGGAAAATTCTCCGTGGCTATTTGAGTAAATGGAAGGCGTTTTATTTAGATTGCGAAATATTTTGTATGGTACACAACAGTTTATGAAGACAATCTCGATTCATTCCGGTCATGAATCACCTTCAGGTCTTGCTACTCACATATTAAGCATTTAGAATCCAAGTGTGCAGCAAATAATTATTATTTAAAGAAGATTGATTATCTCAGTTCTTACTTTCTCTACTGTGCACAGATATAGCAGGTGGAGCAGATATTGGCTTAGTCCGAAACATTCGATATCAAAATTTCACAAGAATTCTTTTGAGGTTCCTTAAAGAAAAAAAAAATATAAAAACGGCGCATGTGTTTTAGCAGCAGACCTCACAAATATAAAGTAGGATAAAAGGCAAACTTTATTTTAATTTCAGTACCTAATTAGAAATTCTCCCACTTCAAGCTACGCTTTACATGGGAAATGTTTCGAAATTTTCGACTTACTCAACAATTATCGTAGTATTTTATTTAAAGTATATGTTTAAGATGTTAGCATAACAAATGTAGTTCACATTTCTTTTCAGTTTCTGTAAATAACCTCTGAAGAGGAAGAAATTTTACATAATTCTGTTTTTCTGGTAAAGTATATCAGGTACGAAGATCGCCTCCATTACGTAGTGCCTGTCTCTGGCACAGAGGAACCGGGTTCGATCCTCGGTACCGGTGTGGAAATTTTTCCCCCACAAGGAGGTCTGGCACAGGGTGTACTCAGCCTCGTTAGGTCCCTGAGGTGCCAACTGATGAAGTAGTGATTGGCGCATTCCGGAGGGCTCTGGGTGCTGACTGCGTCCTATCCTCCAGTTCTGCACCCCAATCATCACGCCTGTAGCGTGCAGAGGTGGGCGACGTAGCGGCTGGGCGGTAAGCCTTGGTTCGCGAACAGCAGTTGCGCTAGGCGTTATTTACAATGTGTGGTACGAAAGCTTGCTTCACAGAAAATCTAGATCTCGCACGATTTACTTCAAATACATTTTCTGTGACTTTCACCGTTTCCGAGATATTTGTTGTCATTAGTTTGTGTTCCTACCTTGGGAGAGAGAGAATGGGAGGTAGAGAGATATTGAGATGGAGAGAGAATGAGAGGGAGAGAAGGAATATGAGGGGGAGAGAGAATATGTGGGGGAGAAAGAATATGAGGGAGAGAGAATACGAGGTACAGACAGGTGTGTGTTGGTTTGGGTGGGTGTGGGTGTGTGAAAAGTATAACTCAAAAATGAAACGATGATTCAGTACTAAAATTTGTATTTAAGTTCAGCATCTTCCAAGTATACGACTGGAAAATTTTCAAGAAAATACCTCTAACCCAGACCAATCATTACATGGAACATCTCTCGACAGTGTTGATTTTATCAAAAGGGTTCTGACGATTTTGATTAAAAGAGCAATGTTTAGGTCATTCTTTTGATAAATCAAACTATATCTCGAGTTTTCGATTAGTGTTCTCAGAAGCCCTCGACATTGTGGATGGGTTTTGCATAACTGGTAAATCATAGTGTATAGACAATGTAGATCTCATCACTCTTTATGTCAAATACATTTTATATTTTCTTTTTCGTGGCTTGAACCATTTCCAAGACATTCTTTACTTTGGTTGTTTTATTTTTTATTTATTTTTATTTTATTTTTTTTTTTTTTTTTTTTTTTTACAATACGTATAAGTACTTTTCTCAAATGGGAAGTTGTTATTCCTATTTTTTACGTCCTGGACATGTAAATGGAATGTAAAAGTCATCCCATAACATCGGCTTTATCGCTTAGGCCTACTCTTATCTTCCCTTCTTGTTCTTCTTGCAAAGAAACATGTAATAAAAGCATGTGTACAAATGTCTAAATGTCGATTAATATGAAGTTTATGCGAAGTGTTGTTAAGAATAATTTTACAAGAGTGAATGGAGAAATTCATGTGAGTGCACACATCAAAGTTTTATTTACAGACGCTAAATTTGGGTGCTAATTTCGGTTATTTATTCTCTCCTTTTTTATTTCACGCTACATCTTGAGGTGTGTCTTTGAATGTATTTGTAGAACGCGTTTCTCAGACTCTACATCGGGTCTCAGAAACAATTCGTGCAAATTTCCCGCTTCTAGATAAGCTGGTATCTTCTGTAAAGAAAGTATTGTTTAAGCCACCATACAACTTTCAAAGCAACCGCACTGAATGTCCCACTTCCACCAGAACCTGTTGAGGAACATAGCTATGTGCAGTGATCTACGAACATTTGGAAATAGTCAAGAATATAGTGAATACATTTGATTCCAAAAATTCTGAATCAATTAAAGTTGCCCACGATATATTAAAGAACCCAGAAGTAGAAAGTAACCTTTCCTATTTATCTACACATTTCTCTCATCTTATAGCTTGTTTGGAAACCAACAACACTAAGTTGTCCCAGTCGTTAAGTGTATTCAAAACCACAGTCTCTAAATTCAACTCAGTACCTGGAAGCACTGGTAATGTAGTGAAGGAAAAAGCATGTAGTATTGTTGCCAGCATACGAACAAATGTGTGAGACTGAAGAAATGCTAACAGGGAACATTCCCAACAGTCTAGTGAAACTTCACTCAGAGTTAATCAAATAACAGCTTTTGTGTATGCACCTCTCCCATCCTGTGAGGTGGAGAGAAGTTTTTCCCGGTATAAGGATATCTTAAGGAGCAACAGGAGGCGGCTAACAATGGAAAACAAGTATGAGTACTCATACTGTTTTTATTTTTTCTTATATAAGGAAAATATATTCTGACCCTTTAATATAAATGATACATTTTGCCAAGTTCAACCATTCGTTTGGTTTTTGCAATTGTTTAGTTTTCGCATTTCTTAAAAATTTGCTTAAATCTTGATTTTTTGTCTTAATAATGATGTTTGAATATTTTATATGGGCATATTTATGTGCGTATTTTGGAAGTTTTCACTGCATAAATGCATATTAAAGGGATTATAAGAGTAATTAGGCAACCCTATATTCTATAGACGATACGAAATGCAGGTGCTGACACCACATTCACCAGCCCGCTGATTAGGGCTATCGTGGTGCTTGTTTTTGACATGCTCTAGTAGCTCTGTGGTTAAGATACTGAGAAGTCTGGGTGAAGCCCAGCAGTTCAAATCACATCAGCAAATAAATAAGATTTTTATTAATTTCTGTTCTATGTTTTAGCAAATCATGTGTTCTTTCGAATGCACTAGAAAGTGGATTTTCCCATAAATATGAAGTTGCAGTCGTGCTCTCACTGAGGCACAATTTTTTCGAACAGAAAGCAGTTCAAACACCTATTACTACCATATGGGTAAATTACAGGAAAGTTGTAAAGGTTTATCTGTGTCATGGTTTGGCATTATGTCATTGGGAACCAGGAAGGTCCATAACGATCATAATACAGCCTTGTATTTATTACATTTTGTAAATCCTCCGAACAATTTATTGGATTTGTTTTGTACGAAAGAATTGTTTTAAATAGTCAAATATTATGTAATTATTCCTTATGTTTCTAATTTATAATTCCAAAGTTATTAAGCTTATATTTATGATGTTCACTAAAGCATATTCTAACAAGCAATAATTTGGGTTGTCATGAAATTCACATAGTTAAACTAATTGTATATGACGCAATGCAGTGGACAGTGTTTACGGCATAACTCTTAAAACGGTAAGACTCCACAACTTCTCAATCCGTTGGCAAAGAAGACTCACCCGGTATATCTTAACTTTCCTAGCAATAGTCTATGGAGTAATCTTAATACGAATACATGTATTGTTTTGTATAACAGATGTCATACACAGACGCAGATGGCACTCATAAATTGTAGGTATCTTTAAAATAGCAACTTCTTTCAAATAAATTTTGTAGCATCAGTCATCTCTGAGATATCGGTTGAAATTGCTATGCATTTTTCAATACTTTGTCATTTCAAAGTACTGTCACTATTGCGTTGGTTTTGATATGGCATGGAAACGTAAATTTAAGAACACCATATAGTATACCATTAAACATCTATCAATTCGGTTTCCTCTAGCTCCCTTTACCAACATTCTGAAAATGGGTGATGAAAATATTTCTGTGAAGTTCAGCATGAACATGCATATGAATTAGAAGGAAAAGTAAACGCTCTTAAGAGCAGTTTGCATAAGCTGTATGTAAATAAACGATAGTGACTAAAGAAAAGTAATGTGAATGGAACCTATATGTACATCAGACGCTGCGAGCTCTGATGGGACTGATAGAAAGTACTGGAATACAGTAATTACAGCAAACCTCACTAGAGATCCCTATGTATCACAGTGAGGACAACAGGAATGCTAAGCCAGTACACAGAGAGATTTTCCCAAAAAGCAAGATGGATAACCCACATCTTTGAAGCTGGAGTGGTATGAGAAACGCTGGAAGCAGACGAGCATGATAGTTTAAATTATGCAAATGAACATCGCCTTAAAATTGAGATGAAGATATTCCATTTTAAATTGCTCTTAACATGTGTATTCATTTCCATTATGGGTAGCCATACTCCTGTAGTAAATACAACAAGAAAGCAAAAATGCGCAGGAGGATGAATAAAAAAATTCGTCCGCTGTTGCTCTTTCTGGATACAGGACATGAGAGCGGCGATGCAGTGTAGAAAGTATATCTTACTCATCCCACACCTGACACCATTTCTCTCCCAGTAGCTGACTGCGCTCGCTTGAGGTAAAAAGGAATCTGAGAGATTCTGTTGGCCGTGCTTCTTGCTGTGCTGTGCTTCACATTAGCTGAAATTAAAATAATCTATGTGCACGTTCCTCTTTCTGCATATCTACACATTGCAATTTCACTCTTGCCTTCGCCATACTATGCCTTTTGTGTTGTTTGATTTATGAAAAAACTACGTACGTTTATTCTGTTATACGTTCCCGTCCCTAATTATAGTTTAAACGCCACTAATATTCTCAATGTTTTACACCATAAATTAAAGAGATGCTCTAAAATGTAATCTAAAAGTTTGTAAAATAATGCATTAAAGCTGTGCAAATAAAAACATCAAAATAGGGATAGGAGTAATTGAATTTTAGGAATATTTATCCATTTGAGGGAAGTTTTTATTGCCACTGTTGCTACGAAAAACATTCTCATCCTCAGCAAGTGACGCTAAATGCATTGTTGCTCCCGTATGTGATAGAATGCTCTAAGCATAGATTACTTAAATTCGGCCAAAAGTGACGCTCATTGCGTTGTCATGTAGGAAATATATGAAAGTCTGAGAAAACCTGATGAAAGCCTATTGGCTTTTTGTTTGGTCAGACTTCACTCTCTGCAGCTAATAAAATAAATACTGTTCGTTTATATCTGCATTCATAGTTTTCGCCATTGTGTGAATCGCGCATCCATTATAGGGCCTTTATGTTACAAGGAAGCATCTGGACTATTTTGGAGCGGATTGATAAATGTGAGCTTTTTAACTAATTGTGAGAGTTTTATGGTCTGAGTTATTCAATATATTTGTACAGTTGAAAAATCTCAAAGTTATACTTCACAAACCAAAAATCGGTTCTTCAGAGATACATGATTTTATTTTCATTTCAATGATGATGCTACTCACGTATACCCATCTGTAGCTTTCGTTTGGACACACGACTGTACTACGGGAATTGCATGTCTTCCAAGGCGCTGTTTTGTTCTGGTTGTGTTTCCCATTCACTTCCCCTTCATTCCGAGTGCCAGCAAATCAATTCATGCGAAGTGCTGCACACAGCTAATACGTTGTGAGACCACGTGCATATTAGTGTTTTAATGCCAAATCTATCTACTTACTACACGGAATCTTTATGCATAATTCGCATGTGACAAATGTTATGGACAAGTCAGACAGCTATTTATAAGCAAATTGTCAGTAATATTCTGAATAAATTTAAGGAAACAGAAATCTATTGTTAATAACGAGTCGAAATTAAATCGTTGTGCTCTTATTCAGGAAAAGCTGGATAACATCGGAGAAAAGTTAGGACGAGGTTCAAGGAAATCCCTGAGAAAGCTTGCACAGAAATAAAGTATTTCGCAAACCTCGCCTTGAAATGCCAAAATTAAAACCCTCTAAGGTAATTGCAGTTTAGAAATTACAACCACACGAAAATTTGGACAGCGTTATTTTCTGCAGAGGTATTGAATAACCTTAACGATCGCTGTACTACTTGTGTTTATTCATTTTTAGGGACAAAAAATGGTTTCGTATACGCGGCCTTGAATATCTGATGAGTGCTAATGCAAATTTTCTTAAATGCGACATATATGCAGTGTAATAGAGATATGCATTCACATATCTTCAATAAACGAAGGTATGTGGTTATTATATCAGGTGAATCACTCGCCCCTATTTTTTCGAAATTATGCAACCCGCTAAGAAAATGGTGCGCCTTGAGTTTATCTTGGCCGTACACTTCACATTTCACATTTGACATAGACAGAAGGTTACTTAACATCTCAATGAATAAGTAATTTAAGGGGAATAAGGTATTCGGGATATAAATCATTCCAAAAACATAATGCTCTTACACTGACACTTCCAACGTATACACAACGTATACGTTTTTTAGTGTGTACATTCTATACACACCCTCCCGAAACTCATGATGAACGAGAACCTATCGAAATAGATTCACATTCAAAATTAGAACAAAAACAAAATAAACAATTAAGGAAACACCTATGTTCATAATGGAGTTTTACAGCAACATCAACAAATGTTAAATAGGTTAATAGTTCAACATACGTATAAATCAGTTTATATAGCGTAATATTTTAGGCATTTTTATTACTGAAGATAAATCACTTTCGCAAGTTTGAAATATGAAAGGAGAAAGAAGGCGGAAGAGAAAGTAAAAAATCTGATGTGTTGCACTCACATGACTTTCTCTACTCTTGTACTAACCATTCTACAAACTCTTATTCCTATAACTCCTTCGTGTTAGTTGAGATAAACATTTGTGCAAATTATCTTATTGCTTATTTCCTTGTAGGTGGAAGGGGAATATTAGAATACAGCAGGCTTTGAACGTCAGTCACATCTTTTAACGCTTTGATATCCCGTTTTCTTTGCACACTTAACATATAAAAAAACAACAATGACGTTCCATTTCACTTAAGTTGTTTTCCGAAACTGACACAAATAACAAGGAATATCTCCAAAATGGTTCACTCTTCAAAAAAGTTATTAAGACATAAACTGTGTGTTTTAGAGAGATCTACATTTTTTGCAGAGTAAGATTTTGTCTATCTCTTTCGATTTACGAGTTAAAAGTTATTCAGAGTAAATAGGACTACATGGGCTATAGTCAGAAAATTCAAAATATATGTATCATTTATCATACAAGTATCTCAAATATGACATTTTAATCAAAATCGTTAGGTCATTTTCATGAAAATCAAAATTTTGGAAAAATTTTCCATGTAAAGGGTAGTTTAGGGTGGAAATATTTTCTTGAAAATCTTCCTTGAAAGACATTAAACTCAAATACCAACTTTATATTTTAACCGACATTTCGTTTTTTAGTTATGCTGTCAGACTGACAGACTGACAGAGAGACACACACACGGACCTTATTCTAAAACGGCTTTTCTTGGATTCAGGGGGTCTCAAAGCACATTTCCGGTGAAATCTCGAGATCGAATTTTTGGGTGGAAGAGCAGTAGAGAAAGTAAAAATGGGTGAACTACATAAAATGGACAAGTGGTAGAACCAATGCTGCAGAAGTTCCAGGCCCTTCATTGGAATGGATTGTCAATCGCTCTGACAAGAGCCACACTCAGTCGGTAAAAATCCACAAGTGCCCACCCACAAATGATACTTTTAAAATTACGGCGAAAAAAATAAGCGTGAGTATATTTCGTTCGAACATATCATCTAGTTATCCACCCCCAATTGTTCATCAAGAGACCATAAGTATTTTGATTTTAAACCAATATCATTTAAGGCATAATGTTGAGTTCTTTTGCCTATTACTTTAATAATTTTAGCATAAATTTGTGCAATTAACACATTTTACTAACTTTTATCCTTTTTTGTTTCAGGTGAGTAAAATCATCGTTTGAATTTCCTTTAAATCACGTAAGTATAAATGCATCATAATAATCTATAATATAGTACGAGATACATTTGAAGCATTGTGCTAATAAGCTATATTTGTAGTATTTCACCAAAACATGGGATCTATTGCACTAAAAAAATAAAATAAAATAAAAATAAAATAAAATAAAATAAAATAAAATAAAATAAAATAAAATAAAATAAAATAAAATAAAATAAAATAAAATAAAATAAAATAAAATAAAATAAAATAATATCTGCCAGCTATGTCCAGATACCTAATTTCTTATATCTGGACGTAGTATGCGGATATTTTCATTTATTTAAACTTATTTATTACAATTTTTTTTCACAATAGAATGTGCAGAAGTTACTAACCTAAATTAAACAATAAGGAAAATTGGTGATATTGTAAAGTTGTCCCTAGTCTCTGGTAGGCTGTCCAAGTCTCATCAGGCTGTCGTTTTGGCCTGGTTCTTCTCCTTTCTGCTTACAGTTGGTTTGACAATCTTAACGATCGACGGGATGGTACTACAACAGTCGCTGGAGGTGTATAAAAATTTCTTAGATTTCTTTCTTGTTCAGTTTGTCTTAAAGATCTTTCTGCTATACTGATTTGAGTCGCTAACTCATTTAAAGTATTTAGATTTTCCTTATTCTTGACCATTTCCGATAAAGTGAGGTACATGAGCTTTTCCCTGTTAGATTGTCCTATTTCACTGTATTTCTGACAGTTAAACATTACATGCTCAGGAGTATCTTCTGTATTGCATCTGGTGCACATTTCAGAGTTGATGATACTAAAACGTTTTAAGTAAGTGCCATATGGCCCATGGCCTGTGATATAGTGTAATGCAGCTTGTAAGGGATTTAGGTGCTTTAGTCGTAACCTTTCTCGTATATTAGGGTAAAACATATAGGTGCGTCTCCCAGTTTGCAGGTTATCCCATTCTGACTGCCATAAGGATATTAACTCAGTCCTTATTATCCTTATGGCAGTCAGAATTTATTGCACTCTCAAACATGAATTTATTTCCGTGTCTGTTCACTTTTGTTAAAAGGCCCAATTTTTGCTTCTTCTAAGTTTTTTAAATGGCTTCGACGTACATGTTAATGTGACTGTTAGAAGCATAGAGCGCTGCTGCTTACCAAATGTGAGACCCGGGTTCGATTCTCGGTACTGGCATGGGGATTTTCTCCCTCTGTGAGACCTGGTCCGGGGTGCACTCAGCCTCGTTAAGTCCCTGAGGGGGAAATTGAACTACTTGACTGAGAAGTAGCGCCCCTGGTTGCGAAGGCCGCATAACTGGCCGGTAGGGACCGGGGCACCGACTACTTCTCGCCTCCAGTACTGCATCCCACCTGCAATACCTTCCACTCTGTATAAACGGGATGACTTTTAACTTTAGGTTCATTAGACGGACTGGGCTTTCGAAGCCCTAAGCCTTTCCATCAATTCTGAACCATTGTGCACTCCTTTATTTTTAAATCTGTCATAATATCTACATCTTTAATTATGAAGGCTAACTTTGTGGTTCGCACTTACAAACATATAACTTGCCGTTTCATCTGCCTTTTTCTATTTCATACAACTTGTGCCGTGCCAACTTTTACCCATTTCAAGCTTCTATTGAAATAATTTGATTTTCTTGTGCAGAGTGGGCGTTTTTTATTTTTATTCATCTCACCCTCATAAAACTGACCAATCTCACTCTGGTAATTCCGTTCCGCTCCATATACATAGAACTGTCTCATTTCATCCGTACAAAGCTGTTCTATTTCGGGTTGATCTGCTACTTTCATTACCGTAATAAACCTATCACCATCCAGTCCACGTTAATCTTTGTTCATGGAAAGGTTCACGAGGCCTGCCTTTGTTTACATCAGGTATAACTATTTCTGAGTACCTTTCTCTGCAATTGATTTCCAGTACTTGTTAAGTTTTCCAGCAATTCACCCACATATTCCAAAATCCGAAAATGCATTCCTGTGAAGTAGCTGATCCTTTTAATTAAATTATCTGTCTTTTCATTCCCATGGGTTGCCATATGTCCCGGCATCCATCACAGTGACATTGTCCGCTTTGTTGCATTAAGTAATTTCCCTATAAAAACTTAAATGGTGCAGTTTGTCATGTGATATTCACCTTCAAACTGTGTATTTAAACTACTTATGTTTGCTGAGGGTTTCTTATTGTCTTATCCTGAATTGTGAGTTTTCTACTGTTTACTGTTTGTATTTTTGGGCTTTAATATTGGTTATCTCAGTTGTTTATTCCTGCCTTGGCCTTGGCTGTTATTTTTTGTATCAGAATAAAATCATGTAGCCAGAGCGTGGTGCTGATGACCTCAGTAGTTTTGCGCCACTAAACGTTATTACTATTACTTTTATTATAGTGGCATTGTATTGTGTTCATTCTGGTTTAAAATTGACTCGCTGAGATGGATTAACTCAGATATTTAGCAGACACAGAACAGAACATCGGTGCAATAACAGAACTTGATATTATATTCAAACTGTCGTGCTCTCGTGCGTGATTGCTGGAGCGTATGTCTTAGTCACTACGCCGTGCAGAAGGTCGCAGGTTCTAGTCCCGCCTCGGACTGACGCTGGTGGCGAAATGCAGAGCCTCAAAATGTTGCCTATTTTAAGTAAATACGGCTTTCCATTCTGTAGTGCATTATCTAATCTAATGGTAAATGCTGTGCCTTCTTATCTATCTCTATGCATAAATATGTAAAAATCTAGCGCTGCTAGTAATGCAATATGAAATTAAGAGCAAACGTATACGTACAGGTAATCAGAAATAAACATTGGTTATAACCAATTATAAACTAAATTACCAATTTATATTGTGAACCGTATGTATTTGCCTTTCAGAAATATTTAGAATTTCAAAAAATTGGGTTAAAACGTCGATCTGTATGGAGGAGTAACCTTTAGAATTATTTTTCTCCCAACAGAAGCCCAAGAGAATTTTGGTATGTCCATATTAAGTTAATGGTATATCCATAAGACCGTTGTGTGGTTCTTTGCTGAGATTCTCTCAGAGAAAAGCACAAATAGGTATAGATACTATCTATACGTTTATTTAAATGCCTTTTATACTGTATCCCATAACACTGTTTTATCTTTGAACATAACAGCATTTGTAAGGTCACGTATGTATTCTTTTTCTTTATTATTTCAATAACTTTCGCATCTGGGTTTATTTCCCCCTTATTTTCATTTTTATGGACTTGTTTGTACTTGTAAAATATTCCCCTGGAAGCGCTCCAGCAATATCTGCAAGGCACTATACTGCTTTTATACAAAAATGGTTAAATATTTGACGTTTAACAATATAACGTTTGATCTTTGCCAGTCACATTGGCTATGTCTGATATATTAAAATAATAATTTTGTAGCTGTGAAACTGTGTAACTGGTGAAAAATAAGAACTTCTGGATCCTGCACACATCATGTGAGTAGGAAATGTAATATTTTTGTACTATTTTAGTCACAGAAGAGCCTTTTTAATCACTCGCAAAAGCGGCTCCTGATAGAATATCTACCCAAAATATTATAGCGAATTTAAGAAGAAATGGTAGTATCAAAGTTTGAAAATCTAGATTGTAAATTTACTACGTGCTAGAAACAGTGTACTAAAGGTTTTATAATGGACTAATTTCTGCTACACTATAACCAAATAATTTAATACCAAAATGTTTATTTCTTTCAGGTGTCTAAGTGCAAATATCTTTTGTTGTACATTTATTTAAAAAAACACACACAACAGCCCTTTGTGGATCAAGGTTTACTGGCGGTTGCTGTGTCCCCCACCTCTGCCTATTAGAACCGTCATGAGTGGGGTGCAGTACGGAGGGTGGGACGTGGCCAGTGCTCTGAGCCCTTCCGGCCTGTTATTCGGTCTTCGCAACCTGAGTCGCTACTTATCATCGATTGGCCCCTCCGGGACCTAACAAGGCTGAGTGCAACCCGTGCTAGACCTCCCAACGGGGGTCGGTACCGGGAAACGAACCCGGGTCTTCCGCGCTAGAGGCAGGTACATTACCACTGAGCTGAATAGGTGGTCAAATTTCCCTACTGTTTACCATGTCAAGGGTTGGGTATCGATATTTCCTAAGAAATGTGCGTATTGAAGTATTAATAATTCCTAAGTGTACTACAAGAAACTGCGTGTCTCTGTGTGGGTGGGTGAGAAGAGAGAGAGAATGAGAAAGTAAGAATAGCATAGATCAAAAATTAAAAATTGGTCCAAGCATACAAGCGCCTTCTAGGATGCGTGTTTAAAGTTTTGTGAAAATCATATCACTCCAAAAGCCTTTACACAGAAAACGTTTTGTTAAGTTAATATGACTCTTAAATGATTGACGTTGCAAATATAATCCATATTTTGTATTTTATGAATCACCTGTGAGGGGTCATCATTCTTAATTGAATTTTCCATTATTTTGAATAGCAGGAGGATTATGTTACAGAAGACACCTTACTACGAAAAGTAAAATACTTACAGAATTTGCGCTTATTACATTCTTACACGCACACGCACACGCGCACGCGCACGCGCACGCGCACACACGTACACGCACACACACACACGACATATTTCTAAAACACACTTTTTTGATTCAGGGGTCCTGAAAACATGCAAGTATATTTCCGGTTTAATCACGACATCGAATTTTTGCATGGAATACAATAACTTCCCCTTCTTCTTACACGTAGTGGACAAAACAAAAATGTGATATAAAATGTGTAGTCAAATTTGTGAATATGAGGAAGGGAGTTTGGATAGAGCAGATAGTGATAAATTAATTAAAAGAGATCAAAAGCCTGAAGGGAGAAGAGAGATAAGGCACCCAAAAATAAAATGAAAAGTTGGTCTTGCGCTCTGTCGGAATCTGCGTGAAGTAAAACAGGCATTAGCCTATCGAAAAGAAGAAAAAGAAGAAGAAAGGATTCAGAAAGACATATCTATACCGTCAAGATTCTGCAAATAGAATAGTGCGTATTAACTGAGTCTCAATGTAGTCAGGAATGACCCCAAACAGGGTAAAAGGAAACTCGTTTGTAACTGCTCCGGAGTATCTTATTCTGTTTGAGTAACTGCCACGAAATCTTCATTACAGTTCCCTTAAGGTGTAGCATAAAAGAATACGTCTCTGTTCATGATAAGAACAAAAAGACACTCGGTGAAAACACATAAACAGAAATGTTTTCACATCTCCTGAGGAAGGACATTGTCTTGCCTCTGATTTCTCTGGTTCTTACGAAAAGATATTTTCTAACAGATTGCGAAAAACATTTCATAGTAATTGTGTAACTTTCCAAGGAGGAGTTAATATTGAACCTTTAGAATCCTAGAAAGTGACACAAAAAGCCTTTTCGTCAAGAGCAGCTCAGCGAAGCTTCTAGTTGTGATGTAGAATCCATTGCATGGGTTGTCGTTTTGTTTCTGGGTTGAACAATTTTATGTAACTCGCCGACGAGAATATCAGAGCTCTTTCTGCCTTTGAGATGAAAGTAATTTCAGTCATCTACTGTTCATTTGTGCTATTTTTCTTCCTTTCTTCGACAATTGCATTATCTCCGCTATACCAAAGGAAATGTTAAACAAGTTTCCTACCAAGAACCATGTAAAGCATTAAATGTAACAATGTTCTTACATAGCATGTTATGAAAAACTTTATCTAAAACTTCTGTTTGCTTTCCATAAAATGGTTCATTAAGGGGAGCCTTTTGTAACGTACATCACCTCAAAGGTACAGAGATGAAATTCGGCCGGTTCTCAACAGAATTCAGTTTTATTTCTGTGTTTAAAATATATTGAACTCTCTAACTTTAATTACCCGCTTGGGGTTTTGCACTGCGAACCTTTTAGAAGTTGTTTCGTGAACCTTGCATGCCCATGTACACACTGTCTAATGATCTTTACTTTCTTAAAATGACTATTTTTCAACTTTGATTTTTCTTAAACCGATATCTTATTTCAATATTGAGCGAAACTTCAGAGAGGATGAATAAAATGTGGGTATAGAACCTTTAAGTAATAATAATAATGATGATAATAATGATGATAATAATAATAATAATAATAATAATAATAATAATAATAATAATAATAATAATAATAATAATAATAATAATAATAATAATAATAATAATAATAATAATAATAATAATAATAATAATAATAATAATAATAATAATAATAATAATAATAATAATAATAATAATAATAATAATCCCTAGTGCGTCTGCCCTATATAGAGATTACACTTATCGCCCGGCTGCTGTGTCCTCCAGCCGCAAGCAAGACTACGGAGGAATGCGCAATGGGGTGGCGGGGTTTAGCGCGCCGACCCCGACACCGTAAGGCGACTATTTCACCTTTTAGAAGCGTTGCCTTTCCATCAGGATAGCTACTCAGTTGGAATCACAAGGCTGAGTGCACCCCGGGCCAAACCTCTCAGTGGAGAAAAATCCCCATACCGGTGCCGGGGATGGAACTCAGATACACTGAGCCAGAGCAGGCATGCTCCCACTGTGCTGCGGAGGTGGTCTTTAAATTGCTTTTAATTACATTATTTAATTACATTACCTTTAACTTATCTAACATGGTCTGCATGAACCAAGCAGCACTGCTTTAATCTACAAGAACGACGATTGGTAAATGTTATTTCAACTTGGACAATGGACAAGTCCAAAACACCTCGTTGTCGACGGGCCCTTAAACACACACACACTCATTCACCCACCACACCACTCTTTTTTTTTTTCCAACACAAGGATACAATCTGTGCACTTACCAACTTCGATATCATTTGGAAACTTTGCTTTTCTCTTTACACTTTCAAATTCAAGCATGTGACATAACTTAGCCTCCAGTTTCCTGTTTCTCAAAATTACTACCCATATTTCTGGATTTCTTTTTTAGCTCTAACCGTTATACTATTTCAGCTTCCCTAAAAATGAGGATATGAGCCTGAGATACGAAACGGGTGTTATTTAAAAATTCTTAGAATGTTCTTCCTTCACGTATTCACAATGTGAGAAGGAAGGGCCCAAGCATAAGCATCGGTACTCTGTTGAGCTTTTCAAAAAATTGCAAGAAAGACTATTGAAATACGCCAAAGGAAAAAGTTGTAGTTTATTCAATTTTCTATGAATATAGCCATAAATCAAGAGCCTTTAATCAATAATAATTTTGCCAGGTGATGATAAATTTTTTTGATAAAAATATTTTTTTTTTCTAGAAAACTATAGTTTTCAACATTTTGGTATTACACTTTCTTGTTATTCACAACATGAGAAATTTGCTGTTAAAGTCTGACGGATCATTTCACTTCCACTCTGTAGTTATTAAATTTAAATTGTGAATTTATGGTAAAAACTTTTCCCTTCTCTTGGAAGGCATATTATGTTTCAGAAAGAATTTGATCATATCTAGTCGCCTGCTGTATAAGAATGATGGCAATTGACCAGAGTCTAGGTGTTTCTAATGATCACAAACTGTGGTAACATCCAGTAGAAATGTGGTAGTGCTGTACGCATCCAAACAGGGGAAATTATATTTTCCTGTTTTATTTTTTATTCCGTGCAAAAAATAAATTCATCTCCTCCCATCACAGACCGTAACACATAGCTGCTAACAATTAGCTTTGGAGAGCAAACCGCCAAAACAAAGCCGTTTATTCAGCCTAAAGAATAAAGTAGGCAGGGGTAGCAAGATATATTTCCTACTACGTGCTCTGTATACATTTTGAAAATATATTGCAAGGCCTGGAGCAAGGAAATGTGTACGCATTCCACGCTTTTGCACCAGGCCAACCGTTAACTCGGTTGTAACGAATCTGAGTTACCTCCTCCATTTCTTTTAAGTGGCATTTGTAATTCCATGCCTGTATTCAAATATGATATCGATATTGCTTAAACTTCATTATCATTATCACATAAACGACTGAATTTAATTGAATCGAACCAGTCATTTCTTCAGATTACTTTATTATATGTAGCTCGCATTTATAGTTTTCCTAAAAAGGTTGCTTATTTTTATTATTATTATTATTATTATTATTATTATTATTATTATTATTATTATTATTATTATTATTATTATTATTATTGTTGTTGTTGTTGTTGTTGTTGTTATTGTTGTTATTATTGTTGTTATTATTGTTGTTATTATTGTTGTTATTATTATTATTGTTATTATTGTTATTATTATTGTTATTATTATTGTTATTATTATTACTTATTATTATTGTTATTATTATTGTTATTATTATTACTTATTATTAATTATTATTAATTATTACTTATTATTACCTATTATTATTACTACCTATTATTATTATTATTATTATTATTATTATTATTATTATTATTATTATTATTATTATTATTATTATTATTATTATTATTATTATTATTATTATTATTATTATTATTATTATTATTATTATTATTCCTATTATTATTCCTATTATTATTCCTATTATTATTCCTATTATTATTCCTATTATTATTCCTATTATTATTCCTATTATTATTATTATTATTATTATTATTATTATTATTATTCCTATTATTATTATTATTCCTATTATTATTATTATTATTCCTATTATTATTCATATTATTATTATTATTATTATTATTATTATTATTATTATTATTAATATTCCTATTATTATTATTCCTATTATTATTATTATTCCTATTATTATTATTATTATTATTATTATTATTATTATTATTATTATTATTATTATTATTATTATTGCTATTATTATTGCTATTATTATTGCTATTATTATTGCTATTATTATTATTATTATTATTATTATTATTATTATTATTATTATTATTATTATTATTATTATTATTAATCCTATTATTATTATTTTTATTATTATTATTATTTTTATTATTATTAATCCTATTATTATTGTTTTATTATTATTAATCCTATTATTATTATTATTTATATTATTATTATTATTTATATTATTATGTATATTATTATTGTTATTGTTATTTATATTGTTGTTGTTATTGTTATTACTTATTATTACTAATTATTATTATTATTATTATTGATTATGACTATTACTATTATTAATGTTACAGTATGAAAAAATCCAGTCCAATAACTTTTCTTACTTTATTTTCCCCTAACTGAATGCACAAATACACAACGGAACGAATCGGAATTAGCGGTAATGGTAGTCTGACACGTGGCTAACATTGTATATCATCATGATAAAACTGCCTTTTGTATGAATTCAACGAGCAATTTTTGTGGTTGTTAAGAATATGGATGAGTAGACGATTGTGGTTTTACTTTACTGCAGTTCGCACCGTAGCCTGTGTTTCTCGTTAGCCACGGTTCTCTTTTACTCACGTCAACACAGTCTTTTGTAATATTAAAACTCAAAACTGCTTCCCTCTCGTATTCCTGACACTTCTTTCTGTCTTACCTCGCTTTCTCTGTCTCTCAAACACTAACTCTAGGGTTACAATCACTCAACACTCATTAAAGCTTCTCTTCGACTTGACGCATCGTTCATGACGACAGAGAGAGAGAGAGAGACGTCTCGCGCTCACTGGCACACTGACTGACTCAGCAACTCCTCTAATTCGTTGCCTCGTCTCTTTATATAGGGAGGATGACATAACAAGGACATTTCTTGAACTTCTACAAACACGGCGGCCGTCGGACACTTCTCGAATAATCTCGAAAACCCCTGTTTGTTTTACCGCTCTGATTGTCACGTGCTCACAACAGTCGCATGAGGCAGCCTGACCTAGGCGCCTTTGTTACACGCGCTGCCAGTGCTATGAGGCATCTCGACCTCGAGCCTTTTCTGTTGCTGCCTCTTCGGCCGGCATTATTTTATAATATAGCCTTTCTTCCATAGTATGTCTTTTCATAAGGTAAAGATAATTACGCTGTTTGGTATTATGCCTCCGTATTCAGCTCGATCCTGAGCATTTTAAGTTCTTGGAGCGAAACCACACCAATAGCCACCTGGTTTATGTGTATAGGGAAACAAAACCACTTCTAGGGGGGTCGTTAAAGGGTTATCCTCCCTATGGGAGGCGCCCTTGACTATTTCCATACCGGGTTATAAACTAGGGAAACAACTTTGGAAGGAATGTGCCTGCGCACCCAGCTCTGCGCTACTCGTAATTATAATTTCATCAGCACGCATTTAAAAGTTACTTCACCGTGAATCTGTGACGTAGATGATGTGAACAACAGAGTTAATATGAGAAACTAACCAATGCCACTGCTAATATATCATTTTCTTCTTCCTTTTCAGCTTCATGGATTTAGTCCCTCAAGGGATGTTTCCAAATAAAGCGAATCCTCAGTGTAAAAAGATCTTCTGTGCGCACTCATATGAACTGTACTCGTTCTAATAAAATATTCTTAAAAACGCCTACCAACAATTTTAAAAAATGTTTCATATAGAGAGTAGTGTCTTTGTGTGGCATCCTTGGAAGTAGCTGAACTGAAATGGCAAAGTTTTGTATTTAACCGACTTTTCGTTTTGAGTTAAGCCGTCCACAGAGAACAGAACACACACATACACTACATATAAGACCAAAGAAAGGCAGAATATGACTGAAAAATTCAATGTAATACTGGGGATTTACACCACAGATCTTCCGCTTTCCCTGTCATTGTCCTAACCAGCTGAGGAACTATGGCAACATGTTGGCATGCCATCATTCACTATAAGGTGTTCTCAAATTAATTTTGACATAAAATAGATAGTGGACTTTTCAATCTGATTATTTAACCCAACTTTGGCCTGCATACGGCTTGTGTGGAACAAAGAATAAAGCAGACACAAAATTTAATGGCGTATGGAAAGAGGAGCTGGTCAACACAATATCCAATCAGAAGTTCGCTACATCTTTCAGTGTGGTGTGGTGGCATCATGCGGTAAGCCGGTATGTAAATATTTGTGTCCACAATATTTATTTGCTCTACAGGAAGGAAAATAATATGGTCATGAAGTTGTCAGCTATCAGCCGTCATTAAATTTTGTGTCGGCCATAGTTATAATCGATTGCCCTAGTGGTGATTAATTAGATACTTAAAGCGGTAATGTATGATATTGTAAGCCGCCCTTTTCCAATGTGAATTTAAGTATGCTTTGTTTACAAGGAAAAATGTGGATGAGTGAGGGAGTTCGTTGTGCCGGCAGGTTGCCATGCTAGGCTCGCCTGACAGAGACATGCCATGGCAAGCCGATGATCCGTGTTTCAAATCGCGGTCATGGCATTGATTTCTTAATCTCATTCTGGTTTACTAACTTTTAACCCACAATTGGCTTGTGTGGAAGAACAATTCATCATCATATCGACAATTCATCGTCGTCATCATCATCATCACATAATCACGGATTAGGAACTTCTGCTGTTCCAGACTCAGGTTTTTTCTCCATCTCCTTATGGGTCTTCCGACGCTTTTTCTTCCAATGGGCTGCTACACAGTTTTTCATCCATTCTGTGTATATGTTGTTTCCATCGGGTTCCATATTCTCTATTTTTTTTCATTTATAGGAAGTATATTTAATTTGTTTCTTATTTCTTCCGTTTTTATTTTGTCCACAATTGTATATGCCTTAACTGCTCGGCTGCATTAATTCTATTTCAATCCTTCTTTTTTATCACATCCATACATTAGCGCTGGCACGGTCAGTGCTTTGTGAAGTTTTAAATGTTTTAAAAGTTTTCTTTTTAATGTTCTTACTAATGACCCACAAATATGCTGAGATGTATATACGTTATTGTTTAGATCCTTATTATTATTACTTAAGTTATGTTTCATTCTAAGTAATTAAATTTATTTGCTTGTTCAAATGCATTATTGTTTAAAACTATTTTTATTGGACTGGTTGTTTATCACAGAATGCGATTATCTTGTTTTATTTATTGAGATCCTAAGTCTACATTTTTTAATGTTTCTCCTAGTTCGTACACACTTTTGTTAATGGTCTTCATTTGTTTGTGTAATTATTACATCATATGCAAAGAGCAGCATATTCATATTGTAGTTGTTCTTCAGTTTGATGCCTTTTGGTCATTTTTCTTTTACTGCTCTAAGTTCATATAAATATTAAGAAATAGCGAGGGCAAACTGCACCCTCGTCTAAGATCATTATTAGCCACCGTTTCTTCTAAGCAGCAAGCAAAATTCTATCTTGAGTATTATCTGCATTTTACTATTTATTAGTTGGAAATGAGCTTTTCGTAGTAAAAATAGCTACCAAGTCTATAAAGCCTGGTACTTTGCCTCACATAAGGTAACATTAAGTTTTACCCAGGATGCAAACCGGGCCTTTTGTATGAGGATCGACAGGACTAATCGCTGTGCCTACAACGTGTGATCGATTTCTGTTCGTAATTTATGGGCTACCATTCAAATGAATATTTAGTAACCGAAAAGCCGCAGGCAAGAGTTTAAAAGGGGCACTACAAAGCATTTTTGAAATTAGAAACAAGCAGAGAGAGAGAGAGAGAGAGAGAGAGAGAGAGAGAGAGAGAGAGAGAGAGAGAGATGCAGAGATACAGAGAGAGGAATTATCTCACTGGGTGAACAGGGAATGTACTGAGATCGCGTTTCATATGCACGAATATACGTTACAATAATGTATACTGTCAGGGGCAGGATTTTCTAGAGAGATCTGTTCGCCATACTGGCTGGGTATTTAAACTGTCTATTTTTAAATGACGGATACTTTAAAATAACCAATATAAGAGAAGCTAAAAAAACTAGTTTTCACAAGTTTTCATGGCAGATACAAAATGCAATGACGTTAACCATTCAACCATTCTCCTTCCAATTGCGCAAAAACGTTTTGTGGATGCAAATTAGGTTTACATCATCTCATCGACATTACAACTACAGCATGATTTCACAATGAGTTTAACTGTACTCGTCTATAGGTTAACAGTAAAGCGATGCCTTTGATATTTTCTACTCCCTTCTACATGATAGGTTCTACTGAGACTGAAAATAGTCCATCGTAAAACTTTAATTATACATCAACAGTTTCACAACATTAAATAGTTGTGGTTATGTGGTACGAGCTTACATTAGGTTTAAGCTACTTTAATCTATTCTAGTGTAATATTTGAAATATGATGTAGATACGAGCGTTAATGTTTATAAAGGTAACGTAAAGAATGGAAGTAATGAAACCAAGCAAGTAATTTAACACCAGTAACAGTAGTCTACGATACAAGTAGTACGAAGACGTTAAATAAGTTAAATTTACAATTTATGTTTACAATATACTTTAATATCCGTATGTTTATATCTGAAAGTAGTGCTGAAGGGTGGGAAATAAGAGCGCGGAATAATACTTTACTTTATTCTGAAGATGAAAGATGAGTATGTACAACACCGCAAGGCTTGGGTATTGTGTTCACAAGCTCCTTCTGCCACCCGCTTTTAAACTTTGTGTATGCTATAACCATGAAACATCTATTCCAAAGGTGGAGCACGTATATGGCCCTATTCCAACAGTATGAGTCTATAAAGGTGTCATATATGTTCACCATAAAATTAGCCTTTGGAATATTTGCTTCATTTCCAAATCAATTTCGCGCCTTAACAAGAAGTGACGACTAAACCTTTGTCGTTCCAGTTAAAATAAATCAAACTACTGAAACACGCCTAGCGCTATTACTAAATGACAAACTAGCTATTATACCTGTAGATATTATCTAAAACCTGTTTTTACTCCTTGAAAGACTGCATGCTAATACTCCAACAAGTATAATTGACTTGCTTTTAATCTATCAATTTATCTACAACTCTCTAACCTGCAGTTAATGGTATTCTGAATAACTTCCTTCATACAAACAAAAGTTTAATTCTCATTTCGCACTCTATTTTATATCTTTAAATCCAATTTATTCCCTGCCCTCTGCTCAGAGTGTGTGTATATAATTAGGGCATTTTTATTCGCATTTAATTTTCGTTTTCACAGGCTGCAAATTAAAGCTTAAATAATTAAAACTAGAGACATGATGAATTACCCTGTTATTTAATGCAGCTTTAGCATTTAATTATGTTCTCGCTGCTAAAATTAATTGATCTCGTCGTCGACAGTATGTGCGTGTTTATTGATATTTGTGTGCTAAAAAAAATTACGATACATTTTCATTTTCCATATATAGCACAATACAGCGTGCCCGCTAATTCATTCTCTCGTACTGCACCTGCGGACAAATTCTCGCAAAATAGCGTCCTGAAGCAATTTCTTGCCGATAGAGTTGTATTACAAGAAAAAAAAAAACGCATGTATAAACTTATAGAAGGTTCTCTATACAGTATGTCAATGTATTTGTGGAAATTGAAAAACCCACAGTTTATCTATACAATATAATAGTGTGTGAAACAGTCGTTGACTAATTGTCCGTTTTAATTAAGAACTTTTTGTACTGCTAACATAAGATGCTGCTTGGACCCTACACTTTATTCTATTGCACCCAAAACTTTAATTTGAGCTTAGAGAACAAATTTAAAGCAATTTTTGCGCAGGAACTTCGTAATTTTAATTAGTTTAAGAGAAAAAACTGTAGTGTGTGTTTGTGTGTGTTATTAAATGTTTAAATGTATTCGCTCTGAGAGGTAGAAAATTATGTTAAATAAACTACTTATTTATTTTAACTAGCATACAACAAATTTTAATTCGTAACCGCTCTTAGCTCTTCTGAATATTTCAAAATGGTTGGTTATAAACGGTAGTCCAAGGAGGATTTTAAGTGCGAAACATGCTGTAAAATGAAACTAATTGAGCGACCAATCGCTATACAGCAGGACGCTCTCCAATACCGTTACTCGACTTTAACTCCTGGTAGTTGTGAAGGTGCTAGAACATATGCTTACGGTCAGCCATTCCACCTGAGGATTGACCACTCCACCCTCACCTGGTTTTAACGATTTAGGAACCTAGAGGACCAAGCAGCCCTTTGCATCCGCAGGCTCCAAGAGTGCAACGTCACATTGGAGGAAGGAGTCATAATGCGGATGTCTCTTTAAGAAGGACCTGTCCGCGGGAGTGGGTCCACTGCATTAGAGAAGGTGGAGGAGGAGCATATCCCATGGTTGATGTCCGTAAGTTTTGGGCGGAGTCTGCAGATGGATGGGAAAGCACAGGCCTGAGGAGGGAGTTCATAAAAGTGGAAGCAAGAACTAGGTTGAGTTGAGAAGACATCGCACCCAGGAGTAGTTAGTGTAAGTCCTACTAGGCCCAATAGGATTCGCTAAAGTCCAAGGACATATGCTGTACAGAGTTGGGAGTCACCTGATGGAAAGACCCAGAAAGAGCAGCTGAGCAGGCTCGGAGTAAGGTTGCAAAGTCTTGGAAGAAGTGCACGCGACTTCTTCGTGAGGGCATCTTGGATCCAACCGAACGATCCACAACCTCCTGCAGAGGGCTGGTGAAACTACCGACAGATGCTGAGAGGTACTGCCGCGCCTGGTATGTGGTGTGAGATAGCTTGGCCGCAACCGTCCTCTGTTGCGCACCGGAACTGGCGTCACAAAAACATAGTAAAACGAATGCAGAGAAAGCGTTTCTCTTTTAATTTGCAGAACGAACAAACAATAATCCACTTTAAGCATATGGTGTACCTCAGTATTTTTAATTTGATGTATTGTACGTACTTCTTTTTAAAAAAAAAAGATACACAAGCTATTTTAAGTTTGTATATACATTATTTTCGAAATTGTTTGTCTTAAAAGAGAGCAGGTTATAGGATGGTAACTGAAAACTCTTTAATAATAAATTTCTCTTCAATAGATCAATAAATTCATGAAGACGTGACTGGAAACCATCCGAGACTGGAAACCATCACCTGGCATTCTTGGACGTTCATGTCACTTAATCAACCCTTTATTGTTTATTTTTATCTCTTCATTCAAATGCTCATTTTTCTTTCTACTTATATATGGTGGTTGGGAAGTAACTAAGTGTTGAAACTGACGTATAATGTTTATCTTTGTAGAGTTATTTACTTGAAATTAATACAGTACGTGCACCTTGATATTCCATTGAATTTTGATGTGGGCATCTGTGGCATCGACCAATCTCCTCAAATGACCTGGAATGGAATCCACCCTAAATTACCCTTTACATGGACAATTTTTAGAAAATTTTGATTCTCTCAAAAACGCCTCTAACAATTTTGATTAAAATGCCATATTTTTAAGGTAGTTTCATGGCAAATTAAATGTATATTTTGAATTCTTTGGCTATAACTTAAGTACGT
The DNA here is from genome assembly GCA_030765045.1 of Tenodera sinensis. Classification (NCBI taxonomy): domain Eukaryota; kingdom Metazoa; phylum Arthropoda; class Insecta; order Mantodea; family Mantidae; genus Tenodera; species Tenodera sinensis. The sequence continues at coordinate 74,252,355 of CM060971.1, forward strand.
AGTTATGATTACTCTTGATAGTTTTACATGATTGTAAACCGTAAGCGATAGACCAAATATTACTATGCAAAAAATGCACACAATTTATGTCCAAATGCATTTTTGGTAGAGTGAACCATTTCAGAGATAGTCCTTGTTATTCGTATGAGTTTTGCTATAGTTATACTTTTCTCAAATCGAAGGTTGTTATTTAACTTTTATCCCTTGGTCGTGCAAAAAGAATGAAATATCAAAGCCTACTGTGTTTCCATATTCCCCTTGCACCTACAAGGAAATAAGCAATAAGATAATTTGTATAAATGTTTATCTCGAATAACATTACCTCGCAACACGAAATGGGAAATTGGTCTCGCACACCTGACCCGATGTGTCACGTGGAGGTGCTTTCTAACCAGTGAGAGGAATGCTATTCCTTATTTCCTTCCCGGAGAGCAAGATGGAAGCTGCAGACGGTCGGCTAACGGAAGCAAATAGCAAGCCGCAGGTGATGAAGAACTATGTTCCGCAAACATGGAATTTGTAGTGTTGGATACTAGAGGTCGGTGAATGTTGCAGTTAATTCTGGCTCCTTGTTTAGCTTATCTGGTGTACAGGCCGCCGGGCTTAACGTTACAAACCAAACATCAGCCATCCATGTCGGAGTACACATAGCTACCCAATGCTTTCCGTGTCCTTACCTGGGTAACAAGGCTGATTTACGGTTGAACAAGGCTTCTCTGCTATGCTTGGCATTTCAATATGCTAGGAGTATAGTCGGCTCCTGCCGATCTGCTTTACCTTCGGGAATGCAAGTACAGGTGCTTCAAGAGATAGTGGCTGCAGCCTACTTTCGACATCCACACTTATACTACATACACAGTGGAAGGTACTTCTTCGACCATACGTTTACCAGGGGTTCTACCGTTATTGTCAACTAAGGACCACCGAAAAGAAATAATTTGTGCCAAATATTTGAATTCACGTAGCTACTTGGCAAATGGATATAAATGGTTTATTGTTTCACTAACTGTCGTGTAAGCATTGTGTAAACAATGCTTTAATGCATTTCTACCTTAATTTAAATGAATTTAGTCATAGTTCAATGTTAAAATATCATAGAAAGTTTAACTTCTAAGAGATATATGGCAAAGTCACGTTAACATTAAATTGTGACAAAAGTCATTCGAATTAAAGTACAAATCCATAAGAACACTGTTTACACAATGATTGTCCCAAAGTTACTGAATTAATAAATCATTTATATCCATTCGTCAAGAAAGTAGTCGCACCAAGCATTCGACGCAATATTTTTTCGGCGAATCAGTTCTTTATTGACAATATAATTGTACTGGACATAATTGTTACACTCATCATGTAGAATCTCTCATTAATGTATGGCCGAAGCAGCACTTTCAATGCAGTATGTAGACACAACGTGTGTGTTGCATGTATTTATAAGGAAAGCTCAAAACTGACTCAAGCAATTTTGGTAATTCTTGATGATTTAGTAAAATTCAAGAGTATCATAATTATTTAACGAGGCCTTCGTAGCTTTCCCTTTGCCTTTCTTTACCACTCTCCAATGATAGCATTATTCATGCTACTGGGCGGATAAAATTATAACCAATGACACATCGGCATGGGAGGAAACTATTGATTATTTCTGACGGTTCAGTAATTATTATTATTATTATTATTATTATTATTATTATTATTATTATTATTATTATTATTATTATTATTATTATTATTATTATTATTATTATTATTATTATTATTATTATTATTATTATTATTATTATTATTATTATTATTATTATTATTATTATTATTATTATTATTATTATTATCATCATCATTATTATCATTATTATTATCATCATCATCATTATTATCATTATTATCATCATCATTATTATCATCATTATTATTATTGTTGTTGTTATTGTTGTTATTATTGTTGTTGTTATTGTTATTATTGTTATTATTATTGTTGTTGTTGTTGTTGTTATTTGTGTTTGTTAACCTTAAGTGGAAGAAAAGCAACTGGGAAATGCAAACATACAATTGAACCCGGGATAGGGGAATATCACTGTTAATAAGTAGGTTATATGATACAATTTAATAGCATTAGTGAAAGGTTGTAAAATTCGTACAAACTAAAGTTTGCCTCCGACTTAACAGCAGCTATGAAACTAAATGGATTAAATTCTAGGGATATTAATTTTAACTTCAACTACAATCCAATGATGAAATGAGGACAAGAAAGTGCGTATCAAAGATGTCATACTGAGGTAATAACATATACGGTGAGGTATAGTCCTACAATTTCTCCCTATTAGAAATAGAAAATGGTGAAAGAGTGTAAGAAGGAGAAATAGCAGAGGGAAGAAGGGGGGGAAAAGGAAGTGAAACAGGAAAAGAAGATACACGTACGTGTTCACAGCATCAGAAGAGCGTTACGAAAGCGATAACCCACACTGGCATCAAGGCTAAAGAGAAATTTAAGAATGCCGGAAAAAAGGGGAAAGACATTTCTTTGAAGAAGACAAAATGCCTCGTTTTAAGAAACTTAAGGATTTCGCTCCATTACCCATTCAGAAGGCAAGTGAGGCGTAATGCCCCTGCCATGGTTCGCGGGCGCCCTGGGTGGTAACATGCACTTTTATATTTTCTTTTCAGCAAACCCGTGAGATCCTACGGCGGCAAAACGACAATACGACGCTCAGAAAGTTGCATTTCCTAAAATTAAATGTGCAAATGTATGGTTTTATGGCTTATTAAGGACTAGGGACTAACGCCACGGAGTGCTGTTATTAATGCTTTTTAATTCTAATACCTGGATTAAATTATGACAATTTTCGCTTAAGTTTGTGAAGATTTTATGTTTAAAATGAATTTCGAACGCATATGATTTGTAATTTTGCTCCTGCAAAATAAAGATAAATGTTATAACGGCCCTCTGCAAAGAAAAGAATATTCCAAGAAGTATTTAACTCCTTTTATTTTACTCTCCATGTCGCTTATCCAGGATGGAAGTATTGAATACGTAAACTTAAGAAAGTGCGCGTTCGTGTACCGGGTGGAAGGTACTGCATCGGCCATACCTTAAACAGGGTTCACCGAAAAAAATAATTGTTTGTCAAATATTTGGAACCATCTAGTTTTTTTTTTTTTTTTTTTTTTTTTTTTTTGACAAAAGCATATAAATGCTTTATTATTTCATTAACTGTCGCGCAGACATTGTGTGAACAATGCTCTAATGCATGTATACCTTAATTCAAATGAATTTAGTACAATTTAACGTTAAAATGTCATGCAAAGTTTAATTTCTAAGAGATTTATGCCACCGTTGCGTTAACATTAAATTGTGACTAAATTTTCGAGGTAAAGGGTGAGTAGTTTTGAAACTTATAAGATATCTATAATTATGCAGAGCCTATGTTGTAATCTTACAATATTTTAACCAGATAGGCTAAACAATTCAGACTTCTTTATAAGGAGACAAAATATGGTAGGGGTAGTTTTTAAAAACATAAGGCAGCCAAAATATCGTTGGAATCTATAGTATAACTGGGCAAAGTATTGCATAGATAGGCCAAAGAGTATTTCATAGTAGCATAATCAATCTAAGTACAAAAATAATAATTAAATTTGTAATTGCATCATGTTTATTTTAACTTTAATTGCAGTAGCCAAAGATATTTTACTTAGAAAGGACCTTTTCGAAAATTCTGTTTTATATTAATTGAGACTGAATTTACATTTTTAGTAAAAAACTAAAATGTTATTAAGGGATGGGTTTTATGTAAGGGGTTGAGACACATAGTGACAACCAGGGTTTATAACACTTGTCAAACCCTAACAAAAATTGCGTTTTGTAATAAATTCCAGGGAAATTTGGTAACACGAACACGATATACAAGTCCTGTCCTCTCCAATAACACAAATTTAAAATATTTTTATGCCCGAATTGTTATCATTAAAAATATCCGATCTTCGCAATAGAATGTCAAATTGTCCTGTAATATTCACGTCATATTCAATGGGATAGAAATTGGTTAGCATAAATATGAACCTCCTAACCCCCAATTTTACAGAGTGGTTCCGTGAGTGAGTGGGTGAGTGGGTGAATGGGTGATTGGTTGAGTGGGTGAATGGGTGAGTGACTGAGTAGGTCAGTGAGTGAGAGAGTGAATAGAGTTTAAGGGCCCCTTAAGGGCTAGGTTATTTAGCCCACCAATTTTAAAGATTTAAAAACATTTGAAAATAATAGGCCCGTTAAGTGTTTGTTAAGAATACACTTAAAACACACACATGGAATTGCTTAATTATATGTACACCGTTTGCTGTTTCTAAGACTAAAAAGGCTGATGTGTGTGCAACATGACTTCCTCTACTCTTGTACTGACCATTCTTACCAACTCTTACTCCTATATCTTCATGTTAACACAGATAAACACTTGCAGAAATTGTATTATTGTTTATCTTCTTGTAGGTACGAGTACTAAGGGAATATGATAATACAGTAGGCTCTGGGCATTAGTCAGATCTTTTAAAGCTTTCAAATTCCGTTCTCTTTGCGCGGTCAACATAAAAAAATGAATAACGATGTTCCATTTGACAGAGTTTAAGTTCTCCAAAACTCACACAAGCAACAAGCAATATCTCCGAAATCGTTCAGCCTACAAAAAATTTGTTTACACATAAACTGTGTACTTTAGCAAGATCTACATTTCTGTGTAGCAAAATTTGGTCTATCTCTTACGGTTTACCAATTATGCAAAACTCACCCAGGGTAAATAACACTTCATGAGCTATAGCCAGAAAATTCGAGATATATCTCATTTGTCATAAAAATATCTCAATAATATGGCATTTTACTCAAAATCATTGGAACCATTTTCAAGAAAATCAAAATTTTCGAAAACTTTTCCATGTAAAGCGTAGTTTTGATTGAAAGGAATTTTCTTCAAAATCTTCGTGTCGCATCCTTCAAAGCCATTAAACTTAAGTACCAACTTTGGTTTTTAACCAACTTTCCGTTTTTGAGTTATGCTGTCCAAAGACTAACAGACACACACGCAGGCGCGCGCACGGACTTTTTTTTAAAAATGCGTTTTTTTTTATTCAGGGGACCGAAGTTGGTATTTAAATTTAATGTCTCTCAAGGATGCGACACGAAGATTTTGAAGAAAATAGCCCCACCCTAAATTACCCTTTGCATGGAAAAGTTTTTGAAAATTTTTATTTTCTTGAAAATGGCTCTAACGATTTAAAATGTCATACGTTTGAGATATTTTTATGACAAGTGAAATGTATATCTTGAATTTTCTGGCTATAGCCCCTGTAGTCGTATTTACTCTGAACGACTTCTGCATAACTGGTAAACCGTTAGAGATAGACCAAATCATATGGTACAAAAAATGTACATCTTGCTAAAATAAAAAAATTATGTCCAAATAAATTGTCTTGTAGGGTGAACCATTTCGGAGATATTCCTTGTTATGTGTGTGGTTTCGGGAAACTTAAAACTTCCCTGAAGTGGAACATCGTTGTTCGTTATGTTCAGTGTGCAAAGAAAATGGAATCTCAAAGCTTTAAAAGATTTGACTATCGTACAAAGCGTACTTGTATTCTAATATTCCCCTTGCACCTATAAGGAAATAAGCAGTAAGATAATTTGTACAAATATTTATCTTAACTAACACGAAGAGAATATAGGAATAAGAGTTCGTAAGAATGGTTAGTACAGGAGTAGAGAAAGTCATATGAGTGCAACGCATCAATTTTTTTTATTAATTCGAAATATGAGTATTCTATATGACTATACTTAGAATTTGAAGATAGTATTTACTATCCATAGTAAAATCTGCCAGATTTTCTGGAAAGGTTAATATAAATGAGTATATGTTAGTGTATCTCGAACTTTTCTTTCAACAAAAACAATATCCAATGGAAATTTATTTTTGCTTTTGTGATATTTACTGTAATGTTTACAGCACACTGCGCACAATATACAAACTCCTTTGTGGTGATGAGGATGTTCTGTCTGGGATCATAATCTCCTACAATAAGGTTTGATGTTGCAAGTTCCTAACCAGCCATATGTTACTAGAAGGAAACATCATCGTAACGTGCTCCCAGCATTCCTCAAACTATAAACAGCTGCCGGCATTCCCTCGTTAACTGCATCCACGGAATTCCTAGAACATCTTAGCACCCTTGGCAGTATTTACAATATTACTTGGGGTGGAAAATTACATCGTATTAATTTTAAGAGCGCTCGACATGAACATAGCCAATATACCCGTACGTATTAATTTGGAGTAGGCTCCCTCTTGTTTCGCAAATATTTCAATGCACTTAGGGATATAATAAATGCAGTTAACTGAAAACTATTAATTATGTACCGGTTTATTAAAGAAAAGCAATAGCTAAAACAAGGAGACTTCAGAAGTTTAGGTTTAATGTTTTATACCTAGTAACTTGTATTCAATGACGTAAAATTTACTAAATAGACTTACAATTAACGCACAAATTATGCTAAAATAAATACAACAATTACAAAGTTACATACGAAATGTATTAATAACATTATATTAATATCTTACCTGAGATCTTTGGCCTTTGGTTACTTTACTTCTTAAACTCAGTCGTTTCTCAAATAAAACATACAAAAAACAAAAAAGAAACATGCACATAGTTGCATTTATGAGTACACCAGGGATGTCCAACCCTTTCTCTTTGGAGCCGCTTACGTAATTAGCAGCTATAACCTCACCTCCTCTTGCAGTTGGAGAGTGGCTCAATTAGTGCCTGTGTCGTGTATAATTACAAGCACACTATCAATATCCAGTGACGGATTGAAACAGGCGATTCCATGGCAGTTTCTAAGTCCTAACTTGAACTTTGTAGGAATTTCCTCAGAAGAACCATTCATTCTGGATTATTTTTGCATAAATGGTTAACAATAAGAGATACACAAAATCTTACTAAATAAAAAAATGTGGATCGCGTAAAAACATACAATTTATGTCAAATACTTTTTTTCCTCTTTTGAGTGAACCATATCTGAGATTTTCTTTATTATTTGTTTGAATTTGCCAATACTTATATTTTTGTCAAATACGAATATGGTATTCGTTTTTTATCTCTTGGTCTTACAAAGAGAACGGAATTTCAAAGGCACCACATAGCAACCAGCTGTTAAAACATTTTACTGTTTGCCATGATGTATACCATAAATGTTTGCGAGGTGGACAGCATAATGACACATTGCATAAATGGACATTCCATGAAATAATTAGTTCACACCAAAAAATAAAACCTCAGTTAAAATTCTTTGTATAATATTTTCCTAATATTATTCTCAATTATAAGTTGGAACTGCACAAAACGTTGAGACCAATTAACGACCCGCGGGCTATAATGCTCTCCGGAAGATATTTTATCAGCCCACAATAACAATGTACTGAATATTGTAAAAATAATAAAAATTTACCTTCAGCTCAGTGAGCATCTTCGAAAAGGGAATAATAACAATTGAGAGAAATGAAAATACCTTCTGTATACTGTACACTTACCATTGTTATTGCGTGGTTTTTAAATAACATTTCTATTAATAACTGAGCAGAAATTTTTCTTCTAGATCTTATGAAGTCATCTATGAAATAACAGTAGACATTACATTTGAATAGTCTATTAATTCTTTAGTACTCTAATTAAAATCTAAATCTTGCTTCCTCTAATTTATGTATGCATCTTTCTATATGTATTTGGCTTTTCAACTTAAAAGTCTGTTGTTTAATAGAAGTCGTACAAACGTAATGGGGGAAATGCCTATTTCAGGCCCTTTTGTTACATCTATTCAAAGCAAACAAAATTCAGCCCTGTATACGTCAAATTGAGGTTTTAAAGACTTTATTTACGACGTTTCAATGATCTATATGGGAAGCTTTTAACTTATTTTGTGTGTTGAACCACTACGTTTCGCTGGTGGTGTCTGAACTACGACTCACATCAGGATGAAAAAGCCGTGGTGGAAGGTCAAATCATGAGGGAAAAAGATAGTCGCAAGCCTAGTACAAGGTGAGAGGATGCTCCTCTCCCCCCCCCCCCCCCCTTCTTATAAGATTTATAGTGGGATAACATTTACTACCTTTCTTCAAGCAAAATCCGGATATGTTTACATACAGGGTGGAAGGGAAGTCATTACATTCCCTCTAATATGTGCTTCAATGAAGCATTACAAACAAAAATGTCGAATGGCATTTTGTTCTTTGGTCAGCCAATTTCAAAAAAAGAAATGGTATTTTGTTTAAGTTGAAGAGATAAGTTTCTTACGGGTAAGATGCGTAAAGTAACATTTCTGACATAACTTCGGTAGTAATTATGGGACATCACATAAGGTTTCGAAATAAAAAGACGTGAAGGAATATCCGAGCTGCTATTTCAGAGATGACGTAACTCGACAGCGTTGCGTTGAGGTTGGTCAGGGAATTGACCTGGTTTGTGGATGTAAACAACTTTCACTTTCGGTACTGTTTTGGGAGATAACGCTTGTGATTGGCCTACACTGTCACAGAAACACGGAAGGAGAAGGCAGAGTATGAGTTTGTTTTCAAAACGCACCGTTACACTGTTTGTTTATGTACGGGGAAGTGAGCACCCACACAATCTGCAGCGTTGCCAGGTTGTTTTCGATAAAACTAAAATATCTCCGTAGGAAATGGTCAGAGACAAAAACGTAAGATACACAATGTGTTCCAAATACCGAGATCTATCACTTGTTTAAATTAATGTAATGACTTCCCTTCCATCCGGTATATGAAAAACACACTGATTTGAAAGTAGCACTAATAGTATCGATTACTCGGATCATTTTAAACCAACAGAAACCATTTTAAGCGGGCGTGTCCCTAGTCACCTTTACAATGGTGTGCCTTGGTGCCCAGCTCGTTACACAGAACACCTAAATATTAAGATCACCCGCATATATACTACCGCAATAAAAATGAAATAGCATAAATCCTACACACAACTATAATTTAATCCTGAAAACAGTAAAATGATACAAATGTTAAAACTAAGGAAATACTATGTGGGTGTAATGCCCCCAACTGTGCCCTCTTTGCCTTTGGTAACCTTAAAAATAAATTAATTTAATTCCCTCATGCTATCGAGCACGTCCACAGAGGGGTTAGAAAGGTGCAGATAAATTTAGACGGCCTAACGGCCTGAATCGCCAAAAAAAGAAATCTAACCCAGTCAAGGAACCACTTCATGAGTACTCTTTTTCCCGAACAAGGTACAACCTAAGAAAGGTCGGATTTAATACCAAACCGGAAGCGTGACGCAAATCCAAGTCAAATGAGATCTCGTAGCTAATGTGAAAAAGGGAACTGACTGATAACTCAGTGTACTTGAGCTCTAGCGAGACCAGAAATTCTAAAACATATAAATTATTGACTTTTAGGTGACAAACACTTAAAAGGAAGTATGTGTACAAGGGTGGGATATTATGTTGGAGTTCCAAATGAAAATTTACCTTCGTTGTTGTTACTCCGTGGTTAAAACAAAAGCCGCGTGTATTTTATTATAAACATTTTGCATAAACCCCGAAGTATAACTTGGGTCGTAGTGGTATACGTTATGCTTTATACATCATTGTGACGAATAAAAGGAAATCAAAGGGAATTGTGACTAAATGTTTGTTTTTTGAGGAAAATGAGTAATTGAAAGAGACACAAACCCGCAGACAGAGAAACATAGACACAAACCGACATAGACACAGACACGGAAACACAGAGTAGAGGCACGAACACGTACACAGACACTGAGACGGCCCAGAGATAGACTTAAAGACGGACGGATACGCAGACACACATACACATAGGACCTCGACTTCTCTCATTGCTGTGATGTTCGAGTCGCAGATCTGCATACGAAAGAATAGGAATCAAACGGTGTGCTATTTTTGGCAGTGATTGTACGTTATGGTGGGGTACGATGATGCACAGCAAAACTTGGTCCATGTCCTTGTCAGGGATGTCTGGGTGAAGGGGTAGTGAAGGAGGGGTGTAGTAACAGCTGCAGGTCTGCAACGCATTCCATAACACTTAACCGCTGCTGTCATTGATGAACTTTGGTGTAAGATGCGTATTATAAGTCACAGTCTTACTGACTGAATCATCGTCACTATTAGGAACCGGGTCATAGAACTTAGTCCCTCTTCAATATATTCAACGAATCCCCTCCTATACTTCTGACTGGCTTCTCTTTCCACATTTTGGGTTAGGGTCAAGAATTCTACGCACTCATAAATTCAGCTTAAAATATCTCTGTTGCTGGATCAATTTTTGTATTTAACTGAAAGATTTAAGTTTAGATCCTATTTATACGATTGGAATTTTTCTCTAGAACACTATCAAAAAATATAAACTGCATTGTTTAGCGCATTTATTTCTGTAGTTTAGCGGATCTGCAAAATAACCTCAGGACTGAACTGGTTTTATAAAGCAAACTAATTGTATTTTTCCATACCTTATTGCTAAGCCGTGTTTCATTTATATTAATATATAAAGAGGACATGTAACCTAAATTATTGCTTCGAAAGCATAGAGTGGGACTGAAAAATTCAATCCCATGACCGGGAATGAGCGACACGGACTTTTAGTATAGTTCAATTTGGTGAAACTGTTCGCAACTATGCGTAGAACTATATTCATATTTATACAAACTATTCTTGGAAATGCCTATTTCTCTATCTACTACATTTTAGTGACCTAAGCATTTTCAGAAAGTATCTTATTGCTGATTTTCGTGTAGGTGCGTGGACAATATGGAGATACAGTAGGCTTTAAGCGATAGTGAAATGTTTTAAGCGCTGGTTGCTATGCGATGTTTTTGAAATTTCATTCTCTGTGCAAGGCCAGAAAATAAAACGAGTAACATTTCTATTTGAGAAAAGTATAAGTGTTGGGAAATTCACACAAATAATAGAGTATCTCGGAAATGGTTCACTAAAATAAGAGAAAAAAAATAATTAAAAAGTATTTCACATTGTGTTTTAGACAGATTCTAGTTTTGTTATTTAGTAAGACTTTGTCCCTAACTGTTTATCATGCAAAATGAAGAAGTGTTCTGAGGACATTCCCAGAAAACTCAAGGTATAACTTATAAACTGCCATGGAATCGCCTGTTGGTGTCCGTCGCTGGATACTGTCTGGCCTGTTTCTATACGTTACAAGCAAGGGTTGATTCAGCCTCCGACTAAAAGAGCGGAGGAGGGAAATGCTGCTAATTATGTAAGTGCTTTCGGGGTAAATAAAGACATATGGCTTGTGTGAGCTACTCACACTTTGAGATACTAACTAACCTGAAAAGATATTACTCTTATTAACTAAAATTATTGGTACGTAAATCAAGTGAATGTTGCTTTAACGTACATTACCGTATACGGAGTTAACAATACAAATATTGCACTTATACCCCAACATCCTGGGTGTTGAAGACACTATCACTAAATTGGAGAGCTATTAAATAATAATTTGAACGTAAAGCTTGTGGCGGTATACATATAGATTTCGCCGCTCACGATCTCTCATTGGGCCATTTTTATCCTGTCGTGTGTCAGGGAGTGTACGTACAGAGGAAATAATTGGAGAATATTTAAGTGAAAACACAATATGTCAGATCTTACTATACAATGATGTATTTTCTGCAATTTTTACTTTATATAATCACAGAATGTTGAATAATAAAATAGTGTTTTTAAATACTGCACCTTTTGTACAGTTTTACGAAACAAATAGTTGTGATAACTTATTGTTACGGTAATAAAACTGTCTGTATATTTAAAGCCCTGTTTAGTCCTCGTTGTTTAATAAGTCAAAAGTACAAGCAAGGAAAATTCTATTTGTTATTCTTCGTTACTAAGCGTTACCAAGAGAAGTGACAATCGATAAGTGCTTATACGTTGTTTAACATTTGGAAATCATATACATGACATCCGAAATATTTATGTTAACCGTAGTATTTCAAATACTTATAATTTCACAGAGAGACATAGCACAAATATAACGTTTCTATAACACTAAATTGTGAATAGAAACATATACAAACAAATGCATAATGTCATAACAATCTGTATGCAAAAAATGCACGTACAAGATAAACAAATTAAAAAATTAAACCTGACAAAAATTATTAAATTTGGAGGTGTGATGTTTAATTCCACACTCTATACGCAGTAGTGTTTGAGTTGTAGCATTCGCTTAGAGGATAAACTACTAGCAAGTGCTTGCAGTGCATAAATTTCAATTAACAATTAATTTATTAGGATTTTGTGTAAATATTTGAATAGATTAAAAATAAATTAAAACGGGCATTGAAAGTATAAGCAGGTAAAGATGATTCAAGGATTTATGAATGTAATTTACGGCACAAAATTGCGCATGAACTAGATAGGAGTAACATCAAGAAATATTAGACGGGAATCATCTCGGTATTTACTCATAGGCTACAAACCCACGAAAAAGCAAATGTGAGAGTGGTGGGATGGAAACAGGAACCTCCGGAATGCAGGCTTAGCGCCTTACCGCGGAAACATCCTGATCGATGGCATTAAATGGGGTTGGCATAAGAAATATTGGATCACCAGAAATGAGGTTTGTAAGGTTTCGTTTAAGATATATCCTCCTTGATAAAGGAAGTAACATCTGAATTAGAAATGAACCGCAGGTTTCTAATTTATTAAGTTTGAAAAATCACAATTTTAAAAAGGACTCCATACCTCTTCAACCGAAGATAAGGAACTACCGGGCTTTCGCTGATGTATATTGTGATGTTGGATTAGCGTACAACATGGCCCGTACCTCAGTCGGTAGAACACCTGCCTGCTGTGCAACGGGTGCCGGGATCGATTCCCGGCTGGAAGGAGGAAAGTTTTCTCTAACTAGGATTTTTCCCCATCCTATTCCCATCAAACATTCCAAAGTTCAAACCACCCTTTACGCGAAGGGACACTATTGTTGTTGAGCAATTGTTCCAAGGTGTTAAATATGACCAATATGACCTTCGATGTTAAAGGTGGCATATAACTGCAACATATAAAAAGTATTCCAACAAAGATACATGTTACGCAATATCCATAAATGCATTTGCTGGAAACGAAACGCAAGTTTCAGAAACCACATAAAGCAACCAACTGAGTATCACATTACTTCCCGCAAGCAGACGAAAGTGACTGAAGTCCTACATATGTATTTCCCTCTATCGTACTCTGATTTATTTGAATGCAAATGTGCTAGCTGTCAAACCTGCGTAACAAGTTGCAGCTTTACTTTCGAGAGAAACATCGATTCTATATCATATTATCCTATCATTTTTCAACTAATCTTAAGTTAAAAATGTTAATACATCAAGGCGGAAGTTCTCTGATATTCTTAACATGTCAATACACTTCGATTCATTGCAACTCCATCTTATATATCTACCAAGTTTGTATGACAGGTCTGCATATTTTTATTTCCTGTTATCGAGGTACCGTAGATGTAGTTTCTTCAACTTTGAGGTGCCTCCTCGAAGTCCTACAAGTAATAAAAAGGCAATAAAGGAGTCGTGGAATGATTTACGAGCCTACATAAAATCCAAGCGTTGGGGAATTCGTGCCCAAAGATTGGTGTTATCACAGTCCTCGCGTGTGTGTTTGGCATCTGCTACACACAAGTGAAGTGTTTCGGCGCCGTCACTTGTTTTTTTACTGGGAAGGGATGCTGGCGGTTTACGACTGGGAACTGTAGCAACAGTTAACACTGTGCAGCCTTCGTCAGACTTGGGGACTTTGCAACAAGAGCAAAACCTCGTTATGCTGGCAGTTTCCAGAGGTGCGAAGCAGTTTTTGATACTTGCAGAAGCATAAAAGTCTTTCTTTTTATTTCTCTTTGATATTTAAGAAGCAGAAGTAACTTTATATGTGTTAAGAAAGTCAATATCCCTTCAACGGGCAGCGTGACATAAGAGCAACATATAAATTTAGTAAGTTTTCAGAAGGAGAAGAGAGAAAGAGGGGCAGACACAGAGGTCTTCGGCATTTCGATCTCAAAGATCTTTTGTGCCTGTGCCCCAAATGGACGCCCCTGAGAGGGAGAGGTGATGCGAGAGGAGACAGAGGACAGGTAGAACACAGGAGAGCAGGTACAGCAGAGGGCAGGGTCCCTACATATTCCCAGTTAGAAACTTCATGACAACAGCCAGTACACCGCCTGCAGTATCCCCTCTGTGGCTCAAGGGCCTGGTGTGCACACAATCCAGAGCCCAGCTTCAGTGTCAGGGACGGAATCACTCGGAGCATTTCGTCCCACCATGCTGCACCCGAACGCCCGCTGACACTTTCTATTTTTAAGTATACCAAACGTATGAAAGAATGAATGAGGTGATTAATGAAGTGAAGTGGAGGGAGAGGAATTTCGCGGGATTAAAGTAATCTACCCAGCACTCCCAGTTGACCTGGGAAAACCCCGAAAAAACCCATGGGTAAGGTAGGTCAGTCGCGGAATCGAACCCACGAGCTCCCGAATGAAAGTTTCACATGTTACTGCGGAGGCATCATGCTCGGTAAGTTTTGAGATACTTTATTGGTTCTTGGTTTCTAATTTCTTTTTATGCTAACCTAAACAAATAGAATTCAAGTATTCGTACCTGTCTTATATTGCAAAGATATTAAATGTTTTCAATGAAACTGTAATGTCATTCTCCAAGCGTGCCAATTCACCGGTTATGTACTTGGATCCTCGCCGTCCTTGACCACACACTTTATTGCAGTTGCTGGAATTCGAACTCGCGACGTTTGGCTTTAAGTGGATGGCCAGTCCACTGCCTATTGCTTTTACGATCACGGCTATTCGAATTGATTCAGTTGAGGTGCCTCTGAAAGAGATATGAAAACTGGTTTAGGAATTGAAGGAACAAAGACATATGTAACTCGGCAATTAAAGGATTAAATATGGATTGTGTATATTCCTGAAGATGAAGGGAACTGTATAAATTCTGCACAAAAAGTACCCTATGTTCGTTAACAGGAGATTTAAATCCTAACTCACTGTGTTAAACGTGCTAAATTTATGGATCATCAGCTCAAACTAATTAAAATATCAGATTGAGACTTTTACAGGCGGTCCATGCATACCTTTTTAATTCACTGATCTAGCTTTGTACAATGTCAGTTTGTAAGGGCGAGAGGATTATTTTTTTAAGGATAAAATTGTTATACAAATTTGTCTGCAATTATTTTTTTCGTTCGAAAAATAAGCAGCCATTTTATTAGTACAAATATGGTTCCTCGATAGCATTTATTCGTTGTTTTATCATACCTAAATTTAATTTAACATTTAAGTATTTTTATGATAAATATAGTCGCTTATACCAGAAAACGTCATGTAGAAAAATACCTGTCCAAAGCACAAATGGAGAAAGAAAAATTGCGTGTATTTTCAAATAAAGAAATCACATGGCCAGAGGAAAGAGAAACTGCAATAGTTACCAGTAGTACCAATTTATACAGCAAAACGTCCCCTAAAAATATGATAAACTATACTCCAAAGTGTATAGGAGTTTATGAACTTTTATATTAAGTGATGCAGAATTCACATAGATAACAACATAAGGAAAATCATCAATATAGGTATATACTATATGAAAGAGAATATTACAAATAGTAAAACTATTAAAAAAAAACATAAAATGTTATTTTTCGGCACACGCCATAGTGGGCATAGCATGGGCTGTTGCGCTAGGGGTTTAAATACATATTTTAAATTCTAAAAAGCGTTATACTAGTTAAAAAAATATATAGCTAATAATTGAAATAAATATATGCAAGTTGCTGTTATTTACAACAAACAAGTTTGTATGTATAAAGAAATCTGTTTACATACGATACATACTAATGCCATAGTACATTAAACACATGTTGGTCTTTCATAGGAGATGTGATCTGTAATGCCTGAAGTACAACCTGCAATTTAATCTCTACTCACTGATATAATTTTCAGTGTGAAGCTGTTAATTACACACAAGGAATTGCGTATACTGCTTATACCAATGGAAAATATTTCAATTATGCAGCAGTGTGTCTGAGATACTAAAATGTTTTGGATTTCTTTCATGTTTACAAGCATTTCATGTTCAAAGGAATGTGCTGTCTTTCATATGTGTTGCTAATTTGCATTAATCCTCTTCATTATTTTGGATTAATTAGAATTTTAGCATTCCAAGTATATCTACAATTAGTGTGAAAATAGCTTCGTATGAATATTAACATTCCTTCCTGTGAAATAGTAGCTATATTCCCAGCTGAAAATGGTGGAATTTCACCCATATTATATCGCAAACGAAGGATGAGAAGCAAAGGGCAATGGGTAATAAAATGTTTCTGGGAAGGTTTATTTCGATTTACATGAAACAGAAGAAAAAAATTACGTCGTAAGAGGTAGAGAGGGTTCTATAAATTCTATATATAAGCATGTATTTCCTCGGAAATACATGTTTGAGGTCCCCTAATAAGGAAATAATTTTTAAAAAAATGCCTGCACCTGTAAGAGTGTGTTTATAGATTTTATGAACAACATAACAAATCGAAATGCCCAATAAACGCATACTTGGTATTGTGTTCAGCATTTTCCAAAAATGCGACATGCAGAGTTTCAAGAAAACCCCCCACCCCAAACGACCTTTAACGTGGAAGAGTTCACAGCGTTTTCAATTTTGTGGTAAATAGCTGTGTTGATTTTGATCGAAACACCATATGTTTGGAGAGACGCTGTAAAGTTCTCTTACTTTGGAAAGATTTTGTTTGATTTTATATAATTGGTGAATCCTTGTACGTACAAAAACGTACTGAACAAAAAGGGCTCTTTAAAACGCATTTATTTAAAATAAAAGGTTTTCATCAGTTATTTTGAAGATATACGTTAATTCTATTGTATGTTTCAATACTTTCTCATTTTTAAGCGCTATCGCTTATCAGATATTTCTTGCTATGTCGTAAAATTCGTAATCAATTTCAAACCACGTATAATGAACAACTTTTAACGATCTTGGCAATTTATTTGGTTTCCTCTATTTCCTTTGTACCCACAACGTAATTCAGGATAAAATTAATTCACTTTTATAATTCCTTTTATTCTCTGGAGTTATACTCGAGGATTTTACTTGTGAAACAACTCATTCTGTTGGTTATTTAATGCTGAGTTTTTAATAACTTTTAACTTGAAGCACACCCACATTTACTTCTACAACCATACTTCCGTACTCTGTGAAGGGTAGGCATAGGTTCTAGTTGAAGAAGAATTTTTCCTCCCCGCCCAGGAATCAAACCCGCAGCCTCTTCTTGGCTTTCTAACCTATATACGGTAAGATGACTGATTTTGACGGAATTTGTTTCAAATTTTACACTTATTGTAAAAATAGCACAAAATTGTGATTTCAGTTCAAGGAACAGTCAATTGATCTGACATAACTATATTTTTACAAATATATTGACAATTTGAAGCTTAAATCAATGTCGCCCTATTTTAGGGTAATGGAATATTCAAGCTGTTTATATATGCGTTAATTAATTTACTAACACAATTACCGAACATGCTCAATTTCAATATTCTGCTTAATTGCATTACTACCTCTCTTCAACATTACTGGTATGACATATTTCTGCCACTAATACATTCGTAAACATATTGAAGTAAGTTTAAAAACATAATTTTGGTGGAAGGCATATAAATAATTCTGAGTAATTTAAATCTTACGAAGACATTAAGGATAAAGGTAAAGGACTTACACTGAGAACACCTTCCGCACTGCGTCTACGCCGATCTATTGTGTCTAACAGTCCCCAGGAGGCCGGGATGAAATGAAGGAGCCGCAGAGTGCCACAGGGCTGCAGTTAGACGTGGTACAAAGACGCCCAGAAATCCCTAACATGTGCGCAGATCTCTTCAACTCGAATGCGAGCAGCACACGTTGCCGTGGCGCCATCCTGCTCGGTAAAAAGCAGGTTGTGGTAAACTACATTTAAATTAATAGGTGTGTGATTAACTCAATACTATATGGGATACTAAGCATTTAACACGAAATACGGCTGTTTACAGTAAAATTATTTTCATTCTTTTATTTGATTCTAGTTTAGTGTAGAGAAAAATGAATCCTTTGGAATTCATTTATTTTGTTTATGAATAAAGTATTTTAATATATTTGCTACGTCAATTCAAATTATATGTGCATTTCGGTTTATTTAACTTACGCAATGGGGGAATCTCTAAATTCTGCAGTTTTTCTGCTAATGCTTCTATGTTTTCTTCATTTTAAATTGCAAATCATTCTGATACTGTTTTAAATGTTATGTGATTTCTTTATTCGTTTTTTGAGAAAGAGATAATTTTAATTACTTTTATTAATCACGTGTTTCACTTGATGAAAAAGCTATATATTTGAAAAAAAAAAAAAAGAATCTACTCATTCATTATCTAAATACTACTCGTAAAACGTAAAACTTGTTTATTGTAAATTTGTCTTATTCTGGTTGTTCCAGAAAAAAAATTATTAAACTTCTATTTTGGACAAATTATCTGTGGTCAAATTAATTGAGGTATGTTTCAAAGAAGCTCAAAATTGTAGTAAAATTGCATACCAGTGTTTTTAAATTGTTTAAATATTTGAACAAGGTTGTTTGTGAATTCTGTATTCTGGAACTTTTATTTTGTAGAAACATCTATCAAAATGCACTCAAATAATTTATTCAAGGCATTATACTCTGTTATCGTAAATATTTACACTATCAGGCAAGGACAGAAAGCAAATAGGCAATTGAAACTATAAGTTCTAAGTAATATATTAATTCTTTGAAAGCTTTTACATATTTCAAATGTACATGCCCTTAAACCAGCAGCTTTTCAAAGATAGCTGCATTTTTACACAACGTTTTTAACAATTTTTAATGAATTTTGTTCAGTAATGGCAGAAAGAACCAACATGTGCCCCATGACCATATTGTGACTCCGGCAAAGAGGTGCTCAAGATAAAGGTGCTTAACACCACTCTTTGTAAATACGCGGCCCGATGACAATGGAGCGGTCAGAACAAAGGCGACTATGAGCGCGCCAAAACAAAGCGATTCCGGACTGCTCAGGAAACTTTCAACTGTCATCTTGTTTAAGAGAAGTTTCTCGAGAAATAGTTTATTTTCCAGAGAATTTGCCGTAATTCGCCTGGTCTATATAAGCCTGTTGGAACGGCGAGAGATCCCAGTGTTTGAAGCTAGCATTTAAGTATGTTACATAGTGTGGAGAAAGTTTGAGTTTAGACAATTAATCGTGGTGTAGGAGTTGTTTATTGTGTGAATCAGTTTTTATGAGACAGAGAGAGAGAGAGAGGGGGAGAGAGAGAGAAAGGGAGAGTATTAGTGAAGTGTGTCAAACTGAGGTTCAGACAGGAGGCTGTGAGTTGCAACGTCACGATGAATTGTATATTTTCTTAGAAAAGAGACCTGTGTTTTTGTGATTCAGTTTTAGAAGAGAAATGAAGTGACAGCAAAAGTAACTGGACTTGTCATTTGTCACACTGGTGTCAAGAGTGGAATTCGTCACCTATGCATGTTCTATCCTAACGATGACGCCCCCTAAGAATGTTAAGTTCAAACAAACTCGCTTGTCTTTACATCACTGGCTTACTGGTACCCACAATACTTGAGCTTTGTATGGAATCACAGTCTTTAAGTAATCAGAACTGAAATTAAAATCCGTCAAAGTAACTAACAAAGAGTAGCAATTCTGAATCCAGGAGGCGGGATTCCTAAGGAAGGCAGCTGGGTCCATTTAGTAGCAGTGGATTATAAGAAGCAATATTAAAAGCGATTTTGGAGCAATAAGGGGATAGCTTGGCTGTGCCGTAGCTAAGAAAAATCGATACTCGATGCAGCAGTAGTTTTACTGAACATATTGGATATAGCTTTATTACCTTCTGAAGGAAGGCTGCTTATAACCCTCTCCACCTCTTTTTCCTCCCCCCTTATTCTTGGTTAAAGAGAGACACGCAATCCGCCTCATACCTCCTGCCTTCTGATGAGCTTCGCCTCCTTCCAATTTTCCGGTACGCGAAGCACCTGAGAGGAGAGAATGGGCCCTCCGAGTTAACTTCTAGCGGCCGGTCTTAAATACTTGTCTGGCCATTATTCCTCCCTTCTGCTTTATTCCATGGAAAGATTACATTTAGAAACCACTGAAGTTTTATGCAAACCCATCCCGTAATGATAGACTGTTACTATTCTCACAACGCAGAATCAGAGTGGTAAAGTTGGAGAAAAGTGTTCACTGTTCGTCGCATGAGAGTGTTGCTTTAGCCAAGACAGCCTCTTCTCATTATTATGGTCCAAGGGCATCATTTATTAAAGAGGTACCTAACACAAAACCGACATCAAAGGCACCAGTGATAATTCAGGGAATGGCCCGGGGGAAAAATTCCCCCGGGAGTTAAAAAGTTGTTGTTTTCTAGTGCCTTGCATCTGGCAATGAAGCCATTATCATTCGTGCTTTCCAATACTTTTGAACTGTAGTTTCTTCTGATCTTAATGCTTCACAGGTCTTCAAGTGGTCTTCGTTCATTTCTGCTGGATCGTTACACAGGACACATATTGGTGAAGCTGAGATACCTATTCTGTAGAGTTGACTTGCTAAGCAGTCGTGATTTGTCAATAGTCGGAAGGCTGCAACCGCTGTTTTCCTCTCTGTGGGATTATATCTGGGTTGGAAAGTAGTGTAATCCATTTTTAATCTTTGGCATTTGTTTCTGTTTCTTGTAGGTATGAATGAGAACATTTTTTTAATGATCAAGCGTTTTATTGAGGAATATGAGAAATTGAATTTAGACTTTTGTTTTATTTACAAGTGAGTCTGCAGCTTCATTCCCCATGACTCCACAGTGTGCTGGAATCCATTGGAGATGAACAGTCTTAACTTTTTGGAGTTGTGTTAACATTTTGTAGGATTCTCTAATTTTTGTTGACTTCTTTATAGTATTTGAACATATTCCCTGAGTTGAAGCTTTAGAATCTGAAAGAATTACTGCCTTGTTAAATTTATTTAAGGGAAGATTTAATAATAATTGTCGGAGAGCAATTCTCCCGCCCCTACCCCGTCAAGCTTAATCCCCCCCCCCCCCCCGGAGGAAAGGGGCTGTATTCATCACTGAAGGGCACCTTGTAGTCTGTTAGGATAAAATGCATCTAACGATAACTTCGTATTTGCCATTCAAGGGCTCTAAACGCGTGACACCTGCGCAGAAACCAATTTTCACACTACTTAGAGGTAAGGTTTCTTTATCGAGAAATAAGGGCATATGGATCAATATTAGGTTGTAATCTTGTTCTGTTATTAATGCACTATATCAGCTTCTTTTCTTTTTCCTCCGTTCATCTTCCGCATTTGAATCTCTTATATGAGAACGAGGAACAATATGATATGAAAAATTTTTGACTGTTATTCTTCGTAACTAAGCGTCACCAAGAGAAGTGACAAGCGATATACGCCTCTCCGTTGTTTTAGAATTTGTAAGTCTCAGACATGCAGTCCAAAAGAGCTATGCATTTGGAACACTTACAATTTAAAAGAGAGATCCGTTTCTATTATGATAGTACAACGCTCCTAGAACACTGAATTAAAAACAGCAATATGTTATACAAATGAGCACACAACACAATAGCAATCTGTAGCCAAAAAGGTGCATGAAACCAAATTATGCTTCTACAAAATCAATAAATTAACAAATTCAACATGACAAATCGGGACGTGGTCACTGCCACAGACGTCAAAGCGGCACATAAATAGAGAAAAATAAAATACATCTAAAAGTCGTCACAAAATTGAGTTTAGATTTCGTGTCCAATTGCAATAATACGATGGCGATAGAAGCAGAAGAAAAATGCCAGTTTTTCAAGGTACTTTACTAAACACTACATCGGAGTGATAAGCCTTAATGCAACTTCTGTTCTAAACGACAGCTTTAAGAAGGCCCGTTGCTATTCACGGTATGTCATTTGCCTGGGCCTGAGACGAGCGTTTTCTAACATTAGCTCCGACTCTAAAAATGACAGAGTGGCGCAGTATAACAAATTACCCGCCATCCCTCCTTCCTTATAAAAATTGGCAAGCAGCAAAGGAGGCCAATTGTAGGCACTAGCGTTGTTTACCACGGCTCCTTCATATGAGAAACAGACCAACAGCGCTATAAAAAGGAAAAAAAAAAAAAAAAGAAAAAGAAAAAAAGGGGAATAAGCGCTGTCGACTTGCCAATATCCGTGCCCTGCCATACGCATGATTGTAGTAATACGCAGTGCTATTATCTTTAATATGCGGGACAGAGATACTTTAAATCCTCTAGTGTTCTTTCGCGATTCTGCAACGAGAATTACTGCGTGAATTTGAGATTATTTTTAAGAGGCTTTTGTAAGCTATATATTGCCACACACTAACCGAGCATCATCTGCATTCGAAACTAACGCTGCTAAAATATTTCATTTCATTTATCATTGGCTAGTGCTCCTGAGGACTAGAATGGGAGTTGACAAAAAGGGGGTACGCCCCTAGATTGGGTTACAATCCGAGTCTTCTGCAAGCATAAAGTATAAATTATTAAATCATATATCACTTAGAATGTATTAGTTCTTCCGGTCCTAAGGCTTGTAGAAATAGAGCTGAAAAATCAGTCTGAATTTAATTATTAAGGGGAGACAACTGTAAGGGTTAAAATGTGCAATTTTAAGGTGTTTAGTATCTTAACTCTAGATTTTTATACCGACAATAATTGTTGACCAAGTCATTAAAGCACGGACTCGTGAATGAGAAGTTCTCGGTTCTAACCCCGTCAGGATCGTCGAGATTTTACCAGGTTTTCCTTTGTCCGCAAAATGCGAATTTTAATTAAATCAGAAGGTGTAATTCATTCCTGAACAATCTCAAAACTGGAAAATGCCGCAAAGGTATCCTAAATTTATTTTTTAAAAATTTCATTCCCAAATTATCTTCTCAATCATTAATTCATGCTTACCTTAATTAACAGGATGACGTAAAAACGAGTTTTAAGATTGTGTATAAAAAACATTATAAAAGTGAATTATTTTAAAAAAGAGGGGAAAAGAGAAAGAAGTCAAGACTTCCGTAGGTGAAAAATAACAGAAAAGTTTGCATGTCTCTTTCTAAACTTAATTTATGACTATTTCCTGACAAATTAGCAGCAGTATTTAATCCTAACCTATGGTATTAAAATAACCAAAATGAAAAATCTGAAGTATTGTACTCACATGACTTTCTCTGCTCTTGTACTAACCGTTCTTACAAACTCTTATTCCCATATCATGTTAGTTGAGATAAACATTTGCAGAAATTAATCTTATTGCTTATTTCCTTATAGGTACAAGGGGACTTTGGGAATACAGTAGGCTTTGAGCGATAGTCAAATGTTTTAAAGCTTTGAAATTCCGTTCTCTTTGCACATCTAAGATACAAAAATGAATAACGATCTTTAATTTGACGAAAGTTTAAGTATTGCAAAACTCGCACAAATAACAAGGAATATCTGTGAAATGGTCACTCTGCAAAAACAAATTTATTTGGACATAAGTTGTGTATTTTAGCAATACCTAAATTTTTTGTACAGTAAGATTTGGTCTATCTCTTAAGTTTACCAGCTGTGGAAATCATCCAGAGTAACTAGCACAACATACGCTATAGCCAGAACATTCAAAATATGCATTTCATTTACCGTAAAAGTATCTCAAACATTTTAATTAAAATCGTTAGAACCATTTTCGAGAAAATTAAGATTTTCGAAACATTTTCCATGTAAAGGGTACTTTAGGATGGAGGAATTTTCTTAAAAATCGTCGTCACATCTTTAAAAGATATTAAAATTAAATACAAAGTTTAGTTTTTAACCGATTTTTTGTTTTTGAGTTATGCTGCCCACAGACTGATACACATACACGGACCTGTTTTATAGAAATGCTTTCGTTGTATTCAAGGTGTCTCAAAATATATATTCGTATTTCCGATGAAATCTGGACATCGCGTTTTTGGCTGGAATACATTACTTCCTTTACTTTATTATACGTAGTAGAGAAAGTAAAAATATGTGCAAATGAGCGATGCTCATCCTTTTATTGTAAAAACTCTACTTATTTTGAACGACTTATAGTTGTGATATATTTTGCAAAACTAGGATACCAGTAGACAGCGCCGTGGCTGACTGGTTAACCACCCAGGTTCAAGGTTCAATCCCAGAGGATCGCATATGAGATTTTTTTGGACGAAGCGGCATCTGAGAGGGTTTTCTCGGCATTCTCCGCGCCCTAGTCTCTCACGTAGAAATCCCAGGGGGTGTAAGTCCTGAAACGACCAAGTAAATAGTGAATGTTCATTTGTGTTCATGAAGTACTGAATGGGTGTACCAACAGCGGTAATTAAGCCACTGTGTCAACCTGCCTATTAGAAAGTAGACACTCATTTGGACCAGTAACTTATTAAATAGCTATGCAACATGATAAATGGAGAAATCATGTGCTTAATGTTACGACATCTGGCTTGGCGCAGAACAATGAACGGTTGGGGTCAAGCTACTTCACATGACCTGCCGGGTCGGCGAACCGGCGAAGACCTTAAAGGTTAGGTAGCCTCGCGCGTCTGCTGTGTGAACGTGACTGTTAACAATCGAAGTTGCAGAAGCAAAGGGGTCAAGGATGTTCGCGAGACTTCTAGCTGAGTTATTTTCGGTGTGTGTGTGTGTGTGTGTGTGTGTGTGTGTGTGAGTGTGTGTGTGTATGTGTGTGTGGAAATCGAGAAGTCCGTGTGACGTCATCCCCAGTATATAAGGAGATCAGCGGAGTGAGTTTGAGAGTTAGAGCTACTGACATGAGTCGGTCAGTGTGTCAGTGAATGTGAGCCAAGGTCATTGTTTCAGTGAATGTGAGTCAGTTGTGCATATGTGTGTCGTCGTGACATTTACATCGACAGTAGATCGGGTGTCGAGTACGCCGTAGTAGTGTATGAGAGACACTGAAAGTGAAGAAAGACATTGAAATGACTGAGCAAGGTTATAATAGGAATAGTTGTGAGTTAAGATAGCTCGAAGGACTGTAGATTGTGTATTTGTGGTAAAAATTTGGGAATCAAAGTGATAGAAAAGTAAGGGACTGCGCTTTGTTACAAGATGGCACCGCGACCGTGAAACCGGTTGCCGGTGGCTGGGGGTGGGGACTGGCGCGCGCCAGCTTAACCTTCTACCTGCCGGGCTGGACCGGTCCCCTTGACAGACAATAGCCGACCAACACGATGTCCAGTGTGTGCCGACGTTGCGACCCGAAATAGTTCCTTTGCGTAGGGTCCAGAGACTTTATCTTCGAGAAAGTTCTGCTGTGGACCGGGTACTATAGAATAAGGGCTCGCTCATGCCCAGGGGACAGCTAAGGAATGAGACAGGCAGTTAAACGTTTACGAAGCGTTTAGTGGACAGCGACTGTGAACCGTGCCGAGTACAGTTCAGTTGAGTTGTGATGCGGTAGTAACAGTGATGACTCGATTCGACGGATAAGTTCTGTTACTTTTGAGTTTGTGCAATAGTAACTTAAGTGTAACGTTAGCGCTAGGCCAGCCGATTAAAAGGTAAATAAATTGTGATTAGCACTAAATGCTATGTTCTCATTTGCTACAATATATGTCAAATTTTCATCTTGAAAATTCCCTGTTATTTCTCGCGTGTTGAACATTGGTCTCGTCTTCTCTTACCTGGTTTTAGGCAGACGTGGATAATGACTTAGCACCGCACGCAGAGAACGCATCAGGAAGCTGATGGCACACGCGTTTCTCCTTTAGCTAACGATTAACATGAAGGGGAAGTTATCCTCATCCTAAATGATGGGAGATGAGTTGATGATCCCCAGCTTCCGGGTAAGTACCACGTGCCATACAGGGACAGCCAGCCATAAAGTCGAGCACACGTCCGCGGTGCCTTAGGGAGTCTTCCGTCTTCTGCTGTAGACCTCATTAACATCATCAGTGGTCCGTTTTCCTTTGCCTCTTTCGCATCTCTGCATATTGCCCGAAAAGAAGGGTGAAGTCGTAGGGCACAGTATTATCTCGTAAGAGAAGTACTTGTTAGCAGAATTGATTATTGGCTCGTGATGCCATTAGGCAATGTAAAATATTGCAAAAATTCAAATAAATTAATATAGTGTTATACGAGTACACCTTTATCTGCTTATAACCAGCAAACTTTCTATTCAAGGAACATCGCAAGAAATCCAGTCTCTCCCGTTCTTTCCTTGTTTTCTCTTTCCTTCATCTCCACATAAGATCTGTTAGTTCTTTCTATACCTTCCTCGGCCATACTTTAGGTAGCAATGTAAACACCAGCTCGCGTTTGAGTAACCCTTCAATTTTCATGTCAGCGGGCGTGAATGAAAATATAGTCCGTTACCTAACATGGAAAATGGCGTTAAATTTAAAATAATTACAAGAATTATTTACAAAAAGCACTTCGAAACGCTTCTACAAGAATAAATGGAAACATGAATATGCAAATTCATTGTTATAACACATTTAACTGCGATACGAAATGCATTTGCACGCACCCATATAAGAAAGCGAATGAACACGACATACAGTTTATCCAAAATGGCATCTATGAAGTATGTAACACATCGCCAAGGAGAACCATTACGATTTAGTAAAAAGTGAATTATTTTAAATAAATTTACAAAATATTGTAAGAAACACCCAACACCATAATAGTGTTATTCTTTATTTTACATAGAGTAGAATATATCCGTTTCTTCACTTCTTTCTATAGCTATAGGCAAAAGCCGTTAGATTGCAATACGAAGTGCAAAAGCCAGTTGCCACTCACGTAATGATGAGGTACATGTTAAGTCACGCCTTCTGCTGATCATAGTGCTCCGGAGAAATGCAATTTTGCGCTTTGTTTACATTGCTACCTAAAGCAAGGATGGTACGTTTCTTAATAAACTGTTTCTTTCTATCAAATAGCAATGCCCAGTTCAGTTTCATCAATGTTTTCTATTTTGAAACATTGAATTACGTATTCTGTCTGGAATTTGATAGATTTTGTTCTTCTCTCTGTTTATATCTCAATTGCTTCGTCACAACATGGAATAGTGTTCTGTGTGATGTGGTGTGACCTCATTAAACTATAAACCACTTCATCCATCGACTGGGAAGATAAATATAAGAAAGGCTATCCATAAACAAAGGAAGGTGCATTGGGCGGGAAGATTTTTAACGATGCATTACAACACAAAGCATTGATTTTATACTCCTATGGGCATAATTCCACGCATTTGTGTGTAAGCGTATATAAAACCAGTCCATGAAATTTTAGATCTATATGTATTTTCTAAAAACTTGAAGCACTAGAAGTGCATGGTCAAAAAGATTGTAACATCATGCAAAGTCCAGTATGTCACTCGCCCTGATTTCCGGAAAGAATTACAGAGTTCTCATCCTGTTGAAAGTTTCCGGCGCTTCAGGTGCAGGATTAATTTAATGAACCGGAACAACTGGATATTTACCCCTCCCACTGCACGTATGTAGGTACAGAGTAAGCTCATTTGTTTTCAACCCTGCCTGTTATTGACAGAACAAGAGCATATTATTCTAGTTTTCGCTCGAGTGGCGTAATCGGCAGAATAGGGGCTAACGGCATGATATTAACCAAACACGGTGCAACTTAACAAAAGGCAAATTGTGTAACCGTTGCTACATTATGATTTGTAACGTGGCTCGTGCAATGAAGTCAATTATAGTTTACTACTGCTAAATTTTATAGAATATAATTACATTACACAGTTAAGAGAGGATGGTTGTAACAGTGTTTTCTCACTGCAGCAGATACAACACTCTGTAACTGCAAGAAAATAGAATTGTGCAGATTGGAACTGGTATTCTGAAAAATGAAAGAAAATGGAGAATGTGGAATTGCAAACAATATCAACAAAACTTTAAAAGTGTGTTGTTATAAATATAGGAGATTACTTAGGGGAGATATGAGAGAAATCTTATGGTTTACATTCACATGACTTTCTCTACCTAATATGATTTATTCTTATATAAATAAAGATACAGAAGATAAAGAAACAGGCCCCATTGGGCAAGGGCTTTTTGCAGCTTGTGGAGCCATCTCTATGGAATTCACAGAGTGAGCTAGTTTCTGTTAATTTTCCTTCTTGAATTAATTGGCGGCTGGTCCCGTAGCGCAGTTAGTAGAGCACATGCCTGCTGTGCAAGGGATCCCGGGTTCGATTGCCGGTAGGGGGTAGAATTTTTTTTATCCAGACAGGATTATTCCTCATCCTTCCCTGAGTCTGGAAGTATAATAGCACCCGTCCCAGGTCACCGGTAGTACCCCCTCGCCTGATGCCAGCTTACCCCAGAGCAGAGCTGTGCGGCGTGTTGCAGGTTTACTCGCGCAAGGCGGTGAGCCTGCCGTCTCACACTGTCTCACACATTGATCTATATGCTCTTAAGTCCTGGATTTTCAAGATTGCTTTTTATCTTACGATAATAAAATCAAGTACTGATTTTAATTTCAAGGTATTCTGGTGCCACGCAAACGCATGGATGTCTTTGTATTTGAAAAAAACGTTTAAAATGTTTAATGAACTTTGTTCACATAGATCAGTTAGTCTTTCCCCATCATCGTTAGAGATAACCTCGCCAAATGAGCCTACAACTGCATTATTCATATTTTTCCCAATTGATAGATTGAAATCACTTGTCATAATTATATCTCTTGAGTTTCCAATTTCAGCAAAAATTCCGTTTAGTTTAATCCCAAATTCGTCTTCCTTCTATCTGTTTTCATCCTAAGCTTATATATAACTAAATCCCAGCGCAACAGCCAATGAAGGGACAAGGCTTGCCACCCAGCCCCTGCGTCCCCCACCTCTGCCCACTATAGGCGTCATTGGTGGGCTGCAGTACTAGAGGGTGAGACGTGGTCAGCGCCCCTTGCCCTATCGGCAAGTCGCTACTTGTCCACCAAATGGATCCTCAGTTGGTCCCCCCGGGACCTAACGAGGCTGACTGCACCCCGTGCCTAACCTCCCAGCGGGGGAAAAATCCCCATGCTGGTACCGGGGATCGAACCCGGATCCTCCGCGCTAGAGATTCTACCAACTGCGCTACGGAGGCGGTCATATACACACACACTCGTCTTCTGGCTCTTTTATCTTTCGACACTACACTATAAAAGTGCAGATATGGACCTTTTATTTCTATTCCAGTTCCTTTTTTTGGTAGCTTCTGTCAGAATTACTATGTCTTGTTTTGTTGTTTTCAGAGTGTTGACAATTTCCTCTAATTTATTGTTTATTCCTTGTGTATTCCATGTTACAATGAGAATCGTCCGTTTGCTTAGCTATTTTCATCTTTTGTTGTAACTACCCGACTTTTCTTTAATGCGTTCTTTTAACAAATTAGAGTTTTTCTGATAACTGGGGAGCTGCCCGTTGTGTCAACCTTCAACCTAAAGGATCAGGTAATTTTTGCATCAAGGGTTTCTTTAGTTAGCCTTTTTACGAGCCAACGCCTAACTGGAAGGCAGCAGTGTCTGTAACCTGCTTTTTAACGAGGTTTTTACTCTCTCCCTCCCCCTTGTTCTACCTGGTTTGGGACAGGCTTCGGCGGGTTTATTATTATTGTTATTATTATTATAATTATAATTATTATTATTGTTATTGTTATTTAATAAGGGGGCAGCATTTACCATCACCATTTTATAAGACCGTCTTAATGTAAGGATATTTATAGTATCAGAAGTCCTCTATTTCCTTTCATTTTTCTGAACATTCAATCATAACTAAAAGAGGAATTTCGAGCAATATTTGTTGTCCCTGCTAAAACAACTAACAATGAAATCAAACATAATTCATAATGATTTATTATACAATATATGTAACTATGAAGTTATGAAGCTATGGTAAAACAAATAATTATTTTCCAATGTAACAGTTTAAGGCGCTTGCTTCTAAGAGTAGATATCACAGCGTGATGTTCCGCAAGTAGTTCTTTAACAACCTGAACACGAGGAAGGTCATCTTCCGCAGGAGGAGCTGTGGTAAGTGTTTCGTGGGGAGGGAAGAGGAAGCGGAAGGTTGCGGATCGTTATGCACCCGGCTAGTACAACTGTTTTCGCATATATTTCCATCCAGGGGGGTCCTTGGCGACGGTCGGCACAGAATGAAATGTGGTAGTAATTTGGGCGGGCAATAGGAGTGGGACAACCCCAATCACCTCAAGATTACTCCTCTTCAGCAGCTGTTGCGATCCCAAATTTATGTCCCTTGCACAAGCCATCTTGCTTCTTCGCATGTGTTGTTCTTGTTTTCTCTTATTTTGCTGTTTTATTGGGCGTTTAGAAATTGTAATTTGATGTTTATTAGTTCTGTTGTCATTTTCATAGCCTATAGGTCCCAAATGACCGCCTGTGGTGGGCAGAGGTGGGGGACACAGCGGCTGGATGGAAGGCCTTAGCCCAGATAGGGCTGTTGCGCCGTGGGGTTAGGGTTAGTCATAGGTGCCAAATGAATGCAAATATTGTTCGAAAACGAGTTTAGAAGAAGTAGATGGCATACTGTTACGTCTAGTCCTGCTAGCCTCCAAATTCCACATTATTAGAGATGAATCCTGGCATTATTCAATAGGTGCAAATTCTATGCAGTTCAGACCTGTAAAACAAGGGACCTAGCTGGCACATGGAATTGGCAGGTCAATTTATACATGTTCTTGTAGGAAAAAGCCGAACCGAAATAGAACCGAAAGAAGGTAATAACAAGTTGTTGGCAGCTATATCCTTTATTGGACATATACAACATTATGATATTCATGGAGGTATAACTTGAGTGTAGTCAGAAATTATAATAATGACAATAATAATAGTAATGATAGTAATAATAATAGTAATAAAACTGACTTGTATCATAATGAAAGGGAAAGGTTGGTATTTTATATCTCTAATCTACCTTTGGTATATAGATGAAGTGTGCTACAGTGCTTTAACTTCTTTGGACATATCGTGGCTTTGACTTTAAAAAAGCATCTTACTGATGGTTGGGAAAGGATTTTATTGCGCCCAGAAGTTATATAACATTTCATCAGAACTAAAAGTTTTTAGGTGCGCGCGCGCCCTCGGCGTGTCAGTTTCTGACAAGTCGGATAGTACAAGCTACAGATCACGTTAAAGTAGATAGTTGTGTTAAAATAATTTGTTTCTTGTGTCATTAACCGTTTTCATGGTAGCGCTTACTATTGGTTTTAATCTTAAACGTGTATCTCATTCATTTGTTGAAGCGCTAAGCAACATTTGATTATTTGATTAGAGGATTTGAGGTATTGCAAGCCGTTTTCTGAACACTTGGCTAACTCTTCTGTCTTGTTTCTCGGTTGTAATTATAATATATGTAAAGAATTCTAAGAAAATATTTCCCTTACATCTATAAATGCCTCTAGTGCTTATCTATGAAGCATGGCATGTATTTAACCTCTTATTTTCGACTTTAGCATTTACACTCGCATACACACAAGTACCTACAAGCAAATGGGCAACTTTTAAAACCCTTTCTCTAACTTATTTTATCTTCTTATTCAAGTTAGTGAGCCCCAAACCACGTTTTCAATGAATTCTTGGTTTCGAAATTTTTGTTAGAAGAATTTAGTTAAGACAAGGAAAAAATCAAAGATCAAAATACTGGTACGAACCTCTTCTCGCAGTGCCAAAAGCGAGGTCAGATTCGCGATATGTAATAAATGATGCGCTGCCGAGTAACACATCATGGTAGCTCAAACAGTAAGAGCATAACCGTGTTGTTGCCCACACATACTTAGTGTGCAAGAATACTTACTAAAACACAACAATCTCAGAAAATGATTTGAGAATACAGTGAAATATACTTTTATTTCGAATAAAACAACAATAATGTGTGCCATATTAAAAAACGAACTTCTGTGAGATATTAATAAAACTATCTTCTTTACTTTCCCGTTTATGGAGTGAATGAGTAAGGTTTAAGGGTCTGTCAACAACTAGGTAATGTAGTTAACCTTACTGTTTGCATATCACGTATTACGTCCTCTACCTATGGGCATAACGAGGTAGTCTACATACCGCAGGGGTGGCGCTACTGCTTACCAAGCGGGAGAGCCGGGTTCGATTCCCGGTACCGGTGTGAGGATTTTCTCTCACTGGAAGACTTGGTCTGGAGTGCACTCAGCCTCGTTAGATCCTCCCTGAGGGGCCAATTGAGTAGCTACTTGATTGAGAAGTAGCGGCCCTGGTTGTGTTGACCGTACAACATGGAGGGATTGGGGCGCTGAACCCGAACCACCCCCCAGTACTCTACTTCATGACGCCTGTGATGAGCGGAGCCGGGCCTTGGTCCGAAAGGGTTGTTGAACCTTCGCTTATTATGAACTTATGGTATAACAGTATTCGAAGGAGTTATGTTTACAAATAAATTCAGTACCTATATCAGACTGAAAAATGAAATGCCATAGCCGGGATTTGAACCATGTTAAGTATATGTATGCTCATTCATATTGTGATGCAGAAGCCATGGTACAAGCGGGCAATTGAAGAGATCAACAAAGATAAGTAGCGTGCTCGCCCAGCATAAACACTGGAAGTTCGGTTTTGAGATAACCTGGAAGTTTTCCCTCCTTTTTTCCTCTAGAATGTTCTGGAACTTGAAGAAAGACTGCATAAGGGAGCGCTCTCGCGTGGGAATAGGTAGTAGTAGGTAAGTTAGTGGGTGTGTTGCTGGTACGACGAGAAGTCCTATTCTTCGAGCGAGTTTATGTGGACTGCTGTGAATGTTGCTGCTGCAGGAGAGATTGGAGAAGTCTCTTATACGGAAGATCAGCGAAGCGCTGCACAGAAGCTGTATTACTACGGACAGTGCCCTTTAGTGGAGGTTTTCAGTTATGATCTTGACCGGAAATTCTGTGACAAGCCACACGGAATACCAATGTATACCCAACGGTACCCGTACAGCATGTATGCTATTGAGTATATTTGGGACACACTCTTGAGGAGGGTCCGCCAAAGAGGATATGTACCTATCTAAAGAAGAAATGCACCTGAAAACATAAATGAACTTCAAGCTATTCTGGAAGGAGAATGGGAAACTATCCTCCAAGAAGAAATTGTAAGAAGAATCAGGGCATACTACGTCGCCTAGAAGATGTCCTTAGAGCTAGGGGTGGTAACATGTGCTACTGAAATCACAAGACTCAAAAAATTCTTAACATAATACAGAACACTTGTTTGCCATAGTTTGTTTTGTGCCGTGTCGTAAATTATTAATAAATCCAATGTGTTTT
The DNA here is from genome assembly GCA_030765045.1 of Tenodera sinensis. Taxonomy (NCBI): domain Eukaryota; kingdom Metazoa; phylum Arthropoda; class Insecta; order Mantodea; family Mantidae; genus Tenodera; species Tenodera sinensis. The sequence goes on from CM060971.1 coordinate 74,285,771, forward strand.
GTTCTGTTAATGTAATGAATGTTTCACACACTTAGCTTTTCCAGTCGTTTGTGACAGTCTTAAAATGTAAAACGTAGTGTCCGGAATTTTCTTGCACACCAGTTTAGCACTAAGCAACATGGTTTTTGTGTCTGCGAGTGCTGGTTTGCTTCATTTAAGTCTCTGTTCTATTCGTTTCCAATAATAAAGGCAGCAGAAGATGTCTCGATTCGCTTTCCTTCGAACAAGCTAAATGATAGCAGTCCTTAAGTGAGAGTTGCCTTAGGGTTCCTGGCCAGTGCCTTGCGCACAATTGGGTAACATCTCTAGCTATTTTCCCCTTTAGAACCAGTTGCCTTGTGATAAGATTTTTATTGGCGTCCGAAGCGCTGAATAGTTTCCTCTTAGAGGCGGCATTGGCCACCACGCCCAGTGTGCCTGTGCATTTGTGTGTGTGTGTGTGTGTGTGTGTGTGTGTGTGTGTGTGTGTGTGTGTGTGTGTGTGTGTGTGTGTGTGTGTGTGTGTGTGTAATATTTTCAATCTGTCGGTCGGTTGGTCGGCAGAAAATAACGTTGTTTTGCTTTATTTTTCTCCATCCCTATTGCCAGAAGCGTTATCAGTCCAAGCACCGCATGGCACACAAGTGGTCTGTGTTTATCATAACAGAGCACAGTTTGCGGCTGCAAATAAAACTCCACCAGCATCCTCGCTTTGGACCTGGCTGACGATTTTCATGTCTCCCAAAGGTGTTACATCAACCTCCGTGCGCTTTTTGTTAGATTATCATTTTGCCACCCACTGGGGAAAAATTATTTGTAGTGAAATGTATAATTATTTTCGCTTTCCCTTGAATGATATCCTACAAACATGTAAACATTTACTTTTCAGTATTTTTACTTTCTTCTTTGTAAGTAGAGCAGGTACAACAATACGCCAAAACATTCGATTCCGGCGTTTTACGTATTTTGAGACCCCTGCATAAAAAATAGAAAATGCGATCTCTCAATTTTTCTGCCTCTATTTGTGTGTGTGTGTGTGTGTGTGTGTGTGTGTGTGTGTGTGTGTGTGTGTGTTTGCCTAACCCAAAAACGTAAGTATTGTGGCGGGAGCGCGGCGCACAACAAAGGATGGCCGGGGCTAAGCTACTTCACACGACATACCAGTGCTTCAACTTCATGTATTTCGAGGGGTACAAGTATATTGTTAACAATAACAAATGCACAACAAACATGTTTGGTTTCCCAATGCCAATTCGGATGGTTTCTCGTGTATACGAATATGTCTGAACACTTTACTTGTAAGTAAGATTTTAGCCTAAATTTTGAGAATAAAATGTTTTCTAATAGATAAATAAGAAATTACCGTAATATGCACTCTCAAAGGTCCACGAAGTAATTCATGTTTCAGTAATGATAGTGCTTTTTGATTATATAAAATTGTTGCACAATGCTACTATCGAATATGTCAGAATTCATGTTATATTTTATTTTTGTCAAGTCATTTAAACGAAATAAAATTTTGACTTTATAGAGGCTTCAACTTTATGAATACATATTATTATAAGTACAGAACGAGCCTTCATACAGGGAACGAAATGTTGCGGAGTATGGACTATAGAAAGTGGGACGGGTCAAGCTGTCACATGATTACAGCACAGGGAAGACCAGGTACAGTCGAAGCTTGAACATTGTAGATGGCGCTGTTGTATAACTTACATTCAATGCTGTCAGCATTTGCAGTAAAATGTTCACTCCCAAATTCTTGGACAAGTTCAGTAATACGTGAATATTTGAAATTCGGGTGCTGGAGGCATTTTACTCTGTGTGTAGCTAGTGAACACATTCGAGAGACACTGTGCATGGTAGGCGGTGAGTCCAGTTGTGTTTTGTGCTGTCACTATACTCGCGAGATGACGTCACTCGCTACCCTTATAGTAGGTAACTTGCGATCACCTCATTTCGCGATAGCTGTATGAAGGTTTGAACCCTAATAATTATAGGTTTCAAAAGTAATTTGTATAAATTTAGGGCAGGGTACAGTCTGCATTACTTTAATATTTTACCTTTCCTTTTATTCCAGGTAAGAAATGACTTGTAAAATTATCATCTTTCCTGTTAGCTGGAACACTGTAAGTAGCATATAAAATTTTATGGTAGATATAGCTTGTTTTGTTAGTAATATAAAAGGAATGTATCAAGTCCCTCATAAGGAAACTTATCCTGAAATGAGGATGATAGAAGTGACGTAGTGTAAGGAGGCCACACCCAAAATATAAGTTCCCAGTTCTTGTTGCGAAGTACCGAAATCAAATATGGAATCATTCAGTGTCCACTTGCTGTGCAATCCAGATGCTCTGTCCTGCTAACAACTGGGTCCTTGGGCGTAACCTCCGCCTTTATTCAGCACACAATTAGCCAGAAACAGTTTATTATATTAAATGCCACGATACCTTCATTACATTTTTCATCTCTCCATTTTCAATGCTGAAATCTTTTTCTTCATTACATTTAAAAATGTTCAGTTGGTTTTCTTCACCTCATGACAATGTTCAAGTTTCAGTGTTTTACAGCCCCACACATTTTGTACAAACCGTTTGAGAATTCATGTTATACCTTATATTCCTTCCAACCATCTGAAGCTAGAACTACTACTTCTGCTACTTCGCCTTATATACTCGTATCAATAGTATCGTATTTTATTTTTCAATCCCTTATATCTCCTGTAATGCATATAGCAATAGCAGAAGTATTCTGTTCTGTCTGTCTTGTGGCACTACAGATCTTTGAGTGTAGCCTTGGCCTACCCCCGGCCGCTGGATCCCGCACCTCTGCCCATTATAGTCGTCATGAACGGTGTCGAGTGGGATGTGGTCAGCGTCCCGAGCCCTCCCGGCCAGTACATATGATCTTCGCAACCGTAGTCAAAAGCTCAATGTGGCTGGAACGCCAGAAACCCAGAAAAGAACATTCTTGCTTTCTCCACCACCTACATCGTCATCGTCATCGTCGTCATCGTCATCGTCATCGTCGTCGTCGTCATCATCGTCATCGTCGTCGTCGTCATCAATAAGTTTCGAGGACTAAGATTCTTGGCCTGTTCCGTTTCTGATTTGAAGTTGGATCCGGCTACATAGGCTTGCAAGTTGGGGTGTCCCCAGAGTGGGTACCGTCGGTGAGTAAGCTTAGTGTTGGAGTTGCTACCTTGAGGCCTCTTAACTTGCCTGTTTTCTTGTGGGAGTTTGCTTCTTAGCAAATGGGGTAGTTTTGAGGCTCTGAATACGCGCGTTCACCCTCTTCTGTTTGCTACTGTGGAACAGTACTGCCCAGGGATGATGCTACACGATGAGTAGAAAAGGTATTACATTAGACCCCAACATTTGTTTAGGGATTTCATAGCACAACTCAAAAACAAAAAGTGATAAACTACCAAAATTGGTACTTAAGTTCCACATCTTCCAAGCATACGACCGATGCTTTTCAAGAAAATCTCTCCACTCTGAACTACACTTTACAAGGAAAACTCAAGTATTTTATTTACTCAGACCTTAATAACAATTTTAATTAAAATATCATATGTCTAATATATTTTCATGATAAATGAAATGAATATATTAAATGTTCTGGGCATAGGCTATAAATTCCTCTTCGTTCTGGACTACATTTGCGTAACTGGTAAACTGTAAGATACAGAAAAATCATGTTATGCAGAAATGTAGATCTCGTAAACCACACAATTTATCCCAAGCAGGTACAAGTTTTTAGAGTTAACCATATCTTGTTATTGGTTTGAATTTTCCAATACCTATAATAAGCTCATTAAGCTTTTTCCCCTGGTGTAAAGAAAACGGAATTCCAAACCCAACACATAATGAGCAGCTCTTGAAAGATTTGATTATCTTTTTAAAGTCTACTGTATTCCCATTGTATCTACAAGAAAATGTGTATAATAAAAACATTTTTACAGATGTTTATCTTTATTAACATTAAATAGACGATCAAGCTTTCATAAGAATACGATTTGAAAACTAGGTTGAGAAAGGCATGTGGATATAGCACATTAAACTTGTTTTTCATATTTCCGCATTTCTCACAGCTGTCATTCATATCCAATAGGCTCTATTTTCTCGTACTAACAACATCTTCAGAAAACCGCGCCATTGCTACTACCATTCCATCCTTGTTCTTGAAGCGGTCTTTCACCAAAGTAACCTATTCCTGTTATTCTTTTCTCTTTTTTACACACCTGCTGTTCCAATCTAGAAGTCTCCACCCAATCAGGTTTATGCCAATGTACTCCATAGATTTCTTCCACCCCTCGATCTCAAGTGTATATTCGAGTTCCATAAATGACATGTACCTACATATCTTATATATAACCTTACAAGTTTCCATTTTCTGCTTTTTTCTTGCTTCCGAAGCGTTTTCTAAATTAATTTATGTTAACTGGAATATATAGTGAATAACAAAGCAGATAAGTTGGACAAAATCAGCTTAGTTACCTTTTACTTTCGTCAGTTTCGTTACCATTGGTATTGTGATACCTGTCATAATATCGCAGAGTATTTTTGTATGTACCGTTTTTCAACTTGAGTGCACTTTTAAACTTAAATGAATTTAAAGCATTGAAGCATATACAGGAATTGTTGCGATAAGTATTGCATGTATATGGGGCCTGCTTGATCTGTATCTGTTCAGTGATCTGATGGACCTTTAAAGTAGTCAAGGTTTATATACCATGAATTAAGAAATGAAGAATAACAAATAAGAAGAGCTGGTCAAATAACGATGTACATGGAGGTCGCCTTTTCCTGTGACCCTTTTTATTTTGTTGCATGTGTAGAAAAATTCGCTTTGACATTTTAATTTCCGCATGATACAATGGCATTTTGTAGAAGCATAATAAAGGAGCCTAAATCAGGTTATACTATGAAATGTAATACATTTCTAATTGCTTTATAAACATACTTTTAAATTTAATCATAAAACATATTTTTTTAATTTATGAGTAGCTTAAGCTGAACTCCATTTCAAGCCTCCATCTAAAAGACGTAGAACATCACATCCGCTTTGTCCCAGCAAAGGGCGAATTATATCGGCTGAAGAGAGGGAAATGAAATTCCTGAGATACATTACAAAGCCGAGCCGAAGGAATGAGAAATAATGACATGGAAATTCCTCAAAAAATGAAAAAAAGCGCTGAACCTCCTCATAATAACAGATCTCTCCTTAATCTTGAAGCGCCTATCACATTGATTCAGGGAAGATGAGATCTAATGGTGGGACCATAAATTGGTTTTATACCAATTTAAAACGTTTTCAATTAGATGTATGGAGATCGTAACCATATCTACGAAACAAAAGGGAATGATTCCTTTTAGAATAATGTTAGGTTGTAAATAACTAGATCAGATCATAAATAAGAGATTGTTTATAATTTAAACATACAATTGCAATAAATGAACCAGTATAAAAACAAATACAAATTCGGATATATAAAATATGGAGTATAATAATGGACAGATAAGAATAAGATACGTATGTATTATTTTAAAAGAAACAAACTATATCAACGTTGACTGCTTTTGTACTAATGTGATGGACTGGTTTTGTGTGGGTTTTCTAATCAAATCCAGCCCAAATTACCAGATACGATGCTGACATGTAAACCAAGAATATGAAGAGACCCCAGATGATCGAGTCAGAAATAGGATGAGTCTTATGGTTTAAATCACAAGAAGAAGAAGAAGAAGAAGAAGAAGAAGAAGAAGAAGAAGAAGAAGAAGAAGAAGAAGAAGAAGAAGAAGAAGAAGAAGAAGAAGAAATGCCATCTCCATAAATGTACGCAGATTTATTCACGATGTTTTCAAATAATCTGGCTCGATGAAGAGATGTTAAGTATGCAGGATCTACCTGTTCTTCTGCAATAAATATTTCTGATATTGGCCCTAATCGTGTGGCTATTATTTTAGCGTATATTTTATATCTACAATTTCAAAGGCTAATCCTCTATAATTACTACAGTCATTATGGTTTCATTTTTTAAACACTGGAATCACCACTGTACTCGTACTTTGCCAGCATTCTGGAGTATGTCCTATTCTCCAACCGAGATTAAATGAAATTATAAAGACAGAGATTTAAGTTCTAAAATACATATTTAAAACGCTCTATATTAATATTATCTTCACCTGAGGCTTTTCTACTCTTCATGTGTTATAGGATCTACATTTCCATCTGCTATAGCTGCCACTGTATTTTGTTCTTCTCCGCGCCGTAGATTCTGAAAATAATCTAACCACAGCTCTTCAGAGACATTATTTAACTACAGCGTAACTTTGTCATCCTTATTCAATTACTTCAGCACTTTATATGCCCTTACTTGCTTTCCATAAACATCATACTCTAAATTACTCAGCATCATCTCCCGACTTTGTTTTCTTATTCTTCTAGATTCTCTCTTAACCAAGTCAGTATGCCTCTTGTACTCAATATGGTCTTCCGAATCTCTCATACTGAGGCATTCCAAATTGTGCTTCTTTCTGTATGTGTATCGTATTTACTATTTCTTCATTCCAAATAGGAAGTCTTCTTTTATTCTGATATTTTGGATGAATCAATTAACTTGCTCTGCGGTATACTGGTAATCATTTTGAACACTCATATGAATCAAGCAAATAGCCGGATGGGTCCTTCTATATTATCGGTTATTATATTTATTATCTTTGTACATTTAAATTCATTTGTAATGAAATGTTAGTCCAATAAAGGCAAATATAACAATAATATCAAGTTTATTTCATACATGCAATAATTTTCAGGTAGGAATTTGTGCTGCGTAAATATGGCAATCAAAAAGAAATGTGTGTTTAACCGATTACTATTAAATGTGACAGCGATTGGGTTTCTCGAAGAAGTGGATAGAAAATTACGCTTTCTTAAGAATAGCTAAACGATAGGCGTAGAGAAAGGCATATGAATGTAACAGATCGGATTCTTCTAATAGGTCGTTCTTGAATCAACAGAATCAGTTGAACAACAAACACAGGGATGCTATTCTTGTAGGCGTCTCATTGCCCATTGGGGAAATGTTTCCTGGAATCTGATGGATGTTGAGCATAGCATAGATGTGGGGAAAAAACAAAGTTTAAAGGAAGTGTGTTTCCAGGAAATACCGCGACCCTCTTCTTACTTTACTGAGGGTAGAAGTGCTGCTTTGAGAACTATAAAATTCTTTAGAAACGTTACCTAAGATCATACACGTTCATTTTTTGCCCTTTCTTTGGAGAGAAATATAAACGTTACATTGGTAGTTGTTCAGCTCCCTAGGGCAAAATAAAGGAACTAAAACTGGACATCAGAGAACCTGCTGACATGTGCACGTCCTGAAACTTCGTGCTTCAAGTTAAGAAATCTGAGGCAGAGATTTTATTGGATTCTCTGCTCCAGCTGTATCTATTATGTATTTTTTTCTTCAGCCATCTCTTCTCAATTTCTCGCCTCATTAACTGCTTACTTACCTCATCTTCCACGCAATATCTCATTGCGAGATTCCAACTCTAAGCGGATTTTTCTCTCCAAGTTGCAGCCATGCGGAATTTTCCACTTGAAAGAGAGAGGCACTGCATATGTGAGCGGGAAGGGATAAATAGGAAAAACAGCGAATAAATTGTGGAAACTTTTTAGCTAGAGGGGATTTAAAGGCTTGAAGCTTTTGCTATTCTTAAATTCCTTTTCAAACTAAAATTAAAAACAAAATACAAGGAAAATAATAAACATGATACACTGCTCACTCCTCTGCATACAGAAATTTCCGATCTGCGTCATGCACGCACCGGGTAAGAAGCTGGTACAAAATTATTTTTCCACATTTCTGAATGTATATAAATGTTTGTATGTTTGTCCTCTAGGCGTTCCTAAACCGCTTGACCAATCACCTCGAAACTCGGCACGTATATGCATTTTTAATGGAACTGCATTCACACGGATTTCTCTACTCACTTCTCTTTTACGATACACGACCACATATCTTTCAGCATTTTCCTGCAACATACAATTTTCTATGATAGCAAGAGAAGTGCAACACGTTACATTCACGTGATTTTTTCTACACAGTTTTCTTTCGTGAAACACAATCTCTACTTCCTCTTCTACAGACAATTCACAGTTTTCCATATGTTCGAAATTGAAAAGCAAGGCACTACATTCACATGGTTATCTTTACTCACGTTTCTTTTACCAAACATTTCTTTCTCTACTGCCTCTTCTACAAAACAAAACAAAACAAACAAAAATGAAGCACGCAACACAGGTATCTTTTTCTGACGTTAGCACAGTCTCTAGTCCTTCGTTATTTTAGGAGTCAACTATTTTCCTCTCGTAACCTTGACTGGCTCCTTTTTGTCCTTTTGTTTCTCTGCCTTTCAGATAGCTCACTGAAGATACAATCACTCAACACTCATTAACTGCTTCACTATGTTCCTTTCAACGCAACCGTACACAAGCAACTAACGCGGGCGCAGACGCACGCGCACACCCATCCACACTAAAACTGACAAGACTCTAAACTCTCGTGTCTCGCCTCTCTGTGTAGCAAGGATGATGTAATTCGGACCTTTCTCGAACCCCACCTTTCAGAAACTTCTACAACTACGCTGCACGCCGGACCTTTCTCGAACCCCACCTTTCAGAAACTTCTACAGCTACGCTGCACGCCGGACACTTCTCGAAGAATCTCGAGAACCCTTTGACGTGCCGCGTTCATTGTTGTCACGTGTTTGCTCGCGAGAATAGTGTGGCGCAGCCTGGCCCCGAGCTTCCTTTGAAGTGCGACACTGTGGTCGGTATCGTTTTGAGTTTTTACTATAGCTATTTTCACGTCATGAAGGCACAACGGGCTCTTATGGACCATGATATTCTTATGGAAGGTGCGCCGTTGCCAAATTTGCGTGTTTTCAAATGTGACTAAGATGAAGTATGAACATGCATTTCGGTGTAAAATGTGTCCAAGAATACTATGGTATGCACGATAAACCTTTTATGCAATTGTACATTTTTTAAAATAATAAAATATAAAATTTTGTTGAAAGCAGATTTTTTAATATCTTTCTCGCTCCGCACATTTAAACATGGCTTTAAACCGAAATAATTGCAATGAAAAAATCTGGATTATTCGGTTGCTTTTATAGGCCACGTTAGTATTTAGATTATATCAATATGTCTAAACATATTTAAAAAAAAATAAAGTTTAAAGCAAAGTGTTAAGATTCTTTGTTTATACAGTGGAAAATGTCGTCACTGGCTAATTCTCGTTCTGTAAGTCCACGTAAAAATTTCCAGCGACGAAGTTGTCAAGGAAATAAGGAAATTATTTTTTATATAAATATAGAACATCTCAAGTAACAAGCAATCCATAAATCACCATCTAAAGACAAATGTTTTAGCGCGCCAAGCACACGGCCAACAACACCCGGTTCTCCTGTCTTGCAGAAGATGGAAACCAGATGTGTGGCAGTTGAAGGGCCGATAAGGGATTGTACTTCAGTGGACGTTTTCAATAGGTTTCGGGAATTTGAGGTGTGAGCGAGTTTTACAAGTTCTCTGGTAATCGTGTGCATTGCAGTTAAGTGATCAGTGCGCAATGGATCGCAGAAGAAAAGGCGAAATTATTAAAAGTAACGGGCGAAAAACAATTCTTAGGGTGTATGATTGTTTAAAGAAAAAGAACCCCGGACACAGTGACTCGTTTATTGTTGGTGAACTTCATAAGGCGACTGGTGTAAGTAGGCCTACATTTTTTATATTAAGAAAAGAATGTAAAAAGGGTAAGGGTTTATTATAAGGTATTATTAATATAATAATGATAATGATAATAAATAATAATACTACTACTACTAATAATAATAATAACTAATAATAAACCTGGCTGTGAGCAAACGCGGTAATCACATTGGCGCAACATACGTGGTAACGCCGCGCTGATTCTCCATAACAGCCATTGTGCCTTCATAACGTGAAAATTCCTATAGAAAAGTAAATTTACAAATAAAAATGTAATATTCAAATAACCTTGTAAGGTAGAATATTGAGAAATGATAACCGTATTAGAGTATAACTAATAATGATGATAAATGACAAAGTTCGAGAATTACGTTATACAGTTTTGCAGACATATTATCGTAATATATGTGTACTAGAAATGAACTCTAAACCAATAAGAGACTGTCCACAAAGTCACTTGTTTGAATAGCCAACGATGATGAGTTTGAAACTTGACAGTTGGAGTAAACAGCGCCTGTTATTGACCCCTCGTCATAAACAAGATGTAGCGTACCTACCCCGGAACTCCGTTAGGGTGAAAGGGAACTCGGCACCCACAGACCGACCGACCCCGACCTTGTGGCCGGAGTACGTCACAGCAGCTAAGTTACGGCACAAGTAATTTTCTTGTCAAGCCCAGCTAGTGTTGCTTGCCTGAGTTAATTTACTAACTGCATCAGTCAAGGTTGCGTTTCCCTTATTACGAAGGGTGATGCTTTTAGAATGTGACGAGTAGGCCTCCCAAGAGACCTTGAAACTGGAGCCATTAAACGTGCTAATAAGCCTAGGAATTCCCATTTTGGGACTAAATTATCCCGAGCGCTATCCGTATCGGGTAAGTAACATAAATCAATAGTCAGACATAGTGAGGCCGCTATGTCAACTTGGGTTGAAAAACTGCGCTTTTATGTGATTAATGTATCTTCCACATAGCTAGTCATGTACCTATTTTGAGATAAGTGAAACACCTGCACAGTGCACGTTTTGAGTGCTTATGTCCTAAGGTGCTTCTTAAGGGTATTCTTTAATCGTTAATTCATCCTAAGCGCATTATTTGTTCATATTTAACTTTTATTCTTTTATTTTTCATACTATTGCCTTATAGTAAATAGAGTAAGTATTATATTCAGCCCAATATAGTTTAGATATAGGAATTGCAGCAGAAATACATTTTTTTGAGATCCCACGAATACGAAAAGGCGTATTTGAAGAAACATTTTCAAATTGCTCGTAGCGACAGAGAAAACCGTATCAATAATCGGATGTTTAAAACTGAGTGGTAATATACTGGCATACAAATTAATATTCTTTCCATGACATCACAAGAAACAAGTAAATAGTGGTAGAGCTTTTGAAACTTATAAAAGTATTGTAAAATTTAACAAACTGAAATCTTTTTCACGTGGTTTGTGGTGGAACATTTTTTAGATGTTGCCACGTCTTTGCAACACGGGAACATAAATAACCAGATTGGTATTTAACCTCTTTTCCTTTTTGAGTTGTGCTGTTTGCAGACAAACAGAGCTTTTGTAAAACTCATTCTTTTATTCAGGGAGTCTCAAAACGTGAAAGGTGAGGTTTAGAAGAACCAGGCGAGGAAGTGTAGTTGAATAAGTAGTTGAAATAAGAGAAATAATATACAGGAGAAGGCAACAATTTGATAAAGTCAAAGGAAACTAACAACTACCAGTATCGGAACAATAATACCCAGAAAGGGAGGGGAAGAATTTAAAATTAATATTAGAAAGACGTAAAAACCTAACTACAAGCATGTAAATATATTGAAAGACTATTCTAATAGAAAAAGGACCAGGGTCCAGCTAGGAGTAGCCCAAGATGTAGTCTGTTTAGTACCCAATAAATTACCTGCCCACCTACCTACTCTCCAGTGCTATTTAATACTTCTTTATACAAACTTTTCATATAAGTAAAACAACATATTTTTCTGTCTACTTTATATTAATTTTAAACAATCATTTCCAGAAATAGTTTCGTTATCATTTCCTTACACGGGGACAAAGAAATCGAATTAATATTAATGTTTTTAAAAACTGTTATAAAAGTCGCTATATAGTTGCTAGCTTAGAAATTCCATACTCTTTCCTTGACATTCTGAGAAACAACTGAATAGCGAAAGCGCTTTTAAATAGTGAATGTTAATCCAATAACAACGGATATCTCATATATTCCAAAAAAGCTACACAGAATAATTTGTGTTTGAAAGAGCCTATTCTTTCTTTAGTACAATTTTTGCTCATACCTTTTAATTTACCAGCTATACAAAATGATATAAAATTCCCACGAATGAAGAGAACTTCATAAACAAAGTCCAGAAAATTCGACGTGCATATGTTATTTGTAATGCAAATTTAGATATTAAACATACAGTACATAGATGGGGAGAACTGACACATTGTATCATTTTCCCCTACATTGTACCTTTAACCCCGTCCACTCTGCCACACACTGTTAGCTATCAGGCCGCGGCCCCCGCTGCTATCTCAGAGAACCGGTCAGGCCCTCAGATTGTAGCAGTGGTGAAATCATGTCGCACAACAAAGTAAAAAGTAAGCCAAATGGGAACAAGTGCTTCTGTGTTCTTAGCAAAAATAAAGCTTTGTGTTTCCTATGCCAAAAGAAAATGTACCAAATGCAATCAGGAAACTAATACATCATATTTCTGTTCGGTTCCGCCACTACAGTCTTGGAACTTACCTTGTTTGTAAAGACGTGTGTATGCGTAAACAAACAACCGGAAAAAGAGGTGGCCTCCATTTGGTAAGTGGAGAGAGTACATTACATTTCAGTCACCCCTCTTCCCCATATCTGATATAGTATGTATTTTAATTAAAATTGTTAGTCAGTTTTGAGAATACCGAACATTTTGAAAAATCTAAAGAGCAACACACTGTAGGGTGATTTTCTTGAAAATCTCAGTGTCGAATCTCTGGAAGATGCTCAATAACTAATAATAATGAACGTAATGAACTAACAGGAATAAAATAATAAATCTAATAACAATGCGGTACTAACAATAGCAATAATAACAATAACAAAATACAACAATATCATTCATAACAAACGATTAAGTGCCAATGAAACATTACGTGCCCTCATGCTTGCACTTCACAATCTGCAGTTCAAATGTTAGACAATAGCACGATATACAGTAGTAATTCCTGGAAAATGAAGATCCTGTAAGTAAATTGAGACCTTTTCGGTTGTTTGTACTGTTATTGTCTATTATCACAAAGTGCACAGGCTAGCTCAACTGCCTCTCACCGCACGTCCCACTGAGAGATGGAACACGCCACTGGCCTCTCTTTCGCCGTAGAGTTCTGCAAATGTTTTGACGCACGAAGGGTTATCTACTTACGGCGGGGCCGGCTCCAGTGGGCCACCTGGTACACAAGTTTTCTATTTTATCAAACAGTTTGTTTTTTAGTTATACTGATCACATATACTCACGCATACATACACAGGCAGTCATGCAGTAACACTCACACACGTGGATCTCTCTTTTATTAAAACGCCAGTTTTCTTTCAATTCAGATGGCATCAAATTATTTACCTTCTTGAAAATTCTGATATCAAATTATTGGGTGGAATAGAATATCTTTTTTACCTACTAGGCGTACGTGGTAGAGAAATTAAAAGTAGTACGCCGTTTATTTTACAGCCATTTCAAAATTTTCATTCATTGACTACAATTGATAGAAATTTTACAATATTTGAACATTACTAACGCTAATTATGATTAAACAAAATCAGCCAGTCATTGGTAATGACGCTTTGCTATAGATAGATGCAATAGAAAGTAAAATGCTTTCTCTAGACAGCACATAGGTAGACATACTCTTGTTTAAGTCAACAAAAGAACATCGCACGCTACAAGGAAATCCTGTCTGCGCCTAGTGGTTTATGTTACACACAGTGCGTGTTCAGAAACAGGGTTTACGGCTCGTATTTTAAAGTTGTTTCTATTTCTATCACTGAATAAATGGTGCCGTTACTGTCAGGGCCATTTTGGGGCTTAAATGAGGTGCAAGGTGCTAAATGTTGATCGATATCCTATATACAAATACACGTTTCCCCACTTCTGGTTCTCTTTCATGGTACTCGTAAACTTAAACATGTTATCCTGCGCTTTCCCTCAGTATTGGCTCGATAAATACATCAGAACCAGCGACCTGTTCTCCATAGTGTTCGTTAAAAATAAACGAAGTTGAGAGACAAATAATAATATATAGGAGAAGAGTACAGTGACGTTCAAAAGTGTAAAATACTTGGTTTGATCGGAGAGAGGTTTGCGTTACTCATAAATCAAAAGGAAGAATTTATTGCTACACACTGGCAATACACAAGCAAAGTGTCAGAGAAGCGGTATTTTTCGATAAAGTCGATGGAGCGTTCTTTTTTCGCACCACTCCTATTATTTATTAGGCTCATAGCTTGTAATGTAAACCTGGACCACAAATCTTATATCTACACGGCAGATATTTGTAACCGCTTTAACCATTATTTCTGTTTCCTTGTATTTAAAGCCCTCTCTTTGTTTCTGCGGATAGCTTTAGCTGTTTTACTATATCTTTTCATGTTTTATCATCACTCTTTGCTCCACTATTGGCCCTTAGTTAATTTCCCAAAGGCAGAATATTTGCAAACAGCTCTCAAGTACTGTATAAGATCTCTTCATGATGGAGGGTTCGATACGTAATGTTTTTATGAAATGTGAAGGAACTAAACAGTGAAGTAACACGATCATTTCTTAACAATGTTTTTAAATACAATATTATCTAGTATTTTATATGAAATATGTGGAAACGACAGATATGGTAGACACAAAATTTAATGGTGGCTGATAACTGACCACTGCTATTCTCTTTCCTGTTTTGCAAATAAATTTTGTGGTCGCAAATGATATTTTTATCACCGGCTTTACGGCTTGATTTCACAGATAACACTGCAAGGCCTGGAGGCCTCTGATTGGATTTTATGCACCTGCTGCTACCCCCCATTAGATTTTGTATCAGCCGTAGATATAACATACATCATAAGATGACTTTATTATAGTAATTATATAATATTGCACTGCTAAGATAGATATTACTAAAAGAAGTGGGAATCCACTAAGGAACTTTAAATATCCAACTCCTGATGCATTAATGTTTTATTTATTACTTATTATTACATTTAAAAGCGGCACAATATGCGAAGTATGACGTTCCTAATAATTCCAACCTTTTCTGTTTCAAAAGAATGATTCAAATACTTTAAATGAATTTGTTGTTGCTTTGCATTAATGTACTTCTTTAATTCATGCAAAGTTAAAAAGACAATATTTAAATGTTGAAACAACGTATGCGTCATGGTATATTCCCAACCTGTGCTACATAATTTACTGATAGTACACAGACTCCTAGGGCATAATAATGGCATCTTAATATGTATCCAGTTGAGTGTGTTAGCTGTTTTTTTCTCTTCGTGTAATAGATTTCTCACAAACCAATCACAAGTTTACTACCTGAATCTTTTTGCATGGTCGTAACTGCACCACGAAGTGAAACACCTGTTGTATAGACTATCCGTTTTGCTTCACACCTCAATGCGTGACCTACTGGCCTAAGTATTGTGAGGGTATTGAAAACACTAAAACTCGGTTGCGATACCATTCGAGACCATCCCATTCGGCGCAGTGCCTTCTGCGCCATGAAGTTAAAGTTATATACTAACCAACTTGAAAATATTCTACTCTTAGTAAGTAAAATTATAATAATTTTGATGAATTTTGTTCATTACCTTGGTTAACCTACGTTACTCGCGTGGGGATCAGGTGTCAACCATTTTATATTCTTGCTTTAAACATTAATTTTCAACGTTTTGTTAATAAAGATAGTTCTTTGAACGATAATCAACCATATTTTACCTATGTACAAAAATAAAATGTGTGGAAATCACACGCACAATAAAAAACAGTTACTTATAATACATGCATATTTACGAACGAAGGACTAATAAACAAAATATCTGCAGATATAAGTGCCCCTAATATCCAGTATACATATGTCATATATGCGAGTATAATCGAGTATTGTATATTCTGTACACGTTAAGCTAGAAGTCACTTTACCATAATGGGTAACATGAACCCGCCTCGAAAACCTTGAGATACATCTCGCCTCGTAAAAGCACTTCGTCTCACCATTGAGCTCGCCCCCCTTAGATGAATCGCGGGGCAAATCCACTAACAAGATACATGTCGAATTGTACATGAAAAAACTGCATCTTCGCCTCAGAGACATGTGATGCGTCTACTATTTCTTAGACTGCCCGGTACGTGAAGTAACACAGGCCAGATAAAAAGCGCGGTTCCTGTGTTTATGATTGACACATTGACAACTTCCGGAGGAGGACCTAACACCTGGACTGAAATGTGATCTTTTGTGCCTATGCACCTGGTGGGCACCCCCTGGAAGGGTGGATGAGGCGAATAGATCCTAAGGGCGGGCGGAACGTTGCCACGACACTGCAGGTAAAAAGCATCCCAGCGGAGGCTGACTTAACTCCCCTCTACCCGCCGTCCCATGGCTCGCCGACCAATCCGGGGGACGAGATTTCTAGAGCGTATTTGTTCCCCCTGCCATGCTGCTGCCGCGACGCTCGCCGACGCTTCCAACACTGAATTAAACCTATCGGATGAAGGGTGAAATGAAATTATGAATGTAACCAAGTGGAGGGACAGGAAATTCGGAAAATCGTTCCCAGCATTCGCCTGGTGACCTGGGGAAACCTCTGCAAAAAACCATGGGTCGAAAGGGTCGCTCAAGGGGGTCTAACCTGCGACTTCCCGAATGTTGGCCGCAGATGTTACCGCCAGATCTATCCCGATTGGTGTCTGTTCATGATTACAACGCGAAGGAAAAATTCTAGATTTTCTTGAATATGATCTTTTAAGACCTCAATGGAATGGTTGACATATTTTCTTTTTTTTATCGGTTGTACTATTTTTTCCCTTGAAGTTACCTAAGTTTAAGTGATACGTGTTATTCTTCAAAAATAGTGTCATAGATTCTGAAGATTTCACAAAAATTAATTTTTACATGCTTAAGCAATATCTGCTAACTGGATGACCGCTGAAACTTTTTCATCCATTAGTACCAACTGTATTTCCCTATTTCGCTTGGATGGTTTGAATTTAAACATTAAATGTGAATCGAAGAATCGCGTTTTATAGGAATATCAGTACATAGTAATTGTAATGGGGTAGGCAAAGCTCTGGGAGCGTTGCAAATTTGTTTGAAGCGAGTAAAGCTAAGTTGTTCATTATTTGTTTGCTCTTGCTTCATTTAAACAAAGGATATCTGATCACTATTCTTCTCTGGTGCGGTTCTAGAGAGATGGAGCCATATTTTAGTTGTTCTAATGACGTCATATATCATTGTTGCGAGGCGTGTTTGTACGCAAATACATGACCTGCTGTGATGTAATTATGCATAGTCCGTAACCACCCTTCATAAATTCTCTTTTGAAGTATGCATCTGCTTTCTGGCCATATAACGTTTCTCCCTCACAAAAAAATCCAAGAGAACATTATACCATTAGCTAAGAGAGTGTAAAATAGAACACAAAACCTGAATTGACATTAGGAAACACGATAAGTAAAGGGGATAAAATTGCTGTAGGGAAAATATTTAGTGCTGCTATAGTATGCTTAGGGGTAAATTGGCTCAAAATTTGGCGAACCTTTCTTACTGTTGATCTTAAAATTAATTGGATTCCAAGCATAGGTTTATTCACAGCCATATTAAGTGGAATTTACCTTAAGATGATTTCTTTTTACTTTCAACTGTCTATAAAGGAGGTGACATTCAGTCTGCTTGACTCTTCTTACCCTCCTTAGTCAGAATAAACCAGAGCATTGTTCTGGGCAAATCGTATTCCCTGCCTATCCACATATAGAACAATATATCACCAATGTATTTGTGTATTAAACAGACTATACTTCCCACAAATGAATATTTTGTTTCTTTTTTGCACCAATAAGTCTTGCATTGCACTATTTTTCTTCCTTAGCATAGTCATCTGATTTTCTTGCCTTCTCAGTGTAAGAATGTGACTTTATATTTACCCAACTGCGACGGAGAAGTAAGTAAATAATAGGAATATTATATGTCGTATCGATACACACTTTTCCCTAATTGGTAAATATTAGTGACCATTTTAATCTATATTTACAATATTTTATGTCAGCTGTTGGCAGTACTGAGTACCCACTTTGAGGAAGATTGAAGAAACCAAAACTTCCAAAAAGTTTTAGCATAATAATGAAAATTGTTTGCCAAAGTCATCGAATTAGTTGTTACGAAACAATAATAGGAACAACCTCCCTTTTAAAATACATATTTTACTCTACACTCGTCTTTAAAATGAGTTACGAGATATTGGAACGCTGGGAGGCATCTCGCGACTCGGTATGGATTTATCGTAGGCTACCACATCCCGGAGGGAAAGATGAGGTGAAGGGATACCACACTCCCGGCAGAGGGCGGAGACGGAGCAGTGCCACAGAGACCTATGAAACCCCCAACAGTTGGGCAAATGACCACCTGGTGCAGCGCCTAAAGCTCCTCATAGGGCGTCGAAGTCTTTATATGGTGTATATTCAGGATGTTAGGCATATAAGTACAGTAATTTTGCTTGCTAATTGACAATAGCATAATGAACAACATTACATGGATATTAGTTTCATTTGCGAACTTATAATTCTTCTTATTAAGACCAGTATGTTTTCAGGTTGATAAGGACCCCTAAGTAGTCATGACACAGAGTGCATAACGCAGATTGGGCCGGTCTCGGGATAAAGAACGGTGTACCGGAACCGATGCTTTCTGGAAGGTTAATAAACTCATAGTATCTAGGTCCATAGGTCACGCATTGAAGAGTAAAGTTATACGAATAGTCTATACGACAAGCATTGTTCATTTCGCAGCGGAGTTACGGCCATGCAAAAAACATCAGGTAGTTAACTTTGTGGTAGGTATTTGGGAAAACTTGTGATGAAGAGATAAACAACTAATAGACTAAAGTGGATAAATAAACATCTGCATTTATACCCTTCTTCTTCTTCTTCTTCTTCTTCTTCACTTCATGGCATATGCAACCAAGTGCCTGTTCCGTCTTTAAAATCCTCCACCAATGTTTCCTGGATCTGCCCACCGATCTACCTTTAGGGTGATATTGCATTATTTGTTTAGGAAGTCTGATCTCTGGCATTCTTTCAGCATGTTTCTTCCATTTTTGTTTGAAATCTTTTAACCTTTCATTTATGTTAAAAGTTCCCAATTCTTCTACATTTATACCCGTAGCAGTAAATTCTGATGAAGACTGAAGCGATAAAATGAGAGATTAACTTCTAATACAATGTACAATTCCTGTTAGATACTTTACTTAAAGGTCAAGAAGATTCTCAAGTGTTCTAAGCATTCCCATTTTTAAATGAATCCATTGTTTGAAGGCATTTACCTGAGGAAACTTTGCTACTAAGATGAAGATTTGTTTGACATATTACCTGTCTAGGTAGATATGTCTTTTGCCGTTCATTTCTGGAAGTAAAGCAGACTTCATTGTTAGGAACTCCTTGCTAAGATTCTTCACCACTCGCACTAATCTTAAAAAGTTCTGATCACTTAGTCATTTCTGTTGTTAAATTTAGATTGCATAGGTATATGTCTGTCATAGAGGCGCACTGGTTTGCTAAATCGATAGTTATAATTTGAAGTTTTTGCTGTCTCCTTCGCGTTTATTAAAGTTTAATATTTGACTTAAAATGGGAAGACTACACACTGTAGCGCTGAATATTTTACCCTGGCTAAGGATTAAGTTACAAAGAGCATCTCATAAACACTTAAGCTTATTATTTCGACTGCAGTGCTCTCCCAAAAGAATAATCTAATACAGCATATCCTGTTTCGTAACAACACGCAAGAAACAAACCCAGAGTATAGAAACACGTTACTCTCGTCACACAAGTTAAAAAAAAGATCTGTGTGCTGATGCACATAACTTTCTCTACAAATGTTTCATGCGAAACCATATTACTTATTTTTCTTAATCCAGGTAAGATTTCAATTTACATGTACACAATTTTTATACAATACAGTAGTTGGTAGCTAGATTTTTAATCTTGATAACCCCGCAAAAAAAAAAAAAAAAAAATAAATACATAAATAAAATAAAATAGAAAAAGTCAAGAAACGAAACCGACTTCTCACTTCAGAAAGGTATGGGTATTTGAAAATTCAAACCAATAATAAGCAATATCTTGGAGATGGTTTGCTCTACACAGAAAGGTTATTTTACGTCAATTGTGTGTTTTAACTAGATCCACATTGTTTTTGTAATAGCATTTTGCCTAGATCTTACAGTTTACCAATTATATAAAATGAATTCATGATGTAGTAGACTTCAAGGATTACCGCCAAAACATTAGAAATAAACATTTAATATATCTTCAGATATCTTGAACATAGTGTATTGTAACGAACTGACAAATTTAAGTCCAGTTACTTTTTCTCTCTTTATTTTCTTCTACAGCTTTTGCACAACAACGCGGTTTTCTTTTACTAACGTTAACAGTCTGCGGTCTTTCCTGATATTACAACTCACAACTGTTTTTCATCGTAACCTTGAATCAGTCCTTTCACTGTCTTTTTTCACCTTCTTTGTATCTCAAACACACACTCAGAAATACAATCACTCAACACTCGTAACAGCTTCGCTATCTTCCTTCAAGACTCGACGATACACGCAGCTGATGCACATACACACTCCATCTAAGAGCTAACTGGCTCCCCGAAGACATGTCCGTAACTGACTTTTCGGTTTTGAGTTTTGCTTTTTTATTCTTAAAATGCCTTTTGGAGAGATTTGGGGATTCTCAAAGTCTAAGTATTCATAGAGATCTCGGTGTCGAATCTTTGGACAGAATGCAATAGTTCGGTTGAGAAAACCAATAAACAGTTTGAAGTTGCCAAGAATGTGTTTCGTTTATTTTGGTTTCATGCAAAGTGCACTAAGGAATCCGAGTTTCAAAGAGAGCGATGAATGATTTTTTAAACAAGATAGCACATTAACCCTGTGCATCGGTTTGTCTTCGCACGATCATAACAATCAACCTACAAAGCTTTCAACTATCAATATTCCTAGCGTGCAGATTAATTTTGAAATCACCCAATTGAATTGCTGGTTTGGACAGTGCGTCAGAAGCATGCAATTTTAGCTACAGGATCTGATTGAGTTCTGAAACCAGGTTTAAAACCTGGTTTAATCTAACTGTCTTTGGTATCGAAAAGCTTAAAATAAGCTGAGTTTCTGTTTTCTTTTATGCATTTTATAATAACGAGATAACATTCACATTCTCTATCCCCTATCGTTTATCACTTTCTTACTACGCAGAGTTAAGTATGGGGAGTGTTGTATTCCAGCCAAAAATTAGATATAGAAATTTTACCGGAACTAAATTTTGCCAACCCCGAATTTAAAAAAAGAAGTATTTTTAGAAAGAGGTCCTTGTATGTTGTCCTTCTGTGAACAGCATGACTTAAAGGTGGAAAGTTAAATGCCAAACTTAGTGTTTAACTTCAGTATCTTCCAAGAATGTGACACAAACGTTTCCAAATAAATCCCGCCCCCCCCCCCCTCAGACTATACCTTACATGGAACATTTGTCGAAAATTTTGATTTTCTCAAAAATGTTATAATGATTTTGATTTAAATCCAATATGTTTAACATATTTTTCAGAAATTAAATATCATGGCCCATCTCATCTAGCATCGGGGTGCATAGATAATCCTTCATTCGTTGCAAATCCAGTCATAGAAACGACAGTGGCGTGAGCGATCTTCCTTCTGCCTCTTATCGAAGACGAGAGATGAGTTCCCAAGTTGCATAAAATTTCATTGCACATTTTGTTGTTCATAGAAGAGGAATAACCGAGAAACAGAAGTTTAAAAGCTGATTGGTATACGCCGATCTTGAAATTTGGTACTTTCCATGTAATTGCGAGAAACAGGCAAGTTGACTCACTGCTTTTAAAAACTGACAAAGTACTGGAACACTCAAACGAATAAGAGCGAATATCTAGTGTAACGATAAAATTTATTTGAATTAACATGTATGAAAGCATGTACAAAACATGTACAAAACAAATTAAAATGCGTATATTTTAGTATTGATATCTTGGCTACAATACTCAATTTCATATTTTACCAATTCGGTGTTGATTCTTGCCTCATATAGAGTCAGTCTCTAGCTATTAGCCCAATGCTTTATTTACGTAACCCTTCGATGCCCCCTTTTATACTTAAAACAAATTGCCGTAGTTGTTTAATCCGTGGAAACCTCTTTCAGACACTAACATTTGTAAATCTCTGGTCTTACTTCTTTTATTTCGAATGATAAATTCCTGGAATGATTTCCTGGCACACTCCTACGGAAACATAATAAAACAGACATCTGTATTTATAAATTGGAGCACTAATTTTAAACCCTGCGTGCCTCAAACTGATCCGGAGGCAGAGGAAGACGTGAAGCGAATGGTTACCTTCACCTGTCTGTCACAGACAGACTGCTGCCACTTGATACTCACAACGTTTTAATTGTTCAAGTGGAACAGCACTTTCTGGCATCTTCCTCAAGCTTCAGGAATACCTACTTGGAAGAAGTAACAGCGCTTGGTTTATCCCGAGTATTTATTCGTCTAGTGACTTTACTTCTGCTTCCAGAACATCAAAACATTGTCCTATGTGTACAAGGTCATAATTGTTTCTTTTTCGAATACGTTAATTAGGGTCCCAGAATGCAGTATACTAAAACTAATTTTAACCGTTACGCAAAATATCAATTACTACAAACTTGCACTTTTTGTAGCAATATAAATGCTCTCAAATTATAACTAAACCGAACTTATGATTTATATTGTAACATGGACTATTGGGGGTTGTACAGAAACATTACAATTCGGAATCTTATTATGAGAAGACATTTCTTTAATTCGGATTACCTTACACATTTTCTAAGTTATATAAATTGTCTTTCTTGGCTGATGGCTCATAGCAATATTTAATGTGTAAGAGGAACATTGTGGGTTATCACTTCCTGTGAAACCCCAGTGGACTTACCATGGCACCAGCTTCCGGTTGCCTATGTGCCGAGGGTTACGCGACATCCCTGAAGTTAAGAGCCCGGAATAGGGCCTTTGTTATATATACTTAAAGACATCTTGAATGCTCTGGCCTCTTCAGGGCTCAACTGATATACAAGTCTCTTGAAGACATTTTGGATGCTCAGACCTCTTCAAGGTCTAACTGATGTACAAGTCTCTTGAAGATATTTTGGATGCTCAGACCTCTTCAAGGTCTAACTGATGGACAAGTCTCTTAAAGACATTTTGCAAGCTCAGACCTCTTCAAGGTCTAACTGATGTACAAGTCTCTTGAAGACATTTTGGATACTCAGACCTCTTCAAGGCTCAACTGATGTACAAGTCTCTTGAAGACCTTTTGGATACTCAGACCTCTTCAAGGTCTAACTGATGTACAAGTCTCTTGAAGATATTTTGGATGCTCAGACCTCTTCAAGGTCTAACTGATGGACAAGTCTCTTAAAGACATTTTGCAAGCTCAGACCTCTTCAAGGTCTAACTGATGTACAAGTCTCTTGAATACCTTTTGGATACTCAGACCTCTTCAAGGTTCAACTAATGTACAAGTCTCTTGAAGACATTTTGGGTGCCCAGACCTCTTCAAGGCCCAACTAATGTACAAGTTTCTTAAATACATTTTGGATGCTCAGGCCTCTTCAAGGTCTAACTGATGTACAAATCTTCTAGAGACATTTTGAATATCCAAGTCATGGTGGGTGTACATGTCTTTCATGTTCACATTATCAATAAATTGTTAAGCAGCACAAATTACGAGCTGTCTCTATTCTTCCAGAGCTACGTCCCCCATTCGCAACTCCGGTTGTGACAATATGATGCTTGCTTGAGTCTGCTTGCATTTTTATACCAGCAACGATACGTCTTTAATTAATTTAACTGTCTAAACTTTAAAGATTAAACTTTCTTTGTATGAAACAAGTACGGCCGACTTGACTTCGATAATACACAATTTTTTGCAGTCATGATGGACATTTTTAAAAGCCTATGAAAAACTACGTCAAAGCTTTGATGTAAATTCTTGTCGATTAATATTAAACGTATTATTGCAGAAGACACAAAATCAGCACTAGGTTTTTCTGTTCCAAAACTAGCGTATTTCAGAGGAATATTTTATAAACTACTGAAATAAGTTCCAGCTCGAGAAATGAGGGCAGTATGCTTTTGGTATACATCTTCATATATCACAACAGCTTTACAGTGACGCAAGGTCATGAAGGTTTACGCCTAAGTAATAGAGTGTATATGTTTTGAAAGATGCAAGCATAGCTGATTCAGTGTGTATTCCTCGTCTCATTAGTCATTTTGGGTATAAAATGCCTCGCATGAATCACTTGTGGACCAACATGCGTGTGAAGATATGCAGACACCGGAGGGAGATAGGTTCAGTTGATGACGAGGGCAAGTCTTGTTCATTAACCGGCAATTGTTCCGCTTGGCTTAGGCAGATATCCCGAAGTTGGCCACATGCCCGTCTACGCATGCCGTAAATCAGGTGGTCCTGATGTAATAGCCATGATAATAATCCACTCCCTAGTGATGCGGCTGTGCGGACCGGAATGTTGGTGTGGTGTTGACGGTGGAGTCGTCTATTTTTAGCCCTCGAACCCAGATCCCTCTCTCTCTCTCTCTCCCTCACTAAACACATGCCTCTGCTAGCATCTTTTGTGTAGAATGTATAACAGTATGTTTCAATGCAATGCTAGGCAGGAACGCTTCGGATTTCTGCGTTCTCTACTGCAGAAAACTTTCCTGCAGAACTTCATCTTTTGCCTCATTATTCCTTTTTTCATCGCGGAATTAGGCTGATTTGAAACCAAATGTTTTACATAAAATTAATCTGACTATGAACCTGCTGATATACGTAGTTAAGAAAGATAGTAGTGCTAATAGTGTATATTCATTAGGTCCTTGGTTCGAATCCAAAATCGGACCAGCATTTGGTTTTATGCGTGACTCTCCTTATTTGCTGAAGTGCTGTGTTAACTTTTCTCAAATGTCAACAATCATTTCTCTCTTTGATTAATAGTCCATAATAATAATAATAATAATAATAATAATAATAATAATAATAATAATAATAATAATAATAATAATAATAATAATAATAATAATAATAATAATAATAATAATAATAATAATAATAATAATAATAATAATAATAATAATAATAATAATAATAATAATTTAATAGTACCTCATCCATTTGTTGAATTTTCAAAGGAGTTTCAGCTGTAGAGTAGCAATGACGTGTATTTTTCTTTTTCATAGACTCCCCCTTTTATATTAATTTGGGCTACTTTACATACATGCAGTCGGGTGTTTCGTGTCGGAGTAAATGCCCACTCAGAAAGTTTATACTTAACGTAAATGAATGATACAAGAAGTTCGTAACAAAACAGCAAAAATATCTGATGTGCTGTACTCACATGACTTTCTCCACCTTATTTGGTGGAGGGAACCACTTCCAAGATATTGTAGCGCGCTTGCCTCTGGCGTGGAGACCCAGGTTCGGTCCCCGGTACCAGCATGGGGATTTTATCCCCTCTGGGAGGTCTGGCACGGGGTGCACTCAGCCTCGTTAGGTTCCGGGAGGGCCAATTGAGGAGCTACTTGATGGAAAAGTAACGGCCCCAGGTCGAGAAGACCGCATAACGGGCCGGGAGGGCTTGGGGCGCTGACCACGTCGCACCCTCCAGTACTGCACCTCACCAATGACGCCTGTAGTGGACAGAGGTGGGGGACGCAGTGGCTGGGCGGTAGGCCTTGGCCCTTAATGAGCTGTCGCGCCGGCGTTTAGTTTAGTTTCTTTCCAATATTGGTCTATTAATTTAAAAGCATCAGCAATTTTAGTAATACCTAGTTATACTTCCCACGCGCCCGGAAATGTTCGGATTTCTGATTGCCAACAGCGTCTTTTTTTAGCATCAAATACTTGACTCACGTTGAGTTAGGAGAACACATTTAGCCAGATCACTGAAATAAGCAAGAAATACTCTTTCAGTAATATTGCTGTTCACCGAAATTCCTCAAATGAAGCTTTATATTCCGTACGTTAAGAATGCTTGTAAACTGCCTCTGCAGTCGAGTGGTCAGCACTCTCACTTTTCAACACGAGGTTTTGGATTCCATTTCCCACTGAGGTTGGAAGGGTCTTTTTTATACCGGAATTCGCTATTCCCACAGCGTCTGAAAGTATAAATGTGGGAGTGAGTGTGTTTAAGGATAAAAAAATCAACGTTAAGAAATCCTGCAGTTCAGCGAGTAATTACACCATCAGTTGTTAAAAAGCATTTCAAAATGTATTTCAAATAATTTGTATTACACATACGGTAATTATAAATATAAAATATTTTTATTATTTTATTTTACTTTTTTTTTTTTTTGGGGGGGGTGGGGGGGGGGTTACACATAGCATAGTGCTTTCTACAATTGCTGATTTCAAGATTTCCTTCGCCGCAGCAGATGCGAATCAATTAAACTTCAGTATTAGATACCCTCCACTGAATGATAAGAATAAAAATTATAGTAGCTATTGGGTGATCAGCATAGAGCAGAACAGATTTCGTAGCTCTTAGGTGGCCGACGGTAGGCACTGTTTATCATGCGAGCTGAGTGGTCACAGCACGTCGTAAATAAACTGCAGTTTATCATATATTTCTAACAAAGAAACAAAAAGTAAACACTTGAAAATAAATTATTTACGCATATGAAGTCAGGGACTGCTGGACGTGCCTCACTTCGTTGTTCAAGCATTTGTGGCAAGGAAGTTGACCACTACGTGCTGCAGTTTCCTCTCAGAAATGACGGCAATTTCTTGAAGAATATTTTTTAAGTTCCTCTAAAGTGCGTGGACCTGTTTTTGTACAAAACTTTCTCTTTCGATCCCCCGAGATATACAATTTGGATCTTTAAGGGCGTATGAACTACAAATGAATACTTTTTGGAGACCGGTACCCGATAGAGCCATTTCACTTAATATGCACTGTATATCACTGGGTATCACTGTATACCATCTGGGTCAGTGATATTCAACCTGGGATGCGCATACCCCCAGGGGTAGCGAAGACTTCTTTAGTATAATTTAATTTAATCCTTTGTGTGGTGTTAAGTAGGCAGCATTAAAATATATGTATTTGGTTTAAGGACAATAATATATATATATAATATATTATAATACATATAATTTGGTTTAAGGCAGGGCTAGGCATAGGGGCTATGTGAGAAAAAAGGTTGATCTAGATGAATAGAAATTTTCAGTTGTAGAGTAATTATCCAAATCGGTTACGTGGTTTTTGGCATTACTATACTCTCATTGCAATAAGTGTAAATATTAACAAAATTAGCTTTCTTTTCCAAATATCAAACACCCATACTTTGAACAAGTTTAGAATTAAATAATGTAACCGCTTTTTACAAACCAAGTTGATGTGTTTATTTCGTGTTTTTATTATCCGTGGCAAAGATATTTAAAAGACGACAAACACAATGCATTAAGGGAGAAAAAATATTGTAGAAAGGCAAACTTAATAGAAGATATTAAAATCATTCGAGATGGATGATTTTTGTTAGCAGAATGTTTTGAATTCCATGGACCTTACTCTTTTAGTAGGTATAAGAACTGGATAATCCTTGTGCTGTGTGCCACGTGCCTGAGCTGCAATAGTAATAGTTATTACTCTTATTTACCACGAGAGGTGCAGACAAGCAGCAGATGGCCAAATATTGGTGTTGCAGTGCAGCTGGCCATGAAATTTCGGCATGCAGTGTTGGGAATGATCCAGCTGAACAACTACGAATAGTCTTTTAAGAACAAGGGCAAAGTTAATGTCGTTTAACGGATGGCTCGTCCGGAATTAATTTCTGCAGCACTTATCTCGTCAATTGATGCGAGAACATGATTAAAATGCTTCTTTCTCGTTACACGAAAGGGTAATGGCTTGCCATAAAAGTAATGGGATTAATCTTCTAAACACATTTGCTTTCCGTTTTATGGTAGAGCAGGCTGTGATCTTAAAAACAATCACTGCTTAGTGTTCTTTATATGCTGAAGTACTTTCAGTAAAATAATTTTAGATGTAGGAATCGTACAACTTTCTCCTACCTGTTTTGCAAATCATTCAATACAAAAGCTTACTGCCTCATATAGCGTCTAATAAGTAGAGGAAGAATAATGCATGTACATATATAAAAAATAACAATAATAACAAATAAAACTAGGACAAGTAATACGTTACACAAAAAGAGAACACAATTATAAAACAGAAAGAAACTAAAAAAAATAATAATATACAAAAATAAAAAAGAGAGAAAGACAAATAATATATGTGATGCTAAATCAGCAAAAAAGGGAAAACAAAAAGAAAAGGATAAGGGGAAAAAATCATGAGCTCTCCCCTTAATAATAATAATAATAATAATAATAATAATAATAATAATAATAATAATAGTAATAATAGTAATAATAGTAATAAGAGTAGTAGTGGTGGTGGTGGTGGTGGTGGTGGTGGTGGTGGTGGTGGTGGTGGTGGTGGTGGTGGTGGTGGTGGTGGTGGTGGTGGTGGTGGTGGTGGTGGTGGTGGTGGTGGTGGTGGTGGTGGTGGTGGTGGTGGTGGTGGTGGTGGTGGTGGTGGTGGTGGTGGTGGTGGTGGTGGTGGTGGTGGTGGTGGTGGTGGTGGTGGTGGTGGTGGTGGTGGTGGTGGTGGTGGTGGTGGTGGTGGTGGTGGTGGTGGTGGTGGTGGTGGTGGTGGTGGTGGTGGTGGTGGTGGTGGTGGTGGTGGTGGTGGTGGTGGTGGTGGTGGTGGTGGTGGTGGTGGTGGTGGTGGTGGTGGTGGTGGTGGTGGTGGTGGTGGTGGTGGTGGTGGTGGTGGTGGTGGTGGTGGTGGTGGTGGTGGTGGTGGTGGTGGTGGTGGTGGTGGTGGTGGTGGTGGTGGTGGTGGTGGTGGTGGTGGTGGTGGTGGTGGTGGTGGTGGTGGTGGTGGTGGTGGTGGTGGTGGTGGTGGTGGTGGTGGTGGTGGTGGTGGTGGTGGTGGTGGTGGTGGTGGTGGTGGTGGTGGTGGTGGTGGTGGTGGTGGTGGTGGTGGTGGTGGTGGTGGTGGTGGTGGTGGTGGTGGTGGTGGTGGTGGTGGTGGTGGTGGTGGTGGTGGTGGTGGTGGTGGTGGTGGTGGTGGTGGTGGTGGTGGTGGTGGTGGTGGTGGTGGTGGTGGTGGTGGTGGTGGTGGTGGTGGTGGTGGTGGTGGTGGTGGTGGTGGTGGTGGTGGTGGTGGTGGTGGTGGTGGTAATAAAAATAAATACTGGTTTGGGTGAGATAAATCCAAACTCCCTGTAGAAAAGAAAGAATTCGACATCGAAATTTTACCATAAAGACATGCTCTTACTGCATAAACACAAGAGATGTTAAATAAAGTAGGTGTGTGTGTGTGTGTGTGTGTGTGTGTGTGTGTGTGTGTGTGTGTGTGTGTGTGTGTGTGTGAGGGTGGGTGCGCACTCTCTCATTGTGTCGTGGACAGCATAGCTCAAACGCGCTAAAAAGTCACATAAATACCAAATTGTGCATTTCAGGTCATTTAATTCAGTCTTCTGGGTTGGAAGTGTCGGCAAGGAAGCAAGGGCGCTCGTAAGTGGTATTTGCGCCTGATATTCCTTTGTAACCCCTGAAATATTATCGCTTTAATTCCGCAACATTTTCTCCCCCCCCCCTCTCTCACTCTCTCTCAGTCTCTCGTGCGTGCGTGCCCGCCAGCGTATGTGTACTGTTCAGAGAAAAGTTTACAGCTGCCCTCAGTTATAGGAAATTTAATGTTTATGCATTAAAATACTGGCATCTTATGTCAAAGAAATAGAATTTATAAACTAACAATATATTCGCACAAGGAGAGAAATGTAGGGGGAAATGCGCTATCTTGACCAAGAAAGATTTTTTCCCAGTAGATATGGAGTAATAATTTTTTTATGACTGTACACACGTATGAAGTGTTGGTCACTACTGTCATTTGCAGCTTATTCCAATACTGAAGTGTCATTTAGATACGCACCCACAAGTGCAGAGAACAGAGAACATTTCTGAGTTTAAAGGAAAGCTGGATGACATTAGCTACATACGTGAAGGTTGGTACCTGTGTATGTTTGGCACACGTCGGCTGGCATTCCTCAGCGTTGCCAAGCGAGGACGATAGTGCGTCGGTTCACAGGTTAGATATTGTCTAAAGATAATATGGAAATCTGCCCACGCGACAACACGGCGCGCGCGAACCATCTATTTCTTTCCATCTACCACACTGCTCTTATTTGTTTTTTGGACAGTGTTAATAAACCAGAAATATAAACACTCAAAATGCACAACTTGGATTTAAACTTTTATCCCGTTTTGTTAATTCAAACAAACAGCAAAAACATCTCTTGTCCTCTATTTTTACTTTATCTACTATGTATAGTAAGTAGAGTAAGTTTTGTATTCAACCCAAAATTTCGATGTCGAGATTTCACCGAAGGCCCCGTGGATACAAAAGAGCAGTTTTAGAAAAAGGTCCGCGCGCGCGCACGTTGTCCAGGTGTTTCTATATTTAAGTATGTTTGGATTTACGTTATTATCTTTAAAGGATCGACACAAAGATTTCTAAGAAAATTCCTTCACCCTAAACTATCCTTTACCGGGAAAAACTTTTCGAAAACTTTTATTTCTCAAAAATGGTTCCAACGATTCGATTAAAACGCCATATTATTGCGGCAAATTAAATGTATATTCTGAATTTTCAGGCTCTACCCCATGTAGTCCTGTTTACTCTTGATGACTTTTAAAAATTGGTAAACCGTTAGTGAGAGACCAAACCTTACTATACAAAAATGTAGATCTCGTTAAAACATACTATTTATGTCCAGATGCACTTTTTTGTGGTGTGACCTATTTCGGAGATATTCCTCGTCATTTGTGTGATTTTTGCAATACCTACTTGAACTTTACTCAAATGAAAGGTCGTTATTCACTTATTTATCTCTTGGTCGTGCAAACAGAACGAAATGTCATAGCTTTAAAAGAGTTGACTATGGCTCAAAGCCTACTGTATTCCCATGTGCCTCTTGCTCCTGCAAGAAAATTAGAAATAGGATAATTTCTAAAATTGTTTCTCGACTAACATGAAGAAGATAGAGGAATAAAAGTTTGTAAGAATAGTACAAGAGTACAGAAAGTCATGTAAGTGCAAGTTATTCTCAAAAAGACTCACGTAAAACTACAAAATTATGTGAATAACAGAGAAATAAAATAAAACAAAAATTCATGAAAATATGAAAGCTGATAAGAGTATCATATTCAGTAGAGAATGAGTTGTTCCAGCGAGTAGTTCAAAGAGAAGTAATAAAAAGTGCAAAATGTGGGTGAAAGAGAAAATATAACGGATACTTGACAAGTATTCTCCACGAGGTTTTATCGCATTATATTTTGGGCATAAATGAAAATCTCTCTACTGATAAATTCTTAGCTATTTAACAAAAGGCATTTAGACTGCCCCTGCGCTCTGGTGGTTAGCACACTATCATCCAAATGCAGATGTTCTAGGTTCGAGTCCCAACTAGAGATCGGAATATTTCTTTAGGCAGGATTACTATCTATCCTCTGTAGTTTCTAGAAGTTTAAAAGGGAGTATGAATGTATGTATGTGATGTTACAGACTACACAAAGGAATACAAGCACATTGAACGACAACAAAAAGGAGTTAAATCGTTGTCAATGTATTTCTTACAAATGAAAATCGCCAAAATGAATAAAAACATTTATAAATAAAATAAAAACACATTTGCGTCGTACTTGATATAGAAGGTTTTGGTGTTATAAGTAAGATAAAGGCCTCCAAAATTACATGTATAAGCACGATTCCACATAGATTCATCCGGATTCACCGAGATGAATTAGGAGCTCGTCACAGGTAACGCATTACGCATACTTCAGGAGAACTACGTAAATTATACCAGATTAGTTTTGAACACACCTCAGGAGAACTAAGAATTTTTATAAAAAGGTCCGTGTGTGTCTGTGTGTGAACATCAAAACTCAAAAACGAAAAGTGGTTGATATTTGGTATATGAGCTTAATATACATAGTAGAGCAAAAGTAAGTTTCCTTTTCATAAATTCTGCTTTTTGTTGGTAAACCTTGAGGATATGTGGGAATAACATTAATTACAGGATATCGTTGACACTGTGTACATATTCATTTGTTTGTGAGTCTTCCGTTTTTGGTTATTGTTGGTGTGTTGAACATTATTTGCAAAGGCAAATACATTTAGTAAGCGATAACACATTTACATGCTTCAATTAATGTTAAATTATGACAAGCGACAGGCGGAGTTAATGACTTTCGAACAGTCTCCCAATTAGGCAACATTTGCGGAAACTCATAATAAAATTTGAAAGAACAGAGAGTGTTGCAGATGCTTTGAGATCCGGTTGACCACATAATGTCCGAAATGAAGAAAATTCTCAGTTGGTTGCTCAGGCATTTGTAGCAAGTCCTCATAAGTCAACTAGGAAGGCGTCTGCGCAATAAGATATCTTGAAAAAACCTGCAGAGAATCCTAAAAGACATAAAATTCAAACCTTTTCGCCTAAAATTACATGAAGATGACTATCACAGAAGACTTCAGTTCTGTGAGTTGTTTGTAGTACGCAACGTTCGAATTTTTCTAAATAGCATTTCAGAGAATGGATTGAAC
This sequence comes from Tenodera sinensis, assembly GCA_030765045.1. Taxonomy (NCBI): domain Eukaryota; kingdom Metazoa; phylum Arthropoda; class Insecta; order Mantodea; family Mantidae; genus Tenodera; species Tenodera sinensis. The sequence goes on from CM060971.1 coordinate 74,318,490, forward strand.
GCCGTGGGACTTTTGATTGGCCAACACCAATTTGACGCCATATGATTGCAGTCTGGAGGATTCTGAAGGATATGGTGTACTCCGTATCGCCAAGAAACAACAAGAACTGGGAATGTCTATTCAAAATGTATTTCATACCGTCAAAGAAGATAAACCTTTATTGTTCCGTATATGTAAATCAGTTGTAGGCGTTGCTTGAAAGGTATTGAGCAAGGAGGTAGACAGTTTGAACACAAATGAATGTGTTTGTGTTGCCAACAATTTAAAATTGTCTCTTATTGTATGTTCAAGTAAAATATATATATATAAAGGATACTTCTTTATTTATGTATGCGACACGAAGATTTTGAAGAAAATCCCACCACCATAAACTACCCTTCTTTACGTGGAAAATGTTTCGAAGATTTTGATTTTCTCAAAAATGACAAACGATTTGGAATAAAATACCATGTTTAATGTATTTATATGGCAAATGAAATAGGTGTTTTGAATTTGCTGGCCATAGCCTATGTCTCGTCTTTACTCTTAATGACTTTTGCATAACTAAGAAATAGAACAAGTTTTACTGTTAAAATGTAGATCTCGTAAAAGCGCACAATTTGTCCAAATGCATTTTTGTCGAGTACACTATTTTGGAGATATTCCTTGTTTTTTGTGTGTTTTGCAATACTTAAAATTTTCTCAAATGACAGGTCGTTATTCACTGCTTTATCTCTTGGCCTTGTAAACAGAATGGAATTTCAAAGACTTCATATAGCGACCAGCATTAAAAGATTTGACTATCGCTCAAAGTCTAGTGCATATTCCCTTTGCAACTACAAAAAAATTAGCAATACGATAATTTCTGGAAATGTTTATCTCGACTAAAATGAAGAAGATAGAGGAATAAGAGTCTGTAAGACTAGTAAAAGAGTAGAGAAAGTCATGTGAGTGCAACACATCACATTTTTAAACGTCATGCATAAATAATGCGGTGTATATGTTTACTTATCATACATTTTATTTTTCTTGAAAAGATAGAAATTATTTATTTTTCGTGCATCGCAATGAATATTTTTAAATAATTATATTTCAGTACAAAGGAGGGCAGACCCAAACACACTTCGGATAATCGTGGTAGTTTCCCTGAAGTTTCCCAGCTGTCCGCATATTCATAAACGTGGTCTCAGTCCACATATGCTGTAAGGGCGGATCAGCATTTGGGAAATCGATGCTCTAGACTAAGTTCCCCTAACGGAGTGGAACAAATGTTTCCAAGAAACGAAGGCACTTTTAAAGGACATGGTGTGAACAGTAGCAGGTGACTGGCCTCGTACTAGCACCAAGTTCATGATCGTCGTGTAAGTGGGATGGGCAGTGACGCGCTCGCCTTCCTCTGCCAGATCCCGGAGATGCCATCACTATTACTACTACTACGGCGGGCGACGGTAGAGGGGGAAGAAGGAACGAAAATGGGTTAGGGATAAAAACTACCGCCTGAGAAGGAGGGGGAACAGCGTGACGCTCTTCCCTGACGTCACAGGATCCAACCGTACAGTGTGTCTGTGTGTGTGGATGGGGCTAGTTGGTGGAAGTTGGTTGTTGCCCTAGGTAGCGTTTGTGGTGCAGTGGTACAGTTGTTTGGCGAGTGAGTTTGTGACGCATGTGTCTGGGTACAAGAGCCGCGTAAACCTCCAAATTTTGTGATTTTGCATGCCTAAACTAGTAAGCTAGACGTAGGCAATTATCAAACCGAGAGTTACTATGTTTAGATCAAGTTAATCCTGTGTCTTGTGATTTAACCTTGAAAACACATTTCAATACAGCGATTGTACATATGGGGCAAATAAGCCTAGAGTCCATCATGTGATATTAATTATCCGATATGGAAACATATTCCAATTTGGGATGATATCTGAGAATTTCGAACAAACAGGCAGACTGGACACAGTGTTTTGTTTTCTTTCTTTCTTTTGGTAGTGTTTAACACCTGCTTTTACTACATGCGGCAACATATATCACCGGTGGAAGAAAATGGTAAGCGAAGCTCACCCTTGTGCCCAAGCGTTCACTACAAATCCCACATGTGGTCGCCTGGGATCGAACTCCGGCCGCTTTGGTGAGAGACGAATGAACTGGCAACTTGCATAGTGTTATATCCCAATTTATGAAATACGTTCAAAGCTGCTGATCTCAAAAGCACCAGATTTGCTGGCTCTTATCAAGGGAAAGATAAAACAATGATTTTAGTTCTAACTCTTTCATTTCGTCATATTGAGGGCTTTGATTGGGAAATAATTTATAGGCTGTAGCTCCTTAGCGTTGATTTTTTAAAAAATAATTCACTCTTACATGCATATTTTCGACTCAGGGTAGGAAAACTAACCGAAGAAAAATTCCCCGCACCCTGAAATTGACTCTGGGATCTTGGCGGTCGGAATGCTAACCTCTCGGCCACCCAATGTTGTACGTGTGCTTCGTTTCCTAGCATGTGGTGTTTATTCACATTCGTTTAAACGATTATACCATGCACAAAATATGACGGTTGACACCTGACCAATACTGTTACTAACCCAGGAGAATGTTTTTATCCTTGAACGCACAATCGCATTGTGGAGTGGGGAACTTCTTGTACGATGTAAACAGAGTAATACCAGTAGATCAAAATGACTGTCTACAAGACAGTTGGACTGTAGGCAGTGGCAGTGTTGTATAACATTATGTCGTGTGTTTCTTGAGTCTCCAACAAACATAATTCATTAGTGATATTACTCAGTTTGTCTTATGCGGCAATACAATTAATGATTTCGCGCAATATTTTTTGTTCCGGAAAAGTAACGATAAGTTACTTATGTCAAGCACAATATCATAGCTAAATTCCTGAGACAAATACATATTATTCTCTTTCCTGGTGTAAAAATAAATTTTTGGGCGCAAACGATATTTATGTCACCGCCTTTACAGCGTGATTTCACAGCTTTTTTTTAATTATATGAGAGCGCAAGGACTGGCAAACCTCTGATTGGATTTTGTGTTGACCAGCTCCTCCTACCACCCACCATTAAATTTTGTGTCAGCCATGGCTATGGTTTATTCACCGCATTGACATGGATTACCTAACTGTTTGACAGGATGTACCCTCAGCATTACGGGTACGATGGTGTGGGGGACCCGGGATCGATCTCTGGTACTAGCATGGGGATTTCATCCTCTCTGGGAGGTCTTACACGGGGAGCACTCAGCCTGTTACGTCCCGGGGGGAACAATTGAGGAGCTATTTGATGTAGAAGTAGCTGCTCCAGGTCGAGAAGGCCGCATAACTGACCGGTAGGGCTCGGGGCGCTGACCATGACCCACCCTCCAGTATTGCACCTCACCAATGACGCCTGTAGTGGGCAGAGGTGGGGGACGCAGCGGCTGGGCGGCAAGCCTTGGCCCTTCATGGGCTGTTGCGCTAAGCTGCTAATCATAAAATTTGTGTATGTGCTGAGAACATTTCAATCACAAAGGATTTAAATAGTGCAGACGTCTTGTAGTTTTAACGGTACATTCAAGGTGGCCATTTTTCTACGATCCGCTAACACTTCTGTCACCAGGCTTCATCAAGAACATTCATTGTACTTAATTCAGTGCTTGAATCAGAACTACTCCTACCACCCTAAACATAAAATCACTAAAGGCGGCGCATAGTGCAGAGTTGCCAACACAACAAAACGCGATTAAAAGAAATACTGGAGAATTAGCACCCGGGATTTCAGAGATCTTCAGATATTTATGACTGAGCACCGCTCTGGCTTAAAACCAAACTTAAATATCTATAACATTTCACTTCGCTATTATGGAATAACAAGCCCGGTGTCACCTTAAGAGTGTAGAAATGTGTTAACAAATGTATTGAAGTACTTTAGTTTCTAAACAATTGGTTTGAAAGAACAGCTTTAAAAAGGGTTTATAACAATTAGCTACTACATTAAGTTGTTCTTCATAATTCAGTTTTAACACCCTGTTTTAACATAAAGTATTGAAATTATTAATATGCTTTGATTTTGTACAAAATAATCTGAACAACTTTAGGAAAAGTAAATTATGAAAAGTATGTAACGCCTATTTTGATGTTCGTGACAAGATACGAATGTGTTCTCTATTTGTGTGTGCGTGCGTGCGTGCATGTGTGTATTTTGTATCTGGATGTACTAAATGTGCTCGTGTTTGTCGTCCTAAAGCTTCGTTTTATTTTTTTAAAAAAGTTTCTATTTAAAATACTTCATTTATTGTCGATGTACTTTACTAGCAGCATATTCTGAATACATTTACTCGGTCTTCTGCATTTATTGCGGCGTCTAATACGTTTTGTAAATACCTATGAATGATTTTCAATAGTAATGACAAAATTGTTAAATAAAATGTAATTAATAAACGATTTTATGCATAATTTCTTTAAATTGACGTGGTTTGTTTCTGTTATTGTGAACCTCACTTTTATGCGTTTTTATTTATTTTTATGATTGCGTTTACCGATAAGATACATTAGGTTACATTTATTGTTATTTTTGCATGTTCACAGAGCGCAATTTTTGTTTTATTTGGTGTAGTGTAATGATATAAGTAAACACCGTTTATTGACTGCTATAATTTGTGTGTTACATACAAAGCGCTTTAACTAATTAGAAAATACACCTTTATGCCTATCACATCGTCTGTATGCTACGATTAATTATTGGTTACATAATATGCACATTACAATCACTTGTATACTGTTAACCCGTGATATGAGTCATGTGAGAAATAAGAGAAATATTACTCGGTGTGAAAATAATGTACGTAACACAAACCTAAATGAGAAAGTCCGTTTCAAACTGTTCCAAATAACTGGTTTAAATTTTTTCGGGAGAGAAGAAAAAATATTTGTATGTAAACTAAGGCAGGTAAATTAAAAAACTAAAATTATGAATTACTACAAGGACTTCATTTATCAGAATACATTCTCTTGGAAATAATGTGCAATCCAGACTTCCTTCAAATTCAGAAAATGCCTTGAAAAATTGCGGTTTGATGTGAACAAAAGAAATAAAAGGTTCTAACCTCAATATTTGTAAGCATTCAACCAAAGTAAGTTGTGTAATAACTGTAATACTACTTGAACTATTCTTAGTTATTTCTGACCGACAAAGATAATAAAGAGTTCAGCAAATTAAATTTGTACATTATAATTACCAACCTATAGTGTTCACCTAAAGTAAAAAATTACAATAATGGATTAATAAAAATAGTAATATGTATAACAATAATGATTGAAATCGTATGATAATATTTCTTCAATATCTTAATAATGCAAAACATAGTTTTGAAGGCTTTGCCACTCCGTGGTGAACACTGCAAATTGGTGTGAATTTTTCTCAGTCCAGTAAGCTTGACAATTGACATACGTTAGAGTGAACATGTATGTTCAGGCCAAAGCACGGTCTGGCGTGGACAAAAATTTTGGCGTAATGGGCCTTGGCGTGAATACTGTTTCATAAAGTATTTTAAAGGGCATTTAATACACGCGAATACGGTCTTCACTGCACCACAGGACATACTCAGAATTATACGAACTAGTGTAATTCAATTGTGCATTTAATACGGTTTGAAATGGACCTCTTCAGATGTTCTTTCCTGTGCAATTTGAACACTACTTCAACACGTTCCTTTTTTGTTTCCTTTTCTGAATTAGCACATGTATTTCACCGCTCGTTTGTGTTGCTGGTGATATAAATTTCTCGACTGGATGTTCACACCACGAGATTAGCCTCTGATGGCCAGTGAGGGCCGGATTTCTTGTTGGCTAACACCGTATTTGTGGTGGCGTTAAGTGAGTTACGCTGACAGCGCCCTGCGGTGGCAAACTTCACGAAACAAAAGAAGACAGACTTGCGCGGTTTTCGCGGACAAGAACAACGCTCCCTGGAGTAGGGCTTGCGGTGCCAAGTACCAACAAATTATGGTGAGAAGAAAGCCTCTATTGTTCTACTGTACATATTATTTCCCGCGGATTGCATTGTTCAATAGAGAGATGTTGGCACGCTTGTGCAAACTTCCTTGTTTTTGTACCGCATACCTTAAGGCTTTGTTTTTCCACAAAGTAACAGATGATTTAATATAAACATCACTGCCAGGTTCTAGTGGCGCTTTTCGCATTCTAATTTTAGGTTTTGTAGCTCGAGGGACTCGCTTGCGAATGTTTGAATGTAAGAGATGTCTATGTCCGAGAGCTGAATTTCAACTTTTAACTAATGAGTCTATGTAACTTACATCAAATAGGCAACATGCACTTTACTGCCTTTCTTTCGTTATCATAATTTTCTGGCTATAGCCCATGAAGTCCTATTTACTCTGGATGACTTTTGCATAAATGGTAAACCGTAAGAGATCTTACTATACAGAAAATTTAGATCTTGCTAAAACACACAATTTATGTCTCAATAATTTTTTGTAGAGTGAACCATTTCGGAGATATGCCAGGTTATTTGTGCGAGTTTTGGAGAACTTATACTTCTGTTGAATGCAACATTGTTATTCTTTTATAATTTATTCACATAATACGGTACGATACATACGATATTCATACAGACTTTCTTTTTGACTTCTGCTATTTTATGTGGAAATGTTTATAAAACTTTTTGGATTCATAGACCTCATAAAATGCTTATTTCCGGTGAAATCTCGACATCTAAATTTTAGGTGAATATAAAACATTTTCTATCAGACGAGTGACAGAAAAAATAAAAACAGAACTTACAATTCAACCTATGCAGAGCAAAGTTCACATGGATGTCCCTGTATACAGATTCTAAGTACTAATACGTTACTAAATGTTACCAAATGTGAAGTTTGTGATTCAACTCTATGTTGGTACATCATACCCCGTGACACAACAGCCCCTCCGGGCCAAGACCTACCGCCCGACCACTGCGTCCACCACCTCTAGCCACTACAGGTGTCATGATCGGGGTGCAGTACTGGAGGTAGGACGTGGTCAGTTTCCCGGTCCCTTCCGGCCGTTTATGTGGTCTTCTCGACCAGGGGCCGCTACTTCTCATTCAAGTAGCTCCTCACTTGGCCCCTCAAGGACCTAACGAGGCTGAATGCACCCTGTGACAGGCCTCGCAGCCATGAGCGTCGGTAGTCTTTTTTCCAGGGGGGGGGGGGGGCCACATGTTGGAAGTTTGCAATCAAATATTATTCATTCATTATTTTATTGTCAAAATTTATATTTGTTGCAGATAACCGTATTGATTTGTGCTAAATAACAATTGTTCTTAATTAAAATAATAGTTTAATAGTCAGTAATTGATTGCTCATTAAGTTCACCAACTTCCAAGAGGGGGCCGCGGACTCCCTTGCCCCCCGTTCGCGACACCCATGCTCGCAGCGGGGGAATAATCCCCACAAAGACACCGGTGGTCGAACCCGTGTCCTTCGCGCCAGAGGCAAACGCGCTACGGAGGCGGTCTTGGTAGATGATAATTTTTCAAAACTGAATATTCAGAATGTATTTTTTACTTGCAATATAAAAAGGTAAATCTATAATACTAATTCATTCCTGCTTTCATATATTTCATCCCGTTGGCAATTAAGAAAGTTCTTCTTCCTTAGCATGGATTAGGCCTATAGCCCTGTTCCGAGGCTAATCAAACTGCTCTTTGTATCTCATTCGGAGTCGCCCGATACCTCTTCATCTATGGTTTGTAAAATAGTTCTTTCTTGGCAATCTGGAAAGTTCCATCCTCTTGCTCTGATATATTTTAATTTCTTCCACAATGTTTTCTTCCTCTAGTTCTTTTCTTATATATAAATTCCGGAGTCGATCTTTTCAAGTAACACCCAATAAGGACCTTAAAAACCTCATTTGAGATATCTCCAGTCTTGATTTGTCATATGCATATTTTAAGAGGATTTGCATACGACTCTATTATCTTAATTTAATCATATTCCTGCCAAAATGTCTTTTTATACACCCGTTGATTTTATCATATGCTATGATACTTCCTTTCATTTCTGCCTTTCTATCAATTACTGATACATTTGATCCCATTTATTTAATGATTGACAACTGTTTAATCAACAGAGTTAATGTTATAAGATAAGGTGTAAGGTAACTATAAATCTGTAAATACAATTTTTTGCTCCGTTCACAAAACGTAACTATTATCTTTCAAACATTTATTCTGTGTTTGAACGTGACCAAATAAACCTTTGTTTGATAAACATTTGTCATAATGAATACAGTTCCAGTAGTAGTATAGTGATTGTAAAACACTATTTATTGATATTAATATAGGTAATTCTAGCCATGCAGCAGCTGGTAGCCTGTTCCAGAGAGATAGAGGATTAGTTTAAATTTTACTTGCTTTCCGGCAATCCCACAAATCGATTTTATTTATCCACTGATACCACTTGTTAAATGATAGATGTTGAAATATTATTTGTATGTGTTACGCCGTTTTGTTCCGGTTCCCTAGAGGTTCTAATTGTTTTTGGTATACATTTCAAAATTGCAGTTTGCTCTCTCTCTCTCTCTCTCTCTCTCTCTCTCTCTCTCAGATTTATTGAGAGGAAAGTAAAGCGAATGGTGACTAATTACTTTTAAATTCAGTTATCTCTTGTTATTTTTCTATCTCCCCTTCACTCTATCGTTCCTCAGCGTGTTTTTGAAGAATTAGCTAATTTTTTGTTTCAATCGGTGTAGTATGGCAGATTTGTACTGTTCCATCAGCGAATAATTCCGAAGTTATGCACCCTTGAGTTTCATTACTAATTGGACGAGCTAACCCTCCTTTCGCTTATAGCACGACCCCGGTTAGGTTTTAATGCAAACAGAAGGCTGAGAGTATCCCTCGCTGACAGATGAAATAGTAATATTTATTGCCTATCTTCCTGGAAGAATGATATATGTGTACTGCGGTTTCTGCAATTTCAGACAGAAATTTTGATTCAGCCTCTATGAGAGCAAGCCTCTAGTTTACAGAGTAGTAGTAATAGTTGTTAATCAGTTCACTCTTACAGCTACTTCAGTTATTCATATTATTTACTACTTCGACTGATAAAAATACTGTGACAAATGACAAGTGCAGGTACTTTTAATGTAAAACAATTTATAGTAAGTCGTGATCTTGCAACTCATCATATTGTAACTTTGACACAAATGGTGCTCACGTTCTGCTACTTCTTCTTCGAGTATCTAACAAAAAGCTGCTTCCGACGATACACTCATTAAAAACTGCTTTGAAAAAAAAAATTAAAAAAAAAACTCCGCCGCGACGATTACATGTCTAAAAGTGTCTCACTCTCTCAACACTGATTGCACGCTACACATATTTAAAAACTAGCTCTGTGTCCGTGCTGTCTCGCTTTTTATAGTCCAGGCGAAAACTGTCTTCGTGAACTATAGCTCAACCTCATTATTTCAATAAAGTTTCATCAAATTCTCCAACAGATGGAAATCTTACACCGTCATATAACAACGTTTTAGGCCCTGATCAAACACACCACTGTTGCCAGCCATAGCCATAGAATGTTGTATAATCTTAAAATGCATTCTAAAATAGAATAAATTCGGCTATCTCTCCAGAAATACCTATTTAGCTACCTCAATAGATTATTCATTAAATTCAGTTTAATATATGTTTGCTACAAATAATGATTCTTCAAATTCAAAAACAAATAGGTTTGATCATTAGCTATTGTTAGAGTTATGGTGGCTTCAATTTGTATTAGAAATACCTATTGTTTAATCCTTCGCTTTTGTATAACACGCTTTTGTATAACACACGCGTATAAATTTGAATACGTTAACAAATCTGGAGTTAACAAAATGATTTTCTCTTAGCAGTTCTGTTATACGTTTCGTTCTGCAGTATACCGATATACCAATTTTGAGTAAACGTTGGAATTTGTGCTGAAGTTGCTGGTTATGGCGCAGTTCCATTGTACAATAATAGATACATACCATTATAGCAAATCTTTTGTATTCTGGAAGCTGGGTTTAGAAGTCTATAGAATTTGGTTACGTGCTCTAGATAACTTCTATCGGAAACGTTTTTTGTCCAATGATTAAAAAATGCCAGATGCTACCTAACAGTTCTCGAAATCCCTCAGTAAGTAAATTTGCACCGTACCCGACCTTATGCACCACAATTAATTTTGATATGGTCCCTTGAGAGAAGTCCTTTTTTTTTGACAGTTTGTTCAGCGTCTTCTGCGACTTGAACTTCCGCTTGAACTTCTTCAACAATTTCAAATCTGCGAACTTTCAATTTGATTGTCATCTTGGAAAATAAAAAGAGCTTGGAACTGTAGGCATCCTACAAGAAGTAAATCACATCCGATTTCTGATCATCTATAAGGGCGATAAAATGGGAGTATTTTAAGAAAGCGCTAACCCTTCTTCACCTTTAATATGGTGATGGAAGAAGAGGGGTAGGTATAGCTTACCTTTTTAAGAACACGTGGTTTCATTTTCTCATTGAGTTAGGTGGCCATTCGTTATCTATACCTACTCGTAATTAGCCAATGAGTTGACCAAATGCACAGATATGATTATATAAATTATCATACACCCCCCATAATATTGGTCCCATACATAGCACAAGCCGTGATAGAACCTACAAGGTGACAGCCCCAGCCAATGAGTGAAGTCATGACATCAAGACGCACGCTAGAAACGTTAACAAATGCAAAGTGGCCAGAGAGACTATGTATATTTATTTGTTTATTTTTCCCTCACATTTTTGTGCTATAGTGCTAGGGTCATTATGATATATCAGTCGATCTTAATCGGCCTGTATTAGATTCATTGTCTTGTGATGGGAAACATAAAGCGCGGAAAATAACTGCTGTATTTATCTAAGTTTGCAAACGAGTAAATATCTAATTACTTGGAAAAAGAGAGTGACCTATATCTCTAAGTCAAAAAGCAGCTAAACGATTTTGGTTTAAAAACGTAGTTTTAGGCTATTGCGTATACGAATGATGCTCTACACTATTTCTAATCTGGTGCTTTTGGTATTCCATCTCCGAAAGGCAGAAATTGACTTTTGAAAGTTAAGTTTAGTCGCTGACGAACTTTAGGCTTATTTGCACCATCAAAGTTATTATGTTGTCTTAACGTACACAAATTGCAGGCATCCTTATATCCTTAACCATTAGGATACCATATCTACGTTCTAAATTTTGTGTTATTTCTCACTTGTGGTTAAGAAAATATACATCTTCAGGTTTAAAAATAGGTTTTTTATATCACAGATGAAGGTTAAAATAAAATACTATTCTGTGCTATCAAAGATGTTTAAATTTGAAATATTGCTGCTTAGGGTTTCCTACGGAACACATTTTAAACCAGCATAAAGCTCTACATAAGGGGCTAACTTTTAAAAGAATTTAATTTAGTTTTATACAAGAATACTATATAAATATTGGAATTACTGTTTTTTCCAGCAAATCTGAAATTTCTTTTGAACCCTAACATTTCAGCTTAAAATATTTTTGCCTATACTTTTGTGTTTTAATGTAAGTATACAAAGGGATCTTAAGGTCCAAATTGAGATAAATTTTTGATACGCTAGTTGCTAGTTTTAAACGTGGGCATTGTTTTCATTGCTAAACAGGGGTTTTAAGAACATATCGAAAATTAAAACCCATAAAACAGATTTGTATTTTGAGATACGATACTTTTTAAGTTAACATTTTCAACCACGAAACAGTTTACAAAATATAGCAAATTAGGACAGCGTCATGACACTTTTTTATTTGTTAGTATGTGCAAAAGAGAGATGCCTACCTCTGATTTCCCAAGGGTTACCTTTCGAGCACAGAAACAGTATTTAAACACTTATATTTTGATTTTAATAACATATCTTAATTTACTTTATCGCCGCTTGTGCTTGCCTATTTTTGTTTTCTGGCCTGTTTTCATTGAAGATCTGGAATAACTAGCATGTAGTAATTTTTTTCAGAGCGCTGATGAGCAAAATAGTAGCATAGCGGTTTCAACACGCCTTATGAGTGAAATGATATTAGCCAATTTTGTGTTTTAGGTATTCATTTTTCTCATTGCATGTAGTAGCACAGTTTTTATGAGAAGGGTAACGTAATGGGCAAGAGAGGCATTGAATCTTGCTCACTGCTACACGTGCTGGCAAAGATTCAAAGGGTTAGCCAACTAAACATTCTTTAACTCTTATTTTTTTTCATTTATTTATTGGCAGTTTGCGTAGCATTCAACCTGACAAACGGCCCAGTGCTATGCTGAGACCGCAGGAGCAATACTTTCGATTATCGAACTTAAAACGAACTGTTTGCAGAGTTTATTAGAACGGCATGCAAAATAAACTCGACGCCAGCATTAAGAAGATGCTGTTGTAGAGTTCATGACTCACCCGAGAAGTTGGCAATTCTGGCCGGAGTCTCACATTCTTTGGTACGAACTCATTTGTCATCCCTTATGACTTCCTGGTGCTTTCCCCTACATGTCACGTCGCACAGGCAAAAGGAAGAAGAGGAAGAAGAAGAGGAAGAGGACAGAAACAGGTATCAAGTGCCGGTTATTGTGCTGAATTTACGCTTTTACTAAAACGAAGTAAAACGTTTGCAACGAAAGCTTTTCGTAGTGCAGTTGTTTATAATGAAACAAGCCAAGTACTTGTAAAGATGTTGAGCGTTAACTAGTAAAACGAGAAGTAGGTACACGTGTGCAGGACTATTGAACGGTGTGTTTATCGGGCGTGTCGATGGGGTAATGTTTGTGGCACGTGTGAGGAAGCGAGAAGTAAAAATCAGTGCCAGCAACAGTGTACACACAATGGCGGCGCCAGGACGTAGCAGCTGCGGAACTACCTCCTTCACCTTCCTGCTCGCCTGGTGCCTTACCTGCCTCCTGATCACAGGTGGGGCTACTGAGGAGATCTTCAGGCACGATCCGCTAGGTAAGTGCCACTCTGTGCATTTTCTCAACCAGTAGAATGAAGAATTCAAACTAACTTCAAAGCTTGGATATTTATCTTACATATATTTGACTTGCTGAAATACCATTGCCCGTGGTTTAACTAACAATTTATCCCCGTTTAAAAATATATTACTTAATACACTTAAACAAAGACAAACTCTTATAAAATACCATGAAGAACAAAAAATAAACAGCATAAATAAAAACTTGGAAGGCGCTATGCAAACGTACTGTTAAACAGGAACAAAAGCGAGTAGGTACACGAAACTGTGTGTATGTAACATGTTACCTTTGTATTTCAGTAGTATAGAAAACTACATGAATTGTTTGTAAAAGAGGGAGCAGAGAAGGATACGTGAATGTGTTATGTAAAAGAAAAACATGTAGAGAACACCATGTGAACGTAATGCGCTGCATTTATATTTCAAGCACATAGAAAATAATGTTAACTGCATGCTGAAATGCAAGTAGAGGAACTGTGAATGTATTACATAAAAGAAACCCGCGTAGAGAAAACCATTTGAATGTAATACACTGCATACAAACATTATGTATGTAGATACGTACGGAATTTCGAAGTAATCGAAAGCAATGCCCAAAAATTCGATGTCGAGATTTCACAGCAAATATGTTTTGAGGTACCTGAATCCAAATGAAGCATTTGTAGAGAAACATCAGTGTGTGTGTGTGTGTGTGCGCGTGTGCGTGTGTGTGTGTCTGTCTGTGAACAGCATAACTCAAAAACAAGAAGTCGGTTAAACACAAAAGTTGGTGTTCAAGTTTAATATATTTCAAGGATGCGACAGAAAGATTCTGGAGAAAATTCCTTCACCCTAAACTATCCTTAGCATGGACATTGTTGTGAAAATTTTGATTTTCTCGAAAATGGCCACTTTGATTAGAGTACCATATGTTTATGGCAAATGAAATGTATATTTTGAATTTTCTCAATATAGTCCATGTAGACCTGTTTGCTGCTGATGACATTTGCTTAACTGGTAAACCGTAAGAAGTAGACCAAATCTTACTACACAAAAATGTAGATTTGGTTCATATTCCTTTTCTTCCGATATATTGCTTATTACTAAGGCAAGGCAATTAATCATTTTGCATTTTTTCCTTATGAAGGTTGAAACATTGCTTGCATACAACGAAAGGTATGGCATTGACTAACGAGTTAAATAAAAGCAATTTGTTAGGGCATTTTTGTGCATTTTCTTACTTTTTTTTTTTACAGATAAGTCATTTTTTGGCAATTTTTAGGTCATTTTGAGCATTTTTAACAATTTTCTGGAAGGTTGGGAGATTATTTGTATTTAATTCATTTTTTTAAAATTAAAATTCAGTATTTTTCCTTGTCAATACAATTTCTAGGATTTAAGTAAATGCTATGCTAACTCCTACCCCTGTTTTTCAAGGAATGTGCATTATGAACTGGTCCACTTATAGGGATTCAATTTCTTAGAGCTTAAGCTATCTCCTACCCCAATTTTTCAAGGAATTTTCAAGGAAATTCCTATATCCAGGTAAATCGGCATTGTTGTGCTGTTAAGTGAGGTGATCAGTTGTTCCTAGCACCTGTACGAGTACCATAAGAGCAAACTGCCTAAAGTGAAGGGAACTAATAATGTTAAATTGAAGGCATTTGTTTCAAAATACAGAGAACATATTTTTTTCCACCGACGGGACGGTCATATATTATTCTGCAAGATCTGTGATGTGAGAGTGGCTGCTGGAGAAACGTTTATGGCAGAGCAACATATGTCATGGGAGAAGCATAAACGTGGCCTGCAACGACTTGAAAATAAATCTAGTGTAAGTTTACAGCAGATACTTCTGGGCGAAACTCGTTCAACATTTTCGCCATTTTGTGAGAAATTATGTGAAGCATTTTTATCTGTCGATATTCTACTTCACAAGCTGAAACATCCTAAGCTGCGCGCTTTCTTAGAAGAGAAGACAGGAATATTAATTCCAGATCCTAGAACATTGAGAAGAATCTACGTGGATCGGTACTACAACAAAATTGTGCAACAAATAAAAAAAAAAAAAAAAAAAAAAAAAAAGGATTGAGAAAAGAATATATTCGTATCCATCGACGAGACAACAGACTCTGTAGGCCGTTATGTAGCTAATATTATTGTTGGAGTTCTAGAAGCACACAGCCCCGGGGAACAATTTCTATTACATTGTGAGCAGCTGGAGAAAGTGAACTATTCAACCATCAGCTTAGTATTTGACCATGCATTGAGAATACTTTGGCCTAGTGGGATTCAAAATTCCAATGTATTGCTTTTTATAACAGACGCTGCACCCTACATGATGGAAAGCTACTGCACTCTACCCAAAAATGGTGCATCTGACATGTTTAGCGCACGCATTACACCGGGTCGCAGAAGTATGTGCAAATTTTCCTGAAGTGGATAAATTAATTGGATGTGTCAAGAAAGTATTCTTGAAAACCCCTTCTCGAGTTGTAGCATTCAAAGCAGAAGCTCCAGAAATTCAACTGCCCTTTTCACCTGTTTTGGCTTGATGGGGAACGTGGCTCGAGGCTTGTAGTTATTATTGCAAGAATTTTGACGTTGTGAAGAAAGTAGTTGATTCTTTTGATTATGCTGAGTCTGTGTCAATCCAAAAGGCGCAAGAACTGCTGGCTGATAAAGAAATTGCGGGTAAACTTTCTTACATAAACACCAATTTTGGATTCCTTCCTGATGCAACAACGTTTCTGGAAAAATCCCAAGTGGCATTAATGGAACAGCTATAAATAGTGGATAAAGTAGTGAATGATTTGAGTCGTGCATATGGTAAAGTGGGTGTTGCGGTGGCAATGAAAATAAAGAAGTGTATAGACAAGAACAGGGGGTACAAAACATTGTGTTCAATTGGCAGTGCTTTGTCTGGTGAACAGTTTTCTCTTGCTGACTGTGAGTTATATCTAGGCGATATTGCTTGCTTTCAGTGTGCTCCAATTGTTTCCGTTGAAGTAGAGAGGAGCTTTTCCATTTATATGTCAGTACTAGCAGACAATAGACAGTCATTTCTGTTTGAGAATCTCCACCAATTTGCGATTGTTAACTGCAACTCAAAATTGTTATAAAAGTGCACTGAAATGGAATTTCTTCAATAAAAGATACTCTAGCATGTATATTTATAATTTTGTTTTAATATTTTGATTTTGTTATATTTTATGTAACTTAGTAACAAAGTGAGTGTTTAATGTAATAATAATAATAATAATAATAATAATAATAATAATAATAATAATAATAATAATAATAATAATAATAATAATAATAATAATAATAATAATAATAATAATAATAATAATAATAATAATAATAATAATAATAATAATAATAATAATAATAATAATAATAATAATAATAATAATAATAATAATAATAATAATAATAATAATAATAATAAATAGTATTCTATTGGCAATTCTTTATTTTTTGGTAACTTTAACATTTTTGGGGTCACCATTTTGGGTCATTTTTTGTAACTTTTAGGTCATAAATGCATTTTTTATTTTGCATTTTTTACCAAATTGTAAGTCATTAAATGCCTGGCCCTACTTATAACTATCTCCAAGTTGCAAGCTCTTGTACCTTTCTTCAATTGGAATGTTTATTCTCCCCCCCCCCCCTCCACCCCCTCCCCCGAAACGCTTGTTACCACAATTAAAACATTTGAATGAGGTTTTGAGGTTTTCGCAAGATATAACTGAAATGTTTGGTTACATTCAATTACGAATGTAAAAATCTGTAGTAAGCCATTTCAAATATTTTTGGAAGCTGTCCATCAGCGCATTGAAGTTCAATGTATTATCATTCAACCAAATATGTAAGACTGTTTCATTTTAACTTTAATTTGTATTTATTATTTGTTATAGTACTGTTTTGAGCTGTTCCTACTATTGGTTTACTTTTATGTTCCAATGCTTTTCATAATGCCTCCTAAAAAGGGAACTAGCTTTAACTTTAATCTTACGAAATACTTTGCAATGAAAACTGCCAGTGATTGTGGGTTCTCTTAGTCAAAATCACGATAGATTTGGTGATTCCATTGCCAAGTGAGTGCCCACAGAATATAAAACATGCCTTCCCTGCTTGTTCTTCATAGGTTTCAGATTTTTTACGGAAGTTGTATGTGGGAAATTGCCTCAAAATTTATTTTAAATAGTTTCTGCACTTTTCATAGATGAGCAAAATGTGAAGTAAGATGAGCAAAATGTAACAATGAGCAAAACTGAAGCTGCGTTTATTCTGATAGACTTTTCTTATCATACTAAAATTTATACTTCTTTGAACTTGTATTAGAATTCTTAGTTCTAATATATACTGAAGCTATTCCTATCTAGGGACGAAGTAATTGAGTTTTATAGAATATTTAGGCATGTTTTCTATCATCAAAACGAGAGGCGTTCGGAAATGATTTACAATTGCGTTGTTTAAAAAAATACCTCTATCTATGGGAACGTCGTCTCATAGAACGATGAATTGATGCTAATAGACCACATAGATGATCGTTGTGAAGAAAGTGTATATGAAAGAACAAGCGCTTGCTTGTTATTAGAAGAGTAAGAGTAAGATGGAAGGTGACTATGATGAACAAAGATGGACTGCACGCGAAGAAGTTAGAAAGGGGTGAAAAAGCTGTGTGCACATTGCATTTCACGAGAATTGACACAGTTCCAGACGGAGAGCAGAGTTGAAACCTGTTGTTGACTACTGGATTTGGAGAACGAAGATCAAGATTTTTGGAGAAACACCTGATATACCTGAAAAGAAAATCTTGATATGAAGGACACGCTGCAAGATACAGCTTGTCTAAAACGTCCTGACATTCCCCCACTCCCGAAGCAAAGATGCGTAATAGCACTGAGCAGTCCGTTGCCATTAAAGAGAAGTGGGGGCCAGCCTTCAGTTGCCGTGAGAGTGACAAGTTCATGCGTTGTATATACGATTGTCTCCAAGTTCTGATAACTTTCTAGTCACTTGCTCCCCCACCACTCTCAACACTTCCCCGCATTTCTCCTCACTTGCGCATATGGAGTGTCAGGACGTTTTAGACAAGCTGTAAAATATGAGAACAATAAGATATTCACTGGATGCGTAATGATTCCCTGCCGCAATAATACATTCCCAGGACGGTGGCATTAGTGTACTGATATAGGTGACTGAGATATCTCATGTCTATTAAATCCTTTTTATTGTTAAATAAGGTATAACAAATATTATTGTAAATAATTTCCGAACACCTCTCGTATTTGCAATGGTCTAATTTGGATGAAAAGTAATAAGGAGGAGCGCAAGTTGCCACGGGTCGCCGAAATGTTAGCGCAAAGTTCACTTGTGGTGACAAACAAAACGGGATAACCTGACTAGTCTTCAGGAGCATATGATGACCGCAATAAAATACTGCCGTAAGACTGTTAGACCCTCAAGGATATATATAAAGTCCAGAAAGACACGCTATTTTATCAACATAAATCACTCAGCCTCGTTAGGTCCCTGAGGGCCAACTGAGGAGCTAGAAAGGTAGCGTCCCTAAAAGGTCAAGTAGTCACCTTACGGTCGGGGGAGTCGGTATGCTGACCCCCGCCACCCCCAACCAACTCTTCCGTGGCCTTGGCTGCGGCTGGACGATGAGGGTAACTTCAGCATAGAAGAGACTCCCTAGGGGAGAGCTTCCCACCTACTTCATCACTCCCCACCAAAGTTCCTAATTGTATCTTGCCGAATGTTAATACCCATTCTTTAAATTTCCTTTTGTTTAAGTTCACATAACCTCGTGATTATATTGTGATGATGTTAAATACAAAAGTCTTCAACATAAAGAACCATAAACAAATACATCTTAACATCTTCGTATCCGAAACACACTTTTTATTTTGCAACTTCCTAAATTGTACGAATTCATTTCCCTTGCTAATTTTCACAACTGGGGCACATGTATTTTAAACTTCGTGATCGCCAAGTTCTTGTTACCGGACCCTTAAAATAAAGGTTGTTTTCGATTCAGTCTGCGTCACATCATAAAGGGGTTTGAAGTCCAGCACTCCGTTATTCTGAGTTGCTCCCAGAGACATTTAGGGGTTTCTTTTATCCTGAGAACAAGAAAGTGAAGTAGCTCCAGGTGTATGTACATTGGGACTATAATTTAGGCCATTTTATTCATAAAATATTATTCCATGTAACTAGACAGAATGGTCCGAAATTGTAAATATATGTTTACATGTCCTAAAAGACTCTTCATATATTTTAAATAATCACTTATATTGCATGTGTTAAGCGTTATCTTCTTGTTATAATCCTTTAATATTTCTTTAGATATTTTCCATCTTAATTTTAATAATTTTTTAAAAAAAAATTTGACTGTCATATATCTTTGTAATCTGGATCTTTATGGTCACCTGAAATATCAGGCAGATGTCACAGTTTTTGTTTGTTTGTGAAATATATATACTACGGCTGACACAGAATTTAATGGCGGGTGGCAGTAGGAATTGCTCAACACAAAATCGAATCAGGCTTTCCACACCTTGCGGTCTTGTTTACCTATAGTTAAACATGTTATTGAATCACGCTGAAAAGGTGATATAAATGCCATTTTGTTTATTTGTACAACAGGAAAGAAAATAGTTGCGATTGGCTATCAGCCACCATTAAATTTTGTGTCTCCCGTGGTCGATTATAAAGAGAACATAATAGGGGGAATAGTTATTTCTTGGGCATAAAAACATCTACAAAATTTTACAATATGTAAGTTAATTTTCCTTAGAGCTATTAATTAAAACATAGAGCATGTGCCTCTGCCTATGTTTCCTCGTTTATTCATTTTGAAATCAAGAATTCAAAACGTTTCACACAATGGAGAGGCTTATTTACCGCTAAAAAGTTCGTCCACAGCTCTAATACTATTTTGAAAAGAAAATGGGACTATGATTTACATATTAACGGATAATCCTGCATATTTAAGGTATTATGTACCATTGTGTACTGTGGTTACTCGCATATTAAGGGGTATCAGTTAATAATGTCAGGTGTTTAAATCAAGATGTGTTTTGAGTGGAGTAATGCGTACATACAAATTCGGATATGACAATTCCTGATAGAATCACCTACGCCTGACGTCGTATGCCATCCGCAACACACTAACGTTGAGAGTGCAGTCTAGTGTTAGGCAGCGACTGACATTCCTATGAATGGGCATGATTGAAGCAATGTCTTTCTGGTGGGCAACCGTATTTTTAATTGCATTAATTGTTTAATGTTTTTAAGTACACTATTTGCATAATTAACTTACATGCATTTAATGCAGAAAATGTTTTAGTACAGTTCCTGAAAATGTTATTCAAATCTGATTTAAACTGACGGAAAAATATCTTTTGAATCATGAAAATCTAGAATTAAGGAGGAAACTCAAAATAATTGTCAAGTATTCATGACAATCTGCGTTTTCCTCCGTCATGGAAACTAGAAATGATAAAACCTTTTGTAAAACTGCAAAAAAGTTTATATCTAGTTTTTTTTTTCTTTTTTTAACTTTGTCAGTGGGGTGGGTCCACTTCTTGTCCCCAAACGTTGATGTCTGCTTACGCTGGTATATTACGCTCTCCAGATAGATTCCTAGATTCCGTAAGTGACACTTGATCTTATTAGACCACCAAGGACTTGGGATCTAGGTATATTGTCTCTAATGTGGCTTCCAGTAGCTCGAACAGAGTCCCAGTTAGCATCAGGAGGCTGAGTGCACCCCGAACCAGACCTTCCAGCGGGGAAAATCCCACGTCTGTCCCGGGGATCGAAGCCGGGTCCTCCGAGCCAGAGGTTGTTGGCTATGGATGAGGTCTACATCTAGACAGTTTTATTAAAACGTTGACAATGTGATTAAATTTGCAGCATGTCATAAAACAATTAACATTAAAATTCCTGGGAAACGCTGTAAAACATAAATTGTAAGTTTGTTCTTTCTGCAAATCAGAAATAATTTTCTCTCTCATTTAGGTTAGAGTTTCCAAGAGACAGACATACTCGTGGTCATTATGTGGTGAACCACAGACCTAAGCTATGGTGTCTGACAGTTTATGAACAAGCGAGATCTTAACTGACCTCCTTCGTTCGAGACATCTTTGAAATGGAATTGGAATTGCCCTTCAATGTAAACTGTTATTCTGAAATAGAACTCTATGATGAAAAGTGGCTGTTTTTAATTAAAATTATTCTAATGCATCTGTTGATAAACAGATAAACTAGCTTGATACTGTGATAAAATTACTAAAGTCCAGTCCAGTTATTTTTTTCTTTCTTTAATTTCTACTAATACTTTAGCACAAATACTTTTACTGACTTTAGCACTGTCTACAGTCCATCGTGATGTTACAACTCACAACTGTTTTCTTCTCGTAATCTTCCCTCACTCCTTTCTATATTTCTTCACTTTCTCTGTCTCTCAACCAGCTGACTCTGAAGATACAATCACCCGACAGTCATTAACTGCTTCGCTATCGTCCTTCACGACACGCCGGTTTTCTCACCCCCCCCCCCCCCCCCACACACACACACAAGTAAAATTGTCTCCGCGACGACACATGTGTACCATTAACTGCTAACTAACACCTCTGGTCGCCTCGCATTCTTATATAGCGAGGATGACGAAACATGCACCTTTCTCGAATTTATATGCCGACTGCCGGACACTTCTCGAATAATCTCGAACACCCTTTGCGTTACCGCTCTTTGTCCACTCACAGTCGCGCAGCCTCACCTTAGCGTCTTTGATACACGCACCGCCAGTGAGGTGGCATCCTTTGTTGTGCACCTCGTGCGGCGTTACAATACAAGACCAGAATCGAAATAGGCAGAACAAACGTAAATTACCTCAACCCCTCCCATAGTACCAATTTGTTCGTGGGGCTTGAAGTCGGTTGTTGGAATGACTAGGAGCTCTTTAGGCATGAGCACCATTATTGAACTTGGTTATGCAGTGGGAACTAGGCAACTTCTCGACACAATTATTTATTTATACCAACAAGCTTACTGTTGGTGTTTTTAAACACAGAAGCCGTTTTTTGAGAAGCAGAATTGGAAATCAAAACTCAATGCTACAGCTGGCGTGTGAACCACAGACCCTCCGCTTACCAGACGGGTGCTCTAACCATTAAGCTACGGTGACAACCTGCCAGAATGACATTGAATTCTCTAATTAGTCTTGACACAAACTTAGGCCGCTTGCAACCTCTCAATAGGCGAAATTCACATCAAAATATTGATCTAATTTAGAACAACCGTGAACTAAGGCAGGACCATTTTAAAATGAACATAATAGGAGGCGTGTGAGAAGCCAAACGGCGTCTGAAGCCAGGCAACCTGAAGGGAAAGTATGCCCAAATGAGCCCGGGGTTGTTAGAGCTTTAAGATACCCGACATTCATATTTTCTAGAATGTGAGGCAGACAATCTACCTCTACACATTCAGGTGGACTAAAGTTATATTTGATAAAACATATATGATTGGAGAAGTTAGTTTAATTACAAGCCTAGCTCGTTCGTTTAATTGGAGATTCTGTTTGTTTGTGTGTTCATTGCACGCATACAAATGAACAGAATTTTCCGTTTTTTCCTGCGTGTTTACATTGGTACTGTGGAGGTGCGTGAATGTTTGCGTGTAGACACTTCTCAGCGAAATAGCAGTGTTTGCATGCGTGCACTCGTGTGTGCATGTATGCTGCGTAATAATTTTGCTTGTGTTGTAATTTTCCCACGGGAAAAACTGCTGCAAAACACAGTGCGTGTGTTAATAAATCCCATCTGTTTGTTTTGCGAATTCGTACTACATATATCCAAATGGTATTTGAGCACCCCTCGGCGAGTTTAAATTATTGTTGGGGAATATTTTTACCTATAAATGTTCTGCAATGAATTACGGGATCTTTCAGAAGGATGATCTTGGTGTTTATGCTGAACTAGCTGAAATACCCGGCGTTGCCCGTAGTTTAACGATGTATCCCTACAACTTGTAGATATGGGTTGCACTTGTCCAATACCCTTGCGTTTCTTTGGATACGTTTAAAACTATATTACTACTTAATACGTTTAACCAAAAGTTAAACTGTTAAGACACTATAAAGAACACAAAATAAACAAACTACATTCAAAAAATTCAGGGATACAAATATTACATGAATAAAAGGGAGTAGAAAGCTATGTGAATGAATACCTTGCATTTGTATTTCAATCATATAAAAACAATGAATTTTTTGTAGAAGAATTGTGACTTGAATTGTGTTTCGTAAAAGAAAAATTAGTAGAGAAAACCATACGAATGTAATACGTTGCATAGTAAAATTGATGACTAAGAACCTCCATGAAAAACACTTACAAGTGCCAATTTTCATAATGATCGGCCAACAGGTGTTGAGTATATCAACTTCACAGCACCAACATCCATTTTATATAGATTGTATGCTGAAGAGCGAGTAGAACGTGTAAAACTGAGTAGAGAAAACCAATGTAATACATTGCATTTATATTTCAATTGTATAGAAAATTACTATAAGTTAGTGAAACTTAGGTGCTCAATCAGTCATTATCTCAAGGTTCGAGTAATCAGAAATCAGGAAATTGCAAATGGACATAGGCCAGTTCTGAAAATGAAATGGAAAATATAATTCTTAGAATTTAGCAAGTACAGGGTGAAATTTGTGTTTCATTTGCAAATAAGGAGCTTAAGATTTGACAACGTAAGCAGGAACTTTAGTAAGGTATTGATGAAGTAGGTGAAGCATACATTGATGAAAGCGCACGTATTTCTAAAAGTTGAATCATTCTTGAGTGTTTATCTGAAGGCGATTATCTACAGTCATAGCGCCTGAAGATCGCGTTCGGTTATACCAACTTGGCAGTTGCCAACTTTCTGCTTAACATTTCGACAACGGCAACTTACGCTTCTCATTATTATTAAGGAAACAGTTATTTTAAACCTTAAAATTGTTGATACGTTAAAAGTTACGTTCATAAATTTATTCGTAAGAACAAAAAACTGCCTTCTAAATTTACAGATTGCGAACACGAACAACAACAATTAAATTGCTTACAAATAGTAGTAAACATTACATAATAGGTTAACAAGGAGAAGAAAGAAACATGTCATAAAATTATATGGAACGTAGCAGATGACAAAACACATTAACATAAAATGGCTGCAAATGTATATGATAAAAACAATTGTAATTTTCAAATGGATTAGTGAGTGGTTGTAATCTTGGGAAAAAATCTGAACAATGTTTTAAAATATTTAAAGAGTCCCTTTAATTGACTTAGTTCTCTTGAGAGGGGGTTGGAAACGTTTGCAGGTAATTTGCCCGGCACCACCATGCGCCGCAAAACTAGAAGTACACCAGAAAGATGGGAAGGAAACAAAATGAAAGAAAAATTATGGAGAGGTAAATTTGGTAATTGAGAAACCACTCTATGGTGCGCCTTCCTATTAAGGGAAAACCATGAAAGACCTAGGGTCAAATTGAACCCGAAATCTCCCCAGTGCAAACTACACACGTTCGATAAGTGACAGTCACAGAATGGTATTTGCGGCAGCGCTTGTCTTTGGTGACCAACTCAGATATCTAACATAATTTTGCAAAACTGTTTATTTGTTCAGCGGTGACAGGAAAATTTTACATGGTGTCAAAGTAAAATCAATTTTACCGTTAGTGGAGGTCATGTTTACAGAGTTAACACGGCGTAGTTCTGGTAGTGACGTGCTTTTCAACAGCTAAATGTTCACCGCGTATAGCTGTCATATTGACGTCAGTTGAAATGTAAACCAACATTACCCACTCATTTTATTAAACATTCACAAAGGAATCGTTCGTTTGATGAATTTACACAGCAAGTTAGGACACTTCTAAAAATATTTTAGCCATATTGAACAGTTGAAATAAAAAAGTAAAATAATTTAACGTTTATATTTTATTGCAAACAAACTGGCAGTTTTACTCGCATTATTATGTTAAGTGCCGAGTTCTTCGGCCCTCTTCCCCTCTCACGGTATTTCAACCCTTCCCTCCTATTAGACATATATAAATTAGATAAAATAGAATAACAATTCTCAATAATAAATTGTAACTAAATTCATTCGAATCGAAGTAAAACAACGTCTTACAGACACACGAGACTTAACAAAAATGTTACAGAATTGTTCATAGAGTGTTTGTATCCATTCGTGAGGAAACTAGATGGCTTCAAATATTCCAAATATATGTAACACGAAGATTTTTGTTCGGTGGAACTGTTCTTTATTGACAATAATTGTGTTGGATGTGTTTGTTGCAGTCATCATGTAGAGTCCCTGGTTAACAGTATTTGAAATTTTCTTTTAGTTGCCAAATAACTTTACTCCATTATTGAATTTTATATGATTTATTCATTACATAAATAAAAAATTACTACGGAAGAAACCCTAGAGCTTATTATAATACATTTATGTCAAATAATATTAAATATTCCAAAATACTTCTTTTTACATACTTCAAAGCGTCTTAAATTTTATTCTAATGAGCTTCCATAAAGTAGGTTTGAAAATATGCTGTTGTTTTGTTTCGCATCTTGCATACAATCAAGATCGCTCAGTTTATAACTTCCAAGCAAATATTTGTTGTCATTAACGTAAATTCGTTGAAGAAACTTCTATATGGACAGACAGCAGGCACGCGATGCTTGGCAGTAAATGTAGGTCATGTGAGCGCTAACGCTTCCGAGTTTTACCCCTGTTGTTTAATCACCCCCTGATGCCAATTTTTGAATAAACGAGGCTCATGCTTTAAAATGTATATAGGTGGTGTGGGACTTTTAACTAACCTCGTGTATGGGGTAGAAAAGCTCTTAAGCAGATTAGTTAGTTTTATATTAAACAAAATTGTGATTTTGACTTTTTTGTCACTTTTAATAGCCTCTGGAATTAATTATTTTGGGATTAAACTCAATGATCCTGTAAACATATACCAGATATGATTCATTACTCCTGGAAATTATTTTGATGTAATTCTCTTGATTCTCTCTTTTGCAGCGTTCGCAAATATGAATTTCTCTTTCAGGTTCAAGTGACTATACATAATTCGAATTGGATTAATTTTCGTTGAACTCTTGTTCACATGGTCGTTGTATGTCGTTCATATGGTACCCGACACTCAATTGTGGACACAGTACAGCTCTGGTTAACCTCCTTCAGGGATTCTCGGCGGTTGGAGGTCATTCTTACCCGACTACGAATTGGTCACACGCGAGCCTCTCACGGTCATCTTTTGCGTGGCGACCCGGCCCCTGTGCGTCCAGCGTGTGGCTTACAATTCTCCGTCTCGCACGTTTTTATTGATTGTCCACGATATGCTAGTGTCAATCCCGTGGCCTGGGTTTCACCCTGTGGTCAATTCTGGGGGAGAACCCGGTATCAGTACATAAGGTGCAGTGGTTCGTCGCGGATATTGATTTCGCGAAAGTCGTTTAATGTGTTTTATTCTTAGGCGTTCATTTTATGGTTGTAGACTACGAACTTCGATTTGTGTTCTTTTTACCGTTTGTTTTTAGTGTATAACCTTCACTTTAAAACGTTTAACTGTTTTACATTTCACTTTTTAGCCCTTGTATTACCAAGCGTTATTCCATAATTTAGACTACCAAGTTGTGACCTCCACTAGTAACAAACTTGGATATTATATATTCTCATGTTTTAAAGGTAATACTTAACACTGTGTAACTATTACTTTTTATATGAAACACACTAGATATTGTGCCAATCCTTATTACAGAACTTATACATAGGAGACCACCACTAGTAATAAAATATCTCAGCTATTTTAAGACTAATTTATTTTAAAATTGGGTATTATATTTTATCATGTTTATAAATGTAATATGTAACACTGCCTAACTATTACTGTTTTGCTATTTTACAAGAATCACATTATACCGCCGCGGCAGTACTTTATGACCACCTGAACATTTTATTGTTTCTCAAAAAGTTCAACAATGAAAACTTTGAAACATATACACAATTCAATAGTAGAAACAGCGATTGGCAATAACTGTTAATTGCATGCCTTTAATAAAAAGTTAAAAGACAGAATTTAAAAACCACAGAAGGTGGGCATAACGTAATATTAACATTAACCCCTTGGTAATGCAAGGGTTAATGTTTTACCTATTTTCCATTTTAATCTTGTGGCTTAGCTTTCACCTTTTAGCCACGCCAGTTTGAAGTGATGTTAGACTTTAAAACTTAACTTGGAGCCCAAATAACCTAGCGGTCGACTGGCCGTTAAACTCCACTCACTTACTGTTCATATGATAATGAAAAGCAAGACGTAAATGACTTTGTCCTTGCTTTGGTTCCACAGATTTTGTTTACGTTGAAAGAAGTGGACCGTTCTTCAAGAGCCTCCTCTAAACAGGAAATCTGCGCAAGATCGAACAATTTATTCGATTTGTTATCCCCGATAAGTCCATCCTATTGCCGACATCAAAGGCAGGTTGGAAGAAAGGAAAGGAAAATAATGTAAGGCGAAGGTCCACAAACTTTGTGACCTTAAAATAGTCTCTCTATATATTCCAAACCACTCCCTTCGCCCATAAGTACCAGAGCACATTTAGATTATCTCGGATTCTAATTTATGGTAATTCAGGATTCCTCTTAGCTTTATCGTTTTCCGCTTTCTTATCTTTTTCTCTTCTTAGACGGTAAAGTTAACACTTCCAAATGCTTTCCCGCAACTATTTCTCGCTGGCCATTCACTGGCTACCCCCTGCAATATTTCTCACGTAAATGCAGATATAATTCTCTCGTAGTCACACGGAACCTTTGTAAACTAGTGGAAGAATTTACCCACAACGGTTATGCGGCACTGCTGTTCAGAAAGAATTGCGAGGTGTTGTTTAAATAGTTTAATATTGGTCGAGGCGAAATACGAAATTACAAGTACTAGTGGTGAAGCAAAGAATGCCACAAAGACTGACAACGCTACAGAATAGGAGAGCTACGGAGGGGGCTCGGTACTGAAGTTGTGCTTATTGTACCTATGTCTCCTACGGGGCAGGCTGAGGTGAGAGGAGAGGCCAGTCGGCCAGATTCGGACTATCGGCACAGGTATTGGCAGAGGTCCTTAAGGTTTGCCAGGTATGAACACTACTCGAGGCCTTTGATGTCCACCCAAGGAGACCTCGGCGGGGTCCAACGTTCCCATATCCGGCCCTCCTCCCCGAAGGTCACTGACAATGAGGAATGGAAAGCGCTCCTTTCTAAAGCGCATGTCTTCCCTGTCAAACTGCAACTAAAGCCTCCGCTGGCTCTTGCAATCCCCTACGGATGAAGAATTGATGAAATGATTAACGAAGTGAAGTTGAAGGACTGAACATCTTGGGAATGTAATTATCCTTCCCAGCATTTGTCCACTGACTCGGAAAAGGCCCCGAAAAAACTCATGTGTCAGTAAGGGTGGCCACAGAAATTGAACCCCGACCTCCAGAATGTGACATTCGCACGTCACTACGGGGTCATCTCATTCGGTCAACGCTGCTGAAGTTTCTGGAAAAGGATATCGGTTTTTTATTTATCATTCTTATTTTTTCTACCGTGGAGGGGTAAAATCCAGTAGCGTTATTGCTATAGCCAACAGAGTGAGGGTCCCTGCGCCCTGAAGGGGAAGATGTACTCACTAAAAGCACCCTCCACGTGTTAGTTTCATGCATTGCTGTGTATTGTCGTGCATCATTGTGCATTCGTGTCCCGCATAGTACCTCGGTTAGTAGAAATCTACTAAGCTGGCATGCACTGCATTCGAGCGCGTCTACTGTTACTTCTTGGTAATGTCCATGAAACCTGGACAGGACCAAGAAAATTTCATGCGTTGGTTATGCAAGATTTGCACAGGTATTGATCTACCAGTCGCTAGCTTAAGTGTTAGCTTAGTGCTAAGCATTGTTAACGTTATTTGACTACTGCTGTGTATGTTTGATTCGTGCAAGCTTATGCCTAGTGTTGCACAGGTAAACCGCGCACTTAGGACACTAGTAGGAGGCCCTTGATCTCCCGGACCTCCTTGGCTATTGCTAAGGACTTGAAGGGCTCTGTAGCAAGCTGTGGTCTGAAACAGTAAGGTAAAGAAAGACATACAATTATTTCAGAGTTGGAAAGCTATATAAAAACACAAGAGTTTGAATTTTGTTCAATTTTTGCAAGTTAGTGACTGTTGTAGACTGCGTTCGAGATGCGGCAAGAATGAACTTAAGCATCTGAAGCAATGACAAACTGGAAACGTCGGCATGCCTTCACTGAACTCTATGAAGTTATTGGTGTCTATATTCCATCTGAAATACCTCTGTAGACGAATTGTTAAGATTTTAACTTTTCAAACCAAAGATGTCCGGTTCGATTGAGACTGAGGCGGTTTTAATTTTACTGGACAAAAGTTTCGAGGGAATCTTCGCCTTCTGTTAAGATTATAAAGGTATGCATTTGAGAGTGAATTCGAGTGTTGTTAAAGTTATAAATGACTGAAGGGACCTGCAGTTAATCCAATCAACGAAACTTTTGCCTAGTCAAAGCCCCAAGTATATGGCAATTAAGGGGAGCTATGCAAATGAAATACTAAAGAAAACGTATACAATCATGTAATTATTGTACTAAAACGACAAAATGCAGTCTAGTTGCTTTTCTATAACTTTATTCTTCTTCAAAACCTTTGTACAAATACACGGTTCTTTTTTATTGACGTTAACACAATCTGCAGTCTCGTGTTATTACAACTGTTTCCTTCTCGCAATCTTGACTCTCTCCTTTCTGTCTTTCTTCACCTTCTCTGTCTCTCAAACAAGCTCAAACACTAAAACTACAAATAAATCTGACTCACTCCCAACTGTCGTTGACTCGCCTCCTTCTACAGCGATGTTGATGTGACACGGACCTTTCTCAAACTTCACCTTTCTGGAACTTCTAACACCGCTGCCGGCACGTGTCGAATAATCTCGAAAAACCCTTTTACGTGCCACGCTCATCTTTGTCATGTTCACAAACAGTCATGCTTACCAGCCTGGCCTTGAGCGCCTTAGATAAACCGCAGCTCGGCCCCGAGCCTTTGTTGCGTTCTGCTGCCACCACTGCCTCGGCCAGCATCATATGTTAAAGTTATGGGTAATAATTTAAAAAGTATACAGTTTTATTTATATTTTTTCTTAATATGCAAAGCTGTGTGTATAACTCCATCGGAATAAACATAATTTCTGCATCTTCTTGTTGTGTAGAAGTATAAGCAAGTGTTAAAAACATGGCTCTAGTTAATTTGCGACAGTGCAGACTTGGTTTGATTCACTCCCTAGCTCAGAGCATAGCTTATCTGCTTATTTCAAGCATTTGACATAATAACACATTTAGTGAATGAACAAAATTAATGTCGGGCATGTAAATGAGGTTCGTGACTTGGGTATAAGTGGAGCGAAGCAACAAATGTCCTTGATCATCAATTAGAAGCTTGTTCTGCAAGTCTACACACTGCGATAAGCTAATGAACCTGGTTACAAAGTTGTCGCACACACAAGCGGAAGAAAACACGTCGCTGATACGGATGAGGCGGCAGGTGATAAATCGCTTAAACGCGTGCCGTCGTACGCTTTTCCGGTGTCGGCGTCCTCTCCACGGAATTACAGGCCTCTGTATCAGGCATGAGCTCTCGAAATACGTGTGTTTGATTCTACAAAACATAACCACTTGTGTTTGAGTTCGCTTTTCCAGAATTCGAGTATTGCTATCACAAGATGGTCTTTTATACTCGACCATGTCATAATGAAGCACTTATGCGCCTCTGTAATGCACCTCATCATCTGTGCATAACCATATTGCTATCCAACAATCAAAACTGCACCTGTTCATAATGGTACTGCTGTCCACCAATCAAAGCTGCACCTGTTCATAATGGTACTGCTATCCACCAGTCAAAGCTGCACCTGTTCACAGCGATACTGCTGTCCACCAATCAAAGGTGCGCCTATTCGTAATGGTACTGCTATCCACCAGTCAAAGCTGCACCTGTTCATAATGGTACTGCTGTCCACCAATCAAAGCTGCACCTGTTCATAATGGTACTGCTATCCACCAGTCAAAGCTGCACCTGTTCACAGCGATACTGCTGTCCACCAATCAAAGGTGCACCTATTCGTAATGGTACTGTTATCAATCAGTCAAAGGCGCATCTTTTCACAATGAAACTGCTACGCACCAATCAAAGGTGCACCTCTTCATAATGATCTTGCTATCCAGCAATGAAAGGTGCACCTGTTCATAATGATACTGATGTCCACCAATCAATGGTGCACCTCTTCATAATGATACTACTACTCACCAATCAAAGGCCTACCTTTTAGCAATGTTACTGCCGGCCACCAATGAAAGATGCACTGCTCATAATGATACCTACTGTTATCCACCAACGGTGCACATGCCTATATACATGTACAAAATATACGTGCAAATACAAATGAAATGGTGATTCAAGTCAGAGTTTATTTGTGTGACTGACAGACGATAACGCATGGAATAGAGACTATCATTAAAACTAGCTGTATTTTGGAAACATCGAGTTGTGTCAACTGCAACATGACGTAGGACTTAGAAATATTCTGCTCTTATAATGCACTCATTCCTTTTTTCCATAACTGCATCCACAAGAAAATGTGTAATAAACTATATCTGCAAATGTATAACTCAATTAACATAAAGTTGATATAAAAATAAGTTTCTACAACAATATTTGGAGAAGCTATATATAAATAAACCGTAGTGGGTTATGGCAAACCATGCGCCCGTAACAGTTGTTATGAATTTCATTAGAATGAAATTAACAAGTTATAGCAACATTTCATCACTATTATTTACATATTGTAGTTCGGATTGCAGGAATATAGAAGACTCAAAATTGTGTATAGTAACAAAATGTTATTTTATTATTTTTTACTTTTTAATTTTTATTAACATACCTGCCAATTGTGTTGTTACATAAGCGGTTCCGGAACACAACATGGTGTAAATGTTGAAAGAAGACAGAGAGAGAAAGAGAGTGAGGCCTTTAGGGTAGCAAAAGAGAAAGAAGAGTAGCAAGAGAGGAGGAGGAAAGTTTAGGGAGTGGAAAAAAAGGTGAAAGAGAAAGAGGGAAGACATAGAGAGAAATGGAGAGAGACAGAGAAGAATGTGGACACAATTATGCGAGCGGAGCTGCGGGTTCTGCAAGTTACAATAACAAAATCAATTTTCCTGAATAGCTTCAAACTAACAAGCATTCGTTCGGTTTCGTTTTGATTTAAACATGAGGAGGAACTGTATTGTGAGGAAGCGGGTGATTTTGTTGGAAGCGGCACTGTCTATTTGCTAATGTGCATGTTAATTACGCAATTTAATGTCTGCTACCGATAGCTTCTGACAGGACAATTACAAATCAGGACATCAAATGATGAAGGAAAACAAACCAATACCCATTTTCATTCATAACGGACATTTCCTCTGAAAGCAATAAATGTTGTATGTAATGACTCTACCAGAATCGTTTCAATAAACGCCTTTCCGAGAGCGGTACAATAATCGTAACACTATGAAATTTCATTATCTACCCCAAACCCCTCTTTTTTCAATTTCCAAGCGCGGAAACGCCGATTATTTCCTAAACCCGAAGCTGTAGCGCTAGGGATGGTATCAAATGCCGAAAACGAGCGACGAAAGTGATCGTTGCCCAGTTTAATTCGGATTTTCTGTTTTTGGAGATTTAATGAAAAAAGGAACTTGGAAATTTTCTTTGGTATTGAAGTCGAATGAGGCTAAATACGGTTGCACAATTCCAATTTAAACTCAGTAGGAAGTTCTAGGATCCTGGTAAAATTAAGCGTTCGTGCTTATAGAGGTTAGCTTATTCATTAAAGAGCTTCCGGATTTCAGTCGGAAGAGTACGATTAATTTCTGTCCGTGACATCAATACAGTGACGCTGGGCGCGGCACAAAACAAAGGACTGTCGGGGGTAAGCTAGTTCACGTCACATGTTGGGTCAAGTGAAGGGACAAGTTTCCTCACACCACTCACGCTTGTGAACACGTGAGTGTAACAATGAGGCGGCAGAAACAAAAGAGGCCGTGAACGTTCTGAAGACTTCTAGCTGAGTCATCGCGGCACGTGTGTGGAGAGCTTTTGGAAACGTCCGTAGTAGTAGTATATTGTATGTTCTGGCTCAAGAAGTGGCATAAGTGACATGTATGTTCTGGCTCAAGAAGTGGCATAAGGGACATATCAGTCACGCCCCCCCCTCCCCACCTCCCCCTCCCCTCCCCCCTTAAGTGACATGGGTATTTCTTTGGACACGTGGGAATTCCGAAAAGAGAGGTCGGATGATCTGTCGCGAATAGGATGACAAAGGAAGGATAATTAATGACCCCCGTCCCCCCTGACCCTCCTATTCTAGTGTCTGCATGTGTTTTCGAATGTGACAGTTGGAAATGTTCCCCTCTGACAGTTTTGAAAAGAACACGATACAACTTGCAAGGGGGCGAGCATAGAGGATGACAAAGGAAGGGAAACAGAGAGGGTGTATGGTCTGTCGCGAATAGGATGACAAAGGAAGGATAATTAATGACCCCCCCCCCGTCCCCCCTGACCCTCCTATTCTAGTGTCTGCAGGTGTTTTCGAAAGAAGAACGCGAGGGTAAGAAACCCTACAATGAATGGCCCCCTTTCAGATCTTGATATATTTATGTGACAGTTGGAAATGTTCCCCTCTGACAGTTTTGAAAAGAACAATGCTTCATCTTGCAAGGGGGCGAGCATAGACATACACATTTTGCCTGTCTGAACAGGCTTAGTGTTTTTCTCTTAACAAAGCAGCCAAAGATCGCCCACCTGCAGGAAGAAACCTTTTCAATAGCGAAAGGATACTTCTGTATTGACGCGTGGACCACCCATGTGGTCCCCCACTGAGAGGGTTTCCCTGCCTTCCCTCACAATGACCGTCCAACCCCTCCAACACTTCAATGGTTCCCACACAGTGGGGACAAAAGGAAACCTGTAACATAACTCTTAGCAGAAAAACAAACTTACAGTTCGACATAACGAAACTGCATTCTTCCGAAGAAAAACCTATTCTCACTGAAATTTTCGGACCGCACACATCTTTGACTTTGCACTAGCCATTAAGCGGAAGGGTAATGAGGCTTTTACATTCACAAGGCTTTATCGGTCCACTTTTCCTGTGTCATGTTTTCTAGTTTTTGTTCTTTATTTATCTATTTTGTTTATTTTGGATTCCTTATGGACTTCAATGATGTCTCGCACAATCAACGCAAGCACTATCTCACGATCTTTTACGCTCATAGAGTTCTCTCTACACACGTTTCTTACTGTGACATGATTGTTTGCATTCTGTTAATCCTCATGAAAATACTGGCTTATACTCGCATTTAATTTCAGTATTATTT
Source organism: Tenodera sinensis (assembly GCA_030765045.1). Taxonomy (NCBI): domain Eukaryota; kingdom Metazoa; phylum Arthropoda; class Insecta; order Mantodea; family Mantidae; genus Tenodera; species Tenodera sinensis. Next base: position 74,352,957 of record CM060971.1, read on the forward strand.
TATAAATAACGTTATTTTATACTTGCAACATTCATTTTGTGTATAGTATCATGTTCGACGATCAGAGAGGCTGTTTCTCGTTTCTTTCAAGCAAATTTAAGCTTTGACAACATGTTACTTAAGCTGAAAATATTGTCTCGTCTGTTACCCTCACGCAACTTTCTCTACTCTTGCCCTAACAATTAATACAAAATGTTATTTGCACTAACATCTTCGTGTTAGCCGAGATAAACGTTTTCACAAATTATCTCCCTGCTTATTTCCTTTTATGTGCAAGGGGGGATATTAGAGTAAGGAAGGCTTTGTGTACTGATCAAAAGCTACATGCAATTCCACTGAAAAAGCATTCACAAGGGAATTTTTTGGGTCCATCCACATCTCTTGACTTCGCATTTGTTTATGTTCCCAAAACTCAACTAAAATCATGGAAATATCTCCAAAAAATCCTACAGGCACACACACATACTCACACGTAAACACACACACACACACACATACACCCCGCACACATGCACACAAATACACATGCACACCTACACACATGAATGCACAACCACACACACATACACACACACACACATGCACACACAAACAGACATACATACGCGCAAACACACGCACAAAACCGCATAAGCTTCATTTATAATTTCCTTAAATTAAGGACTTTATGTTAGCCAATGCATCACTTTTCACAAGGATACTCTACTCAGTTTTCTTTGTGAAATATCCGGGGTGTTTAAGAGGACACTTATTTATACATTTATTTTCTTATTTATAGTATCTTACAAGATTACTATGCTTGTTTAATCCTAGCAAGTAATATTTTCTAAATCGCACCAAAGAATAACGATACCACAATGCAGGAACAGTAAGCACCCGAGGAACGTAGCTGAATCATTGAACCATCAGCAATACAGGTTTCAAAGTAATGGGCAAATTTCAAACACTAAGTAATATCTCGCCTTATTATTAGTTTCTTTATTGACAAATTCGAGAGTTCTGGTCAAAGTAATTACTGCAATAACATATGTTAACATATATAATAACCCCTTTCAATCATACAGAAAATTCTTTTGACTTCATTTCTACATAAACACAAATATTAAAAATCTGATGTGCTACACTCACGTGACTTCTACCCTCTTGTACTTCCCATTCTTACAAAATCTTATTCCTATATCTTCTTCGTGTTAGTTGAGATAAACATTTGTACAAATTATCTTATTGCTTATTTCCTTGCAGGTGCAAGGAGAATGTTAGAATACTGCAGGCTTTTCTGCCATAGTCTAATGTTTAAAAGCTTTGAGATTCTGTTGTCTTTGCACACTTAAGATATAAAAAATGAACAACAATGATCCATTTCACGAAAGTTCTAAGTTTTCCGAAACTCACACACATAACAAGGAATATCTCCGAAATGATTCACACTACAAGAAAATTTATTCAGTCGAAAATTGTGTATTTTAGCAAGATCTATATTCTCTATAGTATGATTTGGTCCATCTCTAACGGTTTACCAGTTATGCAAAAGTTGCCCAGAATAAATACGACTACAGGGGCTTCACCCAGAAAATTCAAGAAATTAATAAACGTATGACATTGTAATCAAATCGTTAGAGCAATTTCCAAGAAAGTCAAAATTTTCGAAAAATGTTCCATGTAAAGGGTAGTTAAGGGGGATATTTTCTTTTCAAATTCTTCGTGGCGCATCCTTGAAAGACATTAAACTTAAATACTAACTTTGGTTTAACCGACTTTTCGTTTTGAGTTATGCTGAGCACAGACTGACACACACACACACACACACACACACACACACACACACACACACACACACACACACACATGCCTACACATACACACACACACATTTTAGCAAACACACCTACACTCACACACGCATTTAGACATGCACACACACGCACACATACACACACACACACACACACACACATGCCTACACATACACACACACATTTTAGCAAACACACCTACACTCACACACGCATTTAGACATGCACACACACGCACACATACACACACGAGCATACACACACATACACACACTCACACATGCGCAGACACCCACACTTACACACATACACTCACACACATGCACCCCAAGCACACACATACACGCACCTTTTTGTAAACCTGCTTTTTTGGATTCAGGGGGCCTCGAACATATATTTCCGGTGAAATCTTGACTTCGAATTTTTGGCTGGAGTACGATACTTCCCCTTTTGACCAGTAGAGAAAGTAAAAATAGAGGTTGCGACAACTGAGCATAAAAAATACACAACGCTAATTTCATTTCAATATATGAAACTCCTGATATTATTCTTTGTTATCAAATGATTAAAAATTGAAGAGACAGAATAATGAAATTTCATTCATCTTACCCTTGCTATTGAATAAAGTTAGTGAATGAGACCTGATGCTCTGAAAGTATTTATTTTTTTCTCAAGTAGTAATAGATAAGGGGTTAATAAAATCTCAACAGGAACTTTTTGTCACTAGATGTAAGTTTATTTAATAAGTTTGCCAGTTTATAGCAGGTTTGTATAAAACAATTGTATTAAATCTTACAATCCAGAGGCTTTTAAGGGGAGAATATGTTTGGAAACAACTCAAAGAATGAGTGAAAACTGCGTACCAATATTCATTACAAATACAAACCAAAACGGATAAGTGGGGCTTGTAGACAGAATAGAAAACGAGCTCTATGGTGTTAAAGGAAATTAAAGGCGCAAAACTCCTTATGTGACTTAATCCCTGGGAATGGCTGATGGTAGCATGGAGATGGGAACAATAACAATGATAATGAATAGGAATCCCGCCAGCCTATATTTTAAACATTTTGTTCGGTGTTATTCATCTTTATTTTTTTATTGAAGCATAACATTTCTTGTCATTTCTTACTGAACCTTCAGCATTCAGTTCATTGAATAAGAAAAGAGAATAAAGACATCATTCAGATGTTCATACATTCATTTTAAATTACATTAAAGGCTGGCTTTGTCACTTTCATTATAAAACAAGCTATTATGTATATCATTTCACAGTATCCAAATATTGGAAAGAAAGCTAACTTCTTAGTTTAGCCAATAGAAACAAAGTTCGGCGGGGTGGGGGGGGGGTAGCTGTTTTACAGCGCAGCTGCACAGGTGTGGTGGGGGAAAGCATTCTAACCTATAAAAGGGTACACCGTCCGCAGGAGTGAACGGACTCACAAGACACACAGGTGTGATTGCAGTTCTAGAGGGCGAAACATCAGTTGGCATTTACACATCACTGCAACAATAACATACATTCCATAATGGCAGGTAAGCCCATTTTATTATACTTTAAAGAAACATTTTGGTGTCTTTCTACGAGTGAAAGTCATTAAATAGGAACAAAATACGCAGAAAAAAGTTTTTATATGTTAAATGGCATGTATTTCCTTACAATGGACTTGAAATTATCAGCTCATCATTCATTGCCTTTACACATTGAAAGATTAAGTCAAAGTGGTAATCCGAACTAACGATGAAATTGCCAAATGTAGGAAAACACGATAACTTTTTTTCCCACTATTCATTAAATGTTTTCTTTTGTTGTTATTTTTATTATTATTCTTTTATTCTTTTGTAGGAAACATCGACAGGGCAAATGAATCTAACACGAGCATCAATGGCTCGCCCCCTGGACGTTGCACAACACAACTTGACAAAGTTACAATGCCAGTTAGGCCCAATAAATGCAGTTGTGATAGTTGTAAAAATATTTCATCACTGAAAAGTCTACTGGGGGAAATTCAAGGTAAGAATTATTAAATATTGAAATGCTAGTTTATATTGTTCCTTATTTGTCTCATTGTAGGAATTCAATCGTAAGCAATTTTTGTGTACATTCTGTCTTCCAGCGTCAGCATTTCAGCTCCAAACCATATGTTCAATCGAAATATCATATATGATATTTTGTTTTTCATCATTCATCTGACTTATAGTATCCCTTTTAATACACTCTTCTTCATATCAAAGTGACTTATCTCAAATAATCTGTCTCTAAGCCAAAAACATTTTCTTTTATACCTGAATTAAATATAGTCTTTTATTCAATCTTTAATAAATGTTCACTTGCTGAATATGAATATCCACTTCAAATATTATAACACCATTAATTAATTTTATTGTTTCATCTTACTTCAGGTCCATATGAACCAATGGACCTTTCATTGAATCGCCAGCCTAAGGAGCAGCACACCATGAGACCTTCACAAACAGCTTTACACAGAGAATCAGCGCAAAAGAGGGAATTATACCATAAATCACTTTGCGATTGCAAGATCGCTAATCAAGCTGGGAAGAGCACATCTTCTTCAATATCGCAGAGTAATAAGCAGCCGCATGAAAACACCCATCAGATTACAGATGAACAATTATATCAACAACGCAAGTACAGCTGGGAACCTTCAAATAAAAGATGTCATACTCATACAAGGGAGCAATTCAACAGCCCGCAGCAAAGAACTCAACAAAACTTAAAGGAATTGATCGAAAACAAGACAAGGATATGTATTCATACCGGTGAAACTATGAAATGTGATACTTTGAAAATTGCCATAGAACTTATTTTATAATTCAATAAGATTTCTTAGAACAGATAACCAGCTCTTATTGAGATACGTTTTTGACTTTGACAGGGACTCTAGGTCATATCTAACAACAGTAACAATCATTCATCATGTAATTCATGCTTAGCCTACAGAGTCGCAGTTATCAGAAGTAACAGGTATTCTATTTTATTCCAAGGGCGGAAAAACAGCGTGATAGACAGAGAGAGAGAGAGAGAGAGAGAGAGAGAGAGAGAGAGAGAGACTGACTGTTATGTGCAGGTGTTTTACCCATATTTATGAATTCTGAATAATATCCACAGGCATTTAGCCTGAAGCAGTATCTACTTATATTGTGAAATCATCAATTATGTTGAAATGTAAAACGATTTTGATTCATTTAATAAAATTTATGAAGAGAAATATCAGTGTTATCATTTAACCTGTCGTAACCTATCCTAACCTAACCTAAGCCTACCCTATCCAAATTTAGCCTATCTTAACTAGGAATGCATGCAGGAATAACATAATGCATGATATAAATTAACAAAAGAACATAATTACAATCAGATAATTTTATTTAACTTATAAAGATGAATACACTACCATTACCATTCAGAAAGCAAGCTTATACTATTGAAAGACAATACATATATATTCATTTCATTTCTTAATCATTCAATGATGCCAGTCGATTTCAGTTCATTGATAATTCCTTGAATTTCCTTATAGTGATTCTGTCCGGTCGATTCTTGTGACATGATTAATAATCGTAAACGTTTTACTAATTCATTTGGATCGAACCAATGATATTCCATGCGAAAAGCAGCACTTGATGAAGGAGCATCTTGCATGTTATCGGAGACTTGGAGATTATTACTTTCTTCCAATGAAGTCATGTTTCCAGATGTTTTTACAAGGACGCTTAGCGTTGATTTTCCATCTTCATTATTAGATGTTTCATCAATCCCAGACTTTTCACTCTCTTGCAACGGAAATGCCCCTGATTCAGAATTAGCTATATTGTTCACAGGAGCATTAGAAACTTCTTTCTTGCATACTTTATTATGGCGTTCAAGCCTACTCGTTGTCCTATTCTTTAAAGTCTGCCCACACTCACAGCATTTGAGGAAACGATGCTTTCCAAGACTAATATATGAAAAATTAAGTCTTGCATATTTTGAGCAATACAACCTTTTACTGTGATCACTCATAGTGAAATGCAGCTGAAGCTGCCAATAACCGTTTTAAGCAAAAGTTAGAGATGCTCGATATTTTATACATTGATTGTTCATATGTCAAATATAAACTCGCAACAATGCAAAACAATTTAGTGTAAGCAGACACCCTAAGTAACCACAGGTGACCAGATGAGGTGACCACGGGTGACCAAGGGTGACCATGAGTGACCAAGGGTGACCATGGGTGACCACGGGTGACCAAGGGTGACCACGGGTGACCAAGGGTGACCAAGGGTGACCAGGGGTGACCAAGGGTGACCAAGGGCGACCAAGGGTGACCAAGGGTGACCATGGGTGACCACGGGTGACCACGGGTGACCAAGGGTGACCACGGGTGACCAAGGGTGACCATGGGTGACCAAGGGTGACCATGGGTGACCACGGGTGACCAAGGGTGACCAAGGGTGACCAAGGGTGACCAAGGGTGACCATGGGTGACCACGGGTGACCACGGGTGACCAGATTAGGTGACCACGGGTGACCAAGGGTGACCATGGGCGACCACGGGTGACCAAGGGTGACCATGGGTGACCACAGGTGACCAAGGGTGACCATGGGTGACCAAGGGTGACCAGATTAGGTGACCAAATAGGTGGCCCGTGACCCAAGCACGTACGTGAGCAAAATAAGTGCAAGCTAATGTGAGACTATCAAACATTCAAAATATATAACCTAAACCTAACCTAAGCTAACATAATGTTACCTGAACCTGTTTGCTTGAATCTACACACTGTAACTATTTTAATTGAGGATTTCATTCTACTTGCACCAACAAATATAACATTACCTATGCTGAATTCTTCTATTTCAAACTTTTATTATTGTAACACATGCACTAAGTCATCCCATCCCATACAAATATTCAATTTCCGTATAACATAGTCTAATCTACTCTTAATGTGTTTCATGTCTCTTAAGACACGATTCAACATTCAGAGAACAATGTCTCAGGTCGATTCTATAGACACAATTAACAAATCATTTCTGGAAAGTAATGTTATTCCACTATTCTTCCATACATCACCCCTACAGGTTATTCACACCAATCAGATAAACATATATCCTACCCTCACCTAACTCTAATCTAAATTCAAGCAAACTATTAAGAGAATGCTATTGTATTGTAGATGCTCTGATGAAGTCAATGTGATCATTTCCTCTCATATACAAGTATTCAATACTCTGAACACCAAACCTGGCTTAATATTCTTGATAGCACATAAAATCAAGCACGCCAGAAGATAATCGAAACACCTTGCTCTCAAGATAATTAATTGTGATTTATTTTATGTGCCATCAAGAATATTAAGCCAGGTTTGGTGTTCAGAGTATTGAATACTTGTATATGAGAGGAAATGATCACATTGACTTCATCAGAGCATCTACAATACAATAGCATTCTCTTAATAGTTTGCTTGAATTTAGATTAGAGTTAGGTGAGGGTAGGATATATGTTTATCTGATTGGTGTGAATAACCTGTAGGGGTGATGTATGGAAGAATAGTGGAATAACATTACTTTCCAGAAATGATTTGTTAATTGTGTCTATAGAATCGACCTGAGACATTGTTCTCTGAATGTTGAATCGTGTCTTAAGAGACATGAAACACATTAAGAGTAGATTAGACTATGTTATACGGAAATTGAATATTTGTATGGGATGGGATGACTTAGTGCATGTGTTACAATAATAAAAGTTTGAAATAGAAGAATTCAGCATAGGTAATGTTATATTTGTTGGTGCAAGTAGAATGAAATCCTCAATTAAAATAGTTACAGTGTGTAGATTCAAGCAAACAGGTTCAGGTAACATTATGTTAGCTTAGGTTAGGTTTAGGTTATATATTTTGAATGTTTGATAGTCTCACATTAGCTTGCACTTATTTTGCTCACGTACGTGCTTGGGTCACGGGCCACCTATTTGGTCACCTAATCTGGTCACCCTTGGTCACCCATGGTCACCCTTGGTCACCTGTGGTCACCCATGGTCACCCTTGGTCACCCGTGGTCGCCCATGGTCACCCTTGGTCACCCGTGGTCACCTAATCTGGTCACCCGTGGTCACCCATGGTCACCCTTGGTCACCCTTGGTCACCCTTGGTCACCCATGGTCACCCTTGGTCACCCTTGGTCACCCGTGGTCACCCATGGTCACCCTTGGTCACCCATGGTCACCCTTGGTCACCCGTGGTCACCCTTGGTCACCCGTGGTCACCCGTGGTCACCCATGGTCACCCTTGGTCACCCTTGGTCGCCCTTGGTCACCCTTGGTCACCCCTGGTCACCCTTGGTCACCCTTGGTCACCCGTGGTCACCCTTGGTCACCCGTGGTCATCCATGGTCACCCTTGGTCACTCATGGTCACCCTTGGTCACCCGTGGTCACCCTTGGTCACCCGTGGTCACCTCATCTGGTCACCTGTGGTTACTTAGGGTGTCTGCTTACACTAAATTGTTTTGCATTGTTGCGAGTTTATATTTGACATATGAACAATCAATGTATAAAATATCGAGCATCTCTAACTTTTGCTTAAAACGGTTATTGGCAGCTTCAGCTGCATTTCACTATGAGTGATCACAGTAAAAGGTTGTATTGCTCAAAATATGCAAGACTTAATTTTTCATATATTAGTCTTGGAAAGCATCGTTTCCTCAAATGCTGTGAGTGTGGGCAGACTTTAAAGAATAGGACAACGAGTAGGCTTGAACGCCATAATAAAGTATGCAAGAAAGAAGTTTCTAATGCTCCTGTGAACAATATAGCTAATTCTGAATCAGGGGCATTTCCGTTGCAAGAGAGTGAAAAGTCTGGGATTGATGAAACATCTAATAATGAAGATGGAAAATCAACGCTAAGCGTCCTTGTAAAAACATCTGGAAACATGACTTCATTGGAAGAAAGTAATAATCTCCAAGTCTCCGATAACATGCAAGATGCTCCTTCATCAAGTGCTGCTTTTCGCATGGAATATCATTGGTTCGATCCAAATGAATTAGTAAAACGTTTACGATTATTAATCATGTCACAAGAATCGACCGGACAGAATCACTATAAGGAAATTCAAGGAATTATCAATGAACTGAAATCGACTGGCATCATTGAATGATTAAGAAATGAAATGAATATATATGTATTGTCTTTCAATAGTATAAGCTTGCTTTCTGAATGGTAATGGTAGTGTATTCATCTTTATAAGTTAAATAAAATTATCTGATTGTAATTATGTTCTTTTGTTAATTTATATCATGCATTATGTTATTCCTGCATGCATTCCTAGTTAAGATAGGCTAAATTTGGATAGGGTAGGCTTAGGTTAGGTTAGGATAGGTTACGACAGGTTAAATGATAACACTGATATTTCTCTTCATAAATTTTATTAAATGAATCAAAATCGTTTTACATTTCAACATAATTGATGATTTCACAATATAAGTAGATACTGCTTCAGGCTAAATGCCTGTGGATATTATTCAGAATTCATAAATATGGGTAAAACACCTGCACATAACAGTCAGTCTCTCTCTCTCTCTCTCTCTCTCTCTCTCTCTCTCTCTCTCTCTCTCTCTGTCTATCACGCTGTTTTTCCGCCCTTGGAATAAAATAGAATACCTGTTACTTCTGATAACTGCGACTCTGTAGGCTAAGCATGAATTACATGATGAATGATTGTTACTGTTGTTAGATATGACCTAGAGTCCCTGTCAAAGTCAAAAACGTATCTCAATAAGAGCTGGTTATCTGTTCTAAGAAATCTTATTGAATTATAAAATAAGTTCTATGGCAATTTTCAAAGTATCACATTTCATAGTTTCACCGGTATGAATACATATCCTTGTCTTGTTTTCGATCAATTCCTTTAAGTTTTGTTGAGTTCTTTGCTGCGGGCTGTTGAATTGCTCCCTTGTATGAGTATGACATCTTTTATTTGAAGGTTCCCAGCTGTACTTGCGTTGTTGATATAATTGTTCATCTGTAATCTGATGGGTGTTTTCATGCGGCTGCTTATTACTCTGCGATATTGAAGAAGATGTGCTCTTCCCAGCTTGATTAGCGATCTTGCAATCGCAAAGTGATTTATGGTATAATTCCCTCTTTTGCGCTGATTCTCTGTGTAAAGCTGTTTGTGAAGGTCTCATGGTGTGCTGCTCCTTAGGCTGGCGATTCAATGAAAGGTCCATTGGTTCATATGGACCTGAAGTAAGATGAAACAATAAAATTAATTAATGGTGTTATAATATTTGAAGTGGATATTCATATTCAGCAAGTGAACATTTATTAAAGATTGAATAAAAGACTATATTTAATTCAGGTATAAAAGAAAATGTTTTTGGCTTAGAGACAGATTATTTGAGATAAGTCACTTTGATATGAAGAAGAGTGTATTAAAAGGGATACTATAAGTCAGATGAATGATGAAAAACAAAATATCATATATGATATTTCGATTGAACATATGGTTTGGAGCTGAAATGCTGACGCTGGAAGACAGAATGTACACAAAAATTGCTTACGATTGAATTCCTACAATGAGACAAATAAGGAACAATATAAACTAGCATTTCAATATTTAATAATTCTTACCTTGAATTTCCCCCAGTAGACTTTTCAGTGATGAAATATTTTTACAACTATCACAACTGCATTTATTGGGCCTAACTGGCATTGTAACTTTGTCAAGTTGTGTTGTGCAACGTCCAGGGGGCGAGCCATTGATGCTCGTGTTAGATTCATTTGCCCTGTCGATGTTTCCTACAAAAGAATAAAAGAATAATAATAAAAATAACAACAAAAGAAAACATTTAATGAATAGTGGGAAAAAAAGTTATCGTGTTTTCCTACATTTGGCAATTTCATCGTTAGTTCGGATTACCACTTTGACTTAATCTTTCAATGTGTAAAGGCAATGAATGATGAGCTGATAATTTCAAGTCCATTGTAAGGAAATACATGCCATTTAACATATAAAAACTTTTTTCTGCGTATTTTGTTCCTATTTAATGACTTTCACTCGTAGAAAGACACCAAAATGTTTCTTTAAAGTATAATAAAATGGGCTTACCTGCCATTATGGAATGTATGTTATTGTTGCAGTGATGTGTAAATGCCAACTGATGTTTCGCCCTCTAGAACTGCAATCACACCTGTGTGTCTTGTGAGTCCGTTCACTCCTGCGGACGGTGTACCCTTTTATAGGTTAGAATGCTTTCCCCCACCACACCTGTGCAGCTGCGCTGTAAAACAGCTACCCCCCCCCCCCCCACCCCGCCGAACTTTGTTTCTATTGGCTAAACTAAGAAGTTAGCTTTCTTTCCAATATTTGGATACTGTGAAATGATATACATAATAGCTTGTTTTATAATGAAAGTGACAAAGCCAGCCTTTAATGTAATTTAAAATGAATGTATGAACATCTGAATGATGTCTTTATTCTCTTTTCTTATTCAATGAACTGAATGCTGAAGGTTCAGTAAGAAATGACAAGAAATGTTATGCTTCAATAAAAAAATAAAGATGAATAACACCGAACAAAATGTTTAAAATATAGGCTGGCGGGATTCCTATTCATTATCATTGTTATTGTTCCCATCTCCATGCTACCATCAGCCATTCCCAGGGATTAAGTCACATAAGGAGTTTTGCGCCTTTAATTTCCTTTAACACCATAGAGCTCGTTTTCTATTCTGTCTACAAGCCCCACTTATCCGTTTTGGTTTGTATTTGTAATGAATATTGGTACGCAGTTTTCACTCATTCTTTGAGTTGTTTCCAAACATATTCTCCCCTTAAAAGCCTCTGGATTGTAAGATTTAATACAATTGTTTTATACAAACCTGCTATAAACTGGCAAACTTATTAAATAAACTTACATCTAGTGACAAAAAGTTCCTGTTGAGATTTTATTAACCCCTTATCTATTACTACTTGAGAAAAAAATAAATACTTTCAGAGCATCAGGTCTCATTCACTAACTTTATTCAATAGCAAGGGTAAGATGAATGAAATTTCATTATTCTGTCTCTTCAATTTTTAATCATTTGATAACAAAGAATAATATCAGGAGTTTCATATATTGAAATGAAATTAGCGTTGTGTATTTTTTATGCTCAGTTGTCGCAACCTCTATTTTTACTTTCTCTACTGGTCAAAAGGGGAAGTATCGTACTCCAGCCAAAAATTCGAAGTCAAGATTTCACCGGAAATATATGTTCGAGGCCCCCTGAATCCAAAAAAGCAGGTTTACAAAAAGGTGCGTGTATGTGTGTGCTTGGGGTGCATGTGTGTGAGTGTATGTGTGTAAGTGTGGGTGTCTGCGCATGTGTGAGTGTGTGTATGTGTGTGTATGCTCGTGTGTGTATGTGTGCGTGTGTGTGCATGTCTAAATGCGTGTGTGAGTGTAGGTGTGTTTGCTAAAATGTGTGTGTGTATGTGTAGGCATGTGTGTGTGTGTGTGTGTGTGTGTGTATGTGTGCGTGTGTGTGCATGTCTAAATGCGTGTGTGAGTGTAGGTGTGTTTGCTAAAATGTGTGTGTGTGTATGTGTAGGCATGTGTGTGTGTGTGTGTGTGTGTGTGTGTGTGTGTGTGTGTGTGTGTGTGTCAGTCTGTGCTCAGCATAACTCAAAACGAAAAGTCGGTTAAACCAAAGTTAGTATTTAAGTTTAATGTCTTTCAAGGATGCGCCACGAAGAATTTGAAAAGAAAATATCCCCCTTAACTACCCTTTACATGGAACATTTTTCGAAAATTTTGACTTTCTTGGAAATTGCTCTAACGATTTGATTACAATGTCATACGTTTATTAATTTCTTGAATTTTCTGGGTGAAGCCCCTGTAGTCGTATTTATTCTGGGCAACTTTTGCATAACTGGTAAACCGTTAGAGATGGACCAAATCATACTATAGAGAATATAGATCTTGCTAAAATACACAATTTTCGACTGAATAAATTTTCTTGTAGTGTGAATCATTTCGGAGATATTCCTTGTTATGTGTGTGAGTTTCGGAAAACTTAGAACTTTCGTGAAATGGATCATTGTTGTTCATTTTTTATATCTTAAGTGTGCAAAGACAACAGAATCTCAAAGCTTTTAAACATTAGACTATGGCAGAAAAGCCTGCAGTATTCTAACATTCTCCTTGCACCTGCAAGGAAATAAGCAATAAGATAATTTGTACAAATGTTTATCTCAACTAACACGAAGAAGATATAGGAATAAGATTTTGTAAGAATGGGAAGTACAAGAGGGTAGAAGTCACGTGAGTGTAGCACATCAGATTTTTAATATTTGTGTTTATGTAGAAATGAAGTCAAAAGAATTTTCTGTATGATTGAAAGGGGTTATTATATATGTTAACATATGTTATTGCAGTAATTACTTTGACCAGAACTCTCGAATTTGTCAATAAAGAAACTAATAATAAGGCGAGATATTACTTAGTGTTTGAAATTTGCCCATTACTTTGAAACCTGTATTGCTGATGGTTCAATGATTCAGCTACGTTCCTCGGGTGCTTACTGTTCCTGCATTGTGGTATCGTTATTCTTTGGTGCGATTTAGAAAATATTACTTGCTAGGATTAAACAAGCATAGTAATCTTGTAAGATACTATAAATAAGAAAATAAATGTATAAATAAGTGTCCTCTTAAACACCCCGGATATTTCACAAAGAAAACTGAGTAGAGTATCCTTGTGAAAAGTGATGCATTGGCTAACATAAAGTCCTTAATTTAAGGAAATTATAAATGAAGCTTATGCGGTTTTGTGCGTGTGTTTGCGCGTATGTATGTCTGTTTGTGTGTGCATGTGTGTGTGTGTGTATGTGTGTGTGGTTGTGCATTCATGTGTGTAGGTGTGCATGTGTATTTGTGTGCATGTGTGCGGGGTGTATGTGTGTGTGTGTGTGTGTTTACGTGTGAGTATGTGTGTGTGCCTGTAGGATTTTTTGGAGATATTTCCATGATTTTAGTTGAGTTTTGGGAACATAAACAAATGCGAAGTCAAGAGATGTGGATGGACCCAAAAAATTCCCTTGTGAATGCTTTTTCAGTGGAATTGCATGTAGCTTTTGATCAGTACACAAAGCCTTCCTTACTCTAATATCCCCCCTTGCACATAAAAGGAAATAAGCAGGGAGATAATTTGTGAAAACGTTTATCTCGGCTAACACGAAGATGTTAGTGCAAATAACATTTTGTATTAATTGTTAGGGCAAGAGTAGAGAAAGTTGCGTGAGGGTAACAGACGAGACAATATTTTCAGCTTAAGTAACATGTTGTCAAAGCTTAAATTTGCTTGAAAGAAACGAGAAACAGCCTCTCTGATCGTCGAACATGATACTATACACAAAATGAATGTTGCAAGTATAAAATAACGTTATTTATAAAATAATACTGAAATTAAATGCGAGTATAAGCCAGTATTTTCATGAGGATTAACAGAATGCAAACAATCATGTCACAGTAAGAAACGTGTGTAGAGAGAACTCTATGAGCGTAAAAGATCGTGAGATAGTGCTTGCGTTGATTGTGCGAGACATCATTGAAGTCCATAAGGAATCCAAAATAAACAAAATAGATAAATAAAGAACAAAAACTAGAAAACATGACACAGGAAAAGTGGACCGATAAAGCCTTGTGAATGTAAAAGCCTCATTACCCTTCCGCTTAATGGCTAGTGCAAAGTCAAAGATGTGTGCGGTCCGAAAATTTCAGTGAGAATAGGTTTTTCTTCGGAAGAATGCAGTTTCGTTATGTCGAACTGTAAGTTTGTTTTTCTGCTAAGAGTTATGTTACAGGTTTCCTTTTGTCCCCACTGTGTGGGAACCATTGAAGTGTTGGAGGGGTTGGACGGTCATTGTGAGGGAAGGCAGGGAAACCCTCTCAGTGGGGGACCACATGGGTGGTCCACGCGTCAATACAGAAGTATCCTTTCGCTATTGAAAAGGTTTCTTCCTGCAGGTGGGCGATCTTTGGCTGCTTTGTTAAGAGAAAAACACTAAGCCTGTTCAGACAGGCAAAATGTGTATGTCTATGCTCGCCCCCTTGCAAGATGAAGCATTGTTCTTTTCAAAACTGTCAGAGGGGAACATTTCCAACTGTCACATAAATATATCAAGATCTGAAAGGGGGCCATTCATTGTAGGGTTTCTTACCCTCGCGTTCTTCTTTCGAAAACACCTGCAGACACTAGAATAGGAGGGTCAGGGGGGACGGGGGGGGGGTCATTAATTATCCTTCCTTTGTCATCCTATTCGCGACAGACCATACACCCTCTCTGTTTCCCTTCCTTTGTCATCCTCTATGCTCGCCCCCTTGCAAGTTGTATCGTGTTCTTTTCAAAACTGTCAGAGGGGAACATTTCCAACTGTCACATTCGAAAACACATGCAGACACTAGAATAGGAGGGTCAGGGGGGACGGGGGTCATTAATTATCCTTCCTTTGTCATCCTATTCGCGACAGATCATCCGACCTCTCTTTTCGGAATTCCCACGTGTCCAAAGAAATACCCATGTCACTTAAGGGGGGAGGGGAGGGGGAGGTGGGGAGGGGGGGGCGTGACTGATATGTCCCTTATGCCACTTCTTGAGCCAGAACATACATGTCACTTATGCCACTTCTTGAGCCAGAACATACAATATACTACTACTGTCCGTGGCTAAGGAGATAGACAGGCTACGACGTGAATCGTAGTTAAGTAGTAACTATAGCTGATACATGGCTATCATTGTATACTATCATGATAAAACTGTATCTTTTGTATGAATTCAAGGAGCAATAAAATTTCTTTGGTTGTTTAAAATATGGATATTAGTCGATTGTGGTTTTACTTCATTGTGCCATGACTGGACTAGGAGAATTACGTCACTGCACTTCGCGCCGGAGTCTGTTTATCTCGTTAGGCGTGCGGAAGGTCCACGTGACGTCAGCCTCAATATATTTGTGAGGCCAGAGTGAGGAGGTTTAGAGTTTATGGTTACAGACATGAGTCGGTCAGTGAATCTGTGCGAGACAGCTGTGCGTGTGTATGTGGTACGTCACGTGCGTCGTAAGAAGATTCTAACGGCCGTCGAGTGATTGTATCGTCATAGTGAGTGTGTGAGAGACAGAGAAAGTGAAGATGGACACATGAAAGGACAGAGCCAAGGTTATGGAAATAAAAGTTCTAATTTGAGATAGCCCGAAGGACTCTAGACTGTGTTAACGACGAGAAGAAAACTATATTTGTGGTGAAAGTTTAGAATACTATAACGTGATAGAAAAGTAATTGGATTGGATGCAATACCTTTTATCCGCTATTGACATAAATTATCCTTTGCTTTGTAACCTACATAACAAACCCAGTATTTGTAACATACATAAATACTAATTTTTGCAATATTTGATATGTAAGTTAATCATTGTGAACACATATTTGGTACTGAAGTTAAATTTACAATTCATTATCAATTCTCATGGCAACAAGACTAATATTAATACTTACCGTACTGTTAGGAAATAACGTAACACCCAACAGCATACTAACTTAAAAAAGTGTTAAGTTATTAATGAGTCATTAGCAAAATATGCAGATGTATGAATTATTCATTGATTGCGATATTAAATGTGCAATTGGACATATTTGCCCCTGCGGGCTTCGTATTCCCAAAATTTAGTCTTACTGATAAGTATCACTTTGAGTGCTTAATTCTTGTACTAAAATGACACAATACATTGCTAAAATGTTTTTATTTCATTTGTAAAAGTTGAACACTCTATATAGTGTTAGGTAGTAATGAATTCTTCAAGAATAAATATTTCTCCCTTTTCTATGCACGTTTCACTTTACACATCAATTTCTGTTTATGTCCACATCAGCACCCATCCAGCAACGAAAAATTGACATATTTAATTAAAATGATTATTCTGATTTACGTTTTGGTAAGGTTAAAATATGGTATGCCATACGAGATTAAAATATATTCTTCGTGAAGATCATCGCCCTTTGCTTATGGCATTTAATTTGTTTCTCAATATTAAAATAATAATTTAATCTCTTATACAATAAACTGTATTGCATTCAATATATGATTATTTAGGATTCAAAATTTACCTTTAGGTCCTTGTTTACAACGGTGTTTTGGGAAAATATTGTTCTGTTTGCTTATTTGTTAACAATAGTCGATTATTTTGAAGTCGCGTATAATATAATCGTACTTGATGTATGTTCTGGTACTTCAACTGTTTATATGTAAACATATTATGTGGCAGTTCCGATGAAAATAACTGAGTTTAATATTTCTTTTCTTCAAGGTAGAGAATTCTTTAAATGTGACACTCAAAACCAAAAGTTTATCTAGAAGCTGAAAAATTAAAATTAGGTTTATTTATGGACGTTCGTTAACTGCTTTGATTCTCAGCGTCCCATTCTATACTGGGCGTAAAAGACAGGTTAATTTTTATCAGACTTGACGTTTATATATATAAATCTACATCACGGAACTAACTGCTTCATTTCCTTTCCAAAGGATTTTGGCGCCTGAAAAAATGCATCGCCCTCCGTAGGATTTGAACACGTAATAAACGTGACCTTGGGAACCAGAGGCAAGCATGTTACCCCTACCATAATGACCAAATTGTCGACGGGTCCTTAAACACTACATATTCACTCACTCACTCATTCACTGTTACTCCTAGATCATGGGGGACGACTGCCTACCTGAAACTGATTCGCAAAATTTGAAAAAGTATAAGAAACATTTTAAATTGTTTATTTATCTTTTTAAGGAAAAAAATAATTTTTGGTAGTAGATACGTACGACTCGCATAACTTTTTTGCTTAAATAAGCTCAATCAGTAATTGTATTATTATTATTATTATTATTATTATTATTATTATTATTATTATTATTATTATTATTATTATTATTATTATTATTATTATTATTATTATTATTATTATTAGTATTATTACTATTATTAGTATTATTACTATTATTAGTATTATTACTATTATTAGTATTACTATTACTATTATTACTATTATTATTTTTTTATTTATTTATTTTTTTATTTATTAATTTTTTTTTTTTTTTTTTTTTTTTTTTTGGGCAAGAGAATTTGTCACTGGATTAATTTCATCTTAGATACTTTTGCTTCTTTTAATGTTTGAATTGCTAAGTTAAAGTTTACTAAATTTCAAATTGTGTATGGTTTTATTACATTGTTCTACTCTAAAGTGTTAATTTCCGATATTATTTTATTACTTAAAACATTCTTCTTTATTAG
This sequence comes from Tenodera sinensis, assembly GCA_030765045.1. Taxonomy (NCBI): domain Eukaryota; kingdom Metazoa; phylum Arthropoda; class Insecta; order Mantodea; family Mantidae; genus Tenodera; species Tenodera sinensis. Next base: position 74,371,061 of record CM060971.1, read on the forward strand.
ATAGTAGAATATAAAAATAAGCTGATATTTCACAGCTGCATAGATGTTGGTGTGACCAAGTAACTTGCTTTCCTCTGTAGCTTTTAATATTGCTTTTGTCTTTGAACTATTTAGCCAGTATCCTATAAAACCCTTGCATATATGCAGATGTGCGAAAATAATTGAACTCCGGTTAAAGTTTAGAAAAGAAACTTTAATGATCTTTAATCTTGTGTTTACTCTTGTTTTAAATATTTACATAAGTGAAGTTGCAGAATAAACATATTAGGTTTTTTTCGATTGGAATAGCATTATCTAGATTCTTTGATGTAGCTAACATAGACAATGCGTAATAATTGTTTGTTGTGTATATTTAACATCATAATGTTAAATCCTGTAATGCTGGAATAATCTAGTATAAAATTAAAAAGGTGGTTTTAATGGTTTTTGTTGTTGGTTAATGAGTTAAAGATTTATGATTGTCTAACTTTGGAGAATTAATATGACATGGCCTACCGGCACTCTTATTTTAGTTCTGTAGTTTCAGTACTCCTGCAGCCAATATTAGAGAAATCTTCTCCATCTTTGCTTTACTGTGTTGATGTCCGTCCAAATGAGTCCATCCTGTTTGGTGTCTTTCAATCATTGACCTATTGATCCATTTGGACGTGGGTTCAGGTCCCGTACATTGTTGTTCAGTTAATTTTTTAGCGAACATCTGCAACTTTTACCTTTACTACGGCAATTTTCCTTTGATCTGAATTTGTTTCCGGCCGGAAATCATTGCTTGAAATTAGAATATTGTCACCGCGCCCGCCGCATCTAATTGCCGACAACCGCAGTGTCACCCATCGCATTATTGTCGGCACTACCGCAAAGGAGCCGAAGGAAAGAGACAGAGAATGGCCGCATTGTTGGGGCGCTTGCCGAAAGAGAGAAAAGGATAGATTCTTCTGGAGTCTTCTACTTTGTATCTCGCCGCAATAAGTGAACGTTCCTGAAGCTTCCAGAATAGCGCCTGGGAGAGATAAATAGCGGTAAAGTGCGACAGAAGAGTCAGTCAGACGTATGTGAAGGTTGAGTAGTCGTGCCGACGGAGACGGACAGACGATGTGAAGAGTTGTGCCGACGGAGAAGAGTTAGTTCTTGTGTTACGAGTTCGGAGCCGTGCTGTTGGAGAATCGGAAAAGACTTTCTTGTTGTTGCAACGAGTGTACAAAGTTACTGTTTACGGAAATAAAAGTGTTTCTTTATCTCGACTACATCTGTCTACTTTACTTTACAACCCAACCAAAGTCACAATATCTACACTTATGTGCCTCTGTTACACGCAGCTCTGTCCTCTGGAGATATCAGAATATCTATACACTAACACGCTGGACCTCTAATTACAAGTTTTGCGTCTCTGTTCAAACACAAAATCCTGCTTGTGTGGTAATGTAGGTTAAAAACAAAGCACTGTGATGCTCATTGTCACTGCGCTTTTCGACAATACGCTTTATTACAGCTGCTTTCACACTCAAACAGTCGCAAAAGCTGTGTATTCAATGCATATTGCCAGTCTCATGTTCCGTTATGCGCATCACATCTTATCATATACTTCAAGTGAAAAGGATAAGTAAATTTCCATTGTTTTCAATAACTGCGCATTTACTGATGTTTTTCTAGCACTTACTGGTAGAAAATACAAGAAACATCACGTACGATAACGAGATTTAACCAGGAATGCATGTTTTGAGGTTTCCTTTGTTTTAAGAAGAGGGTATATGTGTGCAATGTGGTTAGTAGTGTGTGTCTGTACGTGTCTTTGCAAAGAGCGCCAGTCAACAATAAATACTAAACTTTTGTATATAATTTCAGCATGTTTTAAATACGGACACAATTTTTTTTTCAAGAAAATCGCCCCATTGTAACACTACCATTTAAATAGTAAAATTTAACAACTTTTTTGTTTCCCAAAAATAACATGATATGATTGGGCTCTCTACAGGACGTACAACATGTATTTGCTGAATTATTTGCGAGTAGTCTGTGGTGTGTACCTTTCTTCTTAACTTATTCTTTTATATAACTGGTAAACTATAACAGATAGAGGAAAGCTAATTACCTACAAAATTGTTAGATATATTTAACACCTACAGTTTATTTCAATGATCTCTTTTATGGCGTCAGCCATGTACATATACATCATATGCATCCTTGGCGATTTTCATTTTACAATTCTTCATCAGTTTTGAACTGCTTTCGCATGATAACAGTAATACATTTCTAAGTAAGCATACAAGGGACCGTTTTTAAATATTTGTGTATTACTCCAGTCTCCTGTATCCCTCAGTAAGTAAATGAATGACAAAACCCACTTTTTGCTCCATTTACATATATGCCTTCTTTAACATCTAAGACATAACGGCAGCTTTTACATATGGAATAATTGGCAGTGATATTCACTTTTTCTATTTGTGTAACTTCGCGTTTGTTTACGCTCGTGTTCTTTATAAGTATTAAGTTCACTTTCATACTCTCACTCCTACTTACAGACTCAAGGATGGATGGGGAACAATCCTGGCTAAAGAAATATTCATATCCTCCAGCTGGGAATCGAACTCGCAGCCTCCAGATTAAAGAGGCACAAGAAACTATTTATTATCTATACATTTGTCTCATTTAGTGTAAAGTGAGTAGTGAAATAAGCTTTTGTAAAAATAGTTTGTAGAAGCTATACGCTACAAAAATACTCTGATGTGATGGTATCATATGCTTTCTCTACTCATTCTTCAATTATATTCCTTCAAAAGTCTATTCCTCTATGTAATCCCCGCGGCGCAACAGCTAAGGTCTACCACCCGGCCGCTGTTCATCACAGGCGTCATGAATGGGGCGCAGTACTGGAGGCGAGACGTGGTCATCCCGGCTGTTAATGTGGTCTTCACAACCAGGACGTTACTTCTTATCCAGTGACTCCTCAGTTGGCCCCTCAGGACCTAACGAGGCTGAATACACCCTGGACCAGGTCTCCCAGAGGGAGAACTTCCCCACGCCGGTACCGGAAATCGAACCCGGTTCTACCGCTTGGTAACTAGCAGTGCTTCCACCGCGCTCAAGAGACGACCAGCTTTTCTCTATCTTTCATGTTAATACATAGTACTTTAATAAAAATCGTAAGACATTTTTGAGAAAATCAATATCTTCGAAGAAATTTCCAGGCAAAGGATAGTTTGAGATGATAGAATTTTTTCAAGTGTTGTGTCGAAGACGAACAAATTACGAAGTGTGGTACATAGCGGACATTTCCTTTTTGAGTTAACACATACGCAAACTTAAACACACACACAGAGATACCGTTTTTCTAAAAAAATATGTCATGTGATTAGGGATTCAAAATGTGTATTTCCGGGAAATCTCGATGTCGAACTTTTGGGTGGAATATAATAAATGCTGTACTTAGTGCAAGTACATATTAAAGAAACGACAATGGCCAGAGAAAAACACGTGGATGTAACAGGCCTACGAGATTTATCTTGCTTTGTTTGATTTGTTCCTAATGGCGCAGTTTCTTTTTGTTTATCTTCCCTTTTTTTCTGGTACTTGCAGAAAGGAAGAAACACGTATACGCACTTGTAAGGCTATAGGGAATCATCAGCACCCGGATTTGTTCGGCGCCATGTCTGAGTGGTCAGGCCACTTGTGTGTCCTTAAGGACCAAAGTATATGATCTTAACGCCTTTCCCGGTTTTCTCCTTCAAGATATCTCCATATAACACTGAGAGAAAGTGGACATCGGAAATTGTACAGCCTTGATACCGAAATTATGGATCTAGTAAATAAATAATTAAAACGGAATTAATAAATGAAGTAATTGTAATCCTAATTAATTACGATAAAATTGACAGGAAAAACAAACAAATAGAATCACTTTAAATATTAATATTAGAATATAATATATAACGTTAGAATGTACAAGGCTACTCAGCAGGAGGATTAGTTTATGATTACCAGATGGTTGGTAAAATACGTCACTAGCCCAAGGCTAGATTAGGTAGGCCAGTTCATAGAATTCGTCGAGTAATTAACGAAGTGGAGCCAGGTTGTCTGATGCACTACCGTACGTAAACCGCAGAATGTAGCGGATTTCTGAGAATTTTGTAGACTAAGTCAGGGTGAGAATCGAGAGACAGTGAACATAGACATTATGTTTCAATATGACTTAGTATTGAAATTATATATTGAAAGGAGTTAAGGAGATAGGGGAAGATTATTACCAGTAGCGTTAATCTTGAAAAGTGCTGGTCAGTGAAAACGTTTTGTTTCGCTTTATAGCGGAAATAAAAACAGAATTCAAAGATTCTCCGCTCGAGACAAGATATCCAAGGAAAGTAGAAGGAAGTCTTGCAAGTAATCATTTTTTCTGCGTTTTGCACCAGATGTGGTATGATTTTTCGACTAACTCGTGGCACTGTGATTAAAATAATGAGTAACATCTTCACAACCTGCACGCTGTAGTCTCGAACAAATTGGGAAGAACGTGTCCTGTTTTACTCAACGAAGTTATCACTGGCCAAATCATGGGTTTTAGAGTCTACATGGGTTTTAGATCTCGGTGTCACAACAACAATTGTTTAGAATGTGCATAAAAATAAAGGTATTAGGAATAATGTATGCCGAAATGTTGAAAACATCCGCACGTTCATGTTATAACCACTGAAACATTGATTTCATGCTACAGGTGTTACTGTAAAAGGCAATGTCAGGAGTAAATCCTGTCACACATGGTCGGATTCCCGAGGCCCCGTCATCTTGTCGCTGAGAGCCAGCAGTATCATGACTGACATTACGGGGTTAATGTATCACTTGAGCATTCAATACATTTCGATCATAAAATCCATTATAACACTGCCTTAAAAGTAATTTTTGGGGGTTAATCTTGAATTTTATTATTTCTGTATAACAACAAAGTTGCTGGTAAAGGCTAAAGCCTGATTCACAACCAACAATAACGAGAACCATAACCGAAACGAGAGACTTGAAGTATACGTATTCAAATGGGAGTGTTCACAACCGACGACAAACCTTCCCGGAATCCGGAAACGGGAGAGAAGACTTGGCCGAGATTAAAATTTGGTGTTCCCGTTAACGGGAACGACATATTAGATCCATTAAGTGCATATTAAAGACTTCTTTTTCTTCCTTCAAGACAACGTACCGTAAACATCGCCAGAGATCTCGCTAGTCACCATTCTGGGAAAACCAAACCGGAAAGAATTATAGCAGTGTGTCTCTCACTTTCACAAATTGGTTAACGTCGGTTATGTAAGCATATAGTTTGGCTGACAATTTTTAAATGCATTGCTTTTCTGCGTTTGTATTATACATCGTTTTATTATATAAAATTCTGGAATTGTTATTGCTTTAATTATTTATATAGTTTTCGTTTTCATTTATTTGCTATTATATATTATATTTGTTTATAAGCATCAATGAAGAAAGCAAAATCCGAAGAAGTGTTCAGTTTGAGTGTGCAGGAAAATGAGCACCTGTGTAACAGAAACGCATCAAATTATAAGGATGAACATATGAAGGAGACATGCCTCCTGCATTCCATTGTAGAATTCTTAAAGTATTGGAATTGTTGTGATGAAATTTGCCTAAAGATGTCCCCACCCGGAGATCCGATTGGGGGACAGTTTTGACTCCGGAATGTTTATCTTTAGGACTCATATTCATGTATGTGGCTTTCATGTAACTGTTTTCTTAACGGGCACCAGTTTTACAATGTGGCAGTTACATCACCAGACTTAAACCCCCATTTTGCAAGGGGGACCACACCTATCGTTGGTCAACGGGTCCATCGGACCTAGCCGGGAGGACTAAATAGATGATATTTAGATCCACCGACCTTCCCCTCATGTGCCTCTGAGGGACGCTGTTGTGCTGTGATAGGCCAGCACATATGTAAATGACATTTCCTCCATTTTAAATGAAACAGTTATACCGCTGTGATTCGGTCCCCAGAGCCTCATCTGTTAAAAGCCTCGAAGGAAAACCTTACTGGAGCTGGAGTTACATGTTCACATTTTTCCTTCTATCATTCTGTTGGCAGAGACACAACAAATTATGATGGAGAAATAGAGGCTATATACATTGCTCTCCGATAATTATTAAATCTTCCCTTAAATAAATTTAACAAGGCAGTAATTCTTTCAGATTCTAAAGCTGCAATTCAAGGAATATGTTCAAATACTACAAAGAAGTCAACAAAAATTAGAGAATGCTACAAAATGTTAACACAACTCCAAAAAGTTAATAAGACTGTTCATCTCCAATGGATTCCAGCACACTGTGGAGTCATGGGGAACGAAGCTGCAGACTCACTTGCAAAGAAAGGCACAACAATAAAACAAACGTCTAAATTCAATTTCTCATATTCCTCAATAAAACGCTTGATCATTAAAAATTTTTGTCATTCATACCTACAAGAAATAGAAACAAATGCCAAAGATAAAAAATGGATTACACTACTTTCCAACCCAGATATAATCCCGAAGAGACCAAGGAAAACAGCTGTTGCAGCCTTCCGACTATTGACAAATCATGACTGCTTGGCAAGTCATCTCTACAGAATAGGTATCTCAGCCTCACCGATATGTGTCCTGTGTAACGATCCAGCAGAAATGAATGAAGAACACTTGAAGACCTGTGAAGCATTAAGATCAGAAGAAACTACAGTTCAAAAGTATTGGAAAGCACGAATGCTAATGGCTTCATTGACAGATGCAAGGCACTAGAAAACAACAACAGCATATGAAGGAGAAGACTTAGCAATGCGCAATAGCTTCGCGATTAAATCTTCACTTTATCGAAATTTGGCATTGGTTAACCTGTTTTGTTGTTGGCTAAATTAGAGAGTAGGCTAACATTTTTTCATTGGTCAAAAGAAATAAATGACATCGCAATGCGCAATATACACTATTCCCGTTCTCGCTATCGGGCTATCGTGAAAGAAAACTTTCAAGCTATTTCCGTTGTCGCTGTCGTTATCGTTGCCGTCGTTAACAGTGAACCAGCCTTAAGAGTTTTGTTTCAGAGTGATAGATAAAAGAAGGAAAAAGAATCGTATGTCTAATACTCACAACATTTTACCTTCCCACTGCAATTTTATTTTAATCCTATTTTGTAAATGTTAGATTCAAACTCTCCTTTGTATCTGCTTTTTAGCAATTAGCAGAAATACATTCTACATTCGCCAAAATCTGTTACAGTTACCTATGTAATACACGGTAATACGCATTTTTAGACTGAAAAAACAGTCACATGCCTATCGTAGCAGCTCAGAATAAGCAGCATCTGTACGGATTCACAAGAAGAAACCATACTTACACATACAATTTTGAATTATAGCTCTTAAGTGTGCAAATATTTAAACCAGGGGTGCACAACCTAATTTAGGCCAAGGGCCATTGCCTTCATATTCACAAGAAAAATAGAAATCTATCCACCTCTCTTGAAAGCATCGATTTTCCTCAAATTCCTCTCTTTTGTTAGATGTCATGATCACTAAATTGCTTCTTTCACGACAAGTACTTATTTCTTATAACAAACTACATCTAACTCCAGACAACTTAAGCTAAGGAGACTACAAACTGGAAGGAAATACTTGTTGAATTGCGCCAGTTCATTCGTTAAAGCACATTGCAGATCTAATAGGCCGTGAATAACATGATCACGGCCGGCTTGATCCAAAGCTGCCTGACTGCGGATCAACACGACAGTGATACTGACGCATTTAGAACGGAACTACTACTTAAATATTCATTAATTTTACATTTATCTTCAACGGACCGCAATTGTGTGGGTTGTGCACGACTGATTACAACGAACAAAGCCGAATATTTGAGAAGTGCAGAAAACCGTTGATAAAACTGTACATTCTAATAAACCCTGATCTTTTTCTGAAGTAACCTAATTCTTATCCCTAATGCTGGGTTGCAAAACCACTTTATAGGTTTCGTTAATGTTAAAGTGTTTGTATCAGAAATGAGTTGCAAGACCGATCTACAAGACTATTGAATCGTTCATGGAACCTTTAAACTATAGTTCGAATCTCGGACCTATAAAGAGTTATGGTATTGCCGCCATTATTGCTTTCATTATATGGTTTCCTCCTAATTTCTTCATAGATATGTCCTCCTTAGATACAAGTAAACAAAGATCATTGCTGTATGAATTATTGTCGATTGATGTGTGTATAGAATTATAGTTTCATGCGGAAAGTGATGTATTTCTATGCTGCTCTTTACTATAGAACCTTCGTCTAACGGAAACGTTGCATTCGATCTGACTTAATTTTTACCAAGACCGAGGATTTTTAGTTAGAAGTCCAAATCTCTTTAGGACTTTCTTCAAACTACATTCTCTTAAACTGCATTCCAATGTTTACAGACTATGGGTCTTCCGTTTAAAAAAAATTGTTGCAATCTAATAAAAGATTCCATTACCCAGTTTTTTCTTTTTCTTTTTAAGTGTTACGTCATGAGAATTATGTGATTTTCAGTACAATAATATATTACAAGGTGCAATAACCCTTTCCGGGCCAAGACAGTGCCCCGTACTTCTACCCATCACAGCCGTCATGTATATGGTGCAGTACTGCAGGTTGGTATGTGATCAGCGCGAACCGAGAATCGAACCCGGGCCTCGTGCTTGGTAAGGAGTAGCGCTACCTCCACGCCAAGGAGACAACCATGTCCTATATATACATACATATTATACATGTATGAAAACAGTTTCTGTTGCAAATCACATTTCATAAAATTATTTGTAAAGCTAAAAGGTCTCATATTATTTTCCATAGTTTGGACATGTTAACTTAATTAATCATCCTTTAATAGTCAATAAATAATAAACGAGTTTCAAGATTACGTTCTATCCTTTTCTCCAGTATGTGGTTCATAACAAAGATGTAGTCTGAGGTTGATTTTCCTTTTGGAAATCTATGTCATTCTTTCAGTAGTAATATTTATGATATTTTGTTGTTTTGTGGAGTGTAAATGTAAACGGCCCTATCACCACAAGTTTGTTTAGTGCATTACCATTGGTTTGTAATTATTGCAGATATGCAGCGTCGTTGAATAAAACAAATGAACACCTTGGAAGCAAAATCTGGAAATGCTAATTAAAGCACAGCTTCAGTCAACATACGATTTTACTTCTTAGCCCTCCGTTGTTTGCCAGAGACCCGAGAGACCCCGAGGTTTATTTAAACATTTCGAACGAAGGCACCCACGTAATTGCCCGACCAGAACCTCTAATAATGCACTTTACTCGATCGTTTGCTGCAGCAACAACCTTATCTGTTTATTTCCTTAGCTGCAAGAATGACTAATCAGCAGTTGTGTTCCACAAAGCAGTCACACCTTGCGGGCCTGCTCTTGTCACATATTACTGACATTTTTCCCCGTTAGTTGTGGCATATTGCTTTGCAATAAAAAAAATCTGATGTGTCGCAGTCAAACGACTTTCTCTATTCTTGTCTAACTATTCTTAAAAACTCTTATTCCTATATCTTCTTCGTGTTAGTTGAGATAAACATTTGCGTTTTCGTGCATGTGCAACGGAAGTATGGGAATACAGTAGGCTTTGAGCGATAGTCAAATCTTTTGAAACTTTCAAATGGAATTTGACATAAAAAGTGAATAGCGATGTTCTCTTTGACAGACGTATATGTTCTCAAAAACTTACACAAATAACCTGGAATATCTTCGAAATTCTGCAAAAAAAATTATTTAGACATAAATTGTGTGCCTTAGCAAGACCTACATTTTTGTATAGTAAGATTTTGTCTATCGTTTACGGTTTACGAGTTATTCAAAAGTCATCCAGAGTAAACAGGACTACATAGGATATAACCAGAAAAATCAAGATATATACTTTATTTATCCTACAAGTGTCTTAAACATATGGCATTTTAATCAAAATCGTTAGAGCCATTTTCAAGAAAATCAAAATTTTCGAAAAATTTTCCATGTAAATGGTAGTTTAGGGTGGGGCTATTTTCTTCAAAATCTTCGTGTTGCATCCTTGAAAGACATTAAACTTAGATACCAACTTTGGTTTCTAACCGACTTTTCGTTTTTGAGTTATGCTGTCCAGAGCCTGACAGACACAAACACACACACACACACACACACACACACACACACACACACACACACACACACACACACACACACACACACACACACACACACACACACACACACACACACACACACACACACACGGATCTTTTTTTTTTTTGGGACTCAGGGGGTCTCAAAACATACATTTCCGTTGAAATTTCGACATCGAATTTTTGAGTGGAATACAATACTTCCTCTACTTACCAGTAGAAGAAAGTAAAAACTGTTCCTGTCTCATGAATACGAGTAAAAGTTATGATCTGCAAACTTCCAAGGGTTGGGAAGAAGACCTAATCTACTTTGGGATGATGCTGCGTTAGTCATGGATGACAACCTACGTGAATCAGACAATTCTGAACTGGAAACGAAATCATTAGATTCAGAAGCTGATCATGAAAGGAACTTCTGTGATAACCTGTATTTTATAGGTGACATTATATACTGATCTATTATTATTATTATTATTATTATTATTATTATTATTATTATTATTATTATTATTATTATTATTATTATTATTATTATTATTATTATTATTATTATTATTATTATTATTATTATTATTATTATTATTATTATTATTATTATTACTATTATTATTATTACTATTATTATTATTACTATTATTATTATTACTATTATTATTACTATTATTATTACTATTATTATTACTATTATTATTATTACTATTATTATTACCATTATTATTATTACCATTATTATTATTACCATTATTATTATTACCATTATTATTATTACCATTATTATTATTATTACTATTATTATTACCATTATTATTATTACCATTATTATTATTACCATTATTATTATTACCATTATTATTATTACCATTATTATTATTACCATTATTATTATTACCATTATTATTATTACTATTATTATTTATTATTTATTATTACTATTATTATTTATTATTTATTATTACTATTATTATTACTATTATTATTATTAATTATTATTATTATCAGTATTATCATCATCATTATTATTACTATCATTATTATTATTATTATTATTATTATTATTATTATTATTATTATTATTATTATTATTATTATTATTATTATTATTATTATTATTATTATTATTATTATTATTATTATTATTATTATTATTATTATTATTATGAAACAGTGCATTACAAGTTACAAATTTATACCTGAACAAGGCAATGTAATATATTTACATGTCTTGTAGTACAAATCAAATGCATACTGCCTTCATGTCCATTTTAGCTGATCTATGTAGTAAGATACAACTGATAAAATCCTGTATATTTTACGCAAATAAAGCTTAAAATGGAAGTAAAGGAAAAATAAAATAATTAAATACAAACAACTGCAAAAATAAAGCAGGGTGTACTAGGCCCAACGGTGTTCTACCAAGGCGCGCGCTAGAGTGTGTATTGCTTGGACCATATCCTAGCAGAATAGAAGCAGTAATTAGTCTCGGAATTCGACAGTGATGGCGATGGCAAATGGGCTATGACCTATGTAAATCAAAAAATCAAAATCAAACCCGTTCCACGAGTCAGCAACGCAAATAATGCAGTCGATAAGGCTATCTCATATTTATACGAAATCGGCTTTCTGTCTGAGCAAATAAATAAAACAAAGGCCGATAGTGCGCTATCATATTTCTTGTAGGGGTCCATATATTATTCATGGTGCAGATAGCGCCACCACAAACAAGTCACTCATGAACTCGCCCAGGATTTGACAGTCTCCCAACGCGTGTTCAGGAAGTTACTGCGCCGTCAATCCAATACCTTCCGGATTCTGCTCAGGCATAGCTACCGTATATTTTGATATGCATTTCCGTTATTTTTTATTTTATAAATCGTTCCATCTGCAATATACGTCACAGGAATCGCTGGTGACGTATCCTGCTGTCAAACGCAGTTCCATTCCACCTCGGTTGTCGACATGTTCCATAGCAAGGTGAAGAAGAAAGCATTATAAACCGTGTACAACGTTTGTTCGGTTTCCATTCATTTAGCTCTGTAATTACCAACATAAAAGACTGTAAACGTTCTAGATTAGGATGTAATCAACTACTAAAATCGGATTATCAGTAATTGGCTTTCAAACTTATTACTTTTACTGTGCTGCCAGGCAATATCGTTGATGAAAAGCAGGATTAAATACATTACAGTTTAGCTATTAGGCATAGAGTAGGGCAGCTTTATAAACTACTCGTATTAAATGCACAATGAGAACATTAAAGAACAGAATGGTATTGCACTTTTTGTGTATACCAGCCATATGGGACCCCAACAACTGGCTAATAATGTATAGAATAACTACGAATATGCGCACTAATTACCCAAAATCGAATTTTACAGATGTAACCTCTATTATAGTCCTAAAAGATTAACCAATCAAAACTGTGATTTTCATCGTATTAGTCGTATTCCAGGTAACTCCTAATTCGCTGCTGATGTTTGCGCCTAGGTTCGTTTGAATTTTTCATTCTGATTCTCCTTTTTCCTGCCTTAATCTACACATGTAATCCCGCAGTTATTGTTCAGTAAAACTAATAATTGTACAAAAATGATAGGGTCATGGATAAATAATTACAATAAATAATTTTGGTATGTTAAAACGGAGCACTATGTAAGAAATCTGAATTCAAATTTTTGTCAAGGAAAGAAGAAGTCATTAAGTTGATAACTTAACATGCAGAACTAATGTGAGCAGCAACATTGTAACTGGATTATTTTTATGCACTGCCTTAATTAATCCAAGCTTTCTGGATCAAATAGATTAACCACTGACTTCATTTTCAACGTGCTTTTACCCTTTCTAATATCCCACCTTGGCCGTTATAGGTAAGAATATATCTCAATATTAATATCGAGAAAATAGGAGAACATGTTGCCCTAAATAAAAAGCGGTCATGTGTTTGTGAGCAGCGTTTTTCCAAAAGGAGCAACTTAATGAACTTCCTGTTTGACTTCAGTGTTTTTAAAGGGTTTAACGCGAACGTTTCGGGATAACCTCATTCCACCATACGTTGATTGGATCCATTTCTGAGGTGGCAGCACCTAGAGGACAGTGTGGTGGAAGAGGGCCTACAGTTTTTACCATGGGCTCTGAACCACAGTTAATATGGTTAATGTTTCACATGAAGTATCAGATGCCAAAGCTTGGATAGGGTTGATGTAAAATCACCATCCCAGAGCCGAACCATGGACCCTCAGCATAAGAGCCACGAATGAAACCACAAAGCTACCCCAATGTGGTAGTACGAAAGAATATTCCTATATCTTGATTATCCCTTAAGCGCCGAAAGGCCATTTTCATTTTATATGAATGTTATAATAATTGGTAGCAACTGTTGGTTGAAGCTACTCGTATAAAAACTAATAATGGGCAGAAAAAAGCATAAAAGTATAAAGCAACAGATTTTTATAACTGGCCTCTTATTGAAAAATAACCACTCTTTTCACCTCTACTGCAGATGTTAGACAAAGGATATGCACGTGCCAGCAGCAAACTTCTCTTGTCCACTTCTCACGTCCCACATTCCTTGTCCGTGACTCGAGTTTGTTTTAGTGCCAAGTTTTAACTATCCACGTGAGAAAGGTTTCTGTCACAAATGTATTTTTAATACCACTATTATTCTTCTACTGTTTTTACTCTGTAACTGCCAGGCTGGATTTACTTGTTTAAAGACGTCGCTATCCTCTACTGAAGCTTTCACTTCCCTCGTAACTTTTTAATAATCTTTTGTTTTCTCTCTGACACTCTTGCTTTTTCTTTCTTTCTTTTTCTGGGTAAAAGCACATTTTTTCCCACTTCATCATGCCTTTCCAGCGTTACTCTGATTTATGAGTAATGCAAATATTATATAAAACTCTTAGTCTGAATTCTGTACCCATTAGCTAATCCGTGCTAGGAACGGTATAACAATAAACCAAAATATGAGAAGAAATAAGCATGTTACAAGCAAATTTCAATTCTGAAACCTACCAACAAAGCTGAAGAATTTAAGAATGTGGGCTATGAATCACATGGAGATTTGTGATAATGTAATAAATTAACTTTAAATTATCGACAATTAATGCCTATTAATTTTTGTATCAAATTACATAACACACTATCAAAAATAAACAACAGGATAATGTATTTGCAGGTATAAAAGGGGAGAGACAAGAGTTTATGAATTTTGTGTGTAATGAGATCGAAAACGCACAGCAACATCCTGGATAGCATTTTTTTTTTTTTTTTTTTTTTTTTTTTGAAATGGCCTAATTCGATTTTCTTTTTCTAACTTTATATGCTTCGTTATTCAATTGTCATAAATACGTTTTAATTATTTAGTGTTTTAATCAAATTATTGTTAGAGCCATAATTGCGAAAATAAACATTTTCGAAAACTTTTCCATATCAAGAGAAGTTTGGGGTGGGGGAACTAACTAACAGTATTCGTCTAACATTCTTGAAATATCTGGAAAATAAGTACTAGTTTGACCAACTATTCGTATTAGGGCTATGCTGTTCATACAGCTGGAAACAAACACACCCTCAGGGAGCTTCAAAACGTCTATTTTTGATGAAATTTCGATGTCCAATTTTTTGAATGAAATACCTTTACTACATACATAAGTACGAAAATATTTCCTGTGAAAAGATGCACTGCTAACAATCATTGTAAATGTTAGAAAATTTTATTTAGAATGCTTATAATCTACATCCACATCAGATAATCAATATATAGTTGAGAGAAGCTTCAAATAATGACATAGGTGTAGAACATTTCATTTCATCCATAATATTTTTACTTTATCTTCTAGGTAACTTACACATAACAAGAGGAAGTACTGTATTCCACGCAACAATGCGATACCAAGATTTGCCCAGAAATATTACAAATTTTGGAATTCCCTGAAAAATAATTTAAAAAAAAACATTTTAGAAAGAAAATGTTCTTGGTTGTGTATGTGTGTATGCGTGTGTTTGTGGTGTTAATCTTAGTATTTGACTTTACCGTCCCGCAAAGATACAAAATAAGAGTTTTAAGAAAACTCCCACCCAAAACTACTCTTTATATGCAAAATATGTCACTTTGTCTAAAGTAGTATAAACGAATTTAATTAAAATACCATGTACATATCCAGAAATTTCTGGGAATGGTCTCAGAAGTCGTCTTTATCTTTAGTGATTTTTGTATCATTGGTAAAATGTAACACATAAAAATTTGATGTGTTGCACTCACATGTCTTTTTCTACTCTTGTAATAACCATTCTTACAAACTCCTATTCCTATATCTCCTTCGTGTTAGTTGAGATAAACATTTACTTAATTATCTTACTGTACATTTTCTTGTAAGTTGTGAACGATAGTCAAATACTTTAAAGCTTTGATATTCCGTTCCCTTTGCACGACTAAGATACGAAATAAAAAAAAATAAATAAATAAAAATAAAAAAAGTAAATAAATAAAGAATCAGGATGTTCCATTTGGCGAAAGTTTTAAGTTTACTAAAACTCCATAAATAAGAAGAAATATCTTCGAAATTGTTCACTCTACAAACATGCTATTTGGACATAAATTGTGCGTCTTAGCAAAATCTCTTACGGTTTACCAGTTATGCAAAAGTCATCTAGAGCAATTAGGACTACATAGGCTACAGCCAAAAACTTCAAATATACACTTAATGTCATAAACATCTTAAACATATGGCAATCGTTAGTGCCATTTTCGAGAATTTAAAAATGTACGAAAAATGTTGCATGTAATGCAAAGGTTGGAGGAATTTTCTTCAAAATCCGGGTTCAAATGCGGCCCAGACCGACAGTTTTTAAGTGTGCTTAAAACAGCCCCATGCCAGTAGATTTACTAGCATATTAAAGTACTCCTGCGGGTCAAAATTCCGGCACATCGGCGAAGTTGATGTGATCGTGGCAATTGACAGTGTGGTTAAGCAACAAAATAATTTTCCTTTTAAGCAGAAACCAAAGCAGATACAATCATAACAAAATAAATATTAAGCAATTGCGAATTGAAAATATTAAGAACAATCCAAGAAAAACCTTTATTGGATAAAATACACAATGCAGAAATCAGAGAAAACTGCCAAATTCTAGATATAATACAATTTATTAATAGGGGACGGCAATACTTGAATGAACACATTAACAGGATGGGAAACAACCGTCTAGTAAAAAGAGCCAAAGAAGGCAGAATTTGAGATGGGTAGAGGACCAGCTAGGAGATGGATCGACAGCATTTATAATTCATCCTAGGAATAAAAGGGAAAATGAACAGGCTATTATGGTAAACAGAAGAAGAAGAAGAAGAAGAAGAAGAAGAAGAAGAAGAAGAAGAAGAAGAAGAAGAAGAAGAAGAAGATACAACACTTCTAATTTTCTAAACATCAATTATTGAATTAATGAAATCTAAAACCTAAACTAAAACTGAATATAAAGAAAAGGCACTGTTAAGTCTCTTGATCTACCTTCAAGCAAAGCATAATGTAAATTGCCAAGAAACAGATAAAAATGTCTTCATGAATAACAGTAAGTATAGAAAATGTAGGAAAAACACGATAAAATCAGCTTTTAACATTTCCACGCTGCTTGCACACAGCTACGCTCGTCCATTTTATAGGCCATGTTTGGGCATTGGACAAAACCGCAATATCTTGATTGTACAATTATTCAAAGAGTTTTTTTCTTTTCGTACTTTTGTTGAACGTTCAAAATGGACTACATTTAAACCGTACGAGTATAAAGTAACAATAGAATAATATTAACTACATTAAGAAAAATTATATTTGTATTATTTCAGTGTAAATGCCTAATGCCATGTTATAATTTAATTTTATGTTTAAATACAACAACGATCCTCGCTTACATAATTTAACTTTTGTTTTATTAATCATTCGAACACTTTTGCTGTTTAATTCAATTCTATAAATGGGTAACAATTTTATTACATTTTGTTTATACAGTATTCATGTCCTAGATAGCAGCTCATATATAGGTCATGTCCATAAAGCAACATCACCTGTGCATCCCCCTCTCTCCCCCTTCGTCACTCAGAAGGGAGTGGGACTAAACCTACTGAGTCAGCTCCCGGCAGCAAGCGGCCGGTGGAGGGAGTGAACAATTAATGTACAGGGGGCCTAGCGATAGAATCCATGACCGGGTGCGTAGAGTAGATTTGGCAAAACCTATTTTAACAGTGACTTTGTTGCTATTTGCATAAACTTAACGAGCACGGCTACTCAGTAATAGGGGCAGAAGATAAATCACTGCGTAGATCAAATGGGTACCACTTAAATTCTCATACTATTGGTTATGATCAGGCACCGATGAACAAATACATATGACCAGGTTAACTATGTTCTGGAGTGCGTAGTGTACTATTCACGACGAGTATGGGTACCCTGGATATGTTAAGCTGGGTGCAATCAAGCATATGTTGAAGGGAAACGGTCCAAAGTACACAAATGGCACCAGTATTTATTTTGACGCTTTGTCTCCACCACATTATGTGATCTGGATTGCACCTTCTGGCAATACAGACAGTTATTAACTGAAAACCACAGAATATTTACTTCTGAGATATTTATAAAATATGTAAATTGTAGTGCACTATAGTGCTACCTCTGCAATCATAAAAATATGTCATGGAGAAGAAATGGACCAATAATAAAACTTAGGTCAACAAACTTGCATTTCACAGACATATGGTATTTCCATTATGAATACTATAGATAAAAAACTGAGTTGTACATCACTGACATGGAAATAGTTTGATTTAAGAGATTAGTACTGGATGAAATGTTTCGTGTAGAGGTGATATACTCCCAGACGATGTTCAGATAGAATTGAGCATGATGGAAGCACTAAGACATTACCGGAAGAAGAGCTTCAGACAGGGCTGAACATGGTGGAAGAAGTGAGACATTACCAGAAGAACATCCTCAGACAGGGCTGAACATGGTGAAAGACATGAGACATTACCAGAAGAACATCCTCAGACAGGGCTGAACATGGTGAAAGACATGAGACATTACCAGAAGAACATCCTCAGACAGGGCTGAACATGGTGAAAGACATGAGATATTACCAGAAGAACATCCTCAGACAGGGCTGAACATGGTGAAAGACATGAGACATTACCAGAAGAACATCCTCAGACAGGGCTGAACATGGTGGAAGAAGTGAGACATTACCAGAAGAACATCCTCAGACAGGGCTGAACATGGTGGAAGACATGAGACATTACCAGAAGAACATCCTCAGACAGGGCTGAACATAATGGAAGACATGAGACATTGCCAGAAGAACATCCTCAGACAGGGCTGAGCATGGTGAAAGACATGAGACATTACCAGAAGAACATCCTCAGACAGGGCTGAACATAGTGGAAGACATGAGTCATTACCAGAAGAACATCCTCAGACAGGACTGAACATGGTGAAAGACATGAGACATTACCAGAACATCCTCAGACAGGGCTGAACATAGTGGAAGACATGAGACATTGCCAGAAGAACATCCTCAGACAGGGCTGAACATAGTGGAAGACATGAGACATTACCAGAAGAACATCCTCAGACAGGACTGAACATGGTGAAAGACATGAGACATTACCAGAAGAACATCCTCAGACAGGGCTGAACATAGTGGAAGACAGACATTACCAGAAGAACATACTCAGACAGGACTGAACATGGTGAAAGACATGAGACATTACCAGAAGAACATCCTCAGACAGGGCTGAACATGGTGAAACAAGTGAGACATTACCAGAAGAGATGACATGAATACGTGTAAAGTATATCCCTCAGTACCCGCCATTACAACCATATTTTTATAACCAAACAGGAGGAGTGCATATATGATGGCCTTAAAAGTGGATACAGTTGTCCACATAACACTATGGCTTCGGAACCGGATTAGAAACCCAACTCTTACTTGGAAAAACAATTTATGTTCTCGAGTTTTAAAATAGGTAAACGAAACTATCTTTGTTGCATTTAAAGATAGTAACAGTTTATACGCAATATTGAAAATGAACTAACTTGTGTTCTCTAGCTTTGTTGTTATAAGCAGGTAACGATTCCTAGTTTAAACACGCTTCGTGTGATTCCGTTCCTTTTCTTTGGAGATATTAGGAAGCCCTAGTAAAATAATTATCATGTTATTTGTTCACGTGCCTGCAAGACATTAAATCCCCGTTATCAAGTTACTCGGTGGAGACTAAAGTGCAAGACTCGCTCTCTAGCAAGGAGTGGTAGATTAAGAGGCGGAAGAGAAAACCTGCCTTCTCGTATTTCAGCTCAGGAAGGAACAATGCAGAGCTGATTATAATAAATTTGCTTTTCTGTACTTACGAGCAAGGGAAAACCTCCAAACTAAACTTGGCTGTTGCGTCTCACATTCTCCACAGTTTACGTCACGAGTGTCTCTCTCCCTCTTTCTCTCTCTCTCTCTCTCTTTCTCTCTCTCTCTTTTAATTTTAACGAGGTTTAAGAAACAGGACGCGTGAGCCAGAATTTTTCAGTCGTAAAGCGCCGTATCTGACTGTGTATGTCTTTTGTTTTCATCTTAGCAGCAAGGAACTTTATTTTCTAGCACGTTTTAAGAGCTTCGACTGGAAGGGTTAATTGTTTTCACGTACCTTTGGCACTTAAATTGGCTTTTCGTACTCCAGTTTCCGTTATTCAAAGGATTCTTTGTTGCGTGGTTTCTTTTGCTTCGAACACTGTTGTTTAACGCTAGTGTCTTCTGGTGGCATTAGACTCTGAGAAACGAATGAAGAACAATTTTGTAAATTAAAAATCAAGAGAAACACGTGGCGTTTCCACTACATTCTCCACTCTTGCTTCAAATTCCGGCTATAGCATTGCATTTTTCAGTCTCACTCTACCTTCTCCTACCTTGTCCTACCCATGGCTATATGTGGAAGAACGATTAAGTGCAGTGATTGGCCTTATAGTTTGTTAAACTGGAAACCCGGGTCTCAAGTACTTATAGTAAGTCGCTATTAAGGTATGTTATCCCATATGAGTTTGAGATCTCCTTGTGTGGTTTACCGGGGAAAATGCAAGTGAGTTGGAGAGTTTAGTGTTGTGTCACTAAGTTGCTATGGCAGCTCAGTGGTTAGAGTGTATTCTCCTTACCTGAATTTCTTACCCGCATTGTGCACACACTGGCTGCCCGGCTACTACCGACCCAAAACCCCTCCCAGAAGATAGTAGACTAGTCCAACTACTGCTCATACAGCTAAGCAGGTTCAGATCTAAATAATCAAGCTGACGTGGCTCGAAGCCCGTTTGTAATATATACAGCCTCATGTTGGGTTTGTTGACGAAATGTGAACACACACCCATCTCACATTTCGATGCGCTACAGCGTCCAAACCGCGCATTTCCATACAGGGGTTCCTATTTGAAAACTAGTCAGTTTGCCATCCCACACAACATACTAAGCGTTGTCGGTGTTTTCTGAGACATCCTGTATATATAATATACAGCGGACCCGACAGACGTTGACCTGTTCAAACGCTGTACAGAGTTTCCACAAAAGAACTCCGGGGTTTTGAGGTTTAATATTTGTATTAAATTACAATCTGAGTTTAATGACTTTAATAAGATAACTTTAAAGGTAATATTCTCAAGTGTTTATTACCATTTAGTACATTTCTATGCGGGTTTCATTAGTGGAACAGGTAACATATAAACGGTAGTCTACATATCCCTAGGTCCTGCCCAGCATGTCTGGGGTGACGATTATCCGTTGTCTGAGACGGGATAGATCTCGAATTTTCTCTGAATATACGGGGCTCGTCCCTAGAAGAAGAAGTTGCAGGGCGTTAAATTCTTGGAGGCCAAGGAGTAGGCCCTTCCCATCCAATCCACCTGTTGCCGAATCGAGTATTGAGTGCTTCTCACACACGCAAACTAAAGTGAGGCGATGCGCTATCTTGCTAGAAGTGGAGAAAACCCTTCTCCGCCTGAATATCATCCAACTGAGGAAAAACATACTCTTCTGACATGTCACAATAGACATCACCAGTTGTTGACGTTTCAATAAAAATGAAGGCACCTATAACTGTCATGCATAACTCCGCACCAAACGTTCACTTTGGATGAGTCACGCTGATAGTCAATGAGCTCACGAGGTGGTTGTGAACCATATATTCTGCACAGTACCGCTCGCATGAAAGCTAGTCTCATCCGTAAAGATTATATTGTTTAGATGCTTTCGCGTTCGTTAGGGAAGGGTTAATTGTTTTCTCGTATCTGTGGCACTTAAATTCGCTTTTTCCCGTTATTCTAAGGATTCTTTGTTGAGTGTTTGTTTTTTTTTTTTTTTTTTTTTTTTTTTTTTTTTTTTTTTTTTTTTTTTTTTTTTTTTTTTTGCTTCGAACACTATTGTTTAACGCTAGTGTCCTCTGGTGGTATTAGGCTCTGACAAAATAACGGAGAACAATTTTATTGTGTAAATTAAACATCAAGAGAAAAATTGAAATCTCTTTTCATTATGTGCTGGTTTCATTACATGCAACAGTTATATCATGTAAGCAGTTAAACGAAGCCTTATGTGAACTATCTTATGAACAGTTGATATCAGTATCCCTAACTCGAGACTGCGATGTGTAAAGCACGGTTTAGGGCTTCGTGGGTATGACGTTCGGATTCTGTCAACATTCCCTTCAGACTACCACGCGATTCTGGTTTACACACACTTCCAGTTTCATGAAACGCACGTAGCCATTGCCGAATGGTTTTATCTGCAGGCACAGCACCATGCGTCGGAAGTTCCTCTTTACCGTCAAACCAAGCGAGTTTTTCTATGGGCCAAATAACACACTCAGCTTTTTGTTGAGGCGTCGCCATTGCACTGCACTAGCTGAGAACGAATTGCACTTCTGAGAACTAAACGATAACTGTAGCGACAGACACACTGCGTTAATGTCTGCTTCGGTATTGCAAGTTCAACGCTCCGCGGGCGCTGTCAACTGTTGCGTTACACACATTGAGGAGCGTTTTGTACCGCACGATATTGTTTGGATGTGTCCCATGACACTATTGGGGCCCACATTGAAATGTACTAAATGGTCATAAACACTTGAGAGTATTACATTTAAAGTCATGTATAACAGATTAAACTCAGATTATGATTTAATACAAATATTGAGCCTCAAAACCCCGCAGTTCTTTTGTGGAAACCTTGTATATCCAAAAACTATAAATGTTTTTAAGCAACTTATAAATATTTTTGACTGTTTTGATGATCAAATTTGTTAAGAAAGGTAGTTTTAGAATACCTGACGCCATTATGCATAGTTACGTCGGCCTATCAATTGCGTGTGAGTGTATCTGTAGATCTTGTTAAATACATAATTCATCCAAATGAAGTTTTTTGTGGAGTGAATCAATTCGGAGATATTCCCTGTTATTTGCGTGAGCTTTCCAATACCTATGCTTTTCTCTTTTTGCTTACCGCTTAAGGCAGAGTAGGGAAATCCAAATATTTCAAATGGAAATTTGTGCGATGAATACAAACTTCAGGCAAGCTTTGTAAGCATTTGTGTGTGTGTGTGTGTGTGTGTGTGTGTGTATGTGTGTGTGTTTGTGTTTGTGTGAGAGACAGAGAGATTGCTTCCTGTCCAAAACTGCTCATAATTATTTTTACAAAACGGCACACTCTTTTGGAATTGTGATAGAAAATAAAATGTATATTCTACATTTATTAGTAATAACCGATGAAGTGTTTTCTTGTTATTACAGCTTATACGACAGGAGAAACACGAAAACTGGCTAAAATGCACTAAACGTAGTTTAAATGCTGTTCGTCGAGTTTTTCTACCCTTTCTCTTTTCTTCTTATTACTGTGCGTCAGACTTTATTACATTCTGTTTCACTTCGTTATAATCTTTCTCTTCACAATAGCATTAAGTGAGAGGTATTCTTGTCTGACTAAAGATTTTCGGAATCGTGTTTATGAAGAATGTGTTAGCTGAAAAGAAAGTTTCCTCAACTACAGTTTAGAGCAGGAAGGCACCAAGTATTCTGAACTTTGCCAATGTAAGTAGCGCTTCGTAGCATATTTACAGCAAAAGTATTTCAATAAAGTTGATGGTAAATAGGAGAAAGAAACAGTATATAGACTGCAAAACAGCACGTGCCTCACGCACTTTGAGTCTGTTTACAGCCCAACAGTGGTCTGACAAAGTTCTATTCTTGGGAGACAGCGCTGCCAACTCAAAACAATGCCTCGTCGGGAGCACTGACTTCCCACAGTTCCCTATCGATTACGAAATGCACCATGAATTATCTTACTGGAATTTCTCCATGACAGTGCTATAAGATTCTGTCTTGTAAACGATCCCTACCTCCCATCAATGTGGAATACTATTATCAGATGGTTCGTCTGCGCCTTTTTCTGTCATCATGTCATATCGAACAATTAATGAATGAAATTGGTGAAATGGTGCTCAAATGAGTCTGAGGTCCATAGAACTCACAGTTACCAGGCTTTCGTTTTCTCGGGGTAAGAGAAAATCTCGGAAAGATCCTTTTTGAGAGATAGTAAGATTTGATGGCCTTTCCGGTTACATGGACATTGCAGGTAAATGAATTATCCCGTGTTCACATCTACCGACTTAACTCACCTTCCTATATTACGCAAATTTTAAGGCCTAGGCTGCTAGCATTTGCACACCCATAAGCTAAACAGTATTTTAATTAATACAGATAAAATATAATCAAACCTTCTTGTTGATTTTAGCACCTCAATGATTGTCCTGTTGCTTATGTTGCATACCTTGTACGTTAAAAGAATAAAGTACTGGAGTCAGCCCCACTTTCAAAGATATGAACAGTCACTGAATCTAAATATACGTTTCGTGAGGTAAACGGAGTAGGCCGTGCTCAAGTTAATAAATAGTTACCCATAGTAATCATGGCGGTATGAGTGTATTGATCCAGAAATCGAAGAAGATTGGAAAATAGATTGTAATCTTCTCATACCTGAAAAACCTAAAGAGATATACGCAAGATGCTGTAGTTAATAAATACTAATTAAGTTCAACCATCAAGACTCCATGGAAAGATGACTGTTATATTTCAAATTTAGTATTTCACATTTCGTTCATACGCCATATTAAATTATTAATTATCTCCAATTGTGTGCAATACACGGTTGTTAAGTGTTTTTACTAATTTTCGGGAAGTGAAACGGTCCAGTAGAAACCACTTATCCTGACCACTTATCCTATATACTATATCTGGAAAACTCACCCTAACGGAGATTCGATCTCGGGGCCTCTTGAATGTGAGGCTACCACCACACCACAAAGGTGAGGTACTAAAACTTCTCAGGCTCCCAAGTAAAAAAAAAAAAAAGGATTAAATGAGGGTTCGTCTGTGTGCGCTTTAAAATAAAAGGTTAAATAACAAACTTCATATTTTAATTCAGCGTCTTCCTGAGTATTTCTTATCTGGAAAAAGTTTCTTGTTTTTTATGTTCTCAAAACTAACGATTTTTATTGTTCCATTTATACTCCACCAAAGTTTAAGGTAGAAAAACAATGTCGAAGAGACATACAAAATGAAATTAACATTTGCGCAAATGATGGCTTCAAAACTGACATATGTATACTAAATTGAAGCCAAAATTAATCTGATAAACGAAATTCTATTGTTATTATTTTTTAAATTCACTTTTATACATATAGAATCACACATTACATGTCATACCTACACTATAGTACATCCACTACTTCCTTAAAACAAATTTAGCCACCACTTCTTCAAAAGCACATACGTTACACAGTGTACACTTGATAGGAGTGACTAAACTACGCAGACCAGATCAGAAATAAGCTCCACTAGCTGAGAGGAAATGACACATCGTTTGTTTTCTGCGAAAGTGACAACAGTTCGTCACATTTTTTGACCTCGAGTACCAAAAAGCGACAAAAGGAGACAACGTAAAAAGTCGGATGTGTTGCACTCACATGATTTTCTCTACTCTTATACTATTCTTACAAACTCTTATTTCTCTATCTTCGTAGTAGTCGAGATAAATATTTGCATAAATTACCTTTTTGCAAATTTTCTTGTGGGTGCAACGGGAATATGGGAATACAGTAGGCCTTGAACGATAGTTAAATCTTTTAAAGCTGATCGCTATATGAAGGTTTAGAATCCTATTATCTTCACACGGCCAGGAGGTAAAAAAGTGAATAGCGACCGTCCATGTGAGAAAAATATAAGTATTGAAAAACTAACAAAAATAACCATGTCTTCGAAATGGTTCTTCTAAAAAAATGCATTTCGACATAACTTGTGTGTTTTAACGAGATGTATATTTTTGTATAGTAAGATTTGGTCTATCTCGTGCGGTACCACTTATCCAAAAGTTACCAAGACTCCATGGGCTATAGACAGAAAATTCAAAATATACCTACATTTCATTTGTCATAAAGTATCTTAAGCTTATGACATGTTAATTAAAATGGTTGGAGCCGTTTTTGAGAAAATTAAAATGCTCAAAAATTGTTCTAAGTAAAGCGTAGTTTAGGGTGGAGGAATGTGCTTTAAAGTATTGGCGTCGCATTGGTTTTTAACGACTTTCGTTTTTTAATTATGTTCACCAAGACACACAAAAACACGCACGCACGCACGCGCGCACACACGCACACACACACACACACACACGCGCGCGCCTTTTCCTAAACGCTTTTATTCGACTTAGAGGACAATTTTTGGGTGGAACACCTCACTTCCC
Organism: Tenodera sinensis; assembly: GCA_030765045.1. Classification (NCBI taxonomy): domain Eukaryota; kingdom Metazoa; phylum Arthropoda; class Insecta; order Mantodea; family Mantidae; genus Tenodera; species Tenodera sinensis. The sequence continues at coordinate 74,396,994 of CM060971.1, forward strand.
CTACCTACTATACATAGTAGAGATAGTAACAAAGGGTATTTGCGATAAAATCTTGGTATAGAATTTTGGAGGAGAAAGTACCACTTCAGCCCCTTGCTGTAATAATTAGCAGAAATGGTACAAATGATCAATACTGAAATATTGAAAGATAAAGGCGAATTGGAAGAAATGACTTTCTAAGCGTCTACTGATTTATTGTTACTAGGTTTATTAGACAAAGCATATGAGCAGTAACCCAGGTTTATATAACAAAGGACAACATTACATTTCGCCACTGCTTCTGTAATCCGCATCACCTAACCAGAACGTGTTTAAGATAAGCCTAAGTAGGTACATACTTGGCTGCTATATGCAATGTTCATCACGAAGCAAGCTGTTGCGTTAATCCACAGTGAAGCCTTATGCATAATGTTGTTACTTGAGCACGTCTCTTAATCCCCGCCTAAGATTTCCTAAAGTAAAGGAAACCGTGTTCCTGTAGGAAGCTGGAAATGTCTACTATGTCTTGCAAACTCTTGCTTATACTCTGTCTCGAATTCTTCCTCGGGAAACAAAGTCTCCGCGTTGTTTGAGTTCCCAACTGGGATAGATTATCGAAGTAGGCTTTCTTTGGAATTTCCCTTTACCAGGAATGTACATAGATGCAGAAGAATTATACCACCGCAATTTCAGTTTCAGCTTCAGCGAGGACCGAGTTATGTATTAGGTTGTTAAATAAGCACACCGCATCACACGAAAAAGTCTCAAAGGTAATAGAAACCAAAGTAATGCAGGATACAGTTTAGCATTGTGACGGACGCAATGTCAGTAATCTGATGTGTTGCACTCACATGACTTTCTCTACTCTTGTACTAACCACTCTAACAAACTCTTTATTTCTCAATCTTCTTCACGTTAATCTAGATAAACATTTGCAGAAATTGCCTTATTGCTAGTTTTCTGGAAGGTGCAAAGGGGCATATTGGAATACAGTAACCTTTCATCGATAACCAAACCTATTAAATGTGGTCACTATGTGAAGGCCCTGAGATTCCGCTCTTTTTGCACGGTCAGCGAATAAAAAGTGAATAACAGCCTTCTATTTGAGAAAAATTGCAAAACTTGCACAAAAAAAAAAAAAAAAAAAAAAAAAAAAAAAAAAAAAAGCCGTTCACTCCACAAAAAATGCATTTGGACACAACTTGCGTGTTTTAACAAGGTTTACATTTTTGTATAGTAAGATTTGCTCTACCTCTACGGCTTATCAGTTATGCAAAAATCACAAAGAGTAAAGAGAGCTACATGGGCTATAGAATTTTCAAAATGTACATTCCATTTGTCGTAAAAATATCTTAAACATACAGCATTTTAATCAAAATCTTTACTCATTTTTAGGAAATAAAAATTTTCCACATAAAAGGTAGCATAGGGTAAAGGAGTTTTCTTCAGAATCTTTGATTGAAAGATATAAACTTAAATACCAACTTTGGTTTTTGAACCAACTTTTCGTTTTTGAGTTATGGTCTTCACAGATAAACACACACACCACACGCGTTTTTCCCCTTTTTTGATTCAGGGGGCTCAACACATATATTTCCGATGAAATCTCTACCTTAAAATTCAAATACAATACTTACAATACATAAGAGAAATAAAAAATCTGATGTGTGTACTCACATGACTTTTTCTACTTACCCTTACGCAAGTAATTCTTAAAACGTTTATTATTTTATCTGCTTCATGTTAGTAAAGATGGAGGTTTATAAAAATTGTTTTACTACATTGCACATTTCTTATTGAAAATAGAAGATTATAATAGTCGAATATTTTAGGTGCTGATCGCTATGTGAATGATTTTATATTTCATTCTCTTGGCATTTCCAGTACATAAAAAGCGAATAACGACTCTTCATTTGAGAAAAGTATAGAATTGAAAAATTCAGAGAAATAGCAAGGAATATATTGAAAATAGTTTACTCCAAAAGATCTATCGAGCATGATTTGTGTGTTTTGGAAAGATCTCTATTTTCCGTTTAATAACATGTTGTTTATCTTACGTTTTATCAGCTAAGCAAATATCATCCAGTGTGAAAAGGACTTCTGAGAACATTCCCAGATTCAAGATATACGAGCACATTATGTTTATCCTAAACATTTCTTAAACGCATTGTATTTTCATTAAAATCGTTATAACTCTTTTTGAAAAGCTCAAATTTTCGATAAATTTTCCATATAAAGGGTAGTTTGTGGTGGAGGATATTCTGGAAAACCTTCCCATCTCATTCTGGTAAAAATGGATGTCGAATTTTTGGGTGGAATACAATACTTTCCCTATTTAGTATAGGTGATAGAAAAGGTAAAAACTGTTTAATATGACAAACTATTATCGTTTCAAAGACTTCTGCGAGGTATTTAGAAGATTCTGATATTCCTTTTTAAGTTCCTGGGCATTTTTTTCTCTGATGTGAAGAAGAGACATTTAACTGCACAATCAATGTGGTTTTTTTAGCAGTGGTGGTTATTGCCTGTTCTTACTACACACACACAGATATGGTGGACAGTTTTTTTCTAGTGTTTATTTATTTATTCTTATGAACATAACAGGCTTGGAAGCCCAATTACAATGTTCATCATACATGAACGCCCTCTTTTACTACATACGGCACCGCAGGCGGTGCCACTAATGGCACGTGGAATGAAGATGGAGCACCGACGGAATGAGATGGGAAACCGGGGAAAACCGTAGTTAACTCACCCCAGGGCCCCAGACATTATGAATTGATAATTGGGAAACGAAGCGATGGATGAAAATATTAGAGATCTAAGTTTAAAGCACGTCACCGACATTCACATTCGCGAGAGCTAAGAAAAATTGCAAAATTGAAATTGAGTTTCTATTTATGGGCTCTTTAACTGCCGTAACTCTGTCTCATGTACCATTCTATATTGGGGATGAAAAATCACTTAATTTGCTCAGAGGTCTCTTAATCGGGCTTGAGGTTCTTTAACATTCCATATATCTACGACCTAGACCACCGGCTTCACTTCCGTTCCGAAGGAAACCATGTTGAACATTTTTCGCCCGTAAAAAATACATCAAACTCCCTCAGATTTGAACCCCGGAGGAAAACCTGGAAGAGATCTCAGTCAGTAATGACACTTCTCGAGGATTTTGAACCGCACATCTTCAGTCCGTGCCTTATCGATCTCAGCTTACTGTCAATGTGTCCTACTCTGTCCACGACAAGATTACAGAAAAAGCGATCCTTTCGTGCACGGTACGTACTTCTTCCCATTTCCCAATTGCACTTGCAGCGGCTTATTGATTGCATGTTCATAATTCTAAACGAAAAAGTTTCTTATCTGTTTTATTTTATTCAGAACGTCTCTGACAAATCCTATTAAAATAACCTAAGTACAAGGACTTCATATGTTTTCATTTTAAATAAAATGTATAGCCATTTTCAGCTTCCTGTGACAAGCATTTGACGTTCTCTTTATTCTTTCTCTTATTTTATATAACCCGGAGTGAGTCAGGATCTCTCTTCATGGCAATGCATATTTCGGTATAATGTAAGACTAATTATTTTTTGTGACACTAAGGATATTTTCATTCCTGTTTTGATTCTCCTTCCCCATTTTTTAAGCAGCGCACGAAATGTCCATTATTTTATTTCACTTGTAATCAAGGAGTAGGCAATATTAAGGTACCATATGAGCATCTTCGATTTAAAAGTTAAATATCGTTCTAATTTGTATGTGCCGCTAAGCAGGTAAAATTATACTATTCCTGCTGCCATGTATCACATGGTAGTGGGCTGAAAAATTAATTGCATATTTTATAATCGCTACATAGAACAGGTATGATAATAAGCAGTACCTTGTAGTTGAGAACCTAATATGCTTACTCTTCTTGGATCTGTTGCAAGCTGTGATAGATAATAGCTGCCTATGGTCTATGTGACTTTAAAGTTTAGACATCTGCACGCATTTTGATGTTGTGTTTCATATATCAGATCACTAGTCAAAGATGCCTGGAACACTTCACAATGTGCACGTAATATATCACCTTTTGATACGCAATTAACATGCTGTTAAACACAGCGTGGAAAACTCTAAGTTTTAGTGAAGATTTAAATTTAAAGTCATATTTTTGTATTCGAGAGGTATGTTATTATAGTCGATCCGGTTAATCGCATTCCCTGCATTAAACCAAACAGACGGCAAAGAATAGCAGCTTTGAGGCATCAAATACCGAATAAATTCTGTAGAAAGTAACAGCACTCACTTCTTTCCGATAGAACAATTCATAATTTGTGATGTATACAGTATCTGCTGCTCTTATATACCAAGAAGATATCGTTCGTATGTAACGCATACGAGAGGTTCTGAATACCATTGTTATAATCCCCTTTTTATCCTAGGTAATCTCATTATTGACTAAACACCATTGTGACGCCGGCCACCGGTAAAAAAAATGCTCAAGGTCAAGCTATCACACACCACTGCTTTAAATTCGCACGGCGACAATGGAGCGGTCAAAAGAACGACAATGAGCGCGGCAGAAATAAGCGTTTCCAGACAGTTCGAGAAACTGTTCTCATGTAGAGCTTGTTTACAAAAAGCTAGATTTCAATAACAGCCTATGCTACGTCATTCTCGGATATATAAACGAATGCAGTGTTGAGAGAGGTCAGTTCCTTAAGTGTTGAACGAGACATCTGTTAGCAGTTTTTAGTTAAGACTTTTTAGTGAGTGTAAGCAGCTTGTAAGACAGGGAGACAGAGGATATTAGTGAAGTATGTATCAAGGTTACGATCGAACAGAACAGCTGTAATTTGCAAGATCAGAGAATTGTAAATTATGTTAACTATAAAAAAGAGGACTGTCTTTGTGATTCGATTTTAAGGGAAATAAAGTGACAGAAAGTATGTAACTGGACTTGACATTTGTCAAACAAATAACCAATGTGTTATGTTAACATGACTTTCCCTTCTCGCTCTTCTATTTGGGTTATACGACGAATGGAGACATCTTGTACACTTAAACATACATATACGTACCCATTTGGTATTCAAGAGAAAGGGGCAAGGTAGACTAAAGGCCACAGAGAGGCGCGGAAGTCCCTAACTGTTGCAGGCTCGAAGAACTATACTGGAGTTGCTTAGAGAGGGCGAAGAACGAACCTCGACCATGGGGACTACTCTTTCCTTTGAGCAAGCATCCACGCCACTTGTCCGGAACCGCCATATGCCACGAAGTTTAGAAGCATACCTTAAAGATGAGAACACAGACAAGCACTTACTGTTCTCAGTTGGAGATGAATGGTGGATACTTATTAATTCTAACACAAAGTATATATTTGTTGCAACTTTTTATCATTGTTTCAGAGAACATACATAAAAAATTTATGTATTGCACTCACGACTTTCTCTACGCTTCTATTAACCATTTTTACAAATTCATTACTATATCTTCTTCGTGTTAGTTAAGATAAACATTTGTACAAATTATCTTATTGTTTATTTCCGTGTAGGTGCAACGGGAATATTAGAATACAGTAGGCTTTGAGCGATAGTCAAATGTTTTAAAACTTTGAGATCCCGTTCTCTTTGCACGCTTAACAATAAAATGAAAAACGATGTTCCATTTCGCGAAAATTTTAAGTTTTCCGAAAGTGACACAAATAACAAGGAATATCTCCGAAATGGTTGATTATACAAAAAAAAAAAAAAAAAAAAAAAAAAAAAAAAAAAAAAAAAAAAAAACCGCATAAATTGTGTTTTAGTGAGATCTACATTTTTTTGTATAGTAAGATTTGGTTTATCTCTTACGGTTTACGAGTTATTCTAAAGCCATCTAAAGTAAACACGACTACATATGCTATAGCCAGAAAATTCAAAATATACATTTCATTTGTCATACAAATATCTTAAACATTTGGGTTTTAATAAAAATCGTTACAGTCATTTAAAGAAAATAAAAATTTTCCAAAAATTTTCTATGTAAAGGGTAGTTTAGGGTGGGGCTATTTTCTTCAAAACCTTCGTGTCACACCCTTGAAAGACAAACTTAAATACCAACTATGGTTTTTAACCGACTTTTAATTTTTGAGTTATGCTGTCCACAGATTGGCACGCACACACGCACCTTTTTCTAAAAATGCTTTTTTTTTTAAATTCAGGGCGTCTCAAAACATATGTTTCTGGTGCAATCTCGACATCGAATTTTTGGGTGGAGTACAATACTTCCTTCTACTTACAGCAGAGAAGGTAAAAATTGTTTCACCTGTTATTTACAACAGATCACTTGTATCTAGGGCACGAAAGTGGCAACACAGGGGAACAAAAGCAGCTAAACCTTGCAAAACATGCTAACTCAGTAAACTTACTATAGAAAAATGTGTATCTGGTTATTTTTCCTCACAGAAGACGCTGTTAAAGAAAGGCACGTGTATTATAGTACAAAAGTACTATTTAATTTTTAATTAATACAGCCCACCTACTGTGTAGAGAAACAACAGAAGTACATAAGCTGACAAGCACCGCTATAGGGACAGACAACACAAGCTGAACAGAATTAAAGTTTGTAAACTACTTATGGACTGGAGTCTGGCAGGGTACGACTTCCCAGTTAGAAATTCAGTTCTCTCAGAATCACTACCGCATTGTACGAGTATATGTGGATTTTCAGCCCGAGCTTTTAAAGCAGATGTCATATCATTATTTAGTGACTGCTAACACAGTTAAATCTTATATCCTTCTAATTAAAGACAGAAATGAGAAGCATGCCTCATTGTTCAATCAATGAAATAATCAATGTTGTTTTAATTATGCGGTTTAAGTCAAATGTACGTTTTAATACACTATATTCCTTAATTCTAAAATTATATAAACAAAACACTCAATTTAAACTTGATTTTTGTCATCGATAGCTCTTTATTCTTTTTTCCTTTAGAGATAGAGGTGCTCTATCACAATTAGCAACATTTTTAATAAATTCAAGTCAATTAAATGTATTCAAATATCGAAACTATAACAAAAACGTTTATGGCAACTTTCGATATATACTAATACAGTCACTGCGGCCGTGAAGCCCAGACGGGAAGGAGTGCGACGACATGCGCCGCCCGTCCCTTACCTGTGCTAATGACCCCCGACAAGACAATAGAAGCAATCGCTATTGTGTGTTGTTCTGAATTCCAGGCCTTTCCTTTTCGGCATTCTCGAGTAATACACTTCTAGAATTTTCCCGTTGTGAACGATCACTATACCAGGTGGCTCACTTCATCCGGAATCGGAGTAAGTAGAAAGAGGTGCGTTAAAACAGCTGCAGAACGCACCGGGGTAAATCCAGTCACAAGAACGACATTGACGTAAGTGAGCTCCATTCTGCCTCTTAGCAAAACGAGAGATGACAGGTAGTTCCCAGGTTGAACTATTGTGTGTAGTCTGTAGTTTATGATAGACTATAAACAACCATTTTGTTATTATTAATTTTATTGTTATTATTTTGTTGTTACTAAATTACATTAAATATAAAATATTATGATTATGACTATGATTGCTTATTATTATTATTATTATTATTATTATTATTATTATTATTATTATTATTATTATTATTATTATTATTATTACTAAGTAAACATTTACTACGAAAAACAGTAATATTTCGATCCCATTGCAAACATAAGAAAGAGAGGGAGAGGGGGAGAATGAGTGGTGGAATAGATAGAGGTAAGTGGAGGTGGAGGGAACTGATAAACTAATATGGAGCTGGAGAGAAAATGAGGGAAAAGTGGGAGAGAGGAAGGGCAGAAATAAGGAAACAAAAGAATCTCCACATTTAAGGCAATAACATGGAATGAGCTGAGTGTTCTACTGCTAGTACTACAATAGCACTAGGGAGACTGGGAGCAGTTGCTTTTCCATCAAGTAGCTCCTCAATCTGTCCATGAGATCGATCCAATAAGATTGAGTTCGTCGCCTACTCTCGTATGTCTCCAAATAGGGCAGATCCCCATGATAGGAGTCGAACTCGCAGTTGTATCTGAGCTAGACATAATTTACTGTTCTATATTGTAATGAAAAATATCTGATGTGCTGCACTCACATGACTTTCTCTACTCTTGTACAAACTATTTGCACAAATTCTTATTCCTATATCTTCCTCGTCTTAGTTGAGATAAACATTTGTACAAATTATCTTATTGCTTATTTCCTTGTAGATGCAAGAGGAAAGTTAGAATACAGAAAGCCTTGAGCGATAGTCACATCTTTCACTGCTTTGAGATTCTCTTCTCTTTGCACACTTACCATATTAAAAAAATCTGATGTGTTGCACTCACATGACTTTCTCTACTCTTGTACTAACCGTTCCTACAAACTCTTATTCATATATCTTCTTCGTGTAAGTTGAGATAAAAATTTGTACAACTTATCTTATTACTTATTTCCTTGTAGGTGCAAGAGGAATGTTAAAATGCAGTAGGCTTTGTGCGATAGTCAAATCTTTGAAAGCTTTGAGATTATGTTGTATTTGCACACTTAACCTATAAAAAAATGAACAACGATGATCCATTTCACGAAAGTTATGTTTTCCGAAACTCACACACATAACAAGGAATATCTCCGAAATGGTTAACCCTACAAGAAAATTCATTGAGACAAGTTATGTATATTAGCAAGATCTACATTTTTGTATAGTGTGATTTGGTCTATCTCTAACGGTTTACCAGTTATGCAAAAGTCGTCCAGAGTAAATACGACTACAGGGGCTATAGCCAGAAAATTCAAGATATACATTTCATTTGCCATACAAATATCTCAAATATATGATATTTTAATCAAAATCGTTAGAGCCATTTTCAAGAAAATCAAAATTTTCGAAAAATGTTCCATGTAAAGGTAGTGTAGGGTGGGGCTATTTTCTTCAAAATCTTCTTGTCGCATCCTTGAAAGACATTAAACTTCAATGCCAACTTTGGTTTTTAACCGACTTTTCGTATTTGAGTTATGCTGTCCACAGACTGACACACAGACACACACACGGACCTTTTTCTAAAAATGCTTTTTTTTTGGATTCAGGGGGTCTCAAAACATATTTCCGGTGAAATCTCGACATCGAATTTTTGGGTGGAATACAATACTTCCCCTACTTACCAGTAGAGAAAGTTAAAATAACAAGCATTTATGTATATTAATCACATTGTTTATCAGAAATCATAACAAGTTATTTTGTAACAATAGTAGCATCGGAAACATTCGATTTGGTAACTAATGAGTGCCCTGCAATACATCAAACGCTTTCCTTCCCCGGAGATAGGACTTCAGTGAACTTCGACAGGCAATGGAAGAAGCTAGAATAAAATCATTATTTTGCACATGATTAATAAGCCATAAAAATAAAGAGAAATGGCAACGGGCTGAAGTGCCTCACAATTTTCCCCCTCCTCCCATAAATCTTATGTTTTAGGGACAATATTAATAGTGATTTATTGATCCACACGTGTTTTCGTATATGCGTTTGTCTCCTCATCGTACGCTTTGTTCAGTAAAAGCGAATATTTTGCTACACACCGCCTGAGGCGAGCGTAAAAAGTTATAATTTATATCTCTGTGGAAAGTAGTGGCGCTGGATGTGATGCTTCCGGGCATTAAATCAATCCTACCCGATATATATGCATTTGTCTAGAGTATTTACGATGTATACATACATATATATTTGTGCATGTGCACATGTTCCCTGTATCAATACATGCTTTGCTTGTGAACATATCGTCTTTAAGCTAGCGTAGCGGCAGCTTGTCTTTAAGTTAGCGTAATGGCTGTCACAGATGGTCACATTTCATTGTGTGAGTACAATGCAGTACTCGAAGCAGAAAGAGAAAACATACAATCTCGGATCTCTTTCTTTGCTTTTGCCACTTTCACTAACAGCTGTCCTAAATTTTTTCACTTCAAATTTTCGGCTTGTCTTTTTGTAGGTCTATATTTGAAATCAGTGCTCTTTAGAGTGTGGAATTTCTAAACAGACAGGCATTATCTGATGTCTGCTACAGGTTTTAAAAACTGTTTATTTTATTTAAGGCGATGGTTACATGACATTTCTGTTCAAGGTGTTAACTGAAACTTTTGTATCGTTTAGCATATATTCTCAATTACATACTTAGCTGTTTAAGTTAAATAATTATGAAAGAGAAATATGGAAGAGCTATCACGAAGGTTATGTGATTTAAATAATTGTTTTGGAATAGAAAGATATATTAACCAAAGCTGTTGTAAAGCAAAATCTCAACAAAGAATATACAGGGTGTCACAAAAACACCGACAACGCTTGTAGTATGTTGTGCGGGATGGCAAACTGATTTGTTTTCAATAAGGAATCCCTGTCCGGAAATGCAAGGTTTGGACACTTTGGAAGCATAGAAGATTATCGCTATTTCTATGTGTAACTTTACTACACAAAACCCGAATCAGTTCTACATGGGCAGTGGGGAATATCCTAAGTTGGTGCGTTGTCTTATCCATTGTCTCAATATTTAATTCTACAAGTTACTCTCATGCAACAATATTCCGGGTCATTTATTGCCACGTCCTCCAAAGTATGTGTGCCCGCTCTTCTTGGAAGATCAAACATTAATGCATCTTGATTCTCTGTCATTCGTATTCAAGAAAATAGCATTAAATGAAGGAAATTTCTTAGTATAAAATTGGGTATTTAAGTAGATCACGTTGAATAATAATACAGAGTAAGTGTTAATGCTCCATATGAAGCTTTGATCATGAACTACAGTGTAAGCAATATCGGGATTCCAGAATACATGCTTCCAACTTGCCTTTGGGTATTGGGTTTCAACCAAGGTTGGTTCCCCTCTTCACTCATGGCCGCAGCCGCCCAACCGCCCAACCGCCCACTTGCTACCTGTCTACCTGCATAAAAGTATTGGCTCTTTATTTTAGGAACATTGTTGTTTGTGTATGGTAAAAGCAAGACGTATGCTTATTCTGAATGTTTACAAGCGAACAGTAGATATATTTGAGGCACTTTTTTTTTGTCCAATTATTAAAATCATTGTTTAACAGTTAGTGTATGCCATTGATTTAATGCAGGTTAAGTGTGAAGAAACAACCTTGATCTACCTTCGTGCACTTTTATTCCAAAATTGTGCATATTTTGTTAGTGTCTCAATTGCCAATGTCCTTGTTGGATTTACGAATTTTTCTGTGAGCTCAATTTTTCGTTAGTTCTGCTATTGTGCACATTCCTAATGATGATGATGATGATGATGATGATGATGGTAGTAGTAATAATAGTAATAATAATAATAATAATAATAATAATAATAATAATAATAATAATAATAATAATAATAATAATAATAATAGTAATAGTAATAATAATAGTAATAGTAATAATAGTAATAATAATAATAATAATAATAATAATAATAATAATAATAATAATAATAATAATAATAATAATAATAATAATAATAGTAATAATAGTAATAATCATAGTAATAATCCTCATTTGTTAGGAAGTTAAATGAGGAATGAATTTAAAATGTGCTTTAAATGTTAAAACGCTAAATGTGGTTCTATACAGCAATTATTACTGTGTATAATGTTATTTCAAAAACATATGACGTTTTGGAAAAAACTGCATTATTTTGCTTGTGTGTAATTTTTTAACTGTCCTGATCGATGAAATGAAGATCTAGGTTAACAGCAGAATAGTTATTAAAATGGCTGCCTTTGTTGTTAAGATTGGTTGCTTCTTCAAAATAAAAGGATATACCTTCAAAAAGCCTGATACTTTTCCTTTGTAAGCCACTTGATTTGACTTACGTGATCGAGGTATAAATGAATTGAAGTAAAAGCAAAAAAAAAAAACAAGTTCCGTAAAATTAAACAATAGTTTTCTGTTCATAATGCGGGTCTCGTTTTATCAGTAAGTTTTCTTCATGTATAACTGTGTTTGGTGTATAATGTTTTATTTTATTAACATTTAGTATTTATTTATTTATTTACAAAGTAACGTACAAAATCCCTCAAGACAAAATGACCGATTACACTAAGACGGATGAAGCTGGTTGAGCATATGTTATTTTCAACTTGCTCCGTATATTGTTTACTCAAAGTATATGGCAGCGTAGTAAGTATAAATACCAATAATAATGCGTTAGTACATTAATTCTGGCATTACATTCCATGTTACTCATTTTTATGCCTATATGCTCTAAGCAGGCCACCCGCACAGCAGGCACGTCGGAGAAGTTGCCGCGCCATCACGGGTAAACTGCTGTTGCTTAGTATAGTAGCATATTGAACTTCCGTTACATATTAGTAATGGCAGGGTGTACAATGGACACTAAAGCACTCCAAATACTATGGTACTGTGTTAAAAAGGAGCTATTACTATTCTTTTTCAGTACCTTATGCCGTCTTCAAGAATTAAGAAATGATCTAATTATATAAATGAATAGGTTATCCATCGCCAACGTCATCGTCATTATTGTTATTATTGTTATTATTGTTATTGTTATTGTTGTTATTATTATTATTGTTGTTATTATTATTATTATTATTATTATTATTATTATTATTATTATTATTATTATTATTATTATTATTATTATTATTATTATTATTATTATTATTATTATTATTATTATTATTATTATTATTATTATTATTATTATTATTATTATTATTATTATTATTATTATTATTATTATTATTATTATTATTATTTATTGGCATTACATCGAGGTTCTATGTCCAGAACAAACTATCATTTGGTTACATTTATGCACAAAATATTTAAAATAGGTACCAAAATTCACACCAGCACAATTTCAATCTTCAAGCTTACCTTATGTCTCGGTAAGCGTTTTATAGTCAACTGTAGCCACTTAGTTGGAAAGTTTAATCAGTTTATTCTCTCAAGCTTCCACGGCCATCGTTTAAAATATCTTGGCTATCCGGTTGTTGCCGCGTCAAATTGTAAAATACCGAGGTTTCGATCATCTTGTCGTGGTCGTTATCACGAGTATTTTACAATTTGACGCGGCAACAACCGGATAGCCAAGATATTTTAAGTTTAATCAGATTTAAAACATTCAGTGCTCCCGGAGGCACTCAAATAATGGTATCGGCTATCCGTGCCGATGCTCCCTAATATTTGAGATCGCCTTGAATACGATAAGGTGATTTAATGCGTGTATTGGAGCCCATGCGGTAAGAGCATCGAAATGGCTGTAGATTCAAGCATCATAGTTCACCTTCCGGTCGCTGCATTGAATTTGTCTGCTCTAATTGCACCACAACTAACATCAATGTGTTATCAATATGGAAATAAAAGGACTAAGACGAAAAGTACAAGACAAATCATTTCATCGAGGCGTTTCCTGGTCACATTCATATGATGCACATGATATGTTAAGCTTACACGAAGAAAATGACCTGTATGTCATTGCTTAGCTAGAAGCGAACACTGTGTTCAAAACTCAATTAATCCGAATCTCCCATTCATTTTTGCTGGATTCGCCGATTTTGGTTGTAAGAATAAACAAAGGTAAAAGCTGAGAGTGAACCACTTTCCAATCCAATAGTGGTATATAATAAACATTAATAAGGGGCGAAACATAGTGACCGTTTTTGTGAGACTACCTTACTGTGTACTATAGAATGCTTATGTTGAAGAAGAGAGAGTGTGTCCAGATGTAAACAACACTGTAACGTAAAGTAAATACTAGGTAGCCTGTTCATTGTAGTGGACAATAATACACATGTAGAATCTGAACGTTCTTTACCTCTCACTCAAACAAAAGCTATGTCTTACCTTTCAACTTCGCAAGAGGTAATAAGTCATGTGAATAATACTCTATCACTGTTTGATATATTACAGCTTTTAATCTGGAGGGCTCGGTTATTTATTTTTTGCAACAAGACATCTTGCACAGCACATATTACTGAAAAACAGAAATGTGTTTTCGTTTAAGCGTCATACTTTTTCTAACTTCTTCGAACTTTGATTTCCTTAATGGTATGTACAACTCAGATGTTTCTATGGGGGACTGCATAAGCAACAAACGTTATTCTTTATAAAATTTAAACTACTCAAAGATTCGCTGAAATAAAGTATTTTGCTATTTGAATTGCGTATGACTTCTTGGAATTTAAAGCTGTATATTTATTTATCTACAGTCTGCATCGAGGGAACACATGCCAAGACCGTATGCTCCCTGACTTGAAATCAAGGACCAGATCACTCTAATCCGCGCTGCAGTCATAAGAAAATGTTTAAATATAGTTCCTCGGTGCCTTCTCATTAGTATAGTTTACACCTTTGATTTCTGCAATTGTCAAGGCAAACTACCAAATTATATAAGAGAGCACAAGGTGGTGGCGGTGGCGGCGGTGTGAATGGTGGTGAAGGTCGTAACAGTGTCTGCCCTTCCACAGCTCCTGAATTAAAATCTTTCTCTCAGTGGTATTAGTAATATTTTTATCTTGACTTTCACAGAAGAGCTCTGTATTATTACTGTTCCTGTTTTCATTTTTCTTACAATCCTCTTAATGTTCGCTCTTATTTTCCTTGAGAATCTTATTGAATTTATGTTCTTTGATTCTTAAATTCCTTTTATTTCGCGTGACTAAATTCTTCGGTCTCCCTCTTCAACAACTGACGTTCCATTACATTACTCACCTCATTGGTGTATATGTATGCTGCGTAGTATTTCAGTCGCAATTATAAATATATTATTTAAATAAGCTCTTCCTCAGTACGTGTTAACTACTTGGGGTGTTGCATGTTACAAACCCAACATTTCGGTTGGGATACTGGGAGATGCACATACATATATAACAACATTTGTAATTAGAATCGCTGTATTCTTTCATCTTATAAGGCTTCTGTGTGCTAAAGACCTTTTCCTTCTTTTCTATCGTTTTTATTGTGGTGTTTCTGGTATTTTTGTTTCGAAGTAAAGCAATTTCGCCATCTCAGCCATGTGGCCTTTTTCACCTGTACCCCACAAGGGGGCGCCCATGCAGGGAGGGGTGAGGTGAAAGCAGACAAGGGTGGTTTGTGAAGTTGGTCGGCACCCAGCTTTGAAACCAGGACTTTCCGACGTTACCACGGCGTCACTTCCCTTGAAATGAGTTAGAAACAAAGAAAGTAAATAAAGGCGGATTAAATTCAAATTGTTGCCTAATCGCTACTAACCAAAATTAATACACGAGTAAGTTCCTCTCTCCTTCTGAAAAATCTTTAAATGCCCTTTTTTCAGTCGTATTCCTCTACACAAAGTATATTTATCAGTGGTACCAACACATTTTTAATGCGGGGAGCGTGAAAAATGTCCCGCCCTTAGGTTTATTGAACCTTCTTGCTTCACCTAATATATCAATTTAATTATTTTAACATTATAGAACTATTTCTTTTAATAAAAGTAATTTAATGTAATTTAATTTAAAAAGGATGATATAAATTATAATAGTTCACATAAATATTAAGTTTTGAGCTATAAATTGAACGGTACTGAAACCTCCTGTATGGTTTTTCATGCTGGCCATTGTAGTAGGTACTCTAAATTATATCAACTACAAATGTGACTTGAATATTCCTTTATTATGCAATTTATGTCTCAAACAATTCTTGTTTTTAGAATAGTGTGCAAATTTTCAGGATGAAACGAATGCTACTTAGTAAGCATAATGCTCTTGGTGATAAAAGTGTGTAAATCAGAAACATTAAATAGAATGGAAAGGGTAAATGTAACATATAGCCACTTATAAATCCGAATGCATGTTTGCTATTTTCAGCGACAATGCCATACAATCAATTTAAACTTAAAAACCAACCCGTTTTATTGACTTGTATTTTAATCAGAAAAATAATTGCTGGAAGGTAAACTCTATGAAAGTGCTTTCACCTTCTCTCCAAGGCTTTTAATTCTCACTTTGCAAAATATACAAAACTTTAAAAGCCTGTGTGTTTGAATGTTTGTTTGCTATCTAGTGGGTTCTCCAAACCACTCAAACTGACCAGGTAACACACGCACGCACGCACGTACGCACGCACGCACACACACACAAACGCACGCGCGACTTTCTCTACAAACAACAAATTCAAATGTACCCATTATAGCGGAAAGAGGTATTGAATATTCTATGCGCAGAAATGAATGAACAATTACAACACTATTTTAGTTTTTGAGCTCTTAATTCAGCAATGATATATTATTCCTGTACATTTTAGTGACACCTAATTTAAATGCCAAGCAGAACTCCTGGGGACAAAAATAATTGTAAGTGATTTTTTCTTAAAATATGTTTGAAAAGGCAAAACAGGTGCTTATACATAATTTTAAAACTCGAGTGTATTACTTCGGGGGTCTTTTTGTTGTCATTAAGAGCGGGGAGAGATTGTGTTTTATTTTATGTGAGAACAAACACGTAGACTACAGTAATAGTATCGTAGAAAAAAGCGTGCGAAAGATGAGTTCGCTGTACAACACCATCCACACTCAGATGTTACGTTTTTCGTAATCATCACATAGTTTTTTAAAGGTCACAAAAGAGGATGTAGATGCGGAGTTCAACATGTGCATTTCATTTCCGATATCAAGAGTATAACCACAATGCTAAAGTCATTTTAACAAATTAGAAAATAATTTATATGGAAGGAATTTTGTGAAAGCCATAGCCTTGCATACTTGGAAGGTGCCAGAGTTTGTCTATCAGACTTTAAATTGTTAAGTTATGCGATTCAGATACAAATGTGCACGCACACGGAAGTGTTTTATTCTAAAAATATACCTTTGGATGCAATAGAATTAGCTTCCTTCATTAATATGGCTAAGCTATATATAAATGTATACCTGAATCACATCCCCTCGCAAAGAAATACTTAAACAGTTGACTTCAAGCTATCAGCACTCCAATCTTATTACTAGAAAGAATGCAAAAAGCGACCAAGGGTCATTAACAAGTGACTGAATGGTATCTGCAAATGCCGAAAGACTAAAAGGGATAACAGTGGTTTGTCATGATGCCGCATTAATGGATCTTATAATACTTTGAGGCTGACCGCCACACATCAAGGAGAGCCAAGATCAACTACCTCACACCACTGCGAGGCAAGTAAACAAGGTAAGAATTAAGCGGACCGGAACAAGTACCTATAATTATAGATTTTAGAAGCTATCGAATGCCGATGTATTTACGAGAAGTTTCTCGAGAAAAGGTGTATTTTCCAGAATCACCGGTAATTTGCCTGGCCTACATAAGTGAATCGGAATGGCTAGAGAAGTCAGTATTGAGAGAGATAGTTTTTCAATGACAGTATGGTGTTGCATTAATTTTTGAGTGCATGCAAGTCTATCGTCGGAAGCACTTGTTTGTGTGTATGTGTGTGTGTGAGAGAGAGAGAAAATTTGTGAAGTGCGCGTAAGGTTACTATTGGATAGTAGAACGTGAGTTTGAAGGTCCTGACAAATTGTAAATTGTATTAACGGTAAAAAAGAAAACTGTTAGTTTTAGAATAGAAATAAAGTGACACAAAAAGAAACTGGGCTTGTCATTTGTCGCAAGACTAAAATATTTCCGGTAAATGAGTGTATGAGCATTACAGGGTAGAAATAAAACCAAAGGGTCAGCTCTATAGGTTAATAAGGTTTATGGAGTATCCAAGTCTAAATTATGCGACATCAAACGACACGCGATTGTTCGCGCCTTTGTCTTGCCATGCGCTGAACGTCTGCGAAAACAATGCCACATATAGAACAAAAGCAGTGCCAATTTTAAACCCCCTGGTGTACGCAATGTATCACTCACATGCACACAAACTCTGCTGGCTCCAATAAAAACGGCATGCTGTTAAGCCGGGTTCCTATGCTTTACGGGTCGCCGCCCCTCCGATTCTCTCTTGCTGCGTGCGTTTCCCGCTATGCGTACGGTTTTAGTCTAATATCTTTCTGACGCTGAAGGAACGTAGTCTCCATGGAAATTAAACACGAGATGAAAAGTATATACAAGAACAAGAAATAGGTGCTATAAATCACAAGTGGAACGGACAGTATGTGAAAATATCGCCCTTCAGCTATTCCTTTGTTATCCTATATCCTCTCTTTTTCAAAATTAAGTGCATTTTCTAAACCTTCACTTAAAATCGGTGTAGAGCAATTTTACTTTCAGTTAAATGTTTTATTACAGTGTAACTGTAATAATTCGAATTACAAAAGCTACATCTACAATTGATATTTTAGCAATGCAAGTGCTTCTATCCATCAGAATTTTCCGGTTATCTCACTCTTTTTGACTTTCCATTTTCACTCGAGACACTGCTTAAAATGTTCTGCTTATTCTATAGATAAGTTGACAAGGTACCAGGTGGTATCCTGTATTCTTTCGCGATTTTACTTTTATTTTTTCAAACCCTTCTCAACTTCTCGAATGACGGGGACTTTTTCCACAAAAATTAACGTCTTGTAGTGCACAAGCGGTTTACTAAGAGACATGGCTGCATTGGTTTGCAACACCTGAGCAGTGGGAAGCTCAAGAGACAATTAAAGATGCACGTGTTTCAAATAAGGGGATGTGGGAGCAGGTATAAAACTCATGACCGGCAGCTAAGAAAGCTAGTCCATTCCCGAACTGCATTATAACAAAAAATACAACCCCGGAGTGACGCCCTCTTTTGCAGAAACATATGGACGAAGTGATATTAAATTTCCGCATTTAGATTAATTTTCTACTGACATTTTGAATGGAAACTTCGAATCATTGCAGATGAAATTCGAGCTTTATGAGATTTTTTACATTGATTTAATACAAAATACAAGATACCAAGAAAAATCTTCCAACTAACGACGATTTCGAATTATAAACTTTCGAATTATACAAGTTCCACTGCACTTGACGACCCTTGTGAATAATTTGCACAAATGTCTAAATACACTATAAATTATACTTCACCCACTCTTAGTTATTTAATTCAATCTTAATTGTTGACAGCGGTTATTAAGAGTATAATATAATGGAAAATATAGTCTATATGTATATTTATTGTATTAATTTGTAGTTAAAGTACATGCTAATAAGCAGCAAAGGACTGAATTTCAAGAAAAAAATTCAGTCACTTAGACACGATACCTACATTGTTTTCAGGAGGCTCCAAGTTGGAATCTCGATTACGGTGAGTTACCTAGACAAAACTCTTTTTGGGATTTTCCATTATCCTGAAAAATGAATGTCGGGTAACTCTAAGCGTAAAAAAAAAGAAGATAATCTTGGTACTTTGTATAACAGTTGCTGTAATGTGCAGAGTTTTGGGCAAGCTAATCTGTATAATAATATGTATGCTGTAACTTCAGTATAAAATTATTTTTTCAGCGAATATTTATAGCCACGGACTATCTAGTGACAAACAATTGCATTAATTATAAATCATTGAATAATTAGTTATTGTAAATCATATCAGCTATTATGACATCCAATTAATTGCGTTTCTCATCACATATGTCTGTATGAAGGTAGGTGCGTATGCACACAACCAAGAGGGCCACTGACTTAGAATCTGTGCCCTCTACTAGTCCAGCTCAAGCAAGGCTTGGTGAACCTATGTAATATGTGTATTTTACATTTTGTAAATATATCTATCCATGCAGAGGTTTTGTATTATTGGATGATTTGGGTTCCACAATATTTTATTTTCGTACTTTTACCGGTAGTGTTTCGTTAATTTTAGATATCCTTTATATTGGAACTTGAGAATATAAGAAGAGAAAATATATAGTATGTGATATGCTTTATCACATACTATATATGTGATAAAGCATATCACAGGATTTTGATTACAGGATTTTGACTGAAAGCCAACACTAAGAGGCTCAACGACCTCCCTCAATGATTACTGCCTGCAGGCAGTAATATTCTGACGACGACCGACGTATCTTTCATGACGATCACAAACGCACAGCTGTCTGACACTCACTGACACACTGACCATCTTGTGTTCGTAACTCAACTCTAAAACACTCTCCACTGTCCTCAGGTCTCCTTATATACTGGGGATGACATCACATGGATCTATCGATTTCTACACACACACGCGCGTGCGCGCGCCGGAAACATCTCGGCTAGAATTCACGCCAACGTTCTCGACACCCCTTTTGTATCTGCTGCGTCGGTTAACAGTCACGTGCACACAGCAGTCCTGCAAGGTAGTCTGGCCTTGAATGTCTTCGGCCGCTCGCCGAGCCCGACGTCACAATACGTTTTCGTTATAACTTCTCTTTCATCATTAATTTAGGAGTGCAGTAGATTTAGATTTAATGCCATATTGCTTGACACAAGTCTAATTTAACACTTACGGATACATTTAGGTTTGGGTGAATCTCACCATTACTAATGTTGCTGTCATTCTTCAGATTTGTAAGAGCAATATTGCAACTTTATTAAATACCAACAATTATAATAAAAATAAAGCATGTATTCATATACTCCAACTTTATTAAATACCAACAATTATAATAAAAATAAAGCATGTATTCATATATTCCAAGTTTATTAAATACCAACAATTATAATAAAAATAAAGCATGCATTCATATATTCCAACTTTCTTTGAACACAACTTTACTCATTAAAATATCTTCTAAAGGTTTGTACTAAAATGGTTTATTATAGAATACGTAGTGATTGTTAGAAAGAAGGATGGGTTTCTTTCATAGCCAATGAGAATAACTGTGGAACGTCGTTTGAGATGTTAACAACTACTGAGCTATTCACAGGTAAAATTCGGCTGTACAAAAGTACACCACAACATTAATTCAAAAACACTTATTATATATTTATAAACTCTCTTATATTTAAAGTTTCTATAGAAGTATCTATATTAAGAGAATAAAGAGACCCTCAAACATTAAAGTTAGCTTCAAACGCGATATAAAGGAGAAAACAACAAAAAGTCTTTCAGCAAGGAAATGTTGAAATGGAAGAAATTACAGAGCAGGTAACAAACTCGGTGGAAGCTGATTAAATTATTCCTTTAATACCAGCTTTCTTGCTATTAAAAATACGTTATTCAAATTACGTGGAATAATTCTGAAAGCACTGAAGAGTGAAATTTAACAAACGTCGGCAATTTCATTAATTTTATTCTACGCGCTACAAAGCAGGTCATGCGCATTACTCCGTTGTTTACACGCACTCCAAATTCACGAAACCAATCTCATTTCAGGAGGCCGTGAAAAAGAACAAAGGAGGGCACCACGAAGTTACTTTGTGGCCTCGGGAATCTCATCCATCCAAGAATCTCGCACAAAATTTCGCAAGAGGACCATCTGCGGCCCCCGAAATCGGTACATCTCTCTCTTTTCCACTTTCGACGCTTGGGCAAAATCGATAGGCTTGCTGAGCGTCACACCCTCCTGTTCTTTTGGAGGTGGCCTCTTAATGTTACTTCCGGTTAGCCCCAGGTGATAATTAGTAATGCACAGTCAAGCAGTAAAACAATAGTTTAGCCAATGGAAATATGAACACAATAGCTCTTCCAAAACGGACGAGAACCATTGTTTACCAAGAAATATACTGCACAGAAATCATGCAAACCAAGTATTAATTTACGACTTCGAGTACCGTGCTTAATGTAAGCAACAAGCAAACCGTTGTAGATAGTCGCTATAAAAGGTGATTTCAAATGTTACTGAAATCAAATCGTTACAATATTTCTTTAACGTATATTACACACAGAAAAATGACATTAGCTCATTTATTATAAGGGATAAAGAAGTCAGTTAAATGGACTAGAGCAGGCATGAGGTACTACGTGACCCCACGAGCCCTTGTTCACTTTGCCATCCTTTCACTCCCTCCACGTTTTCTGTTGTGAACAGTGACAGGATAGAGTTGAACACGTGATTCACAGTATGATATATATTCAAGAAGCTTGGATCCACAGTTGCTGAGTATCTGTTGAGAATAAGAAGAAGCTCACTTGATACTGTTGAATATGAACTGTGCCGACAATCACACGGAAGATATTCTAGGATAATTTGGGATACTTGCTTACTTTTTTAATTATACCAAGTTCCTCCTACACTGTTGGGTAGTGATATTTCAGGTATATGTCAGTCGAAATGGCCACCATTACTAATAAATGCACCTAAAATTATACCTCTATTGAAACGCCATTTGTACAAGAACGGACAAACTTACTTAAAAAAAAAAGATTGTATAACTAATGTACGTTAGGCAAAAGAGCTGAATGAAAGCTACTGCACACAAGCAAAATTCCTCTAATATGATATTCATGTACTTTGTAGCCAATTAGCGGTAGCTCATTTCAGAATTTGAGTAAAATAGCTTAATTTTAACATTAAAATTGACAGTCTTGACTATAATTCGATGTGACAAAATGACAAAATCAGTCTAGTTACTTTTGTATCAGTTTAGTTTTCTTCTAAATTTCACACAAAAAGACAGTTCTCTTCTACTAACACAGTGTACAGTCTTTCGTAATACTACAATTCACAACTGTTTCCTTCTCGCAACCTTTATGAGTCCTTTCACTGCCTTTCTTCACTTTCTCTGTCTCCCGTACACTAAATCCGACGATACAATCATTCGACGCTCTTTAGAACTTCTTCACTCGGACGCGAAGTGCTTTTCACGACGACCGTTCCATACATGCAGTTACACTCTCACTCTCGCACTTACGGACAAACTTACCGAGTTGTGCCTGTAACTCTCTCCTCTGCTGCTTCCTCGCCTCCTTATATAACAAGGATGACATAACATGGACCTTTCTCGACTTCCACAAACACGCCGGTCACTGGATGTTCCTCGAAGGCTCCAGCAATCCTTTGTTATATGCCGCACTATTATCAGTCATGTATACACAGTCGCGCGAGGCAGCCTTACCTTGTTTGCTCGCCCGCCTGTTATGTAGTGTGAGTTAGCTTAGCCCTGACCGTCCTTTGCTGAGCGCCCCGCCCGGCGTGACAGTAATATGATGCTTGATAAATGTTGGTGGTAGAAATTTACATATAACTATTCCTTTTTAACTCTTAAATTGTGTGCATACAAATACCAATCGCTTCACTAGTTTTTAAAAAGTATTTCTTAATGTGTTAACGCTGCTATATGAGTATAACTCTTATAATGGGATTTCAGTTAATCTTCTATTCCTAGATACACGCCACTGAATGCTAGAGGTGTTCTCAGCAAGAACACTCCACTGATCTTATGTCACAAAGTATATAAAGGTTAGTTCCACGCTCGCTGCCTTCAATGTGATCTTAACTTTCATTTTCTTTTCTTTGTTGCAGGTAGGTGGAGAGATTTGCCAATCTTCTCTAACGGTGAGTGTATAAGAGATCAAGGCACTTACATACAAATGAGCTTTCCCTTTGATTCTATTTCCGAGAACGTATTTAATCCCTGAGGCATAGACATCCAAAGACGCTCATTTGATTCTTTAAGGGGGTACTTAGCCATTAAAGTTTCCTGCTTGGCAATCTTTTTCCAACTTCCAAGGCAGGAACGAAGTATCTTTGTAAGCTTACGACTTCAGGAATATTCTTATGGCTTCCTATAAACTCCGATATGGAGATCAATAAATAAGACGTCGAAACGTTCACTCGTCAGATTGTTATTGGTGACTGAAAATTCGGAGCTTCCAATCAAGTTTTAAATCTAACAATATTAATTTCCCGAGATGGTCGTTAATTTTATTAACCACCAGAATACTGCTTGTGGGGATTTTTCTCAGTATATCACAGATGATTTGC
Source organism: Tenodera sinensis (assembly GCA_030765045.1). Lineage (NCBI taxonomy): Eukaryota > Metazoa > Arthropoda > Insecta > Mantodea > Mantidae > Tenodera > Tenodera sinensis. Next base: position 74,420,776 of record CM060971.1, read on the forward strand.
AAGCAGGATTGGTCTTTAGGCATAAGAATAGTTGACCACACTGCAGCAAAATAGCATGAATAACACATGTAAAATACATAAATGTTCGTAAGAACGTTAACCTTTATACAATTCATATTTTACACCCAATAGGCAGACCCCGTTGATGCAGAACAGCCATGTCAACCTTTGGCATTATTCGTGGACATAAGGAAGACTAGTATACACACAGGTAGTGGCGGCGTTAAGCAAAACATAGCAAACAATGGGTGTACAAGGTTGGAAGGGAAAATTAGTTAACTCCTTTTACCATTGCCTTTCTTCTTGTTTGTTTTAAAAGTAGGTACTTATTTAATTTCGCGATCATAAGGTTTTAATATGAATTACAATGGTAATCTAATTATTCAAACAAATTAATATTCCAGAAAGAAAACATTAAAACCACAAAAGTTTAGCAATATTTATATAACCTTTAACATACAATTCAAAAGGAATCAGAGTTGCTCTTATAATATAAAGTAACTCTACATTGAAACCTCCACCCTGTGGTTGCACTTTGAACCTAAACACGAATTTATTATGCCTATTTATGTTTTTCTACCAACATGTAATATTTGGGGAAACATTAATTCCAGAAGCAAGTCCCAAGGCAGGTGTAAAGTTATCATCAAATAACTTCGTCAAGTTCGTTAAGGAAAAAAATGTTCGCAGATGTAAATATGTAGGGAAGAGATGCCTAATTTGTGCCAAATTGCACATTTCATGTTTTCTAACTGCAACAACTTTTGAATTATTTCAATAGCCTCATTGTAATTCCAGATATGTTAGGATTATTTGTCAAAAAGGAAAGTTTATTTCAAGGTAACAAAGTCATGAGTAGACCGCGGCAGCGCAGGCCCTAATGCGGCGATTACAGTTAAGTATGTGGATGCATAGGAACTCTACCATTCTGACTCAGTTTAGCCGTGGTAATGAAGAGTTGTGTGTGTCAAGCGATTCGTGGTACAATGCTTAAACAATTGACTTATGAAGTGCAATAATATATTATTGTAGATGCAGGCACTTGATACGAGCTGCTGCTTTACGAGCAGAGAAGCCTTCTACTTGATTACCGCAAGAAGCAACTTCCTTGTGCCTATGTCTTTGTGTGCACGTTCTGCCATTGTCAAGCGTGGTACGATTCATTGAGAGAGACCTGTGCCTGCATAGTGCGTTTGCGCATCACGTGCTTTCGTGTGTAGCATATTGCTGTTCGTTGAAATAAACTGTTAAAGAAGCATCATAAAACTATCAGAGATTGAGCTGTTGGCATTTTTTAGTTTGTAAATTCTTGGGAGCTGTAATATCTTCTAAAAGCAGTCATAGGAGCATGTTCCTTCATAATAGAATAAACATAACAAGGGTTGTGCAAATTTGTTTCATATCTGATCCGAATAATTTGGTACTATGCAAAAAAATGTAATTTTCGTTAAAACACACAAGTTAGCTCAAAATATATTTTCTGTGGAGTAGAACATTTAGGAGATATTTGTTATCTGTGCGAATTTTACAATACTTAAACTTTTCTGAAATGAAAGGTCGTTATTCACTTTTTGTCTCTTGGCCGTGCAAAGGGAACGGAATTTCAAATAGCGACAAGCTTTAAAGAATTTGTCGCTCAAAGCACACTGCATTCCCATGTTCCTCTTGAATGTACAAGAAAATTAGCCATAAGATAATTTCTGCAAATGTTTATCTCCACTAACATGAAGAAGATAGAGGAATAAGAGTTTGTAGGAATCAAAAAGTTGTTTGGAGTTAATTTATGCTCAATTTTTTCCTCATTGTGCAGATAGTAGAGGATAGTTTCATATACTCTGTCTCTATAACATTACATTTCCAGAAGTTCACTTCCCTTTACTAACCCTCTAGTCATCTTCTTAGCTGTGCATTTCATCCTAGTTATACGTTTTACAGAAAATGTTTTGGTATTGAAAAATATGTGTTCACCATTGGCATTTTTAGTATATTCTAAAAATAAATTATTTTCTTTTGCACATGTTTATCCAATAATACCTGTCAGGTTAAAGGGACTATATTAAGGTATCCGATATCCGATTAAGGTTTCGGTTAACGGTTAACTTGAAGCTACACCCAGATGTCAGTATTACGACCTTCGGTTAAGAGCTAACCGAGAGCTATTTCTGGAGGTACACTAACCGCAACCTCAAGGAGCGGTTAATGTGTTAGCTTGGAGTTGACTCGTGTTTCACACACAAAAATGGTGAACCTCCAACCGCAATTGTATGTCGACAGCAATTGTGAAGATGAAATGCTGGCTCAGTATTTATTTAAGAGCGAAGAGATCCAGAAAGCGCAAAGATAATTTTGAGGAATGGAACGAGGAAGAGTTCTGACAGATAGAGGTTATCAAAAGCTATGACATCCGGAATTTTAACGGAAATAAGGCTTCAAATCGAATTTACTACAGAAAGGCAGTTTTCAGCATGTACATAACATTATATAAGCATAGTTATATATTCCTGATACTCTTGAAATGAAATAAAATAAACCAACGTAAATTGTAGGTATATCTTGATGGTCATTAGGTTATGTAAATATAATTTTAGAGCCTCAGAAGTGCAGTGGATTGATACAAGCAATACGATGTTTTGTGCGATAATTATTTTTACATCGGCACCACATTTTAATGAACGTAAATGTAATAAACGGAGCACGCCAAATGACACATTTTTACGAACAGAAAATACACGGAAAACTATACAATATTTAGGTACAGAAAAGTTTAAAAACACTCGGAACTTCAGATCATTATCTTGAACTAGCAAACTAGCATTTTATTCATTGTGGGCACAACGATTTTGCGCTTCTTCAAAGAATTTCAAGGCTCTGAATGAATAGTGAATTAAACAGAAGATTTTTTTAGGTTATGCAATGTGTACAAATCTCCAAACCATCATTACAAGCATTGTTCGCATATCGGTGATGTGGTTAACCTAAATGATTAACTCACCCAAGAGATAATATTGCAAACAGAGCGAAAGCCTTGTGAAAATGTTACCAACTGCTTGTATGGTAATCCCCAGGATAACAAACGTACGGTCAAATTGAGTTTGTAATACGAGGCGTCGAGCTTAACCATTAGTTAGCGATAACCGAAAGATACCAAACCGTGGCTAATAACCGGAGATCGTTAGGTCGTTTTTGAGTAACTTTAGGTTATATGTATGTGTTTAAATGAGAGAAAATCAAAGTTTAAATGTATGTTTATATTATTTATCTGTAAGCTTAATATCGATTCCAAATCGTTTATAATCAATTTACATCTGATGCTCTCAGCCTCAATATTGGTTATAATTCACTTAGGAACTTCCTTAAAATGCAATTTTCTCAAAAGAAGCACGTTTTCGTTATTGCAGTACACATAAACGTATTTGTTAGTAAAACATGACAATCTGTAAATTAAGGTAGTGTTGTTCAGGATAGCCTGTAGCATATCGCTACTATAAAGTAATAGTTTAAAAATAAATTAAAACTAGGCATTTCGTTCCTAGCCCATATACACTTTCCCGCCCTTTAAAATACGTGAATTCTACTCGAAACGAGTGGTTTTACGCAGTGCAGAGGATTAGAGAAACTCGGCATTTGTGACATGCAACAGAGTACTGAGCATGGCTATCTTGCTCTTAAGTCCTCATGCGTAAACATGAATTGCCCCTGGCAAAGTCCGATACTGTCACGTGCTAGACTTTATCTTTGAAACTGTGCAGCAAGCGAAACCAAACATCTCGTCAGGCGAAAGCTCCACTGTAGGTGCTCCTCAAAAATTCTATAGCAGTTGAGAACGTGGTATTAAAGTGAGACATTCCACAACTTGAGCTAGATTATGTATACATAGGTACATGTTTTGGAAGCAGAAGTCGTGAGAATCAGCTAAGTCGTAGAACAATTCTCTAAAAGTAAACAACCCAATTGCTGTTCACAATAAATGTTAAAAAGAAATAAAACGCACAGTGTTAGCCTCTGGTTTCAAGGTCGTGGGTTCAATACCAGTGGACGGCGATAATTCTTAGCTGGGCTTCCTTCGTAAGGAAAGTAAAGTCATGTGGTACGTAAAGGAACATCGTGCCTCTGAGCAAAATTAAGCATCCTTAACACTCAATATGAAATGGGACGCAGAATTAAGTTACATAGTTCAGTACATTAATTCTTATCTAACGCACAGATCCAACACACCGTTATTACTTTTACAAGTCACAGAATAATTAAAACATCAAGAAAAGGAGAAAAAATAGAAAAATCTCATTCGAATAGAATAGCTCGTAAACCGTAAGAGATAGACAAAACTTCTATTTCCGGTGAAATCTTGAAATCGAATTTTTGAGTGGAATACAATACTTCCTCTACTATACGTAATAGAGCAGGGAAGACAACTTCCGGCCGTGTGACGTATTTAAAGGAAGTGTAAGCTTGTACGTTCATGTGACGTCAGGCAAGAGCGGTGTATTGCTATGCTGCCTAGATCAGCGGCGCTACTTGCACGAAACTGAATGAATATGAAAAATGTTATTTGTTTAGAGACAACCCTCTTCAGCCTAGTCTGAGGTTTTTTATTTGTTGTGTGAGGGATCTTAACGACGTTAGTGCGAATTTTGCTTTTATTTTCTGTTTTTGTTGACATTGTGTAGTGGTTTTGTGTTTGTGTTCAGTTCCCCGTGTTTCACACCAGTTTTACACCGTATTTCAAGATGTAAAAGTATTGTCAACTACGTTTCAGATCTTTGCGACACCGTATTCATTGCATGTTAACAATGTTTCTAGCAGGTAGGAAATTCAATTGATACATTTACAGTGTGACGATTTGCTGAAGGACAAATATAAACACAAGGAAGATTTGGCTGATTTTTATAAGAATGTTCCTCAAACCAGATTTCTGAGGTTGTATGCCCTTGTTGCATGGATATTATGTATGTTTGGTTCCACGTATGTGTGCCGTACATTACGCCCTAACATTGACAAACTAGATATAGAAAAGCGAAACGGCAAATGTCGGAATATGTCCATATATGTGGCATAAAGCCGAAATGTAATTATTTATAATCTGTGACGGTTCCGTAATTGAAACAGCATTAAAATTACGATGTCCCACGTGCCATTTCCTCTTCCCCGTTGTGACGTCACACGTTCAACTGGCCTTCGTAGGGAGCATGTGAGCTGAGTGAGCTGCCGTCACAGCAGCGATACCCGTCTTCTCCTGCAGTAGAGGAAGTAATAAACTGCTTATATCATGAAGCTAGATGGCTCCAAATGTTTGATTCAAAAACCTTTTTTCGGTGAGACGATCTTCATTGACAATTTTATTGCACATATTTGTTACTCATTATATAGAATTCCTGGTTAACTTATGACCGAAGCAGTACCTTCCCCCCTGTGTGTTATGGATAAGTGGTAGAGAAAGTATTATAAATATTTTGTTTGGGCTCATTGCATAATGCATTAAGTAATATTTATGCTTTCTTGCTCTCCGCTCATTTCTATCACGCTCTAAAACGGACATGGCCTACACTGCTGGTGGTAATTTTAATTAAGAATAATTGAGAATAAATACCGGCTAGTTACCAGAAAGCACTGTGTAGTGGAAATCATCCGTAAATATCGCGCTGGATGTTTCCTATCCATTTAGTGACAACATACAATTAAAGCAATTAAATCCGTTCATGCTGGTCAGCTCCAGCAGCCGCTAGTCATACGTGACGGTCACTACACAGAACCGGACAACTATATTGGACAGCAGTCTGAGAGTTGGCCAACTAAATTATTTACACCATAACGTTTCATTGGAAACTTGTCAAATTTGCCATGAAATTGAGTTTTGCGATTTAGTCCTTATTCAAGATAGAATAATATCTGAAAATATTATCTCCTTTAATACAGAATTAGATGCCTGCCTCCGTAGCGTGGTGGTAGTGTGTCTGCCTCACGTCCAAGAGGTCGCCAGTTCGAATCTCGATTAGGATGAGTTATCAGGATAAGATTTTTACATAGGTTTTCCCTTATTCTGTATAGACGAATGTCGGTAAGTTAAAGTTATGTGGATCTCGGGTTCATTTCTGCATAATTTCACCCATTTCAATCCTTCACCGTCCGATATGACACTACGTTGGAGAACGCTAAAAAGCACAATTAGATAATTTTAAAACGAATTTTATTTGGAAAAACAAAAGTTTAATCTTAGGCTAATCTAGTAACATATATAAATAAAGCTGATATTCCTCCTTGGTAAATTACAAACAGAACATAAGAGAGCCGAGCGGGGTGGCTCAGGTGGTAACCTCTGTGGCTCGCAATTGGGAGGTCACAGGTTCGATCGCGTTTCCGATCTTCCTGGTCTTGGGTTCCCGGTTTTTCCCCAGGTCACTCATGCAAATGCTTACATCCCCCGAATCACTCAGTTTTATTTCATTCATATTATTTTCTCTCCATCCGGTCTTTCCAGGTTGCAAGGGTCAGTGGAACCACCGGTAGGATGCGCTACAGTGTGGCTGGCGCTCTGGTAACAGGGTGTTCAACTGAGGGGAAGTGCTGGCCGCCTGTACGGTACATTCATATCATCTTTCCTTCCGGGGTCTGACGCACAATAACCATAGCCTAACGTACCGGATTCCTCACCGTTGCTAGACCAGACAATATGTTAAGAGAATCAATATATTAGATTTAAAACCGCTAATTAAACGATGGTATGTTGGTATTTCGTGTTTGAGGAATATTTTGTCATCACTTCAAATTTGGTTAAATGGTTGCAGAATATAGGATTGTAAATAAATTCTTTCTCAGCGCTGGGTATTTGTAGCAGTAATAATGTGTTTACTTTTGCTACCACGTACTAATAGAAGTCCAGTCAATTGCTTCTTCTTTCTTTTTTTCCGATTTATAATAAGTGAAAGACTCAAAAGGGCATTCAGTGTCTATGCGGTATCTTTTATAAGTTCGTTCAGAGTCTGTTATTTTTTGCATTTATTGAAGTGGTATGGTGCACACTTTAGCTGTGCATTTTACTCAAGCATTTAGTTGGTGGTATTTAATGTTTGTGCACATTTTTGGTGGTATCCGTGAATACCAAGTCCAATAAGTGCGCGCCTCTGCTTGTGGTTGTTGTTGGTCCATTCCCGTTTCACCATGGCGTCTGTTTCGAAAAAGTTGGTATCTATCTCCTTTTCCTTTTGTTTTCTCCTAGCTGTTACTTCGATTAAAGTTCTTGTTGGTAGTAATATCTTGTATCTTATGACTTCCAAGAGGAAGATTGCTCTAGTAGTTGCTCCGTTCTGCTTGATGTATTCTTCCCTGCTCCAATGGCCTTCTTTATCAATCTTGATTTAACATTTTCATGTCCTGCTCTGTCGATTACTGTCAGCTTCACCCATAATAGTTCAATATCATAGGTAGCGATTGGTGTTATTACTGTTTCAAATAGTTTATATTTTCTGAGATGATTTTACGAATTGTAGATCTAGCATTCGGCCAAGGAAACACAGATTCTAAGTGGTTAAAATGTTGGGCAACGAGACGATTATACTTGGCTAGTATCCATGAGACTATTAACAAAATTTGGGGCTGTTTCTCTGGACAATTTTATAAAAATTGTATGGTTTTCAGACTTGTTCTCACAAAAGTAATAATAATGAATTTCCACCACCAAAGAAGCACACCTTGATATGTAAAGATAGGTATATCTTTAATAAAGGAGCTGAAATGTATTATTACATTATCATTATTTATTATTATTGTTAGTGTTATTATTAGTATTATTATTATTGTTATTCTATCACACGAACTGTATTAAAAAGCTAATATTTTTAATCACTTTCATTCCCAACACACATCTTCAGCTTTCTTTGTAGATGCACTACTACTAAGCTACCGTGACGGAATAGCCATACACTCAGAGATGCGCAACAACTGTATCATTTGTAGCAGTATGTTAGCGCCACCACTGATATTGCATATAGGTATGCTACGAATTTGCCGCTGCTTACGTAAGCAGGTGCGCGTGCAGAATCTGTCGAGCAGGACAGAGGCAGTCACTTTCTAAATTAAAAGCGGAAAGTATATATAGAGGGTCTGCAGAGGGATAGCATAGGAGCAGTTCGTTATAGAACACCTACGGTCTGTGTTGATAAAACGTTGAGGTCACTTAACGATTTTTAAGTTGAATATGTTTACTGATAAATGCAAATAAACAAAGATTTGATATAAATGCAGTGCTGATTTCTGCTCCCAAAAAAATTCATGCAAAAAATTCCGGACACTTGCATTTTACTGTCATAAATGACTGAAAAAGCTTTCCAAGTGAGTACTGAGCTTTCTATCAGAAGAATATATAGAGTAAAACGTAAACAAGACACTTTGCCAGTTCCATGGTCCAATTGATGTGCTGACGTGTAACGTTTAGACGTGGACCTCTATTTTGTAGGAGCATTGGTCTTGGACGGTCTTCTTGATATCAGTTCATGTTCGCTGAACCTTGTTATTAATATACACCACTACATCTAACTTCTGCTAGTCAACGAGCAATAAATGTTGCAGGCAACTGCCGTTTTCGTAAAGTAATGAGGGCGACATTGTGTCGTCCCGTTCGCTTGTAGACCGTCGACTGTCAGATCCTTGCTGCCGTTTGCACTCTCCAGTCTCGTGGTGTCTTCTGACGGCGTCACTAATAGTACTAGGAGTAATAAATGACGTAATGTTGACACGATAAACTAGAGAATTCTCAAAAATTTCTGCAATCGTTCGATCATTCAAGACACCTAACAGTAAAAACTATTTAACAATAGATAAAAATGAAGGGAGCGCTTATGCAGAACAGAAAACTCTGCCCGGGTCTCCCGACGACGTCTCCGGGTCCCTTTGGGTCACCCCGACGAGCTTCTCTGACAGTTTTCTCTCTCCTCTCGTGGGTTTAAAGCTCTTTTACGCCAGAGTTCTTTTGCCTTGAACATTGTTCCCGTAAACACGGGAGCGGTTGCACGATTTTTACTCGCGAGGATCATTCTCCTCCCCTCTACAATAAAATGAGAATAATCTATGTTATTACAAGAACGAAACAAATGAGTCTTGTGTATTTTCCAGATAAAGTAAAGTTCAGTGACATAATTGACAAAGTATTACGTTCAATTCTTAAAAAATGTAAGTGTCCAGAGTTGTTTGTGCGCCAGTTCTACAAGTATACCGAGACAGAGAAGCTGGTTTTTAGCTGTCAATGAACAAATCAAATCATGATATATCCGATAGAGAATAGGAGAGTTTTCATATTTCATTGTTCAAAATTTTATTTAACTTTCCACTCTTAGCTTACAGCGTGAAATGTTCAGTTATTAAACATATCTTAAAATCTATTTGAAAGTGGAAAGTGGGATGTTGAAAGAAAGGCGAAAATCAGCGTTCCCTTGTTTCCTATTTCGCAGCACAGTGTGGTATATTTTATCTGAGTGGGAAGGTCTTCCTGCACATCCGGCTAGCATAAAGAGCTCAGTATGCGACCTCCCAATGGCGTCGTTTCGAACGCCTTCTCCAGGCGCCTCAAGGGATCTTTGAACGATGCAGCATGTTTTATTCAAGAAATGCTACTAGCTTTTGTTTCGGTCACCGCGGCCAACCGCCGGGAGGCTCCGATGTGTGCATGTGTGAAATGCTTATTTTAGCTTTCCAAAGGTTTGCTACACTGGTTAACTCTCGCAGTATCGCCCGAGGTGTGTAATATACAAACTCCACGTGCATCCTGCTGTCAAGTAGCCTGTTACAGCTACGCCTTACTTTGCACCGGGGAAACTATGTTTTTGTTCTTTAGAAAACCAAGAGAACAGGAGTTTCTATAGCCTTTTGACCTCCCGAAACCATATGTGTCAGGTGCATTGTTACAACATGAATGGCATTCTCCTTGGAAGCAGACTGTTCACCAGAGAGGTTGCGGACAAGTTATTTTAAGCTTGAGATTTTAAGTTATGAATCTGTGAACCTCAAAATCTAGAGCTAAGTTATCCTTTGCTTTCTCTTTTACTTATAGTAAGTAGCGAAAGTATTGTATTCGGCACAATTTATTGCAGCAAAAAGGCAACTATTTGTGGGTTCTTTTAAATTTAATTCACGCAAAAACCGTTGAATCTATTGAAATACACCAAAGGAAAAAGTTGTCATTTACTCAATTTTCTATAATATAGCCATAAATCAAGAACCTTCAATCAACAATAATTCAGCCAGCTGATGATACTTTTTTTGATAAAAATATTTCTTTCAAGAAAACTATAAACTTTTCAACATTTTGGTACCAGACTTTCTTGTTGTTCACAACATGAAAAATTCGCTGTTTAGGTCTGGCGGATCATTTCAGTTCGACCCTGTATGTCTTATATATTTAAACGAGCAATTCTTGTATATATACTCCGCGGAACTTGGAAATGACTCTAACGATTTCGCTCAAATTTTGTAGGATTTTCCTTATTAAGTTTATCTATATAGGTAATTCCTGTGAAAATGCGATGTTATGTTTAACACTCACAATTACTCTAAACCTTATTTTGGCCATAATTGTTGTTAATGAGCCAATTTAAACAAACAAGCTAGGATACTAAAGGTCTCGTCAAGACCTTTGAGAAAACCTAAAGGAAGTTGACTTAGCTATCTTAGTCTACGTGGAACAGTCACAATTACTCGAAACCTTATTTTGGTCATAATTTCTCTGTTAATGGCCCAATTTCAACAAACAAGCCAGGATGTTAAAGGTCTCGTCACGGAAACGGTTTCAACAACTAGGATGAAAATGTATACCTAGTTAACGTTTTACTTTTCAAGTTTATCTTTTCTTCTCCAAAGAAAAAGACACGATTAAAAAAAAAGAAAAAGAAAAGCCGAGCAAAGCAGGATCGCCCAGGTACTCAGTGATGTTAAGAGAGCAACAGCATTGCAATGTTTTCACATTTCTATGTTTCTGACTTTGCAAATCATTTTATTTTAATTTATACTAAACTGATATACATAACTAAATACTTGAGGTTCAGAAGATAGCTGATTATATTATTAACAAGCATGCAGAAGTGTGGTTCTGTATTGCAAGTATTTGCATATAAAAGGTTATGAAGTCGCTCGTTTTAAGAGTAAGTTTTATTATTTTCCTGCTGAGTGTGATATTATTGGCTCAACCACATAAGCTATCAATAAACCATTGAGAACTTTAAGATCAGCGGTAATTTAACTCACTAAAGTGTAATTTCGTATGTTCAGACTACATTGTCCTCTTGAGTGATAGATCTTTTAAGAGCCAGTGGCATGGCCACGAGTAAAATGAACAGTGACATTAATTTTAAGGAAGCCAGATATGTTGCCTTCACATGAATTTCCTACACACTTTTCTTTAAACTCTTCTTACAAAACCTTGTTCATTGTGTTACTTACAAATATACAACTATAGCATGACATTGTTACAACATCCCCTATAAGTGGAGATTGCCATTGTAGACAAGATAAAACATGTAAGACTTAAAGCTTTCATAGTGAGCGTTATTAATCAAGGCTTCACGGTTGATTAATAAAATAAAACATGTTTCATTTATAAATGAGCATTATGTTAAAGTAATAAATAGTCCCATTTTTATAAAATCGGTCGCTATATAATGCCTCTGAATTTCCATACTCTGTACATTACCAGAGAAAAAACGAATTGTGACTTACCCTTCAAAATATAGGTACTTGGAAATTCAAACAAAAGCTAAAAAAAGTCTCGGAAGTGGTGAAAGCCACACGCATTTGCGTGCTTTGACGGGATCTACATTTTGTGAAGTAACGTTCTAGCTATCTCTTACGGCAACCAATTATATAAAAGGTTTTCAGAATTAAGGCTATACTTAGAAAATGTGAAGTATAGTTTTATTTGTCATGAAACTTTCTTAAGCTTCGAGTATTTTCACCAAAATTGTTGGAACTGGTATCGGAAAATAAAACATGTCCAAGTAAGGTGTGGTTTATGTTACTTGATTTTCTTGGAAATCTCAATATATGATTTTGGTATTTGTCTTGCTGTTATTTCAGTTATAGTGTTTATAAGCAAAGAGACGGATGCAACAGGCAAATGGAGCCTTTAGGCAACTCTACCCTATAAAGAAAATGCAAATATAACAAGGAAAATAAAACTACGTCTCTTCAATACGAATGTGAAATAAGTATGCTGTATGGCTCTGAAACATAGAAAGTAAGGGAACAGATAAACAAGAAATAACAGAATTTTGTAAACAATTGTTTGAGGAAAATTCTGGGTATACGTTGGCCGGATATTACGAGGGTACTATCCAAAACGATGTGTTGGATTGGAATCCCCAAGGAGCAAGGAAAAGAGGTAGACCCAGAATTTCATGGAGAAAAACCATAGAGGAGGAGATTAAAAAGACTGTTGAGAGTTTGGGGGGGGGGATGTTGAAACGGCTAGCTAATCATAGAACAAGTTGGAGGACCTTTATTGATGCCCTATGCTCCACAAAGGAATAACAGGAACTAAGTCAACTAAGTCAAAGTTTATAAGCACACAGGTAGATGTATACACATACACACACACGCTCTCTCTCTCACTCAAAAGAAAGAGATAAGGATTCTTATAAAAATGAACGTTTAGATAAAGGGTGTCTCGAAACGTGTATTTTTGGTGAAATCTCTGTATTGAACGTTTTGATGGAATGCTATACTTCCTCTACTCTTCTCTACTTAATAGAATAATAGCAGACAAACTAAAAGCATAGCTTCTGGTGTAGTAATACACACGTATAGCGATTTTCTGAATGTTTATTCCCAAAAAATTCGTAAGTGCTCGCCTGAAGATGCGTTGTTGAATCAACATATATAGAGATTGTTAGTGTAAATGCAGATGTTTTGGTAAACGATCGTTTAGCACATATACGTGTGATGCATATTTTTCTTTCTTCTCTAACAGTATCCACACAAACCAATTAGAAAGTTTACTACATAATGGTTTTTGCACGTTGATAATTGCGCCGCGACATTAACAATGCCGGTCGTATATATCATCCTTATATATCCCTTTTGCTTCACAGTTCGTGATTTACGGGTCTAGGTAGCACGAAGTCCTTGGCCTGTTAGAAAACGTTGGAACTTGTTTCCGGTATACAACTCGTTATCACTAGACCGACCCACTCTACGTCATGCCTTCTGTGCCACGTCCACGAGTTGCCAACAAACCTGTAAACATACTACTCTTAGTAAGCAAAATTATAAGTTCGCAAATGAATAAATAATTTGCTATTATAGTTCATTATACTATACTCAATTACCAATAAAAAGTATTTCCACTAATACCCTAAGCCCGGTATGGCTGAAGTCTCAGAATGGCAGTAAATTATTTATTATCATCCTCTGGGTGTATTTAACAAAATATCGAATAATATAAATATATATATATAATAACATTTATAGGATTTCCTCTCCTGTTGCGCTTCTTGTGTTCGATTCCCGATTGCAGAGGAAAGCTTCTTTAAACCTGTAAACATACTACTCTTAGTAAGCAAAATTATAAGTTCGCAAATGAATAAATAATTTGCTATTATAGTTCATTATACTATACTCAATTACCAATAAAAAATATTTCCACTAATACCCTAAGCCCGGTATGGCTGAAGTCTCAGAATGGCAGTCAATTATTTATTATCATCCTCTGGGTGTATTTAACAAAATATCGAATAATATAAATATATATATAATAACATTTATAGGATTTCCTCTCCTGTTGCGCTTCTTGTGTTCGATTCCCGATTGCAGAGGAAAGCTTCTTTAATTAGAATTATGGTCCATATTTCTAGAGTTTGCGAACATGAAGAAGAAATGCGAGTCGATAAAAAATTTAAAGATAGGACAAGGGATGTGATTATCATGTTTAACATATTTCAATAACAATGGCACTTCTCTCTCTCTCTCTCTCTCTCTCTCTATATATATATATATATATATATATATATATATATATAAGAGAGATACTAAAATTTCGTATCGAAATGTGGGTCTGTTACATGACCAACTGTGTAGGTGCTTCGTATTAAAGCACACAGAAACACCACACTCAAAAGACCCTCTTTACTGCCAATGGATGTGTGCAATATAATAAAACAATTATGGTAATGACAAAAATATTTCTCTCTATGAATGTATAACGGAAATGCAGTCGAACACTTCCAGGAACTAGTAAACTTTCTCCATAAAAACTGACAGTTGGTATCCATGAACTTGCATGTTTTGCTTGTATTTTGTGCAGCAGTTGAACTAAAACAAATGGACAAACCATTCATTCTTTATTAACAATGGATTATTAACGACGCTCGTTGTTTCATGTTTGCCAAATCAATGCTCCATTATTCACTATTTCATTTACCACTTCTCGTTTTCAGTTCATTTGGTGATGAATGTTCGCGCTCCAATTGACGTAATGTGTTTTTCACACGTTAGCATCACGTACGTACCTGCCTACTGCACGCATGCGTGTATTGTGCTACTGACTAGCTTCAACAAGCACTATGTCAGAATTAAACAATGTATTGAAAGCTTTGTAGCAGTTAGAAGCATTGAAAATTGACTGGTACAACAGCCCGAAGAACTATGTATGAAACAATCACAGCCTTCTGACCAAAACACTTTGCTAAAAATCCAACCATGTGTATTCTTCCCTGTTTTACATTTCCCCTTGGTCTTGGCTTACAAGTGTTTTATATTAATTTGTCTTTTATACTTTTCACAGCCCCCTCCTTGCAATGAAATCCTCAGCACGTAATTCCTTCATATCTGTGTGCCCAGTTAATTTATTTCCATCTGGCCAGCCTCATTACTTGGTTCATTAAGTTTAGAATCTTATATAGAATTGAATATTATAATAATTAGCCTCAAAACCTCGGAGTTCATTTATGGATGGCCTGTATTTGAAATGTATTTCCAAATATGAAGGTCTTTACCAGACTTTTCATTCAAAGTGTATGTTAATTTAAGGTCATTTTAATTCCTGGCTTACTTTAAGATGAATGATTCGTGCATTGATTCATACATAAGTAAATATACGTCGGAGAACTGAAAACTTTTGGTGAAATTTCGATTGTACTATCGAAATATACAAAGCAATAGATATGTTGCTTACAACCTGATTTGAACCAAGTGATCTCTCGTATATGAAGCAGCATCGTGTCACCTTTTAATAGTTCTATATTAATAATTTATACAAAGTGAAATATTTATTTGTTTCTTAAATCATAGAAAATACAATTTACAGCGTAATAGAAAAATTATTTCAATTTTAGGAAATACAGAAATGTATTACGATTATTCCAAAAGAGCGTGAATATAAATATACCGACATAAAATAATATTCTTCCAAGGGTCCAGCTGCTGTGTCCCCCTCCAGAACCTTGTTATAAAGGCCAGAATAATCTGTTAAGGTACTGTAAGTTTTTGGCTTGAAGTTTGCTGTTTCATACACCATGTGGAACATGAAGAGGTTTCCGGACACTCAACAGTAGGGTTATTAAAATGACATAATATTAAAGTAAGCAAATAGCTAAAATGCAAGGGATCATAATGTCCCACTTACATTTATGTTTTGTGCTAGAAGTTAAGCCAGATAACTTACCGTGTTGCAAACGACTGAGGAACAAAAACCCCTGGCAGATATAGCTGTCCACATGGCTCCTAGTGCAGGAGACAGGGGTGGCTAATCTTCTGTCGTGAATGTGTGAGAACTGGAAGGCATCTAATCTCATAATAAGCCTTGTTAACGTTACTGAAAGCACTGCTGGTTTCCGCTGAATACCTATATATACTTTTTAACTGAATCAGTATACAGTAATACGATATTTAATGCAACGAATTCTTCTGTAAACTGCAAGGTTTTAAGAATTTTCCTAAGAAGTACTAATGACATAACCAATTGCATATTTGTCCTAATAGGTCCAAGGGTTTCGACCTCAAAGTCAGAAATGGTGCCACATAAAACTGAGGAAACTTGGTTTTAATCAAATACGAATAAGGTTATTCTAAATTAAGTTCTCAGTTTAAAATGGTGATGCATTTGTCACATTTTTAGATTGTGACAAAATAAAAATACCAACTTGTTCCTGAAGAAATGGGATTTTATTAAAACAAGGTACAATTAAATATGGCCACTATCGTGATGTTAAATAAGCAATAGTCTTTCTTCTATTCGATAAAGGGCATTAGCAAGTGCATTACTAGAGATATTTTCAATGTCACCCGATATTCACCGCTTCAGTTTTTAATATGTGGTCGGCCTCCTAAGAAACACTTTTCTCTTAGATAACCCAAGTCAGTAGTCAGCGGAACTCCTAAAGGTAAAGTCATTAGAGCAACTCTATGTATTCTTGTGTTGATATAAACATGATACACTTATCATAGCCCCCCCCAAAAAAAAAACTTCTTAGCACTAATGATACCAATATACAACCGAAGTGTCAATATGTGAAGAAGATATAGCTGTTTCAAAATGGGAACATACTTTAAAATAACCAGATACATAATCCAAGAATTGTTACAGAAATAAATCTGACCGCATTCGCATTAGAGAAAAACGTATAAATTTAATAATAATAATAATAATAATAATAATAATAATAATAATAATAATAATAATAATAATAATAATAATAATAATAATAATAATAATAATAATAATAATAATAGTAATAATAGTAATAATAGTAATAATAGTAATAATAGTAATAATAGTAATAGTAATAATAATAATAGTAATAATAATAATAGTAATAATAATAATAGTAATAATAATAGTAATAATAATAGTAATAATAATAATAATAGTAATAATAATAATAGTAATAATAATAATAGTAATAATAATAATAGCAAATAATTATCATAAGAACAACAATAATAATTATTGTAGTAATGATGGGGATGGCATTCAGCGTTTTTGCATTTACATTTCAAGCGCGCTCCATTTGCTGGCTGAAATAACATGACAGGTTAGGTACTTTTATAGATATTCTCAGTATAATGTATAGAATTCATAAAGGTTTGAGTTTCTCCATATAAACTACTACTTATCCACTTAAATCAACTCTGAAATGTTTCTACAAGTTTACAAATTTTATTCAACATACTGTTTCAAATTTCATATGTGGAATGTACTTGACGCGTACGAACAAATAGACGAAGAAAGTAACCCCAGCATGATCTTCATAGAACATGCTGGCATTCTTCAGAGAGTGTAGTAACGAGGTATTTGTCTGTGCCTCGCACCTCGAACTAAAGATCCTTTAAGTTACCTCTAACCCTATCTAGGAGTCCAATGAAGTGAATCCTAGAAGAATACCATGGCTTAAAAGTCCCACTGTTATGGATAAGATCAACCCGGGAACATTTCGTGACCGGGAACGAGAGTTGCCACGCTCTAGCCCACTGTGCCACGGCTGAGATTCATGGAGCGTAACTAAAGAGCTTTATCTGAATAGAAATCCTTTAACTATTCTTGTAGTAATTTCCAAAACACAATATTTGAGCTTAATTTCAACAGAGTTGTAGAGTCTTAAACGATCGAAGTATTTGAATCTTGTGAGCTGTTAAAAACCTCGCTGGGATTTATCGTTACCTCAAAACATAAAGTAGCACTTCATTATAATAATAAGGTTGATCTATCTGAGTACTTTGGTCTCTGCCACTAGAATTCTTCGGAATCGTACGTTAGGATTATATTAAACTCATTTGTATGTGTCAGTGGCTATGAAGCATATGGAGTGTACCATAATAGAAAAACGAATGGAAAATTGAAAAGGGAAAAAGGAAGGTATGCCGCACACTTCGATTTTCTCTAGCCATATGCTCTTTCCATTGAGTTTTTCTCACTCTGTGAAGTAGGTAATCTTGAACAGAAGGGGATTTAAGTGAGGTGAAGAATTTTTTGGATGTTAGCTTTAAAAACTATTTACGTTGTCTTTACTTCAACGAGCAAGTGAAGAGAGAGACACTTCCTACTATTTTGTTAAAGTATAATAAAACAATATACTGTATTTACATAGAAGAAAAGTGAATAGAGAAAACAGTGTGAATGTAACAGGCTGCATTTAGATTTAAAACATATAGAAAAGTATATGGATTTTTTGTAGAAGTGGGAGCTGAAAAAGAAATGTTTCGTAACAGAAAAGTGAGTAGGGAAAACCGTGCGAAAGTAATGTACTGAATTTTTACTTTAGTCATAGAAACTCGCATAAATTGTTTTTGAAAAGAAAGTGTAGGAGGTGTGAATGTGTTACGTAAAAGAAAAGTGAGTAGAGAAAACTATGTGAATGTAATACGTTGTATTTATATTTCGACAATATAGAATGTGCATGAATTATTTGTAGAAGAGTGAGAATATAAGTACTTGTGAATATGTTACGCAAAAGGAAAGTAAGTTAAGAAAATCACATGAATGTAATACGTTGCATTTGTATTTCAATTCCGATAGAAAGTTGTATAAATTGTAATCTGAAGAGCTAGTAGAGACCATATGAATGTGTTACATAAAAGAAGAGTGTAGAAAAACGTGTGTATGTAATACGTTGCATTTCTATTTCAATCATAGAAAATCGTATAAATTGTGTGTGGAAGGGCAAGAAGAGAAGGACATGTGGTAAACGTGGTACGTAAAAGAAAAGCGAGTAAAGCAGAATTCAGCAGAGTTAACTCAGCAGAATCAGTAGCTATATCTGCTGCACTATTCTACTTTTTCCTCCCCATTTCGCGCTCACTTGTTTTTCTTTCCTTATCTTTGGTAAATCTGTCTCTTACATCTTGTAAACAACGAAATTAAAATACAGTTATAAGATTTTGTAAATTTTGTTCATAGAATAGATATTTTATGTCAAAGACCTGCTAAAAGCTTAAACTTGCAGTTTATTCTCTGTAAACTGTGTATATTTCTATACTAAAACTGCTAACAACTTTTTTAGGTGACTTGACTAGACTCAAGTACTTGCAAATGAACTGAGCTAAACTCAATTTGGATACCTTAACCTAACGGGATTAAAATTCCCAGCTGTAGCATAATCAGCAATAAAATCCATTACCTAAGCTTTATCTTGTTTATCACTCTAGTAATAGCGGAAAGAACTTCTGGTGGTTAAGGGCTAACCTAAAACTTTAGGAGTCTCTGGTTCGATTCCCGGTTGGAGGCTGAATGCTAGTAAAGGATAGTATACAGACTACACACTTCCACGAGAATACATGCATGTGAGAAACTCAACCAAAAAGTTTCATTTTTTGAATAAACATTTCACGTTAACCTGCATAGTGGCTTATGCTGGAGTCAAAACCAAGTTATATAAATCTGTGCGATGCTTTTTTCTCAATTAAGAATGGATGAACCTATTGCTCAGAAGGCTGATGTAGTTAATGCGCATTTAGAAAAGACGCCCTATGACAGATTACTTGCTTTCCCCAAAAGAAGGGTATTATGGTATCAAGAAGCGAAATGTTTCACTTATCATTGAACATTATGAAACATGTTTTTTTCCGGTAGGAAAGTTTCATTATTTATAGAAGTTCATTTCAGCATATGGCGCAGAAAATGCCTGACGTAGGAGAAAAAGTGTGAAGCACATATACGTGATCATGAAACAAACTCTCTCTAATTCCCTTTTTCTACCTTTCTCCTCTCCCTACCGCTCTCTCCCTCTCTCTATCTTTACCTCTCTCCCCCACCTCCCCTATCTCTATCTTTACCTCTCTCCCCCACCTCCCCTATCTCTCGCTCCCTCCCCTCTCTCTCCCTCTCCGTCTCTCTCTGCCTCTCTTCTTCTCTTCCCCTCTCTACCTGCTTCTCTCTTTCTCCCTCTCACTCTCTCTCTCTCCCCCCGTACTATAGTATGCATAAAGAGAGAGGCCTACAAGGACAGAAATGGAGAGAGGGGGAGGAAGGGATAACGTTAGTGAAGCTGCGAATTCTGCTAGTATGGGGACAGTCATTTGATGGGGAAAAAAAAAAAAAAAAGAATTTCAGTCATTAGGCCTAAGCTATAAAGCTGTGCTTGACTATTTTGCGTTTGCCATGCACATGGTAGAGGTTATTGAAATTTTCCTAGATATGGATAAAGAATGAAATATTATTCCACTGCTTCCTGCAATTTCCAAAAGTAATTTTCTAACTGCGCCGCCCTACTAGGGGATCAGTATCAGCAGGAGGTAATACACGCACGCCGTTCAGTATTTCAAATCCCCCCCCCCCTCCCCTGCCTGATCTTGTTGACGCAAATGGTCAGCAGTGCTTCATTCCCATTTTTAACATTTCCCTTTGAAAGGGCTGTCCCCACCCCCGGCCAAATAGCCTTCTTCATTAAACGTTACGTACCGAGTTTCATCGGTTCTTTTCAATACTAGGCTTGGCTTTTGTTATCTGTCACATTAATTTTTGTAATGGCAGCGTAAACTCTCTCCCTATTATAGCACTCTGATACCAACCTTTACAACAAAAATTGTTTCGCTATCTCCATGCTGGTTTATGAAACACGGATGAGCACGTTGCGAAATCCCCTGCCTGCTGATAAACTTTACCGCCTCCGCTCCCTCTTTTTTGCATGCGTTTGCTATCCCCAGAAAGAAATAAACTCGACAGCAAATTATCTGGCAGCGAACACGAGACTCATAAATTATTCACGGCGGCATCTGATGTAGCTTCTGTTCTGTTTTATTCCTTTGGATAGAGAGAAAAAATGGCCTTCCTCATAATCAAATGCAGAGGTATCTGTCACCCCTCTTTATAGATTTTGAACGATTTCATGAAACGGTTTGTTTTTATGTATTGTTTCCCAGTTCATATTCCAAAGACAACTTTTGGTGTTGCTTTTTATGGGAATCAGGGCAACAAGTTTTCTAACCTCAGATCAAATTCAAAGACATAAAACATAAATGTACCTTAATTGTGTGCTGCTTGGAAACTTATTGACGTCATATTCCCACGAGGGGTGTTCCATTCACAGTTCATTACTCATTTGTTCATTGTTATAAAGGATGAAGTGGAAAAGTGAAGCTTAAAGTGGCGAACATAGATCACTGGTGGTAATAGTTTCGATTATTTGTTTCAGATATAATATAAATTTATGTACTTCTTAATATTCCATTTATATGCCGTCTTTAACATTGAAGGTCATGTTAGGTTGGGTTGAAGGTTGGCTTCTAACCACTTGGAACAATCAGTCGTTTAACGGTGGTATAGAACGTTGGGTTTCTATTACTTTTGGTTCTTTTTTTAGCGTATTACATTAAATTCGCACGCACATTCACAATCCCATTCATACTTCCAGACTACGGAAGATGGGGAATAATCCTAGTGGAAGAAAAAGGTCCCACCCTTCCAGCCGGGAATTTAACCCGGGACCCCTTGCCCAGTGGGAAACCATTGCAAACAGCCTCCCGAGTATTGGCGGGAAAACCGAAGCCTTTCAGAGTTGGCAGGAAATGCTCACTCCCTACCTCAAGAACTTAGCATCCTGGAGATAAAACAGTGACCTTAAGCGTTGGTCTATTCCCCACCTTAAGTAAAGTCGGATTCAAAAGAAAAATGTTAGCCTGTACACCCCTGTCGCCACGACAGTAGTAGAACAGGTAAGTTGAAGAAGCAGAAGAAAAAGAAGAAGAAGAAGGCTATGTGAATTTATTGAATACCAAAGCATATACATGTTGGACTGCCTATGAACTTGGACCCTAGCCCCTCTGTCATGAGACAGTCCTCTGTGATTCTCTACATATAATTGTTTACGTATGCTGTTTATTTCCTTGAATACAGTTAATTAACCTTGTTCAAACCTGTTTTTTAAATTTAGTATTTTTGATTCATTTATTCCCACCAAATTCTCTTATATTTTCTTTCCCTCATGAGTGTCGGCAGACTTTTTTCCAGGGGGGGGGGGGCACATGTTGGAAGTTTGCAATCAGATAATATTAAATCATTATTTTAGTGTCAAAATTTATAATATTTGTTGCGGATAACCGTATTAATTTGCGCTAAATAAAAATTGTTCTTTACATCAAAATTAAAATAATAGTTTAGTAGCCAGTAATTGGCTGCACATTAAGTTTACCAACTTCCAAGGGGGGCCATGGCCCCCCCTTGCCTCCCCCCCCCCTTCACGGCGCCCATGCTTTCCCGAAGATCATTAATATTTTAGCTTACCCATTCCATTTTAAAATTTATTTTCCCCTTTATTTTTTTTATGTTTCTTGATATTTTTTAAATAATTTCCTACACCTCACTTTCTTCTTAGCTCTATATTCATTTCCACTTCCACTTCCTTTCCTTACTTAGATTTTGCTTTCTTATAATACCTACTTGACTTTATCCCTATCACATGGCGTGGAGCACCATTTCATCCCTTTTGTCTCCAGCTTCCAATATAGTAACACATGTTCATTATCTGATATCCACTTTTTCGAGTTAATATCTTTCCAAATACAAGTTGATTTTTTCTGCTCTCCCTTCTCCCGTTTCAATCTACCCACACACGTAATGCCTGTCTCTGTGTCCTCCCTTTCCACATCTTCTTGTTTATCCGGTTTATTTCTACTCAACTTTAGAATTACCCCTTTGTTATTTGAGTAATTTGCACTAGCAACTTCGCCTCCAATCACTGTTCCTTGGTCTGCTGGTATCATTTCCAGTTCCCTGCCACCATCTTCTTTCTCCGTCGAATTGTTGTCGCCAGTCATAGCTTCTTTCTTCTTCTTCTCCGTCACCCTGTCGCTTGCTAATTTCCCCTCTGTTTTCTCTCTCGCATCTGTCCTCGAGCTTAATCGGTTATATGTATAGCTTTTCCATTAGTTGGAGGACCTCCAGTAAGAAACTGATTTCAATTAATTTGCTTCTTACTCATATTAAGGAAAATTGATAATTCAATAATTTTTAGTGCAAATCAGATGTTATCTTTAGTTACACACTAAATTTAACAATATTAAACTGTAATCCTGAAATATCAATTTTGTTTGTGATTACAATTATGTACTTTGCTTATTACTTATATTAAGGAAGATTGATAATTCAATACGTCTTGAGTGCAAATCAAATGTTATGTGTAACTACGCACCTACCACCTAACACCAAGATGTGGAAACGTAAGCTAAGTTCAAGTTAATGGGTTCATACCCGGATCACAACAGCACAAGTAGATTATAGTGGGCCCATTTTGTTTCCAACGTGAACCCTGGGACTAAGGGATAAAGGGGTGACCCATAGGACGACCAAATCCGGACGACGGTGTGCGTTAGCAAGGATGAGTCCCTAATGATTCCAACGTAGGCCAATCCTTATGCCGGTTAGCTGTCCCTAAGCCACTCTGAACTCGAAAGTGCCTTTCCAATTGAGACAGGTCCCAGGAAGAGGGCCTCAACATTCCTACCAAACGCCATATTCCCATAGCGCAGTTTACCGTCCCGCCCCAACAACCGCCGTCGTCGCCTGGCCCCACAGTCCTGAAACAGAAGAAAGATGCTGTTCGAGACAAGAAAGAATAGATAGGAAATTCGTTGTTAAAGGGGAACCTTCCCAGCATTCGTCTATCAAACCGAATACACACATACGCACGCACATACACTCTCACTCTGTCTCTCACACACAACACAAAAAAAAAAAAAAAAAAAAAAAAAAAAAAACGAGAGGAATGAAATTCAAGACCCTCATTGCGGACCTCACTTGATGTCATACAGCCTTTTACTCGGTCGCTCTGACGTTATTTCAGTATAAGAACAAGTTTCTGTTCTTAATGCATCAAAGAAAGGGAGCTTGAAATGGTGCGTGAACACATCCACATAACATGACAAAATTCCATCCCACGTTCTAATAAAGAGGGAATATTAATTTTATTGAGAAGAAAAGATCTGTATTTTAGAGACTTAAAAAACTTTCTCCGTTTTCCTAACTGTCTTAGTGATGCAAAAGTATATGACTGGAAAGTAAAATATCAGAAAAAAAATTAAATATGAAAGGAGAAGAGCTGTAACGTGGTTCTTACGTTTCAAAAGAAAGATTCTTCTGAATGTTCGAAAACAACCTAATCACTTAAATAGCTTTTAGGTATGCTTACTCTACTGAGAACGTACTTGCGTCGTTTTGTTCACATACTTCGCCACTCTACACATTTGATGAAAACTTTACAAATTTAAGAGGACCTTTATCGAGAACCTTACACAGTTTGATGTTTTTAAGATCACTGCTTCAAATCTTTATCACACTTTCACTACAAAACTAAGACATATGAAATTTAAGGTATACGTGAATTTATACTATCTTTAAATTCAATTCAGAAAGTCAATACATGCATTTCTGCTGTCTGGCAGAAATTGGCAACAAGCAGTAAGTAAAATACGGCCATCAGCTGATTGTGTCGCTAAAATATAACATGATGCAATATGTAACATTTGAAATCTAATTGTGACTATTTCTTACTTAGGTTTTGTAAATGAAATATTCTGCTTATTAGACGTAGCTTACAGTGTTCCAAATTACTATCAAACTGTAAACTTGGGTGCACAAGTATTCCTCTGTGCAAATGGGCACTCTTCAACAACTGTCAATACCCTGCTGGGCTTTCCAAAAGGGCTTTGTTGTCCGCCGCACTTTGGAAAGTTCAAAACGCAACATAGCAGTGATATTCAGAGAGAGATACAGACAGAGAAGGTGAGCGAGAGGGAGAGAGAGGGCTATTAGTTACTAATTGTGATATTGCATCTGTTAAACACACCAAAAGTCAGTTTAGCGCCAAGGATGAAGACACATGTCGATCGAGTTCTACGCGGGACCCCAAACTCTGCCTCTAATCGCCAGGGAAAATCCGCAATTTTTCCAAAGCTCTTTCCGTGAGGCAGTACCTTGTTTCCTAAAAAGATCACCTTTTTCACACAGCTGGAAGCGGGTATGGTACTTAGACGCGTCAACCCGCCCGAGAAGACTACTGAACCCCTCGGCCCAGCAATCTAGCATGCCAGCTACTCGATCTTCAGGATAGCCATACTCCAGGATAGGATGGGAGGACATTGAGGTGTCCTTCGTGGGTATATAGGTCAGGTGTAACCAATCTTCCATGTGTTTCGAGAATACACTACACCGCCGAGTCCTGTCGGTCTGGGTGGCTCAGTTGGTTAGACGCTGGTCTACTGATCCCAAGGTCGCGGGTTCAAACCCGGCCCAGGCCGATGGTTTTTAAGTGTGCTTAAAAGCGACAGCTCCATCTCAGTAGATTTACTGGCATGTAAAAGAATTCCAGCGGGACGAAATTCCGGCACACCAGCGACGCTGATGTGATCCTGGTAATTGACAGCGTCGTTAAACAACGAAATAATAAATAAAACCGCCTAATCGGAATAACTCGCCTTCGGGAGGGGTTCGAATATTCGGCTCTGTGTACTTCTGGTAACGTCAGAGGTTCCCTCTGGCTACACCAGAAGCTGAAGAAATACTCTCATCAGACATATGTTCTATAATCGGCTTTGTTAACAGCTGATATTATATACCTACCCGAAAAAAATAGCAGTGAATGAAGATAAGTGTTCATAAACATATTAGTTGTTAAATTGTCAGTCGATTTCTGACTTATAAATGTAAAGAGCATATAATTTTTTCCTTTTTTATTTTATTCAGCATTCTCATAACATTCACCTTTTCAAATAACGTAAGATTATTCACGTTCCAAAACTCAAAACAGTTACACTGTGCTGATCGCACATCGTTTGTTTTATGGTAGCATACCTTTTGTTTCGCGACTCGGGTTTTTCCCGTTGGAATGCGCTAGTGTTTTTTGGGTTTCTCTCGGCTTACCGCTGTGGAGAAGTCAGTCAGTGTTCTCCTTTCTTGGCGTGCAGGGTAAGTGGTTCCGATTTGCTTGTTTTAACTAAGGCTCAGGCCGTGTATTTTAGAATGACTTCTTGACCGTACTTGCCTGGATGGTGCTTCTAGCGCGAAGTAATTAAATGTTTAGGGAAGTAATTCTGGTAACCCGTAAGATATGCACGTGAATCATCTGGGCACTTTCAGATAGGCTCGAATACTGCCCAACTCCTTGTTTTGGCTGGAGTTGAATGGGGTAATGTAAACTGTTTGTTTTTCACCTGTATCTCTGTTGTGCGTTTCGCCTTCTATTTTGTTTAAAGGTCCACTGTGCCGATTAATCATTCATGTTACTAAATGTATAACTTATTGATCCATATATGTTAAAGTTCTTGAGACTTAACGGTCTTTTCTCTTGAATTCCTTCTCCCTCCCCCCCCCCCCCACCCTTCCTTTCACAATTGTACCTACTCCCCTACGCTGCAGTACTTAAAATGTCTAATTTATCTGAAAGCATTTACCGAGATATACTAATTTCTGACATCGCAAAACCAGCGATGTTAATGAACCTGGTGCACATTTGTACCTTATTGTCATTGTTAGACTGCGCAAAGCAATGTGCGTATTTGGACTATGAAGAATATCACAGGGTTTTTAATTCTGGTATATATGGTACAATTGCAAACAATTTCCAAGTTACAGGTAATTAATCGATTGTACACGTTACAATTCACATTTTTCCCCACAGTTAGGAATTGCTTGACAATAAACTGTAGGCACACAATATTTAATTTGCAAATCTTTGGAGCTTAAAATATATAGAATTTCATATAATGCAACTGATTTGGATTTAGTTCTTACTTTTATAATTCAATGTCACACAATCTCTTGAAATTACAAAATAAGGTTATGAATGTATTCCCTATTTGTATCACAAATTGAATGTAAGAGCGTCGCATTTGGGTACATTTGTGAAATAACGTATACAACTGTTGAATATGTATACAGAGGCCTAGAAGCAAGCAAGATGACTTATGCAGTGGTGATGCACATTGAACCAGACGAATCTACTTAATCGCAAATAAATAAAATATTTCAGCGTCACCCCAGGAGTACACCTACAAATTAAACTTATTTATAATCATGACAGGCACATGTAAAATAACAATATTCATTACAGAAATTCAGTTACGCAACGCAGGGAAAAATAGGCAAGCAGCGAAGAAACAAATCGGATGTGCTTACTCTTAAGACTTCCGCTAGGTACTTACTCTCGTACGAGCTATTCTTAAAACACTTCTCCTTTATCTACTACTAATGAATCGAGATAGAAATGGTTTTACACGTTTCCCTGCAAGTTCAACTAGAATAGCATACAGTAAGTTTTAAGCAATAGTTAAATCTTTTAAAAGTCACTATGTCCATTCTCTTTGCTTGCCCATGACGAAAACAAAAAAGATTTCCCATTTGAGAGAAGTATAACTATTGGAAAATTCAAAAAATAACAAGGAATATCTCGGAAATAGTTTTCTCCACAACAATGTTTTATATTTAAGGAGATTAACGTTTTTGTTATAAGGTTATTCTTGGGTTACCAGGTTACAATGGGCATACATTTGTCAAATGTTTAGATTGTAACAAAATAAAAACGCCAAGTTGTCCGTAAAGAAATAAGATTTTATTAAAACAAGATGCAATTACATATGGCCATAACGTGATGTTCAATAAGACAGTCTTTCTTCTATGCTACAAACGGCATTAGCAAATGTCAGAGGACCTGGAAGGCCAACGGTTTTTTTTTCTTTTTTTTCTTCTAATTAACGTCCTCCAACATTGTGTCATATCGGACGAATGAATGAAATGGGTGAAATGATGCTCAAATGAGCCCGAGGTCCATGGAGCTTTAAGTTACCCGACATTCGTCTTCTCAGGGTAGAAGGCCAACGTCCACTAATTACACCATCACTATATGTGTTGCGTAAGAGTGTTTTTAAAGTATTGTGTATGTGGGGAGGAGCGCCATGTTTCATGAAAACAATGTTTCCGATTTCATTATTTTGTAACGCTGGTATTGCAGTCTGATACCCGTTTACCATCATTTTCTTGTTTGTCCATTTTCAATTTCTTCAAATTTCCTCATATTTGTTCATCTTGCGAAATGTTTTTACAGAGCAGGGTCCTCTTCCCAATTCATTTAATGTTTTATATCTTCTCAGTGCATATGCTACTGTCTGTCACATTCACAATAGCACTGAAGAGGCCAATTCAAACTCGTATAGGTAAAGTCATTGCTCCAACAACTGATGTCTGTATTCGTATGTTTATACAAACATTATCATAGAAACTGGAAAACAGAAAACCTTCTAAACAGTAGTGATACCAACATGAAATCAAACTGCTAATATGTCAAGAAGAAACAGCTGTTCCAAAATGGGAACTTACTTTAGAATAACCTCATACAGATCATTTGTCACAGATTGTCACATAACAGAGCACTCCCGCGTACCTCGTACAGTCTTTCGCCGTTTGCAAACTTCACGCAGACTGACCGTTATCTTTCAGTGTCTTCTTCACCACTGTTGTATACGTTTTTGTACTGATAATTATTTGAGCGTAGGTACTACCTGGCAAAGCCATGAGCCGTATCGGAAAGAAAGTGAAACTGCCGAATTGTTTACGTGAGCTTATCGCACATACACGACCAAACAGTGTATGTACACTGTTCAGATGCAATCATATCTTCAGGACAACATTTCAAATATCAGCAGGCGCGAGATATTAATTTGCATTGCATTAATGACTAACTCGCCCAGTTACTAGTATTTCAGTATTATAATAAACAGAAGAAGAAGCAATTACACCGTAACAGATGCTTAAGAAATCCTATGTATGCTGATCATTTTCACCGTGAAAGTTGTTAGTCTCTAAAACTCAGCCAGAGGATGCAGGAGGCTGTTACATTTTAAATGCATTTCGCCATGGGTTACACATTATAGTCAAAAGTAATTGCTATTTTGTAGACAATATCCTCTTTTTCGTTGCACACATAGTTGTATAAATAAATGTTTTACGTTTAACTTAATTAAATGTTTTCAATAAACTTAAATTGGATGAACAAGTTTTGGAAGAGAGAGTTAGTACCTCAACATGTAGAAGATATATTGTGCCTATCCCCCTGACCAAACACTCCTCGGGAGGGAGGGGTAAGGTGAGAGGGTTGAAGGGTGATCGGAGAGAGGTCAGCGAAGCGCAAGCTCTGCCACCTGGATAAATAAATAAATAAAAATACGCAATCAAACACAATAAGCACGTTTACCGACGCACAAATAAGCTTTAATTTTTGATAGAGGAAATTGATACAATAAAATACATTCGTCGACCAGAAAGAGAGAGCAAATGATTCTGCTGGAGGGATTTTTCTACATCTCCTTGCAGATTAATTCACTTCCCCTTTCTGTTTTAATTCCATATAGTCTGCTTGTACAAGCCGTTGCATTAAAACTCCATCTCAGTACTATTTCGTTGTTATACCCACTCTATTTCGTTGTGGAGGATTTTCTATTGAATTATGTATGCAAATGCTTTGGATTGCCGTGAACGTTTCGCCACAGTCCCCCTCCCATGTTCCAAATCTCTGCATGCGACTCTCAGAAGCGAGTAGTAGGTAGTACGTGAATTTCCGTATTATTTTCCATTTCCGACTGCTGAAGATCGTATTTTCGAGAGGAGCATTAAGGAGGGCGTGCTTACAAGGGAATTACACCCAAAGGAAACGGAGCTACTCTGAAAACAATATCTCTGAAGAAAGGGAGGTTTGTTGGAAACAATTGCCAACTTCTGGAATGTTAATTTGGGGACAGATGCACGGAGCTCTTCATTAAAACTGAGGACGTATGCCTTGTGGCGGTTGTGGTCTTTAAACCACAATATTTACCTTAGTAACTCTAGATCTGACTTCCGGTCCTTTTCCTGGGAATTTAGTTCGGAGAACATTTCTAGCTGCCTGGTTTCTCTCTAATTTTCACTGTCTATTTTTCACTTTCTCTACTACGTTAGATAAGTAGGGGAAGTATTGTATCGGATCCAAAATGTCAATGTCGAGATTTCACAGGAAATATGTTTTGAGGCCCTCTGAATCCAAAAACAGTATATTTAGAAAAAAGGTCTGTGTGTGTGTGTGTGCGAGCGTGCGTGCGTGTGTGTGTACGCGATCGCGCGTGTACCTCTTTGTGAACAGTGTAACTCAAAAACGAAAAGTCGGTTACAAACCAAAGTTGTTATTGATGTTTGGTATCTTTCATGGATGCGATACGAGAATCTTGAAGAAAATTCCTCTACCTCGAACTACACTTTACATAGATAACTTTTGGAAATTTTTTTTCTCAAAAGTTACTCTTAACGATTTTGATTTAAATGCCATAAGTAAAGATATGGCAAATTAAATGTATATTTTTAATCTTCTGGCTGTAGTCTATGTAATTAAAAAAAAAAATTATTTTCTTGTTTAACGACGCTGTCAATTGCCAGGATCACATCAGCGTCGCCGGTGTGCCGGAATTTGGTCCCACAGGAGTTCTTTAACATGCCAGTAAATCTACTGACATGGAGCTGTCGTTTTTAAGCACACTTAAAAACCATCGGCCTGGGCCGGGTTTGAACCCGCGACCTTGAGATCAGTAGGCCAGCGTCTAACCAACTGAGCCACCCAGACCGACTGTAGTCTATGTAGTTCTGCTTATTCTTGATGACTTTTGCAGATTGGTAAGCTGTAAGAGATAGACCAGATCTTACTGTATAAAAATGTAGAGCTTGACTTGGGTGTTACTCTGCTCCGTGTTAGGAAATGACCCAATAGCTGTAAATACAATTGTTGCCAGTTGTTTGTTACCAGTATCAATTTTGGTAAGCAAGTGTAAGGTTCCTTTTATCTTAGCGGATATAGACTTTTAGGATGGTTTTACTCCTGATGTTATTTCGCTTTTTAACCTTTTAAAGGTTTTATCAGCTTACCATTTTAGAAAGTTACGTTTCTACCAGTTTTTTAACTTGTTTTAGCTCTCGTTTTTAGACCTTTTAACATTTTTTAGTTATTTTAACTTTCACTTTTTAACTTTTTAGGGTGAGGTTTTATTGTTTGTTTGCTTTATTTTTGGACTTCGGGCCCTAATGACCTAGTTGTCAACGGGCCCTTAAACAAGACCACTCACTCACTCACTCACTCACTCACTCACTCACTCACTCACTCACTCACTCACTCACTCACTCACTCACTCACTCACTCACTCACTCACTCACTCACTCAAAAATGTAGACCTTGTTACAACACACGTTACGCCTGTATGTATTTTTTGTGGAGTGAGCTATTTCGGAGATATTACTTGTTATTTGCACTTAAAATTTTCTCAAATGGAAGGTCGTTATTGTTTTATCTGTTTGAGCGTGCATAGCGAACGGAATTTAAAGGCTTTAAAAGATTTGACTGTCGCTCAAAGCCTACTGTATTCCCATATTCCCCTTTCATCTATAAGAAAATCAGCAGTAATATAATTTCTGCAAATGTTTATATCAACTAACTTGAAACAGATAATAGAATAAGTGTTTGGAAGAATAGTTAATAGAAGAGTAGAAAAAGCTATGTGGGTGCAAATTATCAGATCTTTTTAATTGTAATTGGCCGTTAACACCATGTTATTTCCCTCTCTCCGTTCTTTTTGGAAGGACGAGTAATTTTGACTTACGGCTTGTTGTGGGCTGTCTTACTGATTCATACAGAAAATGAATGACACTAAAGATCATTAGATAGTTATTTTCTTTATCCCTCCCTCTGGTTTCATATTGGCGCTTTAGTTACATGCAGGTGACCTGCCAGCAATTTGTGTCGTTTGGTGCTTAGATTTGAATAAATAGGAACACAGGCACGCAGATATTTCCAAAGAAAGTAGTCGCAAGACTTTAGTTTGATGACCTGAGTGAACACATCATTGACAGTACATAAATACTGAAAGGCTTAGTCGAAGACGCCATTAAATATATAACTTAATAGAGGATGCGTGTAAAAACAAAAGACGTAGTTGCTACACTCTGTAGACAATTCGCATAAAAATGAAAGTCAAACATTTTATTCTAAGCACAATACTACAGAGATGGCTATAATGAAACACTTAAGCAGACAGAAAGCAGAGCTTAAAAAGCGAAAATTCATCCTGTTTATAACAGTACTATCTATATTATATTTGTTTATGCTTATGTTGTAACCACGTTATGCTAAGTAATTGTATAAATAGAGAAAGTGGCTAGATACATAAGTGAGCGGTAGTTTATATTAACAACTCAGAAAATATTTTTCTTGATGGTCGTAGATTGTCTCTTTTTCAAAGTTGTAATGGCCTGGGAGGGCGGAATCTTCATGTTCATCACCCTTACTTCTATTCCGTTGCATATATAAGGGTTACTGCTTTATGTGAAAATTGTTAAAGAACATGAGACCAACGAGGAGGTATAAAACTTTAAAATATCACCTGCGGTAATTACCTAAAGATTACCCCACTGTTTCGACCATTGTGAAAGGGTACTTATAGGCTATGCAATATTTCCAGAACTTGGAAGATTATCAAGGCCCCTCCGCAAGCTTTAAGTTGGACGTTTTACTTTATTTTTCGTGAATAACAGAGGATTTCTTCCCCATTATTATTCTAAGGTGTATGATATTACAATTATAAAGTGTAAAGGGAGAAATTCACGTTATAGTTTAGATCAATTGTACTAAGGTAACACACAGTTCAGGGCACAATTGCGTCACAAATAGCCCGCAAACAGAAAGTTGAGATGTTTGGACTATAGTAAATGGGAGGGGTAGGTCTGTCACATGATCACAACACAGAGGAGGCAAGGTACAGTCGACGTACGAACGTTATAGATAAAATTTTGGCATAACTTACATTCAACGTTGTCACCATTTGCAGTAAAATATTTACTATAACATTCTTGTACAGGTTCAGCAACACTGAATATTTCGATTTTCGTGCTGCAGGTATTTTACTGTGTGGAACTAATGAACACATTCGAGAGACACTATGCGCTATAGGCAGTATTTTTGTGCTGGTAGTGTACCGGCACAATGACGTCACACTCTGCCCTTGTGGAGGTAACTTGCAGACACCTCACTTGGCGACAGCTGTATAAAGTTTCGGACGCTAATGACAGGATAATCCGTCACTTGCAGCTTGGCTGCCTCCACAGGTAAATTCTTATTTACCTAGTAAGTACGTGTACCTTATGAAATATTTTTCTTAAAATTGCCTCGGCTAGAAGGATATAGATATAGGTTTGATGTATGAAGAGAATAGTGCTTCTTAATTAATCAGTCATAAATAGAAAACTATTGATTAAAATAATGAAATAGTATTACAACATTCAGATGATTAGCGTTACAGAGACCTTAGACTTTAGGTTATCAGTTCTCAAACATTTACCAATGTTCAAACCTCTTGAAGAGGGAGGTATTTTATGACAATTAATCCGAGAGTAAAAAGGTCAAAATCAAATACTAAAATGTGTATATATAGTGATAAAAACGGTCGCTTTCAAATTTTTGAAGTGGTACTTCTTAGATTTTTGAAGTAAAAAATAAACAAATATCTGCTTGGAGTATTTTAAAATATGTGAAATAACATTATTAATAATAGAGATTGACGGTTTTCTACAAAATTAAGCTCACTGTATGCTGCCTGGTATTTCAATCATGCCTGTGTTTGCGCTGATTGTATACTTGGCACTGTGTACTACTGCCGACTTATTTTTCTTTTTCGGATTTTACTCATGTGGGATAGGCGTGTGCAGGCAGTTCATGTCTGCAGCCTCCGACGCAGCCATTGCCCTGTGTGCACCACGATAAACCTGCATTGAAGTGGTTTCTATCGTATTGGCACGCTCTACACTAGACATGGCGAGTGGCCTGTTGCCATGCATTGCCACAATTGACACCAGTAGTCTAGACTAGATCATTGTACAATAATTGCACAGGCTACCTATGGGTGGAGCTAAATGAAAAAATGATGTATTAATATTAATAATAATGATGATATTGAGTGGGCTTAGTAGGTCAGCTACATTAAAGAGGATTCAAATGATGCGTGTTGATAGTGCATGTGACGACACAGTGTTGGGAACCGGTTCTGCTCGTCAGCTCTACAGACAGAACGTGTACAACTTCATGCCTTTGGTAGCTGACCTAAGCATAATAAGTCATTTGAGTTACAAAAGCTAACGTGTAACGTTAGGGTAGGGTAGCGTAGTATAGTCTAGAATGAGATAAGTTTTGGATTCAATCAGTGATTATCATGAATGTGGTTTTCTAACGTGACTGAAAGTTTTATGCATGTTGGTTTGATTTCCTTGACGATACGGTAGATGCATTTCTAGCTACGGTGCAAGTTAACTTAGACCTTGAGCAAATATGCACAGTAAAGTTTTGCGTTCGTTTGAACAAACCAGGGACAGAAACGTTTGACTTCTTGCAGGAGCGCATAGTAAACAACACGAGTCACATTTAGATAGTATGCAGCTTTCAGGAATGAGAAAGCATTTCTCCAAGAAGTGTAATATCAAAAGTTCTCTGCTACAGCAAGGTAACTACTAACTACTTATGCATCTCTACCTTCTTTCTACTCATTCCTCTTCTTAACTTGTTTACTTTATTTAGTCTTCGATTAATGAGGGGCATTAAACTCATTTCAAAGGTTCGTTCTTTTTAAAAGGGAATGAAAAATATCTCATGTGCTACAATCATATGGCCGCCTCAAGTCTTAAAAATGCATATTCTTCTGTATGACTAATCTTACTTGAGATGGACGTTGAAGGAAATTATTTTCAAGGTTATTCGTAGTAGGTACAGGTAAGTTTAGATGCTAGTCAAATCCTTCCCTATGTACTGACTTTGAAATTTTGCATTCTTTCCACAACGCGGAAGAAAAATTATGACTTAGCAGTTAAGAAAGTAGAAAGTACTTGAAATTTCAGACCAAAAATGAATATTTTGGTAACGGTTAAAGCTACAAAGATTATTTTACACAAATTTGCTGTTCTAGCAAGTCTATTTTCTACAACTTTTTGTCCGTATACGAAAGATTAAAAGTTCCTGCTGGGAATCGAAACCGGGACCTCTTGTACAGCAGGCAGATGTACTACCAACTGAGCTACGAGACTATCTGGAAATACTACAAAACGATATAGAGCACCTAATATAAGAACTGCGTATTATCCTTCCTTAGAAGGAAGAGGTACTGTTCTTGCAAGTTGCAATGCACCTTTGTTTGTCTTAGACTTCATTTGGTTAGCTATTTGCGCATTGCATACATCTCAGTGCTTCAGCAGGAACCAGATAATTGCACAATGTGGCGTAAACAGATTTTCGAGTCAATAAACCCCGCACAGTCTAAAACAAATCATCTCAAGAGTGAAGCAACAGAGTGTCGACTTTGCCACCCTCTTGTCACAGACATACATTCCCTCGGGGATTCCATGTTGGCAGCTACAGAATTTCCTATCTCCTGTACACTTGCAATCCAGCCTTAAGCTGGCGGTTGAAGTACATACGTATACAGAGAAGGTTGAAATTGCCACATCATCTAAATGATTATCGATCTAGTTTTAGGAAAAGCTGTAACGTTTGAAACTCTAGTTTTTTTTTTTTTTTTTTTTTTTTTATTTTGAACGCAGTTTAATTGTAATGGTTCACAGCGTCCAATTCTATATTGGACGTGAGAAGCCACTTAATGTTTTTCAGAAGATCTTTTATCAGCTTGAAGTTCATTTACATGCCTTAAATCTACGACATGGGAAGCCATGATTTTTACGCTCCAAAAAAAGCCTACACCTCCGCTGGGTTTAAACTCACGAATTTCGAATTGACACCATAGGAGGCAAACTGCATAAGTGGTACAAAATGTAGACATTTTTGCTTTTTCTATCCTCTACGTGGTTTACGCAGACGATATGTTGCATGATTTTGCGCAAGTTGATTTTACGCCACCTGATATGTTTTTAAGGAAAAATAAAGTTAGGTTGGTAACAGATCTAGCAACATGATTTTACGCCACAATGAACTCGCCCTTGTCAGCACAACTCTGTTTATTCTAATTAGCGAACATTGACAGACATTCTTTGGGGCTGGTTGTATCAGTTTGACTATGGAAGTTGTTAGTGAGGGTACAAACCGAGGGAAGGACTTGCTGACAGTGGACGGCTTAAAATACAACGAAGTTATGTTGTGCAAAAGTTATAACAATCCAAGGCGTTATCTTATTAAAAGAAGATAACCACCACCATGAGGTAAGTAAAAGATTCTTGCTCCAACAAAAAGTTAGGGGTGCCTTTAAACGCAAAGCTATTAAGGACATTTGCGAGAAACCAAATGCAGTTATTTTCGAAGCAATTAGTGAAAATGCATGTAATGCAGTTACTTTATTACAATTCTCGAACAAAAAACGACTACGAGAAGCACTTTATAATGTATGCCGAAAATTTCCAACATCCAAAGCAGAGGCTCCTGAAATTGTTAGCTTCAATTAAAAACCTCAAAAGGTTAATAGTTTGTTGTCCTTAATGATATCGATAATAACGTTATAGTGTTTACCTGTGAAACAAATCTGAAATGTGTGTAAAACTGACTCTACATGGACGGTACATTTGACTTCTGTGCTAAACCTTTCACACAGTTTACGTTTCAATGAACAGTATGTTCCGGCAATATTTTGTGTGTTGCCAGACAAAAGAGAGGAAACATACACTTCTGTTTTCAGGAGCATACTTAAGAAATGTGCAGATCTGGGTTTATCATTCAAACCTAAACAAATTATAGTGGATTATGAGGTGGGAATTCATAATGCTATCAGATCTGTATGGGGTGAAACAGTGGTAATAAGTGGATGCAGATTCTACCTTGGTGGCGTAAATGACAAAGCATTGGCTTAACAAACACATACAAAGACAAAACGTGGCTTACTCACATGTTTGGCCTTCCTTATCTAGGTACTGTAGAAGTGGCTGTTTTATATTTGATCTATATGACGAGAAACCAGAAAACTCTAAAGTAACGGAATTTTGTGATTATCTTGTTGGCAGCTACATATCGAATGAAGCACGTTTTTCGCCAGTAATTTGGGCGGCACAGTCATCAGCTACCATAAACAACCAACGCCTGCGAATCATTTCACAGAAAGTTCAATGCCGTCTTTTATTCTCCACACCCAGACATTTTAAAGTTTGCCAATGTATTAAACTCACTACAGACTGAAACTTAAATGAAAATCAATTGTATAGAAGAACCACGAAAGAAAAAGGAACTTGACAAGGCTAATAGAATTGACTCATTATTCGAGAATACCGTTCTGGAATGATAACATGCAACGACTACATTAGAAAAAATTGTTTAAATAAACCTTAGTTGCAATGATCTGTGTACAAATCTGAAAAGATGCTAATATTTTAGCAATTAAAGGCTTTTATCATGTTTTTAACCACACCAGGTGTGTGCCTGCCAGTCCGAATCTGGATTGTTGTTGGGGCGGAATATATGGTTTGTAGGTACCAACCTATGAAAATAAAATAAAGGTGCAAGGCATTAGGTATTTGATTTTGTTTAAGTGTGAAAAATATTCTACTGTAAGATTAAACCAAATTAACATGAAGGTTTCGTTAATTAACGCATAGATGCCAAAATAAACATCAGCTTAGCCACAACCTTAATATATTTACGGCTATTCAAAGCAAACTGCAGAAAGTGAGTCAAAGCAGTGTAACTGGGACGCCGGTTTGCACATTAGCGCAGTGTGCATTTCTGTGAATAACCAGAGTTAGAAGCAAACATGCGTGCTTCATTTGTGGCACAACTGAGAACCAGGATACCATATGAATATATTCAAAGGAAGAAGCATTAGAGGAACATGTAAAATAGGTTAAGAATATTGTCACCAGGTTAATTGTTTGTTTTAGTGAAAAGGGTATTGTCCAAAAATGGAGATTTATTATAAAATTAAATACATTGATTAACGATGTATAAATATTACTGTATGAATTTTAGTATCAAATGGTTATACTAAGCGAAATAAGAGCGTATAGTGACCCATGTTTCAGATGGATTACTATTATAGCTCTAATTGCAGTCAAATACTGCAATTTGTGTCGTTGCCACTTGCCAATTACACCGTCTTTTAGAATTCTCGTGTAAAACATTTGCTACGTTAGTCCAGCAAGCGATATTTGTTTAATATCTCTCCCAGCTATAACTCGCGTTAGTGTTCTCACTAGAGAGCAGTAAATGTAATATGTACCAACACATAAGACTTGCACAAAAATATTAAAAGAAAATGCAAATAATTAACATCCGGATGCGTATGTTGTACCGGAATAATTCTCCTCTCTTAATATCCACAAACTAGCATATTTATTTCTTCCCGCTAGTCCTAATAACCATTAAGAAAGGTGAATCCGTACAAAATGTTTCCCAGATATGCTAGTTGCGAATTTAGGTGTTCTGAAAAATTAAGTTGCCAAGGTTACCAGGAAATAACAAGAAAAATAAATATATCAGATAACATATATTATAATGTGAAAATGGTAATTAACCTAACACATGAACAATTAAAATTATAAATAATCATCTTTTACAGG
Organism: Tenodera sinensis; assembly: GCA_030765045.1. Classification (NCBI taxonomy): domain Eukaryota; kingdom Metazoa; phylum Arthropoda; class Insecta; order Mantodea; family Mantidae; genus Tenodera; species Tenodera sinensis. The sequence goes on from CM060971.1 coordinate 74,459,279, forward strand.
TTCCACTACATTACTCTCACTTCATGTAGCTTCTCGAAAGTTAATTATTAACGTTACACTGTAATTAAATTCTGTCTTTCCTCCCTTTGAGTAACTGAGACAAGTTATGACTCAGATGAGTATATAAATGAATTAAATGTCATAAACCAGACAATATTTACAATCGTATAATGTGTTCCACTGACCTGTGATTTTATAATAAGATCGTAACATACGATACCTGCACAGAGTTACAATAGTTTCGAGGTATTACTGGCCTATAGTACGAAAATTTGCTGCCTTGGGTGAAATGGAAGAGACCTTCTTGGTGGAGGCTCCTATCAGTATTAAAATCCAACTCCATGAATTTCCTTCAACTATCCAAGTTAGCGAACATCATGGAACCCAATTGCAGGCCCATTCTTCCGTAGCCAGCTCCGAAAACTATCATTACTTCGGACAAAATTAATTTTAGCTATGACAAGAATCTGTCATGTAAATCCAGTCAAACTAATTATGAGTGTGACATGACTTTGTCATCCCTCACGTCGTTATCCTCTACTCGAGGCATCCTTTTCCTCGACACAACTCGTGGTTTTTTCTCGTTCCTTCTACACTAATTTTAAGCTTCTTTTTTCTACGAAATATACATGAGCTCCAGGTGTGCGAACCATATCAATTAAAATGTATGAAGTGAGCGTTTGGAAAAGAAATCTTTCCTTTGCTCTCAGTTTCTCGTTACAATTTACACACTAATGCGGGGACTTGTTTACTCATTTTGAGAGATTAACTAATGGTATCGTGTGTTGCCATTTCTGGAAGAACTAATTAATTGATGAACGAGATTAAATGTGTTACAGGCTTTGCATCTAAGGTTCATATTTTTTTCAGGCTCCGTTTATATAGTATAAGGTCTACATCAATCTGTAATTAAAATAATGATGAAACATATGTAGATAAATATGAAATCTGATTCAAATTTCAGAACTTACCGTGGTTGGTATGAAGGAGAAGACGTGAATCAGAACATGATTCCAAAAGTGAATATAATTGAATTGAGAGATTTTCTGGCACTGAAACGAAATTATTAGTGACTATTTCACTTACTCTAAGGCATGCTACTTTCCTCCAATAGCATTGAAGGAAATGTTGAGGATTTAGAAAAACGCACTTTATAGACAATGAGCTTTAAACTTTGTCATCAAATTTTAGGTGGCTTTTTAACTTATTGAGCTAATGTGGATATTTGAACTGTTCTTTCAGCAAAATACACTTAAATGCTTGCTGTCTCCAATGACATTATCTTTAAAGATTATTTTTTTGAAAATTTTAAGCTGCACGTAAGCCTTTCATGTATTTCACACGTATAGATCATATGGGACATGAACTAGCGAAATTATTGAAATAATGCTTACATGCGTTCGAGGTGCCTAGAGCTCAGAGCTTCCCAACATTCGTCTTTTCAAGAAAAAAGAAAACCCCAATGATAGCCTTATCCAGATAACTCACCGATATTTGAACTGTGGACCTTTTGATTGTGAAACAGGTATGCTATCCCTACACCACGGAGGTGGGGAAAAATGTTCGTTGTTACATATTGAAGCAAATTAACAAAAGCGATTCAGCATAATTTATTTAGTATACATAATAAGTCCCTATAATGCTTAGACATTGCCGATGTCAGAACAACCAATAAGTCGAATATACATATATTCTGGAGCATGGTTCTCCATAAAGAGTGGGTTAATTTGAATTTTTTCTGATATTTTATTTCTGTACTCAACAGTCTGCTTTTTTTGCCCCCTTCAGTAAGCATAAGCGAAGGCATATGTTCTCCAAAAGTCACACAAATAACAAGGGATATCTCGGAAATTGTTCACGCCATAAAAAAAGAAAAAGAAAAACTGCATATGGCATAAATTGTGTGTTTTTAACGAGATCTACATTTTCTCTTTGTTTAGTTTACAGTTTACCACTTGTGCAAAAGTCATCAAGAGTAGGCAGGACTACATGGCTATAGCCAGAAAATTCAAAATATACATTTTATTTGACATAAATACATGTTAAACATGACAGTTTACTCAAAATCGTTAAACATTTTTGGGAAAATAAACATTTTCAGAAAATGTTCCATATAAAGGATAGTTTAGGGTGGAGGAATTTTCTTCAAAATCTTCGTGCCGCATTCTTTAAAGATGTGAAACTTAAATACCAACTCTGTTTTTAACGGACTTTCTGTTTTTGAGTTATGCTGTTCAAGGACAGACACACACACACACACACACACACACACACACACACACACACACACACACACACACACACACACATGCGCGCGCAGACATTTTTGTAAAAGTGCTTTTGGGCCTCAGAACATATATCTCCGGTGAAATCTCGACATCGAAATTTTGGTCCAATGCAATACTTCCCCGACTTTCTATATGTAGTAAAGAAAGTTAAAAGGTTTCATTGCATTGAGACATGCTTTATTATATTCAATCTATTTTTCATTCTTTTAACTTTACCTTTCACTTCTTTGGAATATCCCAGTAAAACTCGAACACTTTTAATTTAAATATGGCTGTGTTAACTCATAGTTCACTTCACACATAATCGATTACTATCGTTCTTGTAGTTTTAAATCATTCTAAAACTTGTGGTTATAGTATTTGCGAAAATCGTTTGATATTCAATAGGGTTTTATTACTGTGCAATGTTTGAGATATGCTGGAATTCCAATATTTCTTTCTTATTATTTAACACTTAAAGCCGCTATTAAAAATGTTTGCTTTTGTGGTTGTTACATTTTGCTTTGTCAGATAACTACTGCGTGTACGACTCTGTTAAGTTTCTTGTGCATTTGCATTATACGGAGAATAAAATCTATGTTTATAATTAGGAATATTTAAGAACTTGTTCTCTTAATCCTTACGTGCTGTATTCGTTAGATACTGATAAACCATATTAAAATGTAATTTAGCAACAACTCAGCAAACCGTCTGCGTTACTTTGAGTAATATAAAGTCAGAATTGGGATCTTTTCAACTTTCTCGTTTCCTATGATTTCATGGTGAATTTCTCGTTTTGATTTCCGCTCTCCCGGCTCAACTTCCGCTCTGGTTAGCTCCGTGTAATTGCTTTTGTCCTCGGTAGGTGCAATAATCCAGGCTTTCCTCCCCAAGTCAATTCGGAGAATAATATTAGACGGGAGAAAATAGAAGAAATCCACCAGAATAATGTCTTCAGCCTCAGTTCTCAGAGACAAATTTCGATGCTTTTTGGAGGCGAAGTTTTCCAGAGGTCAGGCAAGAACATTCGAAAAGTTAGAGACGGTCATGGTTTATAGAAGGTATAACTGTGTTTAAAAGTTATTTCTGATATATTCCAGAACGCAAAAAGGATACATCGTATATTCGTCATTCTATGTTGCGAAGGTTACATATGTAATATTTGTATATTTTCTTCTTTTTAACTAAAATGATGGAACAATCAAGCATTAAACTTTAGTTTCAAATATAAGCTGTACCTACTATACCTTTGGCCCCCTAAGAGGAGGCTGGGGAGGAAGGTGTGAGGTAAAGGAGATTCAGGTCAGAGTAGCCTATGTTAGTGCCACGTGTTAGTGGGCTGATTCTGTGGGTAGAAAGTTGAATGGGGCATGCTGAGAAAGTTAAATGGGGCGGTCATTTACTATGTGTTTGTAAATTATATTTACCTAAGCTCTGAATATTTATTTATTTAGTTTTACCGATTGTGTTTTAGTTTTCATATATGTATCCTGTTATTTGATGTATAAACTTATTTGCAATACATCAAGGAAAGTATTCGTAATTGCAATTTCATTCCTCAACGGTCCTATCCTGTATTCCGGCCCTTCACGTTTCCATAATAGTAAAACTGCTTACTTGCCTATCTATGTAGGTGGTGGGGAAGCTAAAAGAATTAAACGGGCTACATAGCAGTTAGTTGGAACTAACTTGAATAAGGTACCTCTGTGTTACGGAATGAGTATAAACGGTCAAAGTATTTCCCTTCTGGTATGAAGTAAGGATATGGAGAGGTGGTGGTAGCATTATGCTCATGCTCAGGTCATTTGTTCACTCGATTTAACCCTGATGATGAAAACATACAGAAATTTTATTTAACCTTAGTTTTACACTCAAGTATCTCAGTTAATTTCTTTCGCACATACACACACCTTTTCTTCTCCCTCCTTCCCTCCCTTCCTGGCCCCCTGCCTTCCCTCCCCCCCCCCCCCCCATCTCTATCTTCTGAATGTGATTATAAATATAATAGCGGAAGACCTGATTTCAGTTTAACAAACAGCATTTCATTAGTTTGAGCTTCACCAATATAAAATTTAACGTAAGCCAGTTAATTAAATAAACCTTAATTCAACAATCTGATATGTTGCCACTCAGACTGTCTCTACTCTTGCATAATGTATTCTTATAAACACACATACCTCACTCTACTTCGTGTTAATCGAGATAAACATTTGTAGAAATTATCTTATTGCTAATTTTCTTGTAGTTGAAAGGGAAATACGATAGGCTCTAAGCGATTGTCAAATCTTTTAAGAGTGGCCGCTGTAAGATGACTGAAATTCCGTTCTCTTTGCATAACCAAGGGATAAAAAAAGGAATAAGGACCTCTCATTTAAGAACGTTTCTAGTAATTGTAAAATTCTGACAAATAAAAAGGAATATCTTTGAAATGGTTCACTTAAAAGACTAACATAAACTGTGTGTTTTAACGAGATCTACATTTTTGTATAGTAAGATTTATCTCTTATTGTTTACCAGTTACACAAAAGTCGAAAGAGTAAACATGACTACATAGACTATAGCCAGAAAATTCAAAATATGCATTTCATTTGCCATGAATAATATCTTAAGCATGTGGCATTTTAATCCAAATCGTTACATTTTTGAGAAAATCGCAATTTTCTAAGAAATTTTCCAACTAAAGGGTAGTTTGTCTTCGTGTCGCATCTTTGAGAGATAATTAACTTGATTAAAAACAAATTTTATATTTGACATTCCGTTTTTGAGTTATGCTGTTCACAGGCGCACGCACGCACACACACACAGACACACACACACACGTGGACCTTTTTCTGAAAATGCTCTTTTTGGATTTGGGGGCATCAAAGCATATATCTAGTGAAATCTCGACATCGATTTTTTTGTGTTGAACACAATACTTCCATTACTAGTATACGGAGTATATTTCGCCGAGACTAACGAGGTTAAAATGGTTGGTTAAGCCATAAATAGGACAGTAAAGGGTTTTTATATATGGTGAAAGTGAGGTTATAGGGAAGTAATGTAATTGGGATAATGAAGATTTGTAAAGTGTACAATGTAAACTGATTAATAAAAGTTGTAAAAATGAAACAAGAAAATATTGAGAAAGAGCGATAGCGAATAGGGTTGGGGAATGAAATAAAACAGAAATAAAAAATTAAGGGGTGGGAGCAGATTAGTGAGAAGGTAAACATGTGTAATGTGTATGTAAAATGTAATTATACTGAAGGGCTACCCTAACAGCAAATGAGCCAGAGCCCAGCTTAGGGATAGCCCAAGGGATACACACTTTCATAAAATTTCCCTATTCCAACTAATCCATTATTTTAAAAACCACTGTTGTAATTAACAAAATAACACAATGCTACTAACATTTTCTGTCTCGCGGACGGTGCACAATATTTGGAAACTTTCTTCCAGTGTAATCAAAATCCTGTGTGTATCGTTGATTCACTAACCACATTATTTCCTGTACATAGGACGTTATTGTCCTCAGAGTCCGTGCGCTTTAATTAAGCTGAGTGGAGTTTACAGAAAATTAATATTGTAAAGTATGTGAGGGTGTGTTAGGGCATGACCGTGCTATATGACAAAAAGGTATGCAACAGGAGTTAATTTCGAACAATAGGTATAACAAAAGTGCAAGTGTGATGTCAAACAGTAATTTTCTGTGTTTTAGTAATAGCTATAGTGGTGGAAGATTTCATGAATTTAGGATATAGTTCTGTGTAATGTGACAAATGAAAAATTATATTCGTCATGGTCATCACATGCAATAAGTTTTGCGTACCTTTTTGGTGTTGTATTTCTAGTACAGCGCCATCAAACCAAGCTGAAATAAACAATAGGGCACCATCGACCTGAATTATATATATAAGGTCAAGGTACCTGACTCCACTGCTATTAAATAGCGGCGCGACGACAATGGAGCGGTCGGGCAAAGACGACTATTGGCGCAGCAGAACAAAGCGAGTTTAGACTGTCATTTGATAATATTATAGTGCAGTAACTTTTCCTCTGTTCCTTTTTTATTTTATTTTATTATGTTTTATATGTGTGCGTGTTACTAACAGTGTGGTTTTGTAGTATGTTCTTTCAACTATTTAGCCCTTATTTAAGTTTTTTAAACAAAAAATTTTATTTACACCTACTTTCTTTGAATTATTTAAGTAAATATGAACTTTTATTAGTGCGTGTTTTTCATGATATAACTGAAATCATCAGATAGTTCAAGATGCATTAAAGCAAAGGAAGATGTTAATCATATGACTATCTGGCGAATTTCGCATGAAAATCTATGTAATCATCTGCAGTGAATGAGGGGATTACATAAGGGGATTTTCACTCAAGAACTTTCTGCCATCCCATGTGCTATGTTCACGAATTTCTTTTTCAGTGATAAGGCTGGGTTACTCGTCAAAGTATTTTTAATTTGCATAATACTTAAAACTCAAAGTACGACAGCACAGATATCAGCAGAGGCTCTGCCTAGACATTTGGGGTGGAACCATTCATGATCACTTTATTTGGTCCCTATTTCTTCCGCGCTTGAATGCATCTGTAGTTTTTTTAATAGTACAATTCAATTGTTGATGTGTCTGTTAAAGTCATCAACGAATGCGGTATTTACACTATAGTGGACCAACTCATTTCAGTCGGATAGTACATCATTTCTTCAATGATAAGTTTCCACATCAATGGATTAGTTGAGGGTAGGTATTCATTGCATGGCCCACTTGATCTGTTGATTTGTATCCAATGTATTTCTTCGTATGGACACATTTAAAGTCCCGGTTGTGTGATTCCTGAACCGTATGTTGACACTCTGAGAAAGCGTATATACACGGGATGATTTCACCAAATTCTAAAGCTCTCTAAACACTTGCAAGAGTACACAATAACATGGAACGCAGACTTGGGACGCGCACCAAAGTAGAAGAGCCACTTCGAACAATGTTTATAGCCTTCAATTTGTCTTGCAACTCAGCAGTAAATGATTTCTAGATCCATACAATATATTTTCCACTCCATAGCGTTCTCAAAGAAGCAGCAAGCTCTTCGCAAGCACGTTAATGATTCAACAATTTTGGATTCCAATACTCCGGTATTGTAAATAATGTTAGGCATTTAGAAGCTGAAATTAGAAGTTTATTACAGCCCATGTCCGGCGAGAAGATTAGGGGTTTTCCCCTATATATACAATATTATGAAAATTAAATTGTTGCCTTCCATCTTGACGTGAGGAGGTGCGCGCGCGCGTACACGTACACACACACACACACACACACACACACACACACACACACACACACACACACACACACACACACACACACACACACACACACACACACACACACCCCACACACACCAATTAAAAGTAATGAATAATTCTTATGGTACATTTGCACAGTCAAAACACTGTGGCCCTTCAAAAATCTCTTCAGTGGGCAGGTCAGATACTTAAACAATTCCTAGAAAACATGTTTTTAATTAACAAGCGAGCAAAATATTTGTATAATTCGTTGTGCTAACAATTAAATTCTATAAACTAAACACATTGAAATGTTACACCACCGCACACAGATATACACACCACTACACCATACACATACACCCTCAGACACATAAGATACACATACATACATACACATACACACACTGACACAGACACACAAAGTTCCTCTCTTCATAATGTTAGTATGGGTATTAGCTACCATTGAATGTATTAATTTTGAGGACACATTTTTATTAATTTGATTGGTTTTGGTTTTATTGTATACAAAAGAATAATTTGTTTTGCTCTTGAAAGAGCACTATGAGGCCAAAATGTCTATCTTCATAGCATGAAAAATTAAGTTTCTTACTACACTTCATGTTGTTGAAAAATTCCCTATGACTGTGTGTTGCTTTTATCATTATCGAGCATTTTACTAAATAGTGGCGCCGTAGTATTGGGAAAATAGATAAATAGGTTTTTCTTGCACAATAAATGTTTGAATTCCTTAACTTCATTCCAGTGGTTTAACTTCGGTTCCTATGGAAATGTTTATTTTGGACCAAACAAAAGCTATCGTGGAGTCGCTGCTTGTACAAGAAATATTTGCGCGGTTCACGTGCGCTTACTTTTAATTCTCCACACATGGTAGGTACATGAAAAACCTTTCACGCAGTCTCGTTTTGGCAAGGCTCTGAAGCCGCTTTGCAACGTAAATGGGAACAAACTGCTCTCTAATTACACACTTGTGGTTACATTCTCTCCCCCTCCCCCTTATTCATTTATTGAAGGCTTTGGCTCCTGAACAGTATCCGTTTCCCCGGGGGAATTCCCTTTTAGCATTGCCCCATTCGTGAACTTCCCACGCTAAGTAAACGCGGTTAAGTGAAGCGTTGCTTTGATCTAGGTTAAAGCAACTTTTCACCAATGTTTTCCGCTTTCACTTATATAGAAATGAACTTCCCGAATAGCAGCAGTTATATTTAAACTGCAGATCCCGTAATTACGGCGCCGCTTTCATTTCTAAATCCAACATTGAAATTCTAAGTAGTAATCGTGATTATAATTCACTTTGAGGAAGATAACATTTTGTAGTGAGGCTGTTTTAGTGCTTATAAAAGTATAATGCAGGATTGGTATTTCAATTTGCTAGCCCTTGACCTAGTGAGATATGATGCAACAATACATGCAATATTTACCAACAAAGTTGCGCGAGGCTCTCATTCGGGAGGTCCTAGTTTCGATTTCCGTCCGGCGCTTGATTTTTCGTAGTTTTCTCTGATTGGTAAGCAAATAACGGCGATGGTATTTTTCCTGCCACAATTCCTCTCATTTATATTTCCCTCTCATATTTCAGATGGCCGCCTCCGTAGCGCAGCTGGCAGCACGCTTGCCTGTAGCGCGGAGGACCCGGGTTCGATCCCCGGTACCAGCATGGGGATTTTATCCCCTCTGGGAGGTCTGGCACGGGGTGCACTCAGCCTCGTTAGGTCCCGGGGGGACCAATTGAGGAGCTACTTGATGGAGAAGTAGCGGCCCCAGGTCGAGAAGACCGCATAACTGGCCGGGAGGGCTCGGGGCGCTGACCACGTCCCACCCTCCAGTACTGCACCTCACCAATGACGCCTGTAGTGGGTAGAGGTGGGGGACGCAGCGGCTGGGCGGTAGGCCTTGGCCCTTCGTGGGCTGTCGCGCGGGGTTTACATTACATTTACATTTCAGATACAATTTACTTTCTTATTAATGAATGCATACAGCCAGGTTGCTATTATTTTTATTCTTAGGGTGTTTTATAGGCCGTAAAGTCTTTCCTATTTGCAATGAATTGTTATAATCTGCGCGGCACCGTGAAGGAGCGGTAAGACACGTCACCTACCACCTAGCCGGCCCTAGTTCGATCCCACTGACCTGCATGTGGTACTTGTGGTGGACAAAGCGGCGTCTGGGCGTGTTTTCTCCTTGTTCTCCAGTTTCCCTCGCCACTCATACCACCATATGCTCCTTTCCATGCATCTATTTCGCCTGCATTTCGTGATTGGCTGGCCACCCGCTTCCAGTACCTCACTCTGGCTGGTCCATAGATTCCTCTGCTCCCCAACAGGCGTCTGACCCTAAGCACAGGCTTGTATGTCTTAGGGGGTTTAAGTTCTACTTGAGGGGAGGATAATCAGATAAAGAAGAAGAATCGTTATAATCTCAGAATGCTAAAGAGTTAATATTGCGTTTTTCAAAAACAATCTCCTTAACTTTCTTTCCGCATTCTTCCAACGTGCAAAAACAAAAACAGGCATATTTGAAATTAATTTTCCGATTTCATAATTATCTTGAACCTAATTTTAGTGCATATATGTATATATTGAATAAAGATCAGTCTAAGGTGACTGAAATTATTGTGGCATGCTTAAAAAGTTAGTGAGACTTTGTCAACTTTCAAAAAATTTTAGCTCATTAAAATCCAGGCCCTGTTTTCTTTATTGCTTCCACAACCTCTTTTTACAGTTAAACATCTTAACCATACATAGGAATTCTTAAGCAGTTGACTTCAAGCCTTCTACTTACCAGCAATGTAAGCAACGGCAGCCATGAGTCACTGATGGGCAGGTAAACACATTCTGACGAATTCGTCTATAAATACTAACAGACTGTAAGACAGGAATGATTTGCCCCCTGCAACGTTACTGCGTGAAGTCCAGTAATAGTTAATAATTCCGTTTCGTCGTGGCATTAACGCTTCGAAGGTACTATGCCTGCTGATAATTTTCACTCTGCTTTATCTTGTATTGCTCCACGTAGTATTGAATTTCAGAGGCGCTACCGCTTAGTTATCGATCTCGAGCTAGGTCTGATCTCTTCATAATTTCAAGAAATAGTTGTTTTTGTGCTGGAGCACTTCAATTTTGTTTAGCGCAGTCTCCTTCAATCTATAATACCTCTGTCTTCGTAAAGTGCATTTACTTGTCTGTCACTATGTAACTCATCTGCAACTTTTTAATTTCACCGTATTGGAAGTAAGACTACTGGAATATTGGGACTGAATACAACAAATCTGATGTGTTGCACTTGGCTGACTTTCTCTACTATTCCAACAAACTGTTATTCTTCTATCTTCATGTTACTCGAGTTAAACATTTGCAGTAATTAGCTTACTGCTAATTTTCTTGTATGCGCAAAGAGAACGTGGGAATACAGTAGGCTTTGAGTGATAGTCAGTATAGCTGGTCACATTATAAAGGCTTCCATTTTTTTTTTTTTTTTTTGCACGGTCAAGAGAGAAAAAAGTGAACAACGGCCTTCCCTTTAAGAAAAGTATAAGCATTTCAGAAGTCAAACAAATAGCAAGGTATATCACTAAAATGTTTCACTCCACAAAAAATGCATTTCGACATAACTTGTGTGTTTTAATGAGACCTACATTTTTCATATAGTAAGATTTAGTGTATCTCTTGCGTTTAGCAGCTACCCAAAACGTATCAAGAGTAAACATGGACTATAGAAAATTGAAAATATTCATTTAATTTGCGGTAAAAACATTTTAAATATATGGCATTTTAATGAAAATCGCCAGTACCATTTTTGAAAAAGTAAAAATTTCTTAAAAATATTCCATGTAAAGAGTAGTTTAGGGCAGATGAATTTTCTGCAAAATCTTCATATCGCATCCTTGAGGGATATTAAACTTACACCAACTTTGTTAGTTAACCGAGTTTTCGTTTTTGAGTTGAGGCAGACACACAAACACACGCACACACACGCACGCGCGCGGAACTGTTTCTAATACCCTTTTTTATTTATTAGCCCTCAAAACATGTATTTCCGGTGAGATATTGACGTGAAATCGTGCTCGCGTTATTGCATTTAAAGTCGTGAATAGGAAGTACATAATTCGCGATTTGTTTTGCTTCTTGTATGTGTGCTCGTCAATTTTGGACAATTAAGCATGATTTGGACACTTGGTTACTTACTATTAAACCAATATGTAGGTTAAGATCTACGCGGATTCCAGGCGAAGGTATGCAAGAGAAGCAGTTGCATCCATGACTCACAACACGAGTCAGAGCTAGAGCGTAAACAGAACTGGGTTTCCGTGCCGTTGTTGTAACGAAAATCAAAATGAACTACTATGTGATCGACAAACTCAACGTAAGAACCTCCAAAGCATTAAATTTCTTCTAAAAAGCAATATTTAATTAAAGCAGATCCTCCAAAGCCGGTACTCAGTATTACGATGGACATTAAAAAGTTCTGAGAGAAAAGTAGATTCTCTTTTGTATCATGCTCAATGTTTCTTTCAGACAATGATAGTTTCGAAAGGCAGTTCTGTTTGGGTTGGGACATATTTTAACGAATTTTACGATATTCATTGGGTTACATACCCGAGTCTGATAGGCTACGCCACTGCTTGTGAGTTATACCCTAGCTTCTGAAGAACATCCTGTTGAAAGCAGTTTCTCTTTTTTTTTTTTTTTTTTTTTTAAATTTATTTAGAGTCGCTTTAACAATTAAGTCATATCGCGACTATTCTATGGAATACAGCGGTATACAATAAATTTAGTACAATTATTTTACCAAAAACATGAGAATACAATCAAATCAGTACAACAAGTATGTTTCATATTATATTTTCGCATGCAAGCCCGTACCTTTGAGAAATGATAACACCCTTCTGCAGTTGGATGGCGTGTTCAGAGTGGTGGATAAGTCTCCAGTGATGTGATGAAGCTGTCGTTGTGTAGCGTATTGCTTACATTCTGTGAGGAGATGTTTTACTGTGAGGCGGGTGTTGCAGACTTCACATTGTGGTGGCTGGCCTTTGCTGAGGAGGTATGAGTGGGTTAACCTTGTATGACCAATGCGGAGACGTGAGATAATCACCTGCTCTTTCCTGCTAAGAGAATAGACAGGGGAAGAATTGGTGTCTCCTTTCCTTACCATGTGTAGTTTTTCTGGAGGCGATTGATTCCAGGCCTGTTTCCATCTTGTTTTTATTAGTTTGGAGAAGTACTTTGTAATATCACGATAAGGTACTGCTTGGTGTTCATGTGTGTATGTTAGCCGACTTGCTTCTTTAGCAGCTTTGTCGGCTTCTTCATTGCCCTTAATGCCGCAGTGTGAAGGGACCCAAATGAAAGTAACTATTTTCTTTTTATTTAGAGCAATGGAATAAAGACTGTGGATATCTTGAAGCAGTTGGAGGTCAGTTGAACGATCTCTGAGACTTTGGAGAGAGCTTAATGAATCAGAAATTATAAGAAATTTACTCTCACTAGATTGGATGATGTATGTTAAAGCTTGCTTAAGTGCACAAAGTTCGCAGGAGAATATGGAATAATATTTAGGGAGTTTCAGCTGAAGTTTCTTATCTGGGGTAATTATGGCACATCCATTGTCGCTGTCCGTTTTGGAACCATCAGTGTAGATAAATGTATGGTTAGGGTAGGCATTTGTTATTTCTTGAAACAGCTGTTTATAGCAAGATGCATCTGTATGGGATTTATGGTAAGCTGTAATATTCAAATTTAGTTGAGCAGTTGGTATTCTCCAAGGTGGTAGACAATGAAACTTTCTGGACATTATGGCAGGAACTTCTATGTTATATTCTTCAATGCATTTGCTTATTTTAGATTTAAATGACATTTCTTTTTGTGAATTAGCCTGTAAACTTTGGTTGGACGTTTCTGGGAGGACGTACTGGTAGATCATTGATTCGGGTCTTCCTAAAGTTTTAAGGGCGAATTTTAGGCTCACATCTGTTCTGCGGACGTTCAATGGTGGTTCGTCGGTTTCCATTGTTAAGGCAGAAACAGGGCTGGTTCTGTAAGCTCCCAAGCATATTCTTAGAGCTGCTGTTTGAATTGTATCTAGTTTCTTTAAAACTGAAGATTTAGCTGTATTGTAGATCTGGGCTCCATAGTCGAGTTTACTTCTAATGAGAGCTTGATACGTTCGTTTGAGGGTACTGAGATCAAAACCCCAGTTTTTGCAGCTTAGGGTTTTTAGTACATTTAATCTTCTGAGGCATTCATTTCTCATATCATCAATGTGATGTTTCCAGCTTAGAGTTGCATCAAACGTTAAACCTAAAATTTTGATAGCCTTCACTGAGTCGATTAGCTTGTTATCCACGCAGATTGTGGGGTTTGGGACTTTACATGGTGATTTGGAGAAGCATATGCATTTCGATTTATGATATGACAAGTTAAGACCAGCATGATTAGTCCAAGTGTGCAGATTTTCCAGTGTTTCTTGAAGAAGTGTTGCAGTAGTAGAGGGGTTTTTCCCCTTACAAAAGATAGTTAGGTCATCTGCAAATAGTATACCTTTTACAGGTGGTGTAATACTGCTTACTATACTGTTGATAGCTATGAGAAATAGTGTGACACTGATTACTGATCCCTGTGGAACACCTCTATTAATGGATTCTTCTTTTGACATGGTTCCTTTGTAGCGAACTTTAATTTTCCATTCCTGAAGGAAGTTGTCAATAAAGTGATACAAATTACCACGGATACCGATGTTACGTATTGTTTTGAGTATGTAAGCTCGTGAAATTTTATCATACGCTTTTTCTATATCTAGGCTTATTGCCATGAGATGTTGTTTCTGTGTAAATGCAGCTTTTATTTCAGAATCAAGTATTAAAAGATGGTCAGTGGTGGATCGAAACTGGCGGAAACCATTTTGAAGTTCGGTGAAGAACTGCATTTTCTCTAGTTTCCAACGCAATCGGTTATTTATAATTTTTTCAAGTATTTTACACATAGAGCAGGTGAGGGCTATAGGTCTGAAACTTTCAGGTGAAGTAAGATCTTTGTTTGGTTTGGGGATGGGTACTATAGTTGCTGTGCGCCACTGTTTAGGAAAAGTTCTTGAGTTCCATATATAATTAAGGATTTCGTGAAAGTAAACCAGTCCATCTTGCGGTAAGGATTTTAACATTATGTAAGGAATGTTATCCGGCCCAGGGCTGGAGCATTTACTCTTTTCAAGTGCCTCCATGAATTCTGTGAAAGTAATGTTATCATTGTAGTTTTCTTGGTTATTTTCGTCAGGTTGGTAGCAGTGGGTCACCTTGCTTTCGCAAGCTTCTTCTCTTGAGGCCTCTGCAAAAGTATGCGCCAGTATGTTTGCTATGGTTTGGGGGTCAGTACTTGTAGTGTTTGTTGTATAATTGTGGAAAACTATATTATGTGTTCCATCGTAAGATCCCCGTATTTTGCGAATTTTTTGCCATACCACTCGTGACGGGGTTTTTCTGTTTACAGTGGACACGAATGTTAGCCAGGACTCTTTCTTGCTGTGCTTTACTACTTGACGTGCTTTAGCTCTGGCTTTTTGAAACTCGATTTTGTGTGTGGGGGTAGGTTGCCTTTTGTATTTATAATAGGCTTTATTTTTTAATGCTATCGCTGTTTTACATTCTTCGTTCCACCAACATACAGTCTTCCTAGAAACAGGGTATATCCTAGGAATAGTGACCTCGGCGGAATTGAAAATCACTTCTGCAAACGAGTTTACTAGTTTGTCAGTATCTGACTGACTGAAATTCATGGGGGATGTTAGATAGGATAAATTGTCAGAGACGTGTGCTCTGAACTTGTTCCAGTTTGCGCATTTTAAATTCCATCGTGGCTGACAGTTAAAACTTAAAGGAATGTTATTTGCATTAGTTAATAAAATTGGGAAATGGTCACTGCCATGTAATTGCTTGGCGACTGTCCATTCAAATTTATCTTGGATATCAGGAGTGATTAATGTTAAGTCGATTGCACTGGAAGTACCGTTGGCTGTACTGAAGTGAGTTTGTGAGGTATCGTTAAGCATATTGAGATTTTCGTTGTGCAAGAGCTGCTCCACTATTTTACCTCTTGCGTTGGTATGCTTACAACCCCATATAGTACTATGGCTATTAAAATCGCCCAGTATAATAAATGGTTTAGGAAGTTGTTGTGTTAACTCCTGCAGTGCATGTAAATCAAGTGGGCTTTTATTTGGTAGATATATGTTGCAAATGGAAATAGGTGTAGGAAGGTTTACTCTAGTGGCAATTGCTTCAAGTTCAGTTGTAAGCGGTATTGCCTGATGTTTGATGCTGTCTTTAACGTAGGTTACTACGCCGCCACTAGCATGGAGGCAGTCCTTGCGGTTTTTGTGATATTGGGTATAACCTCGTAATGATGCAACATAGTTTCCTTTGAAGTTAGTTTCTTGAATGCACATAATTGCAGGGTTATGTTTATTGATCAAGAGTTTAAGAAACTCGAAATTGCCATGGAAACCATTAATATTCCATTGAAGTAAGTTATTCATATGTTAATTTTGTTTATGGGATAAGGTGTTATATCTATGGCGATTAGTTTTCGGGACACATCGGTTTTGTTCGCTCAGAGGCATTGTTGACCTGATTAATGTATTCCAGCAGCTTTTTTTGAATTTTACTACTTCTGGTCTTTATACTACGCTCTGTATAATAGGGATAGACTTTTTGCATTGTGTTCACTAGAGATTCTAGATCTGAAGTGTATTCCAAAGCTATGGGAACAATGTTTGTTACTCCAACACTGTTTTCCATAAAGCTTTGGAACTGGCTGAAGTTTAGTGCATAATTGTGGGTGTCGGCGTCGATAATATGTTTAATTGGTCTGAGAGATTCAGCTATTGACGAAATAAGGTTTGCTTTCTTAATCTTCTTAGCTTGCTGTGAAGCGAGGAGGTGCCGCGCTTCTTTTCCATAAGCATTATCCTCTGAATCAGTTGTGCTGTTTGATATTGGTCGTTTAGGTCTTGTTTGTGTTTCCATTAGCATAGGTTCTGGGGAATTGTTGCGTTCGTCTTGAAATGGCAGGATGGGCTCAGGGGTAGAAGTGAGGTTAGGTGATTGCTGCTGTTCAGTATCTTTTCCTTTAGGAGGGGAAGGGGGACGGTCCTGGAGGTTTTTGGTAGCGGTAGGCAATTCAGGAAACATGTCTTTGTTTAAGACCTGAGGAGTAGTTTCTTGTATACCGTCAGCTTCACGGCAATGTTTTGCAAAGTGGCCTTCCTGCTTGCAGATGAAGCAGGTAGGGGTATCCGCTGTTAGGTATATCCAATATTTAGTGCCTTCATATAGGATCTGTATGCTTGGAGGTAATTTCTCCACATCATTGGGTGGAATATAAAACTGACGTCTGAAACTAAGGATATGGGAAAGTCCTGGCTCTGAAATGCCAGCTCTTAAGTAGGTAATGTTTGACATTAGTTTAATTCCATATGCATTTAGCTGAGTTTCTATGAGTGAGTTTGGTATAACTGGACACACATTTGAAAGAACGATTCTTTTGTTTGGAGTAATTAGAGGACGGACCTGAAGAGTAACATTGTTTATATTTATTTTAGGATGTTTGGTAACCAGTGATTCTGCTACTTTAGATGACGTTAGGTATATGCATATTCTGGAGTTCGAGATCCGTGAGATAAACTTTATGTTACTTGGTTCAGTTAATTTACTTACTGCGAGAGCGTAGTCTCTGATGGTAAGTCCGTCATGGGAGTCAATGATGATAGCTTCTTCTTTCTTAGGAGAAGTCTGAGTAACTGTAGCATAGCTGGAGTTTCTTGTAGCACTGTTGTTCATGGTGGTTGTGTCGACGTTGTGAGACGGTAGACTGCTGTACTCAGCAGCTGCCATTGCTTCTGATGGTGTACACTAGTTTGCTGTGTGAGGATTTTTAATAATGTCTTACTAACCCGCTTGTTATACTCGTTTAATTGTTAACATACGAGAAAGCATATTTAGTAGACTCGTTCTACTTATCCGTTATGTACGGCGAGCGTCTTTTGGATTCAGATTATTGATGTGTATCGGAGAACGTTTAAAAGTTGATTTCTTTGCTGTCACGGCCTCCTGTGATCTGCCAGTTTCTCTTTTATCACCTTGTTGGCTGCTACTTGAAAGAACTCTCAGTGTACATAATCCCATGCTGTGACCAACGCAGTGAAACATCTCGGGGGAGTTGCTGAGGGCGGTGAGAGGGTGGGGCAGGGGCGAAATGACCACAGAGGATGATGGACCAAGCGCATAAACCGCCACTCGCTCTGGACCACACGACACCCCTGATTCAATTATTGATGCAACACTGATTGTAACACAGGGTGTAGCCAACGTAATTTCCTACAGGGTTACCGCAGATGAGGATGGAATATGAAACTGGGGGAGGCGATATGCAAAGCTGAGGGCAGTTTGGCTATAATGAGAAAGGATGACTACTTTTATCCGGGCTTCACTGAGCATGCGCCGGAAATCAGTTGGTGATATAGCCAGGAAGAACGAGATGACGATGGAAAACATGACATTTTGCGCTAAGTATAGGGTTATTCGAAAATATCGATACTTTGTTACATCCAATAATTCTGTCGATGTAACAATTTCTAGCCCTAACTCAGTTACCTAATTTTCTGCTAATGTTTTGCCTATCGGTGTTAGGCATGAAGGAACAACACTGACGGAATTATCTCTAAGTAGTTGTGGATAAATTAAAAGCCGGATCTAGAAGCATTCATTAAGGCACGAACTCGTTATAGTCTGTAGTTCAGATCCCAAAAATGTCTTTGTCAGTTTCTCTCAATTCTCACATTAGCTGTCGGTTAGGTGCCCCAAATTTAGCCTTTTTCAATTGACATTTCATTTCAAGTATCAAGAATGTCCACCGTGTGGTGTCGTATCTGTGGATTGGACTTCAAGTAGTGAATGAAGATGTTTTTGGATACATAAAATGATATGGCATACATACCTATATTTGAGATTCACTTTACGGCAACCTGAAAATCCGTGTTTAAATCCCTTCTATGGCATTCAATATGACTTAAAAACCATCTGATATATTGCACTCACCTGACTTTCTCTACTCTTGTACCATTCTTAACCATCCTTACAAACTCTTATTCCTATATCTTCTTCGTGTTAGTTGAGATAAGCATTTGTGCAAATTATCTTATTGCTTATTTCCTTGTAGGTGCAAGGGGAATATGAGAATACAGTAGGCATTGAGCGATGGTTAAATCATTTAAAACTTTGAGATCCCGTTCTCTTTGCATGCTCGACTTATAAAAATGAACAACGATGTTTCACTTCGCCAAAGTTTTCCGAAACTGACACAAATAACAAGGAATATCTCCGAAATGGTCCACTCTATAAAAAAACTATTTAGATATAAATTGTGTATTTTAGCGAGATATACATTTTTGTATAGTAAGAATTTGTCTATCTCTTACGTTTACGAGTTAGTTTTTAAGTTTTAAATTTTCCAAGGATGCAACTCGAAGATTTTGAAGAATAAATCTGCATCCTCAACTACCCCTTTCATGGAAAAAGTTTTATTTTCTCAAAAATGGCAATAAGGATTTTGTTTAAAATATCATACGTTTAAGATATTTTTATGACAAATGAAATGCATATTATGAGTTTTCTGGCTATAGTCTATGTAGTCCTGTTTACTCTTGATGACGTTTTCATAACTGCAAACCGTAAGACAGACCAAATCTTACTATACAAAAAATGTAGATCTTGTTAAAACACACAGTTTATGTTCAAAAGTATTTCTTGTGGAGTGAACCATTTTGGAGCTATTCCTTTATTTGTCAGAATCTTGCAATATTAGACGTTCTCAAATGGGAGTCATTTTTTTTTCATCACTTGATCATGCAAAGAGAAGGGAATTTCAAAGTCATCATATAGTGAAGATTCTTAAAACATTTTATTATCGCTTAAAGTCTATGTATTTCCCTCGTACCTACAAGAAAATTAGCAATAAGATAATTTCTACAAATATTTATCTCGTTTAACATGAAGTGGACAGAAGAATAAGTGTTTGTAGAAATAATAACAATAATAGTAATAATAGTAACAGTAGTAATAGTAGTAATAATAATTGATCGCCTTTTCTTACTGCATTTAGATCTATTCTAGTACGTCGTATCTTGTTGCTCTGCTATTCGTCTCTTTCTGAGCCAAAGCCTGGCTTCCCGAACGGAATGCCATCTAACAGCGTTCTCCATCACTATGTCAGCCATTGTCGCAACATGTAATTCATTAACATCAAAGAGACAAGAGGCGCTTTCTCTACCCTCAAGCCTGGAATAATGGAGAGGGAATAAAGTACTTGCCAATCAACTGGTTCCGCATTAGTCACCCACCGCTCTTTAATGGACTCTGAATTATTGCGAACAATTTACACCATTCAAGAAATCTGCATTAATGGTTCACAGCATTCTTTGCATCGAGTTCCCTTACTGTCTGATAGTTTCACTTCTGCTACTCCTCTTCCTCTATTCGTGGCTTTCAATATTATATGGTTCAGTGGCAACGTTTACTGTTGTTGAAGAAGCTTTCCAACGGAAATGAACGTCAAGACTGTCAAATATTTCGCGTTTTATTTCTTACTAGTGAAACACCCAACGTTGCCTGTGGTTTGACGATTTTATCCCTACAGGTTTTAGACTTACGTTGGGTACTATAAAGAACTCAAAATGACAGGTTAAAAACGTAACAACTAACAAAAGGTTACTTAAACCCGGGACATAAAGTACTTATAATTGTAATTCGCCCTTGGGGTATTTATCTCTGATGTGAGATTCCGTTGTGATTAACCGAGAAAAAGTACGAATCAGCTGGGAAATTTAATGTCGTACTGACAAGTTGGCCATGGTAGCAGCCGCTCAATAAGCGGAAGATCCGTGGTTCAAATCCCGGCTATGGCATTGAATTTTTCAGTTTCTGATTCAACGTCTTAAACTTTGCCTACACACGGCTTGCGTGTTTAAAAACACCAGCAGAAAGCTAGTTGGCATAAATAAATAATAGAAAATTGCATTAATTGTATGTTGAAGGGGTAATAGAGAAAAATTTTACCGTGTCTCGTAAAAGAAAAGTGAGTAGAGAAAACTGTGTGAATGTAATAAGTGGCATTTCTATTTCAGCCACTGAGAATGGTATGAATTGTATGTAGAAGGGTGAGTAGCGAAGCTTGTGAATGTATTACATAAAACAAAATCGAGTAGAGAAAACCATACCATGTGAATATTACACTGTATAGTAAAATTGATAGTATACAAACCTTCTGCATGAAGAAATACCTATATATACGCGAACAAAACACTAACATAACACAGCTCGCCTGGATTGTGTGGTGGTAGCGCATCTGCCTCAGAGTCAAGAAGTCCCGAATTGGAATCTTGGTCAGGGTAAGTTATACAGATAAGGATTTTTTTCGACGTTTTCCTTTATACTGAGAAGAAAAATGTTGGGTAACTTTAAGCTCTATAGACCTCAGGCTCATTTGAGCATCATTTCACCAATGTTAAAAAAAAAAAAAACTTACATGCAGCTCAGGAAATGTTTGTAACAAATACTCAAAGAATAGAACCATTAACAACCAGTCTACCATGGAAGCATTCCATTGAGTTTCTCTCAGTTCCAGAAGTAATCAGTTCCATCTCATTAATACTTCTTAATTTTAGGACTTCAATGCCCTTCGGTCTGTCATGATACGCCCTGAATTTCAGTAACTTTGCAGGAAGAAATGCTGTAGGCTGAGCTCAGATGACCCAGCCGGTGATACAATTTGTCCAGTTCTCCAAGCCATCTGCAACAAGCACTTGCTTCTATCCAGTGTGTAGGTGTGCTATGTGGTTGAAACCGGCTGTTCCTTTGAAATACATTCAACAAACAGCTCTGAAATGTGAAATAAAATCATGTTGTACAAGCTGATACGTATGGAATTTCAATGTATGATAAATGGTCCAATTTTGTTACTTCCCACTAAACCTGCTCAGAGAGTGACTTCGTGCAGTTTTCCGAAATGTTAGTCCTACATTTCCAACATTTGTATGTTGCGTTTATCCATCAAATTGATAGTTATTAACAATATACCATGGTTAGCACACCGAATAATAGATATATGAAACTTGACATGGGCACGATTGCCATATCGGTGTTCAGTACAGACTTTTAAATGTTGATTCCGAGATATTGACAGCTCTTCCATGTAGACTGTAACCACTCTA
Organism: Tenodera sinensis; assembly: GCA_030765045.1. Taxonomy (NCBI): domain Eukaryota; kingdom Metazoa; phylum Arthropoda; class Insecta; order Mantodea; family Mantidae; genus Tenodera; species Tenodera sinensis. Next base: position 74,481,101 of record CM060971.1, read on the forward strand.
CTCCAATTCCCTTTTAGTTCATGCATTTATGTCCGAATAACACTCTTCCTTTTTAACAGCATTCAAATTCTAGTGAACAGCATAATTCGTATTATTTTAAATATAACTTTAAACTGAAAACCAGCTGGTGCAGTGGAATAAAAATATGAAACAAAAGCGGTAAATGTAATATAAATACTGATATCGACAGCCAAATTCATAGTTTTAATGTAACAGGTGTAAAATCCAGGTTCAACCCGCTGTAGTCTACTCTTTTATTTTTTGTTCGTTTTAGAGCAATGTTTTCTATATATTAATATCCTATGTCATGCATCACACAATTTATTAATTACCAACGTGGAACAATGCTTTCTTTTACCCATACTATCCAACTTTTCATATTGCATCGCTTGCGGCACTTCTTCCTAAAAAGTCCATAAAATAAATATTACTTTCTTTTTTCCCCTAGAATGTTTATGGAAAATTGAAAAATTTAGGGCCTTGCATATAAAACTTAGCGCTTTTGAAGAGTTATAATTTTCCTTTGGAATGTAATAACAATTGAAATTGAATTTTATCTCAGTGATTCTGGAAAAAAGTGGTTTACTGATTATTTTCCTTTTTAATTTAATGCCCTTGAACTGGCTAGAGCATATTGTAATACTGTGGATGCTTTTGAATGATAGAACTAGGAAATCATTGCATCCCTGAACCTTACAAGTCGACCTTTGAGACTGAACTTGGCATAACTTATCGATAAGACCCCTGCCTTCCTACCCACGGCTAGGCACACGTCCAAAAACATTTGGAGCCGGAGCCGTCTGTACAAAGGCACATCCCATCATACGTTTAGTACATATACACTTCTTGCGTAAGTAACTAGTAAGTTTGTGCAGAAATAAAGTATTATCAGGGTGACATGTTACATTTAAAACATGAAATAAGTATTAGTTTTAAAAATTTTAAATAGTTTTCTTGTTTTTCAAGCATTTTCCTTTAGCTCAACTACATTTTATCATTGGATGAGACCGGTCCTTAAAATAATGATACAACTCTTCCTAAGGCAGTTGAGAAACGTGTAAATGTTCTACAACTTCGTCTCATGACGAAAAAGTGATTCCATCTATTTTATGTTTAGTTGTTTCTGAAGACAAAATGAAATCACAAGGTGCTGGATTAGCGCTGTATAGTGCAGGGTCTATGGTGTTGACATTAAGAGCATTAGAGTAGACAAGTCGGTTGTTAGTTTTGTTGTGTGCTTTGGCACTTTCCCTGAATGTTTTAAAAAGTGTGCAGTATGCAGACATTTGTCTATCAATCGACACTATGCAATCTTCTAATGCTGTAGTAACAACATAGTTTTATAAATATAAACTAACAACCACCTTCTTATCAGCACTGCCAATTCATCGGAGTTGAAAGCTTAGGTTCCGTTCAAAAGACCCATTGAGCAGATTGAATTTTCTTTTCAAGATAACAATAAACCCAAAATTCATCAGGGTTCTTACCATGAGCTTAGTACTTGTAGAGCTTTCTGGCGTACGAATATTCAAAATCTCTAAAATTTAATAGCAACTCCAATAATCATCAATTTAGTGGGTCTGTTCCCACAAATTATTTTATACAGGTATCTTGCTTTATATTGGCATCATTGGTTCTATACACAGTATTCCAACCATTCCTATTCGGAGGTATTATTTGTATCAGCGACATCTTTTCTTCTTTATTCAGAAACTTCTCAACTTTATGTGCCATACTTAAGTTGTTATGCACCTTATGCTTATCCAAACTTTTACTTTGAATCTTTGTTACCTCACTGTTTAATACTGCACGAAGTCTTTTATATTCAATCCTATCAACACATCCTTTTGTTTTCATCCATTTTAAATACGCTATTTTTCTCCTGTGTGCTGTTTGTTTTTCCTTCCATAGAGGCAGATCTTCTCTTTTTTTTCACATTTATGAGTTTTTAGACTGTCACGTGCTGCTTCCAGCACTGCTTCTTTGAACATTGTGTTCAATTTTTGCATGTATGCTTATTACTGGATAATATAAAGTTTATTTTAATATTTCGTCATATCATCTTGTACTTTCATATTGTACATATGACATGGATTTTAACGCTTTTTCTTTATTTTAATGTACTTTGATTCTTTGTTGTCCAAACAGTAGCTTTATTTTAAAAAGATGAATATAATTATGAGAATTTGTATCTAAGCCTCGCAATACCCTCATATCCTTTACTTCGCATATTAACTTCCTAATTATTATTACATAATTATAATTAAAATAGAACTCGCTTCTCTTACTGTCCATGTAAACTTATGAATATCTCCATGCTTAAACAATGTTACTAATTTTAAGATTGTTCATAATTTAAAAAATGGTACGTTTTTCTTCGTCCTCATTCTTTGTTTGTTCTGTTTCCTAACATTCACCAATTGGTTCATATCCCACTAAAGCATTCAAATCTCCACCTATTATGACAATTATAGTCGTCTTATTTAAAGTATCCAGGCAATTTTGTAGCTCTTAGTTAAATAATTTACTTTCATCTTCTTTTCTTCGAGATCATAAAAGCAATTATTGTGAGATATCCTTTCGGAATTTTTATGCTTATATTTGCAATACTATCGGACCTCCAGTTATAACTATCTACTTTTATCCTGATATTTTCTATGTTTCGTAATGTCTACGGCTGAGGTTGCTATTTTTTCCATATACACTATAAAATAAAATGTAATGGTCCCATTTCTTTCACTTTCCTTTTAGTTGAAGGAAAAAGACCATGTCATATTTTGTCGCTTTAAGCACAAGTTCCCACTTCCTTTTCCTTATTGATCAGTTCTCTGATATACCAACTTGCGATTATTCATTTTGACTTTATTACTTCCTTCTATTGTCTTTGTGTTCACAGTCGGGTTGTACCTTTACTTGTATGAGTCAAAAAATCTCCCTTAGTCGAAAAATCACTCAGATACAAGGAAAGCTTGGTGGCGGCGCCGTCACCTAGCGTCTGGAAGCTCAGGGGATATTTATACCAAGTTTCTTTTCTTTAACGAGACTGCTTCCAGGCTTTGGGCTCTCTCCACCCAGCTAGTTTTAGTCTGCCCCAAGAATTTGATTTCCTTGGCACTCCCCATATCTTGAGGGCATTCGATATTCGCAAGCTGTGGGAGGTGGCCACTTGGAGGGCTAACAACCTCACTGACACCACTTCATATTTCAGGTGTACTTTTCCACACTTACGAGGAATTATTACAGTATTAGTATCGAAAGTAAGACTCCTAGCATTTCAGAAATTACGATATTATAAAATGTGAAAATTATATCACGAAATACATAGTGAAAATATCGCAAGTTTTAACATTTTCTGTTATCAACTGAAAATGTGCTTTAAGCTGTTGTAAAAGCAAAATACGATTAATCTTATTTGAAAACTACTAAATAGATTTCTTAGTTTCTGAAAAAAAGTGCAAAAATCACCACTATATTAACTTGGGAGAAGAACATTATCAACCCTTCATTAAATGTATTTACTAATACGAAGACTTGTCAGTTATCAACCCCAATTCAAAGTAAACTCTTGCAAACTGCTGTCAGGCTGCCAGCAATACTATTAGAAATATTCGTTATAAAAATAACTCCGATGATTGATAAAACATCACTCAGAAAGAACATACGCGACACAAAAGCCCATAAAATGAAGATAAAGTAAGTGGACTTGTTAGGCAAAGCTAAAAGGTAGTATAATCTTACTATACTCTTATCTAAATATTAAGTATCAAATTCTAAGTAGAATTGCCTTTTAAGATTTGTTCAAAGCGTGGTTATGTTAGTTTATTCTAAAGATAAAGTGTTCTTCTCGAGAATTTCCATTTCCGTTATATTAATATCACATTTTACCTTTAATTTTTTATCAGTTAGTACTAATGCTACAATACAATGCGATTGGTAATTTGCTTTTAAAAGTACTTAACATTTGTAGCTGAATGGCAGCATCTCTTACATCGGTTTTCATTGTCGAAATATTCCATAACAAACATTACTCGAGGGATTGAGCTGAATCGCACTGGCGAGCTTAATCATAGTCTAAAAGCTCTTGTGCTGAAGATAAATAGGCAGCTTAAATCTGAATGATTTTCATCCAATGTTTGTTTGTTTTATTCCCATTATGTTGTTACTTTCAGTTATAGAGCAAGACCACGTAACTGTTTTCAGTATTTTCTGTTAATATTTTGCCAAAACCTCATGCTTAATTATTTCTTAGCTAGTTTTGCCCAATTATGCTTGGAATTAAAAATAAAGGTCTGCTTAACAGATGAATTGAGTAAGGCACTGCTGTGGTGATAATGATTATTTAATACAAGGGCGAGGTAATGGGGGTACATTATATTTGGGATAAATTGAGGGGGTCAGTGCAAAAGTGGTCTGTAGAAAAACTGCAGATAGGATAATGAAATGCTCATTTGTACCTTCTCAGTTTATTACCAATGCACTGATGAGTGCTAAATACTTTTGATACAGATTTTGTGGTGTACTGCAACTCTTTTTTGCCACGTTTTCTTCTGCCTTACTATGAAAAGAAAATCTTGTAGTAAATATAAATCTTTTTTTAATAGAATGAAACGTGTTTTATCCATACAATTTTTAAAAGCTTTAAAGAGCCCATTGTTAAATGGTAGGGCATATTAAACGGCGTTAAGCATGTTTGATTCACAGTGCTGAACTTTCAGGTACCTATATCAAAATGTGGAAATTTATTTTGCACTATCCGTCTCATTTTCACACACATAAGCAGTAGTAATTTTCAAATTCATGGTGTTATTAAATGGTTAGAAATATTCAAAGGTAATGAAATGATTTATTCACTGAAGCTATTGGAAGTATGATGTTTACAGTTTTATTTATATGTGCATTTTACATAATCAGGCATGTCAAAAAATTCACCATCCATCTTATTTTCACAGTTTTGAGTCTTATTTTCAGAAATAAAACTATTATAAAATCTATGATGACTGGTGGGACACATTTTAACAGATCATTAATATCCTTAAGTTTGTTTGGATTCATTGGTCTGGGTTTGAAATATTTTGGTTCGAGCTTAACATTGCTAAGATCCTGGATGTGCTTGCCCTTTCTTTTTTTCTGGGCTTTCTTTGGCTATTTATGATTAGAACATGGTTGTACTCAACATGGGTTTTCGTCTGAGGGAAAATATTAGTAGTTTCAATTTAATATAATAAATGGTTTTGGTCCAGACCTGCCGTCAATTTTTTTTTCTAGAGGTAAATTAGAATACATAGAATTTAAAGTTATTTTTGAAGCAGTTTTTGAGCCTTCCGTGAGATGGTCTTGTTTGGATAATTTTACAGCGTCAAACTTCCGCAATTGCTTCAAACTCCAGCTATACCTAAATTGGATTCATTATTATAAAATGCGTTGGATTAGAACGAAATAGTTACAAAAAGTCAAGCAAAGCTGGAAATGCGCATAGTTGCAATTGTGCGGTAACAGGAAATCAATTGCTCGAAATAAAACTGCAGTTTTTTTTTTCCCTTCTTCTTTCTAACGAGTTGCGAGTTTTGCGAGGTATTGGTGAGCAACGTGCATGTTTTTCTAATGTTAAACCTTTGAAGTTATGTTGTGTATACTGGTTGAACCAGACAAATGTAGCAGCCATTTATTTCGGTAAATACGGCATTAAAATTTCAAGACAAAAGTATTTAAAACCAAAGCAAATAGGAACCTTCATTTCAGCTTTATTTCATTAATCAGTCATTGCAATAAGGAAGTTCAATGACGTGTAGCTTTAAAATTAAAAACGGGGGAAATGTGATAGCATTATATATATATATATATATCTTCAAAAAAAAAAAAAATTCGCAGGAAGTGTCGCTATTAATTCATACCTTTTTAAGGAGAAAAGCAAATGCATATTGCAACGCAGCGACTATGCTGAAGGTTATCGGGAGGTTGCCGCCGGGCAGTCGGAACTGTGGACAAATAATGCGCGCTGTTGCCCATATAACTTTAAGCGCTATCGCCAGAAAACTAGAACCTTCTGGAAGTTTTCACATCTCGAACATTCTTGAAAGTTCGTACTGCTATATCAGCGAGCGGCTGGCAGGTGTCGGAGGTCTGGTCTGACCGAGCGAGTGATCTAATGTGTTCTCTTAAATAAATCGCGGTCACTGATGATCTGGTTGAACCCGTGTGCACTGTAAATACCTCATATGTTGTTCGTGGCCTGACATAAGTAAAACGAATACTAACAGGGAATAAAGAAAAGAAATGAAAGTATAGGAGAATTCCTAAGAAAATCAAACGAAAAATGGGATAGAAAAGCACAAAAAAGGAAGGAAGGGGAACGCTCTGAGGGAAATTACATTATAAGACAAGGAGAAAATTTTTTGACAATGGAACGCCAGGGAACCGGGGAAAGGAATGGCAAAGAATCTTAATTGTACTTAGATTTAAGCAGAATGTAAATATAATAAAGTGTGTGTGCATGAAAAGGAATGTACAAATAAATATAGAATGTAAACACTCACGGGTTTTTTAATTTAGCGCGCTTTGTTTTGTTGTGATTATGTATCTTTACATCGTTGCATTCCTCATAAACATCGTTATTTTGTGTTACTAACATGCTGAATTTTTTTAGAAGGTCAAGGTATATACAGAGCATAGAGTGAAAGATGCTGTGGTTTATGAGACCAGAGCGTGGAATACCAGGAAGACGATAAATCCAGATCATTACCGCAGAAGCGAGATTTATTAGATATAGAAATGCATGAATTGAGTCGTAAATGAAATGAGGACATGAAAGATTTATTATCTGTAGATAACTAAAATGAACTAAGACTATGACAATAGGATGTCAAATAAAGCCCAATGAGATCATCTTGAGGCAAAAGCGAATAAAACTGATTGGTTTTGTCCTGTTGTTTGAAGATAAGACATGATTGGGGCCTGTTTTCCCTGGAGACGTATACTTTGGAGGGAAAAGGAACTCCTTTCTATCGAGAAGGATCGCAGAAACACTCCGCGTGGTCACTGACAAATGGAACCGGATTGGGGTAAAATTGGTTTGATTGCAAGGTGATAAATCTTCTCGCCTTCCCTCTTTCACCATTGTTACAGTTATTGTGAGATGTAGCAAGTCTCTGAAGAATTCCGGAGAGGGTCCTTACGCAACAGTAGGAAATTTGAGCACAGCCGAGAAACTCCAGTTTTTAACACTCCCCAGGAGAAGGGTACCAGCAGATTAAATGAGCATATTAGGAAACAAATTTAACTTGCTAGACTTTTTTCATACTTTAGTACTACTTTAACACGTTTACTACTACAAATAATGTACAGGGTGGAAGAGAAGTCATTACATTAATTTAAACCAGTGATTAACCTGAGCCATCCCACTTAATTTCAAATACATACACTTTTCTCAGCTAAGTCACTTAATTTTTTGTGTTAGTGAAAGCTGTGTGGGATTTCAAAGCCAGCACAAAACGGTGCTCTTTAAAAATCTGAATATCGCTTTATCTACTGTAGCTTACAGTATAAATTCTGTACATGAGAATTGAACGTTCTTTTGGATTAAAGTAAGTAGGTGAGAGTAATAAGCTTATGTAAGAATAGTTTGTAGAGGAGTGATTAGAGAAAGTTATGTGAATTCTTCTACTTCAACTGATTACCGTCCCCTTACGTAGGACTTGTAAGCCAGTCCTTATGGTCAGACACTTGGAGCAGAGAAACCTAAGGACCGGACAGAGTGAAAACCTGGAAGTGGGTGGTCAGCCAAGCATCAGGTATGACAGTGAGGAAGAGAATGATATAAAATGCAGGTGAAAGGGATGATTGGAAAAGTGATAATGGAGCAGTTGGTGGAATGAGTGCCTGGGGAAACCGGAGAACCCGGGGAAAAACCCGTTCAGACGCCGCTTCGTTCATCACGAATACCGCCTTGCTGATAGGCGAACGATCTAACCCCTTGACCACGGCGCCGCCCATGTGAATTCAATATATTAAATAATTTGATATTTTTAATCTGTTAAAATTTGTGATTGTTCGCGACACGACTGGATCAGGCTATGCCGTGCCAGCATCTATAGCCTGAGTGTGCAGCAAGGACAACCTCAGGGCAGCAGCAGCGTCTTAACTCGGGCCACCCAGAGTGATTAATCTTGCAGACAGGTTCTTCAAGCAACACAGATTCCGTGCGTAAATTGCTGTAATATTTGTTACCCTAGAATCACAATAACCTAAGGGAACGGTTCTCCCTTGATGTACTCCAGATAGACATTCTGATAGCCGGATGTTACAGTAAATTTAGTCTTGACTAAGACAAACTCACCCCTGGGGAAACAAATTAGATTTGGGCGTGGCGCGCTGTGCGTTACAGAGCCTTCGTGATGTGCGTATGCCAGGGTCAGGTTCGGGATGATTCACTGATTCAAGGCGACTATACAAGCAGCACTAGTGTGTGTAGGTCTTACTGTATGCGTTGTATAAGAAGTAGTGAAGATCAAAAGTATGGAACATTTATGTATTTCTTTAACATAAGATCACTTTAACTAAGAAGTTATTTAACTAACAGATTCATGTGATTGACCGCCTCCGTAGCGCAGTTGGTAGCGCTCTTACCTCTGGCGCGGAGGACCTGGGTTCGATCCCCGGTACCAGCATGGGGATTTTATCCCATCTGGGAGGTCTGGCACGGGGTGCATTCAGCCTCGTTAGGTCCCCCATTGAGGAGCTACTCGATGGATAAGTAGCGACCCCAGGTCTAGAAGACCGCATAACTGGCCGGGAGGGTTCGGGGCGCTGACCACGTCCCACCCTCCAGTACTGCACCTCACCAATGACGCCTGTAGTGGGCAGAGGTGGGGGACGCAGCGGCTGGGCGGTAGGCCTCGGCCCTTCGTGGGTTGTCGCGCCGGGGTTTAGATTCATGTGATTGTCAATCCTAAGATACGAGGGCAATTCGTAAGGTATAATTTTATACATTTCAAACCATCAAAGATAGTTGGAGAACGGCTCTTTTATTTAATTTGGTATATCATTCCCTATTTTCCTACATTTGTCATAACGTTCTACGAACTTTTGTATGTCGACGTCATAAAAGTTTGCCACCTTGAGGATAACCAGTCTTTGGATAATCAGTGGACAACTACCCAATCAGCGGATTGTCAATCGCCTATCTTCACGGATCTTTACATCCAAATCGTCTATAATTATTGATGGCCGGCCTGATCGAGGTTCATTCTGGCCATTGTATCGTCCGGCTTGAAAACTCTCACCCACTACACATTTTGCTGCCACTCATCGCAATGGGCCATACACTTTGCTGATCTGTCAATGAAGGTCCGTTACACATGTTCAGAGACATAAATAAAAATCGCCCTAGGTTTCACTGTCAGATGCTTCCAACTCGTGCATATATTTTTAATTTTCAAGCACAAAAACTGTAATTGTTTAGTCAAAGAAACATATTTACAGTTTTAACAAATTTTGGAGCTTGAAGGAGAGACGAGAAACCTAAGGACATTTTAAAACGATGTATTGACAAATTTGATAATGTCTAAACCATTAAGGCAAACTGAATGAAATTTTGGCGCAACAGGTTTGTATTACATTACACTATAGCATTATTTCAGAATTTCAAAATTTGAGCCATACAACCCTTAATGAAGCTACCAAGCGAAATGAGTGAAATGTCCTAGTCTGCAATTGGCGATATTTGACGAGTAGTAGTACGCTTACATGACTTGGAGACATTCTGTCAAGAGTGTTGGGACTGAATTTCTGTTTAGGGAATCGTGGATACCATTTTCAGAAATGTATAGGTACCTATTTACGAGAATCTCTTTAGATCTCAGACTTGGCTAGAGAATGCAAATGCAGATTAGTGTTTTATTAACGTGTTGTGAGAATCACTCACATCCCCTGAAAACACAGTTTGGCAATGTCACATAGTTTCCCAAACTGTTTTCAGTGCTTCTGTGGGTAACTGAACTGAAGGATGTATCATAATTAAGTGCTCTAAAACGTATTTATAATGGTACTTCAATCGACTGACCACTAGACAGCAAGATGCTCTACTGAATTAGCTGGAACGAACGTACAGGTTGTTTGTTAGAGGGATAAGTGCAAATACTTTTGATAATTGGTACCTTACTATATATCCAATTTGGTGCGTTTTTCTTTTCTCCTCTCTTCTAACATTTTCCCAAAGTTCCAATAGTTTCAAAGTTTACTATTCGAAGTAACTACGCTGCGAAATCTGCCGTATAAGCTACCTATTTCCTCACACCTCGATACATAGTTATTATGAGGCCTTACAGAAATCATTGGGACTCGGTTCCGATACACCATTCGTTATTTCGAAACCGGTCCACTCTACGTCATCCCTTCCTACCACGCCAACTTAGAGGTACTAACCAACCTGAAAACATGCAAAAGTAAAGTAATAAGTTCGCAAATGAGGAAAATATTGATGTAGCGTTGTTCATTATATTGTCCTGAATTACCAAATAAGAACCTCTTATCTTACATCCCTAACACCCTGTATATACGGCTTCTGAATCGTCACCTAGTTTGTGCGAGTAGGCAACCCAAAATCAGGATTGGTAAAAGATCTGGACTGCTTTATCATTACATTATGTAGATACTACTTGTTTCTGTTTCAGTTATTATATTATTTAAAAGCGCCCTGATATCGCCAAAATGTATTTGCTGTCCTAATATTTGGCTTTGATTGTTACATCGATACTGTTTGTGTATTATTACATACTTCGTATACATTATAATGTTTATAGTATGAATACTTTTATAACACTCCCTAATGCACAATATTAGTCCTCATAATAAGAATAAAGTCAATAATAGACATAAACTGGTAATAATAGTAATAGTAGTAATAGTAATAATGGTAGTAATAGTAGTAGTAATATTAATAGAAATAATAATATAATAACAAGTTGAGTTTATTAAAGCTTGAAAAACCCAAGTGTTTACGAAAAATGCGTTAGTTTGCGAGATTGACGATTTCAGGTTCTCTTACAGGCACACACTGCACAAAACTACGTTGTGACGGTAATGAGGTCATGGCTGCTTTATTTCCATGATAATTACGTCATTAATTTCCTGGCACTGATGACAGAAAAAGGTTAATTTTGCTGGATTGATGCCGTCATAATAAGCCGTGTTAATGCTAGGATTCCATAAAGTGGCATGTATTCCCAAAGTTTGAGAATCGTTTTCTTAAGCTTATATTTTTCTACCTTTCGGGAGTATTTTCTCAGTAAGTATTAGAGAGGAATCCGCACTTATTTATCATTTAGTAATGCAAGATTCCTTCCGTACAGTTTATTTCTGTATGTGAATTTATGATTTATTTCAATTCAAAATTTTAGCTTGATGATTTATGGTAAATCTACTATTTGCTGTAGCTTGGAACTACAGCTTCCTTTAAGTGTTTAAAAATGCACCTCAGTTGTGTGCTTTTGTTTCTTTCATTTTCTTGAATTATACATTTTCTACAAAATTGAACTATCAATTAATTTGTATTCGAGGAACTGAGGATTAATTTTCTCCGTGATTTCGTTCTGCCAAAAGACCTCTGGCATATGGTAAACCTTACAAAAACGAAAATAGAATATGTAATAGATGAATTACCATGCAATTAAGAGGACATTAAACCTAGAATTAGGGGGAACGTCAATTTTACCATGCAAATATTGGGAATTGTGTTGCAGAGATGGCTCCAAAGAACGGTCTAATATTCCCAGTTCATGAGAAATGCAGTTGAACAGTTGGTGGGCTTATAATGCAGTTTCATTTATTCCACGAGCGCACCAAAATGTTCTATGCTATATGCATTTTATCCTTTTGTTATGCAAAACCGTAGAAACTGCGTGAAGCCACATCGTTTTGTCCTGCTGTAACGTTTGGTTTCCCAGCACAAAGCAGGCTCAAACATATGCTAGGGCACAAAACGTGACGTCATTATAGCATTTGTGGTTGATCGTGTTATGGACCAAAACTTTGCGGCATCTGATAAATATGAGTGACGGGTGCCGACCGGCGCGTTTTTGAATCGATAATCTGATATCGAGGAAGAGGTCCTCGAGGGGGAGAAAGGGTCAGTTAGGGTCCACATTCCATTAAGTGTGGTTTGTGGTTTTTTATTTATAAAGGGATCACCAGGCACTTTTTATAGCAGCGTGCTAGGCTTACAATTAATCTTTGTGCTCTGGGTAGAGGCAATGCTTGTAACGCAAACAGTCGGGGTTTATGTTTGGGATGTGACCCATGACGGTACCACAGAGGCGCTGAAAAACTACATCGAAACAAACTGATGTATATCGCCACTCAATACCATTCACCAACTATAGGGGTTTCATTGCACATTTTAAAAGCTACGCGTAACGATATCGTTTGAAATAAACCTCCAGGAATGACATATTCATTAAAGGTAATAACTTTTTAAGCTAAGAAAATAAAATGGGTATATTATTCCCTATAGGATAGTGATCCGCAAAGTGGCACTCGCGATTGCCAGCCCTTGAAATTTCAGGAGAGGACGGTTGACTTAGTAACGTCATGAAACTAACCACATCCTACAAAGGTTATCTTTTAAGTGTAACATTTCATATCGCTAGTGGGATCATTTAGAAGTTATCCTTTATATAAATTTGATAGTATACAGAATTCCATACGGTTTAATGTTGAATAATAATGATAATGTTGAATGTATTTATGTGGTTTGCAAATGGGCCTCGTTTCCATACTTTTTAAACTTTAAAATAAATGTTGTTCTTCTTTTCTACCGAAAAAGACCAGTAAACGTTTATTTTTTCTTCAATGTATGCAGTACTATTTTTGAATCAATATTTAAAAAGCATTATTAAATGTTTTATGTGTCAAGCTCACAATTTTAATACCTAGAATTGGTGGAAAACGGTATTGTAAGGAAGATTTTATACAGCCACTAAAACTTACGTTTCTTAGAAAATTAGGTTTCAAGGTGCATATGCCATTATTTTATATTTTGACTTCAAAGTTCTTGGGCATAATAGAAAATAAATTATCAGAATGCTACGGAATGCGTTTCTATACATTGAAAATTATTGGGACACAGCAAAAACAAACATTTAGAGCCCCATGGGTGAGGTAGGTCGGCCATGGGAATGAAGCCACGACCTGCCGAATGCGGGCTCAAACCTCATGAGTAAAGATGCAGAAAATTAAATACAGTATATCAAGCATATTTCTAAGCAATCCAGGTCATGAATGATATGTAAAATTAATCAAAAAGTTTATTATTATTATTATTATTATTATTATTATTATTATTATTATTATTATTATTATTGTTGTTGTTGTTGTTGTTGTTGTTGTTGTTGTTATTATTGTTATTATTGTTGTTATTATTGTTATTATTGTTGTTATTGTTATTGTTATTGTTATTATTGTTGTTGTTATTATTGTTATTGTTATTGTTATTATTGTTGTTGTTACTGTTGTTATTGTTATTGTTGTTATTGTTGTTATTGTTGTTGTTACTGTTATTATTGTTGTTGTTACAGTTATTATTGTTATTACTGCTATTATTGTTAATTCAAAATAGAGAAAAAAGACTGCATAATGTTGGCATTTTGCTCTAAAGAAACATAACTAGCATTCATTAGATTGTAGCAGTGAGATACATTCAAGTGCAGTGGGTGCTCTTTTGCACTCTTTCTGAAAGAATTGCGTACAAACTCGATTGCTGCATAAAATGTTCGCTGATGTAGCAGATATGTCCCATTATCACAGTTCAGTGGAAAATGTCGAATGGCTGACGGAGGAGTAATTATTTGCATGACCTAGGTTGTTAACCACGAAGACCAAAAGATGACAGGTGCATTGTGACGTCATACCTGTCTATATCCATGTTGTATATGATGATGCCAATGTGTTCGGTGATAATGACTAATCTGCCCCTAATGGCGAAGGCTGCAACTGGTTTATTCACCATCAGTTCGACATTGTGTAGAGGTTAGTATTTCTCTTTTGTCCTTTCACAATGGCCTTTTTTTGTGCTCGTGGCATCAACAGCAATGTGGTGAAATAAATACAACCACCTTCGTCAGATTGTGTCTATAGGGCACCCCGTTGTTTGCACATTCTATGTTCAGCTAGTTTACAGTTAGAACCGAGCGAGCTGGCGGTGCTGTAGCGTGTACAACTTGCAGGAGGGAGACTCTGGGTTCGATTTCCGGTGACCACTCTGATCCATAGGTTTTTTTGTGGTAGGTCTGTAGGCTAGTACGGTGGTTCCCCTTCTACCACGATCGTGCTGTCTCTCAGTTCCTACAGCAATCATTTCCTTCATTGTCACTTGTTTCAGGATTGTAGGACCAGAAGGCATGGTTCAACAGGTTGTTGCTGGGTGGTAGATGTGCTCTTTGAAAGGATCTCTTTCCCTTCAGGGTTGTCCCATCAGTACCCGCTTCCGAATGGTCTCCAACCCAGGGAAGACAGCTGGGTGTAACTAGTCCGTGGGGTGGGCTTGAGCGGCATGGGGTGCCTTCGAACTAGAAGCTTTAGGGACCCCGTCCTTGGTCCTCTTCGGTGCCTCTTCGGGTCTCTCCCCTCATCCTTAGCAGCTAGGGGCTCGGCAGAACGAAATAGAACAGTTGTGGTTTATTTGCAATGGTCTGCCCCTGCTCTTTCCGTTTGTCCCTACCCTTACTTTCACCTTCAAAGAATGAAACGGTTAAAGATATTTGTATTTTTAATACATTGTAAATTTCCATATTCAGAAATAAGTTTTTTTTTTTTTTTTTTTTTTTTTTTCCCCATACGGACTTTGTTAAAACCGGAGAAGCAAATTAGAAATACATTCACGTTACTATACAGCTTCTGTAACTACCCTTAGGAGCCTTATTTTTTATCTACTTCGTGTTAATCGAGTTAAAGCTTTGCAGAAATAGATTCATAACACATTTTGATGAAGATAAAAGGAAGACAAATTGAGTCGATAGTCAGATATTTAAGAGAGAGACCTTGTCCCTCAGAGTCTTTTCATAAAATTACAGGAAACAACTAAATAGTCACAGTACTCAAAAAGTGACAAAGGATTGAAGAACTTAAACCATTAACGTATATCTCGAAAATCGTTGTATATTTCTTTCGGTTTACCCGTTACATAAAATTCCTTCTGAATGTAAAATACATCACAAGCTATTCCCAACAGTTAAAGACATGCATTTCATTTGATTAATAAATTTCTTAGATATATGATACTGATAGTTTAGCCAAAATGTTTAAATATATTTCTTCAAAATCAAAAATATCCAAAATTTGTCCACATAAAGAATAGTTTGGGATACAGAAATTTCGTTAAACATCTTGAGGGTGATCTCCGAACAATAGTAACTTATGTGCCAAGTTAGGCGTTCCTCGAATGTTTCGTTTTAAACCTCTGTTGTTTAGACATAGAGATCCTAATGAACTTTTTTCTAAACATACTGTTTTTGCATCCCGGAGCCTCAAAGCATGTAGCGTTATCGAATTTTTGGATGGTGCACAATACTTTATGTATTACACGTACTTTCCAGAGAAACTATGTGGAGTGTCTCAAGCGCAGAAACAAATGCAGTTTTAAATAGACATAGCCATGAATAAAAGGAGTTTTCTTTAATTTTGGTAGCATGTGTAGTGTTAATGCTACGCAACACAATTAATTTCGTATCAGTTTCAATCAATGTGTTGACAAGTGCTCGTAAAGCTTTTAAGTTTTGAACTATATACAATGGGACATGTCGGTCCAAAACAGTACATTTTAAGGTGCTCTGTAAGTTACACTTGAATTTATACCAATTCTGATATAATTTGTAAGGTGTCAAAGGATACTCCATAGTTTTATTTATAAGATTCACCAAAAAGGTCATATATTGTGAATTATTATTATTAACTGCTCCTATTTGTTTGCTTTCATCCAAATGCTTTGAGAGTGTGGAAGGTGTTGCAGAGTTTCTCAGTTCCATCCAAAGTTATGATATATGTGTAGAAGGAAACGCTCGCCTACACGCCATAGCATTTTATGTGCAATCTGGCTGCTTCCATTTTCTGAAACATGTTTTCTCACTTCGAGATTGTGTGGAACCCATCGACCGCAAATTTCCATCTCTAACTTTTTCTTAAGTATATGAAGAATCGTAGCGGCAGCAATTTCAACTTCTCTTGCTAGTTCAATCCAAGTACAACAGCGGTGTTCCTCCAGCAGTGCTGTAACAGCGCTCACTTGCTAATTACTGTCTGCCAGCTTCACGTTTTTGATGAACATCCTTCCTATCTGTGCGAAATGCATGTGCCCACCTAGTCTCGCTACGATATGGTGAAGCGTCTCCGCTACAAGCTTTCAGCAATGCTGTATGGCATTGCCGAGCATTTTTGCCTTATGCAATATAAGTTTTAATGGAGCATCCTTGTACTTATTTACTAAACTTTTTGAGCACAAAGAATAACCTTCAACATAGTAAACTCTCAACAAAGTATTTTGAGTTACAGACTCGCAGATAAAACACATCAGATGACCCTCTTTCTTATGTTGTCAGCGCCACATACAGATATTATTACCACTAATGATTCGTGTTTTTTAGGAAACATGTGCTAGAATGATATAGAAATAACTGTTTGCTTGATATACTCAAAATATTACTTGCTTTAGGCAGAAAGTGAGTAAGGGATACAAGGCTATTTTTCACTTACTAATGAACGTGGTGTTTACCTAGTTCAAAAAATGAATGGGAGTTTTATAATAAAGCACAAAAGAAAGATTTGGCTGCCTTACACAGAAGCGAGATCGGGTAACGCGGGCACACTCATTAAGGCATTTTGTGTGGCAATTTGTTGGAAGCGTCTCATACAAGATATTAGAAAGGATATTGTTAAGACAGACTTTTTTTTCTTCTGAGATGTTAACAGTGTTTCCAAATTAATTAGGAGCGTGGTGGCTTAAACAGGGTCTTTGAGACAAAGATTGCAGAGTAGGTTTATCGAAAATGCATGCATAGAGGCCTCCTGAATCTAAAAGAGAATTTTAAAAAAGTCCATGTATCTACGTATGTGCATTTGTGAACAGTATAACTCAAAAATGGAAACTGCAATGTTCAGCTTGTTATATGGTATTTAAGTTCAGTAGGTTTCAAGGATGGGACATGAAACTTTTCATCAACACCCTGCACCCTAAAGCTACGCTTTACTTACAACATTTACTAAGTTCATTTTCTCAAAAGTAGCTCTAAACATTTTCATTAAAATATTTAAAACACAGAGTGTACATATTACTGTCTTTGGGAGCAGTCTTTGAAGTCCTCTTTATTGTGAAGAACTATAATTTGGTGAGCATAACTAGCAAACGTTGAAGATATTCAGAATTCACAAAAATCTCTCTTTAAAATGCACAACTTACATACAGTAAACCTTTTATGAAAAAAAAGGTTTGTCTCCATTAACGTGAAGTAGATATAATAATATTATAATTTTTCCATTTTTCATTACTAACAGTAACAAAAGTTGTATTAATATAATTGTGCTCCACTTAACTGCTGATATATCAGTGATTAACTTTTAAATGCTCCTGTAGAGAGCGTATATTAATAATGCACAAATTTTACTGTTTAACCATTGTATTTAACTTCAATTATTATTCTCCGCAGCTGAGACATATATTTGAACTATTTTCAGAATGATATTTCCACGTTCTAAAACAAAGGCGTGTTTATTGCTACTGCAGTCAGCGTAATATCAAGTCCGCAACATGGACACCATGCTTTAATAGGCAAATTGAAATGTTTTATTTCCTGAATTTTTTAACGAAATATCAGTTTCATTTACGTCCCTGTGTGATTTGATGTGGTCTCTCTAAGCTTCATGGAACCCCCGCAAGGGAGTTTTAGGCGTCAGAGTTATCCCTAGTTAATGGAGAGTTTTTAATTGTATCACGTCATGATAAAGCAGTCACGCGAAAGGCGTGGTGCATAGGTGTTAGGGAACTACGAATTTAATAACCCAGGCAACGAAATTAAAAATCTGTGGAAAATATGGTATACCATAGATGGACTTGCTTTGTGGTTGTCATAAAGTTGTGTGGTTTATTAGCTATTACTCTCCCTGCACCTGCATTAACGATATTACAGGTCATTACCCATGAGATAAAACTGCAGTAAATGTCCTTCTCTCATCCATACTGCAAATAGAGGAAATGCGCCAGTAGCTTTTGTTTGCAGGTGTCCCGGACATTACTCGCCCATTGCAGCCATCTCTTCACTGATAGCTCAAAATATGTTTACATTCTACTGGTTATCTGTAGTAAGTAGAAAAATTATTACATTCTACTCAAAGATTCAATGTTGAGAGTTTACCGGAAATGCCCTTTGTGGGAATTCTGAATGAAAGTTAATGTTTAGAAGGAAATTCGTATGTGAGCAGCATAAGTCCAAAATGAATCGTAAATTAAATACTAAACATCGTATTTATGTTCAGAATCTTCGAAGAAGACATGGAGATTGCTCCGTCCCAAAGCATCTTTCATATAAAAATAATTTAGTTAAATTTGGTTTTCTTCATTAATGACCAATGATTTGATAAAGTAGTATAACTTTAAGGTATTTACATGACCAGTAAAATGCCTACCTCTGTAGGATATGGTAGCGTGTCTGCCTCATATCAAAGAGGTTGCGAGTTCGAATCTCGCTTAGGGTGAGTTATCCGGATAAGGTTTTTTCCCTTATCCTGATAAGACGGATGTTGGGTAACCTAATGCTCCATGAACTTCGGACTCCTTTGCATCTCATTTCACCCATTTCATTCATTCACCGTCCTATATGACACTACGTAGAAGGACATTAACTACAAAAAAGAAGAAAGAAACTAGTAGAATGTTCCTATATTACATTCTTTCCGCTTCAGAAGATCTGCTTCAAAAAACAATATATAAATCAAATGAGACATTTGAAAACTATAACTAATAATATATATGTATAAGGCTATTCCTTTGGAGGAAAATATCTGTACAATCAAAAATTGTCATTAAGAACGAAATTAAAAAATAAATTATTAGTTTTAATTATTTGTGATGTTGCATATGCGATGGAGAGAAAGACCTCAATAAAAATCAATAAGTTCCAATAAATATGTGGATCTATTAAAAAAAAAATAAGAAAGGAGACAATTATGAAATTTTATAAAGTACTTGCAGTCCCTCTGCTTTTATATGGTAGTGAAAATTAGGTCCTCAGTAAATTTTCTAAACGGAGGTTAAAAACAGTTCAGATGCAATTCCTTAGATAAATATCATATACCTAATATTAAATACGACAAGAGTTAAATACATACAATTGCAGGAGCAGATACACAACAACAAATGGCAATGTTTTCAACACACAGAAAGAATGGATAGTGCCAGACTTACAAAGTTAGCATTGCAATACAAACCAGAAGAATGGCGTCCAAGAGGACGACCAGAAACCAGATGGCAAGATGTCTGCGTCTTTATAGCCTAACCCTGAACTGGAAGAACAACTTTAAGATGTTTACATGACTAGTAAAACGTTCCTACATATTGTTTTGAAAATAGTTCCTCTTCATTATGAATGACTGTAAAATTGATATATCACAAGAGATAGACTAAGTCTTACGACACACAAATTGTAGACACACAATATTTGTCGAATTAACCATTTCGAGATATTCCTTCATATTGCGCTGAGTTTTCAAGTATTTATACTCAATCGGGCAGCTGTTTTTCGTCTTCTTTGTTGAGAGCGTGAAAAGATCATGGAAGTTCAATACCATCACATAGCTACATACTCTTTAAAAATTCATCACTCTAGCTACAGTAAGGTACAAAAAATGTGTAAATGTGAATTGAAAGCTTATCTGAATAAACCAAATGCAGATAGAATAATCAGATTTTGCAAGAATAGCTTGCAGATTAGAAAAAGGCATGTAAATCCAAGATAAAAAGTTTGCTAATATTGCTTATTACTCTCTGAAAAATTATTTAAAAAATTTAATATCACATGATATTGGATATTATCGATTTTTTTATTGTTTTTATCTTTGCTAATCTAAATTTTATAGCAGCCACAGCCAGTATAAACAAATGACTGATGCTGTTTAAAGTTAAGCAAAAAGTGAGCAATATTTCCGGCCTGGAGATCCCCTGAACTAAAAAGAAAAAAAAAAAAAAAAAAAAAAAAAAAAAGGAAAAAAAAAAGAAGAAGAAAATTATTTATCTGACAGGTATTAACTAGGTATACTAACTATTACACTATTGCATTTCTCGCACAAGTTGTATTTTGAGATTTGAATAAAAGAAAAAAAAAGACAAATATAAGTTATGCGAAACTCCGCGCGCGCGAGTGCTAACAGCCTAACTTAAAAGTCGTAGTTTTAATAAATAAGAAAATAATTTTAGCTCCGTAAGACTTTCAAGAGAATTTCCGCATATTACACTACCCTTTATATGGTAAATATTCTGTAACTTTAGAATTTCTCTTAAACAACTTTAATGATTGAGATTAAAATAGCATGCATTCTTATTTCAGAGAGCCTCAAAAAGGCATTTCCGATGAGACTTCAGTATCTATTTTTGGGTGGAATTTTCCGTAATTGCTATATTAATAGAGAAAGTAAAAATGGGTGCAAAATGTGTAAGAGTAAACAGCTCCAAACACAACACAGTGCAACAATATTCCTCACCAAGTTCATTAACAACACAAGAATTTGTAACAATATTTTTGTTGGGAATGTCTCGAACAGCAGTTCCAGGCAGAAGTGAAAAAATATTTAAAACTTGAAGGTTTATTTTCCCCAAACTTTAAATAAACGCTTAATATAGAATTATCAAATAATTCGTAAATTTTTCAGTCCCCAGCTATTTTGCTTAGGGAGAAATAAGAAAACAAAATTCTATGGCGCAAACGGTACTTCTAGTGCAAAGTGAATAAGGTTTAGCAAAACATTTCTTTTGCCTTCTTGCACTAGCTGCACTAATAGCGAGAAATGTATTCATTTTTTATTAATGAAGTCCTCTACATAGAGAAATAAAGTAATGATTATAACTTGACGGATGTAAATAAAATAAACCAGTAACATGTCTATCATGAACGAAGTTATTTTTTATAGTGACTTGATTTCTCGATTTTTCTATCAGCGCCAACAGTTCTGCTTAACACTTCGAAGGCTACGGACTCCCTTGATGTAGAACGCTAGACGAAGTGGTTGTTTTTTTATACTGCTGATATAAAAGTCCCAAGAGAAAAGCAAAATTCTAACCGATTTGAAGAACTGCAGTCGCAATGACAAATAAATTGCGATGAATTGGAGAATTAGCTCCAGAAATATGTTGTACTCGGATTAACTAACTTATAAAACAGATACTCTGATATAATGTTAATATATATTCACGAGGGTGAAGCAGCGAATGAAAGCTAGTCTATTCATAATAATGAAAGAATGTGGGTCTCCAAATTTGAATAGTAATGCTTAGTTGTTAACAAAGGAACTCTGAAAGTAACAGTTTTATACACACACCTTTTTCGAAAAATGTGTGCGTTTTTTATTTCAAGGTATTGAATCTTTCGGTTGATTTCAATAGTTTTTTTACTTACTGTAGCCAAGTAATAAAGTAAAACACCATAGGAAACCAAAATTATCGGCTCATTTCCATGCACAGGACTCTACATGTAGATAATATTGTATCGGGCCACATATGACAATTTTATTGTAATTATATTATTATTATTATTATTATTATTATTATTATTATTATTATTATTATTATTATTATTATTATTATTATTGTTATTGTTATTGTTATTGTTATTGTTATTGTTAGTGTTAGTGTTAGTGTTAGTGTTAGTGTTAGTGTTAGTGTTAGTGTTAGTGTTAGTGTTATTGTTAGTGTTATTGTTAGTGTTATTGTTGTTGTTGTTGTTGTTGTTGTTGTTGTTATTGTTGTTGTTATTGTTGTTGTTATTGTTGTTGTTATTGTTGTTGTTATTGTTGTTGTTATTGTTGTTGTTATTGTTGTTGTTATTGTTGTTGTTATTGTTGTTGTTATTGTTGTTATTGTTGTTATTGTTGTTATTGTTGTTATTGTTGTTATTGTTGTTATTGTTGTTATTGTTGTTATTGTTGTTATTGTTATTATTGTTATTATTGTTATTACCACTACTATTACTCACAATTCATGGAATTTGCACGAAGCAACACGTAACACATTATCCATGAGCTTATTTTCTGATACGGCAGCCTTCAGTGTCGTTTCAAGTTTGTAATATAATGTTAGCAAAGTGTATAAGAAAAGACGGCCATGTGTCAAGAGTTTTCAGGCGGAAAGTTATTCCATACTGTCGGCACTCCCTCGATCCTTCTTCCTGTCTCTTTTTCTTTTTTCCTCTTATTACTTTTGCCGCTGCCGCTAAGGATTTGCAGCGATCGTGACACCACCATGGTGGCTGCTGCATAATAATGTCCGCAGCTGACGCTCGCCAAAGTCCGCGACAACCTGTCACTTCCACCTGCAGGGGCCGCCTCATCTCTTCCCTAACTGTTCCTGAATTTACTTCAGCGGAAACCACTGTCAGCGAGAATGATGTTCGTGCAGGTGCTATCTTGTTACTCTCACTTGCTGATACACGCGATTTGTATGCCCCGGCTTGACACTTTTTGAGGTGGTAATACACTCTTCGACCTAAAAGAAGCAGCGGGGAACAAAATAGATGACAACGTTTCTCATAAAAGAGAAAGCACTCTACTGAATATATGTTTAAAATTGGTTTTATATCTACTGGTATACATGATATTTTTTAAATATAATATCCATAAATTTGTTCAATTTTCTTACGAATGAATATGGAGTTATTCAGAGGTTAATGTAAAAGTGTGACTAGAAATCATGGGAGTGTAACTTGCATAACTTGTGAGTGGGGAAAGAAAGCATATTTTCAGACGAAGAAGGAAGAAAGAATTGGTAATGGTCCTGCAATATGTTACACTTAGCTATTATTAATTAAAACCTGAATTTTCAAGTTATGTTATCACCTATGTAGGAATGCCAGCAGAACAAAAGATCATTTTAGTTATTCAGTTTCATGCGTTATTTCTGAAATAACGCACATTTTAGAAATTGCTAAAATACAAGTGAAATAACACCACTGATTTTCCTTTTGGCTCATATTTATGTTTTTATTTTTCTTTGGGTCCGTCTTTGGTTTTGTGATTCCTCTTTACTTTTACGTTACACATACACACACACGTATCACACACATGCACATGCACGCAAGTATTGCTACCGCGACGGGAGTTGGACATAGATAACCCAAACACAAACCCGTATTCAAGCATTATTCATTTTTAAACAGTTGCTTTCAATCCGTTCCCTACTATGTAGGCAACTTCTCCATCTAAAACTCTTAGCGGGACGGTCTACACCAAAGGCGCAAGTTGCAGATACAGCTAGGGAACGAAGACTGGAATTTTCGCTTGCAAATCGATCTATGGAAGTTCGCGTTATACCATAATTAAAGGATTTCTTGTAGAATGCGATTTAAAATATCCACTAATGATTATCTTAACTTGTTTTACATGCTAGTAAATTTATGCAATGTTTACTTATGAAAATCTAGTAAATATCGCTGTGGCTGTTAAGCACTTTTAAAAAACCTCGGTCTGGACCGGATTTGAACTCGTGACATCGGGGTCAATACGCCAGCGCCTAACCTATGAGCCACCCAGACCAGTGCTGAAAGTTTTCTTTACACCAACCATAGAATATTGTTGATCAGAGGCAATATAATGTGCGCAACTACAAAAGAGACATCGTGGTTTTCATAGTTAACCGTTCTGTGCTGTTACACGCGTACACGCTGATCTGTGTTATCATCTGATTAGTTGACTTCTGCTCTTTTGGTTTTATCATGAAAACTCAACACTAAAACATTTCTCACTCCAATTTATTCGCACAATACAACGTTAGGAATTTATCGTGCAAATAATCGTAGCCCAAGTTTTAGCATGTATTCTTCATACCTGGGAATAATTAATACCAATATCGAATATTTCATAATCAACTACTGTCACACTGTGTTGCTTAGATTTTAAGCGCACTAGACATATTTCCCATGACTATGTGCTAAAATGTATAAAACATTTATCTGGCTGAATTATTATTGATTCAAGGTTCCTGATTTATGACTATATTCATAGAACATTGAATAAATGACAACTTTTTCCTTTGGCGAATTTCAATAGATTCAACAGTTTTTGTGTAAATTAAATTTAAAAGAACCCACAATTTGTTGCCTTTTTTCTGTAATAAATTGTGGGTATAAATTAAGTATCTATAATTTTGGTATCAACTTACCCAACATTTCCTTAAGTAATGCGTTTCATAGATACCCATACACATATGCATGCGAGGAGCTTATTTTTAAAAAAATATATGCATTCACATGATATTCTCTACTCTTGTATTAACAATTCCAACAAAGTTATTCTTCTATCTTCATCTTAGTGGAGATAAACATTTTCAGAAATTGCCTGTTTGTTAATTTTCTTGTAGGTGCAACAGTAGGCTTTGAGTGACAGCCAACATGTTTTTGAAGCTTTGAATCTCTTTCGATTTACCAGTTATGCAAAAGTCATGAAGTATAAACAGGACTATATAGCTATAGACAGAAAATTCAACATACACATTTCGTTTGCCATAAAAATATCTTAAACATATGACATTTTGATCAAAATAGTCATTTTTTATAAAATAAAGAAATATTCCATGTAAAGCATACTTTAGGATATAGAAAGTTTCTTCAAAATATTCGTGTTGCATCCTTGAAAGATATTAAAATTAAATAGCAACTTTGGTTTTTAACCGACTTTTAGCTTTTGAGTTTGCTGTTCACAGATATACACATACCTTTTTGTAAAATTACCTGTTTTTTGATTCAGGGATCTCAAAACATTTCCGATGAACATCGAAATTTTGGGTCGAACACAATAATTCCTGTACTTGCTATACGCAGCAGAGAAAGTAGAGAAAGTCTTTCGGATTCAAAGTTTCTTAAAATGCATTTTTCCTGTGAAATCCTTATATTAACCTTTCTCCCTATCACGCTAGGCTACCCAAAATTGGTATTTATTTAATAAGCATTTCTTCATGTGGAAGAAGTATGCTATAAATGTTAATGCAGCTTTCAACGCAGCTTCACCGTTGTAATTTGTTGGTATTACTCTCGTAATTACAGGTTGTGCAATCAAAAACCAGAACATGTGTATCCAGGTTTTCGATGTATAACAGCCAAATTAAATTCATAAATAATTTAATGTAATTCATGAACGAAACCGCAGAATCTGATTGTACATATCATACGAGTTACAATTCTGATATGGCATAAATATTAATAAGAGAGGTTATCTGGTTTATTTACAAAATGCTGTTGTATAAAACATGGCTTCCTCTAGTCTAGCATGACAACCTGGGTGCACTGCTTCTTGGCAGAGAACGAGGCAAGGCAAGATGATGCAGGGAAGTAAAGTGAGTCACTATATATCACAACTCACAGTCTGAATTTGGTGGCATGTTTCGAGGTTAGAGAGAGCAAATAAATCAAGTGGAGAGGGTAATGCATGGGAGAAGAAGGTAGAGGAGAAGCTGAAGTTCTGCAGGTTGTGGTTTCACAATCGTATGGATAAGACCCAGAACTTTGTTTGTACGGAAACTTGAGGAAGAAAAACAAGTTATTTATACCCTGAGACCAACTTAATTGGCAATACTTACTTCAAGATTTGTTGCCTTCTCTGTTATCGGAAAATCTGCTTAAATCTTCCACTGATCCAAGCCACTTAAATTGCAAATGGTGAAATGCTGTTTCTAGGAAAACAACTTGGACTTCCCTTTTATTCATCTCTTTGAATCTCATTTACGAGATTGTTAGAATTTTTGCTGCCTGTAAATATCTCAAAGGAAGGACCAACAGGAACACAGGTGCTAAGCAGATTTTTCAAAAGTAGTACAGAAAACGAATTTTGCAAAATGCAAGGTATCATGATTGTTTAACGAGGTCTTTGTAGCTTCCTCTTCCTCCCCTTTCTTTACCCCTATCCAATGATCGCACTATTCACACTATTGGCTGGACATAGTTATAACCAATGACACGTCGGCCTGAAAGAAAAGTATTGATTTTTCTCTGTTCACTCATTAAATCGTTATCCCTCTTTGCCCCTCTACAATGACATCACTATTTATACTACATGCTAGTTATAACCAGTGACACGTCGGCCTGAAATGAAAGTATTGATTTTTCTCTGTTCACTCATTAAATCGTTATCCCTCTTTGCCCCTCTACAATGACATCACTATTTATACTACATGCTAGTTATAACCAGTGATACGTCGGCCTGAAAGGAAAGTATTGATTTTTCTCTTTTCACTCATTAAATCGTTATCCCTCTTTGCCCCTCTACAATGACATCACTATTTATACTACATGCTAGTTATAACCAGTGACACGTCGGCCTGAAAGGAAAGTATTGATTTTTTCTGGCCGCTAAGTTAATCGTTACTCATTAAGATCAACTGTTATTTGATTCACAGCATACCGTATAGAGCAGAAACTACACATGACCAGGCAAGTGGTAACACAGTTCGACAAATTTCGGAAGCTGTGCAAATTCACAGAAATGTAATTACATTTTAATGCTACCCAAGAAAGCCGCTTTATTGCATACAAGAAAACCTTGCATTCGAAAGCAGAAACAATATGATATACAACGTAATATACAAAAAAGTTACTTTGATACTAATTTTAATTCCATTATAAGTATAGAGAAAATTCGTAGAAAGAATGAACATTTCTAACTTTAATGTAATATTGCATTCTGTTTAGAGTAAAGCTTTATACGTCTTTGTGTTTCTAAGGACAAAGTTAGTTTTTCTTGCAACACAGAATCAATAAATGCTGCTTATTTGAAGAATATTTGCAACCTTTTCCATAACAGGCATTAAGAATTTGGAGATGAATCTAAAGAAAATTAAAACGTGATCTTCTAAGACATTAGTTATATTTACCCTTGCCTTTGCTTATTCTCATTACAGTGCCACGCCTCTTGCCCCGTACAGCAACTGTCATTTGTGATTAGTTTTACCTATCCCTCGCGATAAACTGAGAGGTGGTTCCAAACAGTGCATATTAACAAATTCGTTTTGTGTGCCAAAACATTATTTCAAAGTGCTGCGCTACCTCCAGCAGTAAGGACTCTGTTAAAAGCAGTTTTTTCAGTTTAAGTCCCTGATGTGCCTGCAGTTTTGCCGCTTTGGTTGGTCAGCTGTGCGCTTTGCATTTTTCTCTTGCTTTTTCTGTTACTACGCTTTATGTATGTGCAGCTTTTGTCTTTGAAGTAGATAGCCCCGCTGTTAAGCTAAAGTGGTAAAGCTGTCTTCACACCAGGGGTTCAATCTGAAAATTAGAGTTTCAAAGAGTATATCCAGTGGTCACATACCCGAGCCACGCATGGACACCTTTTGCGTGGTGATCCGGAGCCTGTCTGTACGACGTGTAATATTCCAATCTCCGTCGCACATGTCCTTCTTGATTGTCCGCGATACGCTCGTGAGCGCCAGTCCGTTGGCCTGGGCCTTACACTGTCGTCAGTTTTAGGCAACGACCCAGTATCTGTAAATACAGTGCTGCGGTTTTGTTGCACAATTGATTTTATGAAGTCAGTGTAAGGTTATTTTATTTCAGAGATTTTAGCCTTTTGGATTGGCGTATTTTTGGGTTTTTTAACGTTTTACTGGTTTTTACTTTGTAGCAATTTTAAGCTTCTGTTTTTAGCATTATAAATGAAACGTTTAACAGTTGTTTAGAGGTTTTTATCTATTTTAACCGTAGATTTTTAGTTTTTAATGGGTGATGTTTTAACACTTGACGGTATGTAATTTTACTTCTGGACTCGGGGCCCTAATGACCAAGTTGTCGACGGGCCCTTAAACTCAATACACTCACTCACTCACTCCAGTGGTCACACTCAAAAAGGGGTTTTGCTTTCGTGTTTCATGGCACGATAAATAAAGGTGTGGGTAGCACTTTTGCGTATATAAATATGTGTACAAGTTTCACTTTCACTAATGGAGCCATTTTTATGTGGTATTCACACATTTGAACTTCATGGGTTCGAGTCCCACATGGGTAATTAGCAGTATCGACTGTTGCCCGGTTGTGGAATTTTTCCCTCAGCGTAGGTAGTTTTTAACTAAAAGGTAATGAGGGAATGCTTTGGAAATGAAGGGATTTTTCAAGTAAAATTTTGAAATTCAAGAACTCAAATTTATTTACCTGTTCACTTCTGCTTTAAACTAACCATTTTTCGTCATTAGAAATTTCAGCATTAAATGGAAAATATTACTTCATTAAGAGTCTGTATATTGAAAATAGTCTTGGTTACTGTGGCGATAACGCCATGTCATGATGGGCGAACACATTTCTTTTGCATTTCATTTTCTAAAGGAAAATAATGAAATTGTTTCTTTAGGTTGTATTTGCCATTCTCTTAATTTTGTTGCTAGTGCTGCATCTAATTGTTTGTACTTTTCAAGGAATCCGAAACGACAAAGTATTCCAAATGAGTTACAGTCCTACTCGAACAAGTCAGCTAAAGTTAGATTTTATGAGCAGAAATGGAATCATTTTGTTTTTTGAGGGATTTTGAAGGCCTAACGGGTGATTTCCTGTACCGAAAACCTGGAAACGCTGGTAATGATTGTGTATTCTGTATATGTGTAATAACACGGTCAACACGAAAACAGGAAAGTGCAGAAAAAATGAAGCCGAAAAATAGGGATTTTTAATGTTAATCATATTTTTGTGTTTAGCTTAATCTTTAGTTTCTAGACTATATTTTTCGCAATTCTTATAATTATCTACTTTATCTACGACTAATAGTAACACAAAATTAATAAAATATCAACAAAAAAGTAAATATCGGATAAGTACTAAACTATCTATCGCGATCTAACGCTATCTTTCAAGAATGTGACCCAAAGATAACCAATAAAAGCTCCACACCCCAGATATCCTGAAATCTCATTATTCCTTCAATAAAAGCTAAATCAGTCTAATTTTAAAATACTATACTGTCCCAGAGACAGACAAACGTCATAAATCTAAAATATTGTTGCGTCAGCCGCCGGCAAAGAAGAATAAGTTAGCTACTTTATAGACAGCGCCTCTAGGTAGCACGTGATATAGGCGGCTTAGAAAAATGCTATGTGAAATATTTTCTCGACGCTCATATTCAGAGAGGTGACCAGAAGAGGTTTCCTGATTATTGCTTTTGAAATGGCAGGTTTTACGGGCATGAGTGCGCAATTTTGCGTGGTGATAGATTCAAATATGACGAATAAAACTGTCCAGTAACAAATTCACTTAACCTGAAAGATAATTAAAGATTATATAACACATTATTTATAGACTGGATTAGAGTAGGATTGACGAGGCGTATTATATGTTTACTAATGCGTTTTCAAATTCCAAGCATACGTTCACACCTGCGACGAAAACTCCAAAGTAAACCAGGACTCGAGCACTGGTTTCCCTACTTGTCTGTATGGTTGTTACTAGGTACTGCGAATATCGAGGGAGGGATGGTTTTCTTTCAAGTTTTCAAGATTTTATTGTCCACATTTCTTACCTCCCACTCTACACACATGCCAAAGTTTGCGCGCCTTTTACCAAGCGCACTTCCAAAAATGTATTCCAAATAGATACGAATCGAATAGAATAGAATCCGATCATTTCCTAGCTTTGGTGGCTGAACGACCCATTTTAGTAACAAATGGGAAAAGATATGAATGACACCTCTTTTGAAGCTCTATCTGTCCATACTGATTGCAGAAGCAAACGATAAAGGAGTGCTGACATATTGACAATCAAGGATTCAACCAATTTTATTTTTATTTATGCAGATATGCACCATAGAAAAACATGTCAAAAAGTCGCCCTTACAGTCTTCGCACTCAAACTCGTAAAACCTTGCACCAAAAGAGCTGCCGAACCGTGCGCGGTGTTTTGCCTGTCCGCGTCCTCGGCGCTCGTTGTCTGCCGCTATCATAGAAATGCGCGGATGAAGCCATACAACATTTTCAAACTACTTTTAAAGGATTTACTTACCAACTTTATGAAAGGAGATGCTGAAACTGGACACCGTCGCTGTCCATACATGTTGGCAGCTCTTTAAGAAACTATCCACCACTCACCGTAGTTCACGTTGAGAAATGCTGAAAATTTCCTGGTGGATATTTTGTTTTAATTCTTTTAATTCTTCTTGTCTTCTACATTTTATATCTTAAGTTACCCCAGAGATAGAAATCGCAGGGGGTTAGTCCAAGGACCAAGAGGGCCACAAATCTGTCCTGAAACACACATTCAATGTTCTCTTCGAAAGATTGGTCTATGAACTGTTGCAGAGCCTTGTTGAAAAAAAAGGCAAAATCACGCTCCCTATCTTAATTCTCTAATTAATTCAGATATGTACGGGCGTCAACGGTTGACTGGGACAAATAGTCCTATAACTCTTTCTCCGCTAATGGCACAGCATACACCAATTTTTTCGTCATGAAGGTGTACTTCATGAACAATATTACGTAAGCTAGGTTAGCTCCAGTAATGAGCTCTTTTCATAAAATTTTACCAAGCCTTTAAAAGTAATTTAAAAATGTTGCATGGTGTCATCCGCGCCTTTCTATGATAGCGGCAGACAGCAACGAGCGCCGAGGGCGCGGACACACAAAACACCGCGCAGCTAGTTCGAAATTGTTTGACTCTTTCAGTGTATCTGTTTTATTACCCACTGTGATCTTCGGCAATGGTACCACTACGGATTAATTTCTTATTTGTTTCGGATTTACGTGTGAACGAGCAGTTTTATTTCCAAGATAGTAGTTTGGCCTACGCTTTCTAGGAATAGCGTAATAATGTGTGAAAGTATCTCAATAAAACTAAAAAAGAAATCCGTTAAATAATTGACAAGACATCACTTATATATGAATAATGGGTAATATGTTATGCTGCACTGTTTGAAGAAAAACCGAAACAATTAAAATAAAGGTCTATGTGAGAATAACAGAAAAGCAATCTGGTTTTTAAGCAGTGAAAAGTGCCGTCAGTGTAATACAATAAACGTTATAAAAGAGGTTGTACATGTTCCTTTGAAATGTTTGACATTCTGCGACAGAATAAGCAGAAGATGAAGGCAATGGGTGACAAAAGAAACTGTTACTGAAGAGGGACTCATTTATGATCAAATACGAAGAGAAGTGTCGGCTATTGAACAGAGAAGAAATGAGTTGGGAAGTGGGAACAGCGGTGAACAAATACCGCCAAAGGAGCAACACTCCAAACTTTCTTCTCATCAGCAAGTGGTAAGGTTAGAGAGCACTTTTCCACGTTTTCTGAGCCCCAAGTATCTCTGAATGCTTGTGGATCCCGTGCTGTTTAAGAAGCGGTTTCTCATACATAACAAAAATGCAAGGAAAAGGGAACGATACAATTTCTACATTCTGCAGTTAGATCCCCTAAATATTTCAAGATCCCTATCTGCTTCTAGTTATTTCAGCGAATTTGTATTTGCTGCGGTGAATTATTTTATGTATCTAATTGTTACCCTAGTATGTTTAAATGGTCACAATTTATATTGTAGCAAATGACAAAAATCCAGTCTATTACTTCTCTATCACTTTATCCTCTTCTAAAATTTGACCACAAATACAGTTTTCTTCTCGTCGTTTACACAATCCACAATCTTTCGGGCTATCACAACACATAACTGTTCTTCTAACCTTGCTCAGGCCTTCCAGTGTCCTTCACTTTCACTGTCTCTCATATACTAACTACGACGTCGTCCATCTTTGACGCATCGACGTAACTTACATGACGAAACACACACGCACAGCTGTCTCACACTCGCTGATACACTGACAGATTCAAGTCCGCTGCTCTAACTCACTCGCTGTTGTCTCCTGGTTTCCTTATATGGTGGGGATGATGTCACACGGACCTTTCACGAACTACTAACAGGTAGGCAGTGACATAAGCAGATCTTTCTCGAAGACACGGGAGAGAACCTTTTTTGTATAGCCGCTTCTATGTATTGTTTGTCATGTGTTCACGTGCTCGCTAGCGTAAGTGATGTGAGAATGCATAGCCCCGTCCGTCCTTTTTCGTGCGCCGAGCCCGGCGGTACAACACCAATCTAAAGCTGATATTCCTTTGAACTCTAAGGATATCCACAAATTTCATTACATATATTTTCAGTTACAAAATATACAACTATATGCTTGTATATGAA
The DNA here is from genome assembly GCA_030765045.1 of Tenodera sinensis. Classification (NCBI taxonomy): domain Eukaryota; kingdom Metazoa; phylum Arthropoda; class Insecta; order Mantodea; family Mantidae; genus Tenodera; species Tenodera sinensis. The sequence goes on from CM060971.1 coordinate 74,513,480, forward strand.
GAGAGAAAATTAGTATGTGTGTGTGTGTGTGTGGTAATCTCAAAAACAGGTCAATCGATTTTGATAAGTCTGTCACATTGAAAAGCCCTACAGGTCAATGTTTACAAAGAAGTTTAAACTGAGGTGGGAATTAAATTCGTGTTACCCAATTTTATTTTATTCGAATATCACAAGGTATTTGTGACATCTTAATTCCAATAGGGCAGATTTTAATGACTTCGAGCCCAAAGGACCAAATGGCAAGGTTTGAATTATTTTAAATTGACTAATTGAAGAGAAACTTGCATATTGTTCATTTCATCACATTGCCACCTGATTTCCGTTTGTAATGGATGAGTATTTTTGGTATGATTTTTTTTTATAAAACTTGGTACATATGGGTTTTAAATTCTGTCAAGTAATAGGCTGCCCAACAGCTTTAAAACAAATGTGAGAGCATGGTATGTATTTAATTTATATTTTCCTCCTACATATAAATCAATATTCTTTAGTCTATTTACAACAAAATTCATGCGTGTACACTATAGGACCAACGAAAAAATATGTTTCTGTATAACAAATGTTCAAAAACTACGCCTACTTAATTTTGAACCCCTTATGTGAAAATGTGCACTGTTAAACTACCTGGTCTTGTTTAACGCCCATTCTTATTGCATATGTACGATAGGTGATGGACCCTGATAATACAGGAAATGAAATGGCTGTTGGGAAAGGAAATTTGAAACGGAAGCGCTCCAGATTTAGTTTGGGCTCCCGCCCAAGCATTTTCCAATAATGGGAACTGAGAAAAGCCTGGAAAAAACTTCATTGAGAACAATGTTTTAGCTTGAGAAAAAATATAATTTTGAGAGGCTACAGTAATTACTATCTTATTGTCTTGGTGGATTTGGACCTCCCGTTTACGAGCTTATGCTTTAACGACTTCGGCTGCCTGTGTCGGCAGCATATTTATCACTCCATTGATCGCCCTCTCTCTCTCTCTCTCTCTCTCTCTCTCTCTCTCTCTCTCTCTCTCTCACACACACACACACACACACACACATACACAATCTCTCACTCTCTTTCCCTCCCTCCATGGCTTTCCCAATATATTTAGTTTTATGCGCTTAAAGTAAAATTTCAATCAATAGCAGGCTTTCATGCAGATAACACGTTGTTGAGTCAGTAACTTGGTGTTAAGTCTTTTGTTCTATGATGCGACCATTATTGCAAAGTTTTCTGCAGGGTTGCACCTTCAGCGAAGTGAGCTGTCGAAATTAGTTTTTCTTTTGAACGTGTAGTACAATAGAAACGTGTTACAATTGCCTTCAAGAAAGAAAGAATTGCTAAATGTTTATTTATCCGTTGTTATGGATTTGCATAACAAAAGACATGTTTTAGCGATAGTATATAACAGAAAGAGTATTTTAATTGTCTTTTAATTGATTGATAAAGGGCATCAATTAATCGATATTGTCAGTCACTGTTTCTACTACTGAACTTAGAAGTTGTTTCAAAGTTTTCATTGTTGGTCTCTTTGAGACACAATGACATTTCAAGGTGGTAGGGCCGACTCGTTGGTATAATGTGATCCACGTAAAAAAGTAAAAAAGGGATAGTTAAACGAGTTAAATATTACCTTTATAAACATGACAAGATACGATACCCAACTTTAAAATAAATTTGTTTTAAAAATTGCTAAGCCATTTTGTTACCAGGGTATAGGTATAGCGTATGCACATGAGTCGGGTGACTCACAAATTCTTTTTAGAATTTCTGAACCAAGGTTCATAGTCCACCTTTGTCATTAGGTTTCTGTGAATGAATTGTTTTAATCTTATACTTTCGATAGCCTTTTGTACAACACATAACGCACTGTTAAAGATGGAATCTGTAACTGCAAAGTACAACTGATTTCATGGATTTCATTCAAACACTTATCCAAACAGACAAACCTTTTCTTAGCAGGCCCACACCTTTCCAGAACAATTTACATGCAACAGACTATGTGTAGTTCTCTACTTATTCTCCAAGGAGGTTAATGTCCATATTGGGTCTAAATCGCCGCTGTTAAGACGTAACATAATGTAATTCCACCTACCGCAAAATACCGAACTTGCTCTTGATCTGGCACAATTTTAACTGACGGTATGTGCATGCGCGAAATCCACAGAAGTCAGTCTATTCAGTGATTGGTGGTCACACTGTGCGGGCAAGAGAGTTGGCTAACCTGACTAACAGCTGTTTAGAAGAAATGGACAGATTGACAGTGTGGCGGTCAGCAAAATGCTAGTGAATAAGCAGTAATTTTGAACTGGTAATAGAACTATTTGTTGTGACTACAATGAAGAGAACAAAGCTATAATTGTAAGTGTTTGTACAATAAATGTGTATAAAAGAGCAGAGGTAAAACGTGAGTGTAAGCAAAGTGTGTTTAACTGTTTTCTGGCAATAATTAACAATTGCACTACAGTTCATTTTAGATTTACACATCCTATACAATGACGGTAACATTTGGTACTCCGGGCCGGATTTAGCTATAGATTTCCAGTAAAATGCATAATGACTGAAATATCGATACGCATTTGTAATGCACACAACGGTAGCCACCTTGTCTTCTCTATGCGTTATCAATCCGGCATCACGAGGGAAACCGAACCGGCCCGAGTAATGACGAATGCATTCAGCCCCAGGCAGCGGTATAAGAGTGATTTTACAACAGATTAGCCATAAACTAGTTACGATCTATTAGCCTACCTTGACTGGCTTCCTATATTATTGTAATATTGACACATTGCCTTACATCCATTCTAATCTGTCCCATGCCATGCATTTGCTCATTTTCCATTGCTGTCCTTGAGTAGATATTTATTATTGCAACACGCTGGTGGTACAAACTACATCATATCTTTTGCAGTGCAACTAACAATATGAAAGAGCATAATAAAAAGCAATTAGTTACAAAACGAGCCGTGGCGAAAGCAAGTCTTACTCGCCTTGCCAAATTTGTTGATGAATTCCAAATTGGCTCAGATATTTATTCAATAAATGTAAGAGTAAAAGAATTGTCTAAAATTAGGGATAAATTTTAAGATGCACAATCTCAACTAGAATTTTTTGAAGATCTCGAATCATTCTGCTGACAGAGAAAGCTTTGAATCACTATATTTGCCTAGAAGCAACAATGGCTAAACTATTAGCACAAGGTTCAGGTGGAAACAGATGCATATGGAAATAGACATATTTGGTTACATCCAGATGATCAAGTATATCAAAGAATACTGTGGAGAAGCGACCCTACAGCTTCAATACAAGAGTATCAGCTGAAGACTGTAGCGTATGGCTTGTTCTCCATTTCTAGCTATTCGTTGCCTGCAGTAATTATTGGCTCATGATGAAGCACATAAGGTTCCAAAGGCTGCTGCAATTACATTGAATGATTTTAATGTTGATTGCATTTAAGGACGTGCAACTTTACATGAGGCAAAAAGCTTCAGAAGGAATTGGTAGCCATGTTATCCGAAAGTGGATTTTTGTTGCGTAAGTGGTCCAGCAATTATTCAGTTTTTAACTAACATCATACCAGACTAAAGAGAAACTAGTTTACCATTACAGCTTGACAAAAATGGAGTGAAAACACTTGGACTATTATGTCATTTTACGAAGGACAAGTTTCAAATGGCAAGCGGCCTGAAAATTAACTGCTACGCACAAGCATTTACAAAAAGAGAGGTATTGTCAATAGTTTCTGATATAGTTGATCCCTTAGACCTTATAAGCCCTATTGTTATTATATGCAAAATGTTTCTACAGAGGTTATGGCAAGAGAGATTAACGTGGGGCCAAACCATATCAGAGAAATTGGCTACAGATTGGAAGAAGCTCCACAACCAACTTCATCTTATTGATAACATTCGCATAAATTGCAAAGTAATTGGTTATGTATGATTCCATAGGCAATGTAGAGTTACATGATTTTTGCGACGCTTCGGAAAAGGCATATGGCGAATGCATATATGTCCATTCATCAAATAAAGGAGTTACACGTGTAAAACTTCTTTGTGCAGTCTGGAGTTGAGCCACTAAAGAAAGCATCACTTCCATGTTTAGAATTATGTGGTGCATTGCTTCTTGCACGTCTACTGGAAAAGGTCAAAAGAGCACTGAACTTATTATCTAAGCACATATATTTATGGACACATTCTACTGTGGTATTGTCATGGTTGTCAGCACGTTCAACACAATGGGAAACTTTTGTAGCTAATAGTCTCTGAGATTCAAGATATTTCTGAAAATGCAGTATGGAGACGTTCCTTCACAACACTAACTGTTGTATGCACCATGAAATATAGAGGAGGTTGAATAATAAGGAATACCAATTTTTATTTCCGCCATTTTTGGGGTAATAGTGTTATAATTTGACTAATTATGTTTTAGTGAATAAACTGAACCATTTTAGAAACTTCTTGTAATTTACTTTGAAGAAAAAAAGTGCCCAATTGTTTATTGCGGGTAATATGGAATAGGAAACGTAATATGGAATACTACATAAATGTTCTAATTAATAATTTTTTCAAGTAACAAAGTTACAGAGGAGCTTATTCTTCTTCTGAAACTGAAACTTCTCGCATAATGATGCACTGAATTGGATTACAATAGTATGAACATAAATTACAAAATATAATGCTGGGTTTATTTTGCATTGAGAAATTTATTTGCAGAAATCGCAAACGTAATAAAGGCTTTCCGATGCTGCGCACTCATTGAGAGCCCACATGTTACTTCGTCCGATATGACACAATGCTGGAGGACGTTAATTCAAAAAAAAAAAAAAAAAAAAAAAAAAAAAAAAAAACATGTTACACATTAGGCACTGCACTCATACTTTCCCCTTTCTATCCTTTGAAAACTTATCACCAGATAAAATGCATTCTGCGTCTCCATCCGAGAGAATATCTTCCCTCCATTATTGTCACGCTTGTTTGGCGTTTCTGCAGAAAGAAAACTAAATTTATTATAAAATTTCCTAAAGTTATAAATTTTATTCAATAGAAACAATGTGAGGAGGACAATTACCAGTATTCCATATTACCCACCACGCCATATTGAAACAGGGTCACTGCACGATAATAAAATAAGATAACGAAAGATTTGTGCAACACCAATGTTTTAACTTCTGTTATAGTCATAATATTAATTTACATCTATAATATGCACTCAAATATGTTTCATAAACATTAAAAGCTTACTTGCAAACCGTTTTAGATCTAGAAGACAGATTCATTCACACTCAAAGACCATGTGGCACAAACCAGACGAGGCTCTGAAAGTAACCTCTGATGCATCTCTAGTAGGCACCGTTGGATATCAGCACCACACAAGCAAGTAAGCTTTCGTATTTTTAGAATGGAATAAATGTTCACGGAAATGGCTGCTTTCAGCCTACTATATCAAAATCTATGAAATGAAGGCACGTGTGTTGAAATGAAACAGATAAGTTTTACACGAAAGCCAAACAGCTAGACTTTTGCGAGGTTTCCCCAGGTGTGTCGTTTATCAAATGTTTGCAATTTACAAAAACGTATGACCACCATTTCTTGTGTCCGCACGTTTTAATATGAAAACCCATATTTTATGAAGCTAGGTAATCCTGCTTACAGCCTCGGGGACAGTTGGCTATGACAAATGAAGGGGATTTTGACGCCATTTTGTCAGAGCCGCGTCCATCGCCACCTGTCCACTATATCAGTATTGTGTCCGATTGTGGTCGGCTGTTTGACGTAGTAACAGGTGGCCCTTAGGGGTGTTCAGGGGCTACTGTTCCCACAGTGACCGCAAGCGTATCTCATCCCTCTCTCCTATACACAGGCTTTTGTCTATATATGTAGCTTGGTCGGGGTTGCGGCCTATTACAGTTATTCAAGTCGCAATACGTTTCAGAGATTGAGGATCGTAAACGCTTTCTGCTGGGCTTTGTCAGTGTTCCACTGGAAAATTAGGTCAGCTCTCTCGCAACTGTTTCCCGTTTATTTCTAAGCGTTCTGTGTTAGTTATTTTACTTTTGTTTCTTAACCCTTCAAGCTTCACATTTCTTCCATAGATTGTTCCCCAGTTTTTGTGGACGATTTGTAAATGGCATCATGAATAACATTGCAATTATAACTGTCACAAAATTAATGGTGGGTGGTAGGAGGAGCTGGTCGATACAAAAATCAATCGGAAGCTTGCCAGACCTTGCTAAGTTGTACAGTTAAACATCCTGTGAAATCCTGTAAAGAGGCTGATATAAATATAATTTTCGTTCACAACATTTGCAAAAAAAGGAGAGTACTAGTGGAGTAGTAGCGGTAAGGTATCAGCCTTGTGTCTAACACAATAACATGTTTGACCATGTTAACCGCATGTTATGTCGGCCATGGGAAAAACAAGCCTGAAGAAATTGAATAAAGAAATAGAAGCAATTTAAGATACGGTTTTTACATTTCTGCTATGTGCTTACAGTAAGCAGCGAAATTATTTATTCTATCCAAAATTCGATAGCAAGAGTTCACCTGTAATACATCTTTTCAGACTCCTGAATAAAAAAAAAAAAAAAAATTGTGTGTGTGTGCGTGTGTGTGCTTGCGCGTGTGCAATCGGCTGAACAGTGCCATTAGACCTTTTTGTTTGTAGTGCTTCTATGCAGCACCTATTAGAAGGAATGTAATGACTTCCCTTCCACTCTGTATGTGTTAAATACTTCATTATTAGAAACAAATTCGATTTGATTTATTTTTAGACAGTTGAATTTGAGAAAAGAATATACATCTGTCGAATTCATTCAGTCTAATTTTACAGAACATCGGTTCTTGATGATGGATTACCATAGAAGAGTTTCAAGTTCAACTTATTTTATTAAAGAAAGCATTTGTCTGGTGCCGGTACAGAGGGGCCCGGCTTGTTTACTGTCAAGTGCCTTTTATTAGGAGCGCTGCACACACACACACACACACACACACACACACACACACACACACACACACACACACACACACACACACACACACACACACACACACACACCTCTTCCGCCAAACGTGGAAGTTTTTCTAAACCCCTGTAATTATGTTTCCAGAACTAGCTTGAAATTTCATTGATCGGCCAAATTTTTGTCATTTAGCTTTTGCATGCTGTCTATTGAACACTTACTGTGGTAATGATATTAGCGCTGTTTATCACAGGTCATTGCCAATATTGCATTTTCTTCCTCACGGGTGGATGATGCATTTATTTCCTAAACGTCCTTTGCTCTAAAACTTTGAAAATGATTTGCTCCTTTCCAAAATGGATTAAACCAACCTTGTGTGTATGTGTATATACAGGGTGGAAGGGAAGTCCTCACATTAATTTAATGTGATAGATGTGATAGATCTCGCTATTTGGAACACATTTTGTATCTTACGTTTTTGTCTCTGACCATTTCTTACGGTGATATTTTAGTTTTGTCTAAAACAAGCTGGCAACACTGAAAATTGTGAGGCTGTCACTTTCACTAGGTCAGTACCTCTGGGAACCCTTTGTGTTGCCGCTTGATTGTTGTTAGTCACGTGTTGGCTAGCCTAAGTGGTGTGGGGGAGCTTTACCTTGAGCGCCTTCTTACGCACAAGTGGGTTGGGGCCACCGCGCCCCGACCGTCCTTTGTTGACTGTCGCGTCATAATACATGTTGGTTGGCCAATGTTTTGCATGAAAGGTCTTCAGGCGCTTAGAAATAACGTCCTCAGACCATTCCACAAATGCCAAAGATCTCACTGCACCTTGCGTCTACGTAACATTGTTTATCGTTGTACGAAGCCTGTCCATTTCATTGGTCGCTTTAGGCTACGGTGCAAGGCTGTGCCACTCTTTTTGCTAAATAACCTTAACCAATAACCGAAACAAGGGATACAAAATGGCGTAGAAATTAAACACAAGTTTACGCTCTCAGATGCATTGGTTAAACGAGAAAGAGGTAGAGTGAGTGCATTTAGTTGGTCATATATATCTCTTATCATGATTAGTAGCCATAACTTATCGCCCGGTGCAGGACAGACCGTTAAAGGGGTTAATGTTTAAGGGAGAAAATGAGTGTTCAGGTTTGTGGTGAATCTCGCGCGCCCCAGAGACGATATAAAATTCGCCGGGCGTTGTTTGTACGTGTACCAACATTTGAAAGTCATACCTTCTCTGTATCTCTGCGAAGTAAAACAGTTGAAGTTCTAACTAAACTTAAGTGCAGTGGACAGTAATGTAGCGCTTTCTCTCTCCCTGTCTGGCTCAAATGAAGTTAAGCTAATTGCGTATGTATGTTTTGTTTCAGGTAAGCAGGCTGCAGACAGCTTACTCGCTCTCTGGTTATTTAGCAGAAGGTCTGCATGCGGCCAGAACAGCAGTCCATTACGTATGTAAATAACCCGCAGAAAAAGGCTAGTTGTTACAAATCTAATAAGCATGGCTTGCTCCCTTGTAGAGTTTAACTTTATTACCTTAAGTGAGGTAAAATATGTGGTGATACTGAGGTCCTTATTCGACGAGTTTATTTAATAATTGTGCTTAAGGTGCTGATTTGAGGCATGGCTTTAATCTTGTTTATCTCAAACACTAAAAGAATACTAACAGAATAAGGTTTGCACAGAGATTTTATATATGGTGAGTCACCTTCGACTGTCACCAAAAATAACCCTGAAACAAAAATAGAAATTGAAAAGTAACCTTTACAGTCATGAAGGCAGGGGAAGCGCTAATTAGAGTAATCGACATAGGCCATCCAAAAATGTAAGCAAGTATGATTGTCAACATCAAATCACGTTTTCTTAAATTTATCTACTACATAGTCATAGCAACTAGAGAGGTAATTCTTGTATTTCACTCAAAAATTGGATTTTAAGGTTTCATCGTAAATACGTAATTTGGGACCCTTAATACTTTTACAAAACGCTCCGTGTGGCGTGTGTGTGTGTTCTCATAGCTCACGCCTGGACAACTGCCAGGTCACCTTGAGCGATTTTCATTTTTGTACCTCATAAGGAAACAGTTATCAGTGCAAGGCTATGAGTGGGCTGCGCTCAGTGAGCACCAGGAGCTTTCATAGGTAGAACCCGAAACTTTTGAAAAATATCCGCACAACCCAAGACACCTTTTATATGGAACATTTTTTTAAAAGTGTTTGTTTCTTCTCTCAAAAATGGACTGGCGATTTTTATTAAAATACCATATATTCAAGTCACTTTCCTGACAAATAAAATGTGTATTCGAATTTTATAGGAAAAACCTCTTGTGTACTCTTTGTTTTGAATGTGTCTTTTAGAACTAATAAACCATAAGAGATAGAAAGTCCTGCCACACAAAAATGTGCATCTTATTACAACACACTTTGTCAAAGTCGTTTTCTTTCGTTTTTTTGTCCATGCAAAACGAAAAGAATTTCGAAGCCATCACATTATAACCGACTTTCAAAAGCTTTGATTGTCGTTTTAGCTCGTTTTTTACTTATTCTTGTTATTCTTCTTACACTTACACTGAAACGTGTATATGAGTAAGGCTCATTCACAATGAAAACATGGCGCTAACATTATGCTACTTAAGCGCACACATAAGGTAAAACCATTCACAATGGAGCAGTAGCCATAATCCAATAAGTAAGCATTTGTTTCTAGATCCGTAAACTACACGTCGCAATCTTCCGAGCGTATTATTGTGCCACTTTAATAGCTAACATAATAAAGCTCTCCAACACCCACCGAATGCGTTGTTCTCAGAAGTCGCTGAAGTTTTACACTGCACCAATGAGTGCATCACTTCAGCCAATGAAATCAAAGAAATCACATGCTGCATCGTACTCAAAAACCTAAAGGCATGTTTCTGCATCATACGGACTGATTCGAAGCTCGCACTCGAGTTACATAGTCTTGTTAATTCTGCAAACAGTCATTAGGGAGCAGCTTCAAGTGAAGAATACTTGAACGAGCTCATCTCACATCAATGCCGATAGAAATACCACAACTATACATTGCCAGAAGGCACCAAGTTGATGTGCATTTCTAGGTAACCATACACTCGCTTCAGAGTGACGTCACAGACTGAAAAGGATGGCACACGGTGTAGATATATTTTCCAAAAGTGGTCAAAAGAATTTCCTTCTAAGAATAAGCTCCAAAATTAATATGAAAATAAATGATAGTGGTCCGACAAGGTCAAGCAGTTTTAATCAGTCAGTTTTTCTCCACTTCTTTTCGTCTTCTTAAACTATTCCTTGATTCTGTACTGATGTACTTTCCAACTCATATTGCTGCACATTTGCGCTCTTCAGAGGTGAACATATAGCGTCACTTCAAAATGAGATAAGATAATCTCATTTCATGAGTTGCTGGTGTTAAACCACTGAACACTTATGAATCAGATATCGCATCCGTTTAATCCAATTGTACACGTAATTGTAGTAGTTATAAACTTTGGGGGCAATGACGGAAGAGAAATAAATTATTCCGGTGGACTGATCCAAAGGTATTGCTATCAAAGGCAAACATTTTAGGAATGAAGCGAACTGACGCAGTGTTCGGTAAAGTTTGCCATAGAAGATGGCTTAATTGCCTTAGGCATGCAGCAAAGGTTAAAGGGTACACAATCCATGCCGGATGATTGAAAGGGTTAGGGACGAATTTGCCCTAAGTTATTGTTGAAAAGGGGATGGGCTCTCTAGTGGCCGAATGAAACGCATTGCCATGAATCCGGGACGAATGGGAAATCAACCTTATTACAGCAACCACAAAGACAAAAAGCGTGGGTTTCTGTGAGGATGACGCCCGGCACTGAGTGATGGGGGCACTGAGGGGATGACCAGAATTAGTGTACCCCCCTCTTTGCCTCCCTTGGAATTATTGATAAAACGCAAACACACGCTTTCCATTGTATTCCGCATCATTGGGCAATTATCTTGCAGGCAAATCCATAGATCTGCCTGGCTATTTTCAGTTGATTAATGCAACGTATCTGCAAGTGCCCTGAGCTAAATTTGCAGCCGAACCTGCGAGGTTAATCGTCTACCATTCTTCCTTCGCCAAAACTTCTGTCTCTCTTCTTTTCTCATAAATTTTGGCGCTATCTCCGGTTTTAATTCCCTCGTATCTGAACGAACTCCGAATGAGTTAAAACAAAAGAACGACTTTTGGAAATAATGATAGTCCATATATTGGGCTTTGTTTTGCCTGTAGTTTGGAAAATACGTGCACTACAGGTAGAACATACACATTGACGTTTTATTTACAATTGCCCACAATAATTCCCTTTAATTCGCGGTTTTAACATCGCATGCGACAGATAGACCGTGACACTACTCAGCACTCCATGTTTGGTTTCGGAAACCGAAATCCTATTTTATCCTCCACTCCAGCGGTATCTGAATCTGCATTTTCTAGCATTAGTTTTCTTCTGCACGTTCATCCAATAGTTTTGAGGCTAGACAGAGCCAGCCACAGCGAACAAGTTAATCCTTTTTAAATAAAATGAAACTAAAATTACAGCACCGACCAAACGGCTTAGGCTGCAGCGTCTGTGGCTCTTATTCGGTTTAAATACCCGTACCACGGTATGAATTTCGCTAACCAATGTTTTAATAATAACTTACATGTTTTGTCTGTTATTTAAATGTTATAGTGTACTTGATATCACAAATACACGGTGTTCATTTTTAATTTGTGCCTTTGACTGCTTATGACATCACTGCCTGGTGAGCCTTTGATTCCTACAAGTTGAAGAATGACTATCTAGAGAGCGCCCAAGACAAATATAGCAGGGGTGCTTTCAGTATGGCCATTGGGGTCTAGGTTTGGCATTCAAAAAGCTTCTGATAGAGTGCGCAATATTAGTTTCTTCTGACGGTTTATTGGAAGGCTTTGACAGCGAAATGAGAAGTAAGTCATGTGCCTACATATGAATATGCATTACACGGGGAACTTTGTGTATTAGATTTCCTTAGATGAACTAGAAGCATGCATGAAAACAATATTTAAAACTTCAACATTATTTCCATGTCACGGACACTCATATGGTATAATCGTGTTAATTCCGAAACACTCGTTAGGGGACAGCTCCAAGTGAAACATACACTTAAAATCGCACCTGACAGACCGCTGATTCAACTGTCGAGTCAGAGAGAAATATTAGAACTATACATCGTTAGATGGAATAAAGCGGAAGTGCATTTGTAGGAAACCTTAGACTCGCTTCAAAGAGAGACAGCGAAGGCACAAATAAAAATTAACACCGTTTAGAGTTTTTAAGTATGAAAATCTGGAAATCACAGATAGTGTGAACGATGCCATTGTGTAATATTCATAGCAAAGAATCAATGGTGCAATAATTCTCAAGGTATTTTAATAATTTTGTACTGGAGTATGGCATACCACAGGGCTCTCTCCTGGTTTCCTTCCTTTATTCCGCTTACATTGCAATGTTTATGTGAATCACCAGGCATTGGTATATCATTCGTCATAGGCAGGTCTGCGACGTTTGAGTCCTTACATTTAGTTTGGGAATTCTATGTTCAAGGTAAACTTGATATTCAGACGCCTGCGGAAGTGGGAACGTGAATTCATCCATGTTATTTATGTACAGAATAATGCTGAGAGAAAAATAACAAGTACTTGAAAAAAATACATAAATGCGTAGCATAATATGATGAAAATTACTTTCTATTATTAACTGCCAACTTTGCTGCAAACTCAGCAATTCTAGATTTACACAAGTAATTTATTGTCTCAAGCCATGTATACTCAAAAACGAAAAGTCGGTTAAATACAAAACTTGGTATTTACGTTCAGTATTTTCCAACTATTAACCACCACCTTGACGAGGTGGTACCGGTGTTGTCTACCGAGCGGGAGACCCGGGTTTAATTCCCGATACTGGCGTGGGGATTTTCTCTTGTTGGGAGATCTGATCCGGGGTGAACTCGGGCTCATTAGGTCCCTGAGGGGCCAACTGAGGACATGCTTGATTGAGAAGTAACGCTTCCTGATTGCAAAGACTGCATAATTGGCCAGGAGGGATCGAGGTGCTGACCACGTCCCGCCCTCCAGTATTGCACTCCACTTATGAGGCCTGTAGTGGGCAGAGGTGCGGGCTACTGCGCTGCAGGGTAAGTTAGTTTTATCTTCCAAGTGTACGACATGCAGATTTTCAAGAAAATACCCTTATGCTCCTTTACATGAATAAATTTTCGAATATTCTTATTTTCTGAAAAGCAGCTGCAACGATTTTATTAAAGTGTCTAAGTTTAATATATTTTTATGATAAATGAAACGTATAATTCTTGAATATAATGTGAATAGCTTTCGAAGTGTTCTTAATTATGAGTGACATTTGGATAACTAGAAAACCGTAAAAGATAGATAAAGTCTTACTACCAAAAAATGAAGATCTCGTTAAGACACACAATTTATGTCAATTTTTATGATGCTAACCATTTCTGAAATAATTCTTGTTATTGGTTTGAATTTTCAAATACTCCTATTTATTTTGAAAAGAAGTCATTCACTTTAACGGTTGCCTGTGTAAAAATAATGTCATTACATTCAATGTCATTACATAGCAAGCAACTTTCTAAAGATTTGACTATCGCTTAAGCCTATTAAATTTGCTTATTTTCTTTGTGTAAACCGGTTGGAAGGGAACTTATTACATTCCGTAATATGAGCTTCATATAAGCATTACAAACAGAAAAGTTCTAATGGCATTTGGTCTTTGATCAGCCAATTTCGAAAAAATAAGTGGTCTTTGTCCCAAATTGGATGCGTATCTCCACAAGAATGTGCGAAGATAATAGTTCATTTATAAGATGCGTAGAGTAACGTATTTCTGACATAGTTTCACTAGTAATTATAGAACGTCAATCAGGATTTCGAAATAATCAATCACTTAAAAAAAATTACAGGAGTATCACGAGCAGCTTTTTCAGATGCGAAGGAACTCGTTGCGTTGAGGTTGTTCAGGGATCTGAACCGGTTTCTGGTTGTAAACACATCGACCGCTTCTAAATATGACGCAGAATGGTGTAATGTTTTGGGAGATAAATGCAACTGGTACTCTGATTGACCTACACTCGCACAGTAAACACAGTAGACAATATCTTACATAACAAAAGTGTAAACTCTTTAAAGTATAATTTATGACAAATACTTTTTATGAGGTTATCTGTTTCTGGTTATTGGTTTGAATTTTCAAGTATTTATATCTTTCCCTAAAGGAGGTCATGGTCCCGCCCCCCCTCCCACCCTTTTCCTCCCTCTGGTCATGCATAGCGACCAATTCTAAAAAGATTTGACTATCACTTAGGTATACTGTAAGTCCCTAGGCTCATTGTACCTGCAAAGAAATAGAAATAAAACAATTTCTACAAATGTCTCGAAAGCGTATGTCAGAATAGCTTCACATACGGGAGTGAGTCGAGAAAGTCATGCAAGTACCGCACAACAGATTTTTAAAGCTTATAATGACTTCTTGCTTCACCAAACCTTTGTGTAACATGAACACAATGTTGTTGATACTTTACTACATAAATAAACAGGGAGCAGAGAGGAGTTTCGAGTTTCCTTGACCCCTTTTTAGCTCTCTCACTTTGGAAACAATGCCTGGCAAGAAATGGAGACTCCAGCAGAAGTGCTGTTAATCCTTTGTCTGACCGTGTCTTCACATAACACTCAACTCTGTGCCCATTCGAGTTTACGTCCGACCACATAATGTTCACGGAAGCGTAGTCGTATCGACCATTCCTCGCTGCGGTCGCCTTGTTGGCTTTCCCAAGGATGTAAACATTGCTTTTCCCAAGGAGCCATCAACATGCTTCTCAGCTTATCTCTGCTACCCTGGTCGCTTTCATTTGGGCATCTGGCAGGTGAACGAGATTCAGCTTGACTCTTGGGTTCATTTCCCAGAGAATTCGCAAGATTTTTCTTGTGTGTTGACGCCAGAGTCTCTTCAGGAATTCCTAGTTAAACACTGGTATGCTATAAAACGGGTTCCTTTTATTACACGTCGCGCAATGGCGCAAAGTGCACAACAGCAACTAACACGGTGGACCACAAAAGCAGATGACTTGCATTTATAGTATTTCTAATAAAACGGAAGTAGTCTTTGATCGTCGTAGGAGGAGAATAGAGCGCTATTTCGTTTTTTCTATGAACCTCTATCGACATTATTGTTCTAAATTTGTCTGTCCTGTTTACTAAGTAAGGGCGGTGCTGCGGAATACCCTTCCGCCTGCACGCAATAAGCTCGGGGAAGTACTGTATGTATAGAGTTACGAGCGGAATGGCTCAGCGGTAGCGTCTTTGGCCCACATTCGAGAGGAACTAATCCGCCTTGGAAAATTCGTCCCCCAGATTGGAAGACAAGCCACTGGTTTCTGGGCCTTCCATGGGATGGTATCCCAAACGGGGGAGGGGAGCAAAGCTAGCCTTCGCCGGGGTGCTTCTAACTGAAAAACTAGGGCAACGTTGCAGCCGCTCTTATTATCCATTTGCCTCATCCGTCCTCCCGGGGGGGGGGAGGAGGGGAGGGTCCCATCGGGGGCATACACACAAAATATCACCTTTCGGTCGAGGTGCTAGTACCCCCTCCACAAACTGTCACTGAGTTATTGAGTCATGTATAGAGTTCAAATTTCGTATATAAGGATTTGGAATGAGTTTGAAACACGTTCAAAATATGGTTGAAAACCCTACAAATTTATGAGAAGAGTCGCCTAAGAATTCGCAATTATTTACAGTTAAACTATCGCAAATACTTTGACACAGCGGCTGTTACTCAAGATTACCAGAAGATTGGCGTCTGACAATTGGAGTCATAGACAGAGATAAATAGACGCGGTAGAGTTCTAGCCAAGCGTAAATTCAGAAGCTCTATTTATTTATTATTAAACATAACAGGCAAAAATCCAATTTTTCATAACTACAAGAAAAGTAATAAACAACCCTTAGCGTAACAGCCTTTCGCGGGCCGTTACGTCCCGCCGTTACGTCCCACACCTCTATCTACTACAGGTGCACAACTGGAGGGTGGGACGTGGTCAGCACCCCGAGCCCTCCTGGCCTATTATGCGGCCTTTGCGACCTGGAATCGCCTACTTTATCAAGTAGCTAAGCACCTAACGAGGCTGAGTGCACCCCGTGCCAGACCTCCCAGTGGGGGTCTCCATACTGGTACTGAAATCGAACCCGGATCCTACGCGCCAGAGGCAGATATTTAAAAACAAACGAACATGAATATGAACTATGTTCCAAATGTGTTACCCAAGTGACTTACTTTATGCTATGCTTCAATGAAATGATTTAATTTCATGTTCAATAACTATATTTGTATACAGAATTATTGAGACTTAGGAACATAAAATTTTATGCCTTGATTTATATTTATATTGTCAATAATAATATTAACATCTTGCTAATTAACATTGCCTGGAATGCGTAACGTTTCTATCTGAAATGTTCTAAGAATATTATTATAAGATTGAAGTTGAGGATAAACACCAAACATTCTAGATTGAGCGTATTTCAATAGTCTATTTTGTAATTCTGTATTTATTTTGTAAATTCCCAAATAAGAGAACCATATTTGAGTTGAGATCTACTAAAAACAATGAGCGAATGCCATGACTGCAAGAATTTTTCAAAATGAAACCTAAATATCTATAACCAGATGTAATTTTATTTATATGAGAACACATAAGTTTGATTGAAATGAAACTCCTAGACCTGTAAGATTTTGTACTTGATTTACATACACATGAAAGAAAAGCTTTAGATGCAGAATCTTCTGAAGGTTCCACACCTCTGCGACTCTAGAACATTCTGAAACACTGTGTGGAAAATTCCAATGGGTACATAAGCGAATGTTCTCGCCAATGTGTACGTCAGGAAGTGAGTTATGAGTGTGTCTAGTGAGTGCAGATTTACAAGGAGTTTCTAAGACATTTGTGATGTACAGTTTGTGCTCTTATCACAGGAGATTGGAGACGTCATGTGTTTGATTCCCCAGCAATCGAAGAAGATGATGTTAGCCCACCTCTGTAGTGTGGGTTAGTGTGTCTGCTACACACGCGAATTTCGGTTAGGGTGAGTTATTTGGATGTTTTCCGGGGTTTTCCTTTATCTTGAGATGACAAAAGTGGCGTAAACTTAAGCTCATTTCGTCCACTCATCGGCCGATATGATCTACCAGATTAAAGGACGTTAAACTTAGAAAGAAAATAAATAAAAAGGAGGCTGCTTTGTGTGTTTCATTTTGCGACTTTGTCACAGAGGTATAGTGAAGTGCCAGGAATAATTGCAACAAATCACACTTGTGAACTGACAGTGTGAAGTAAGGGAAGTCACAGCGAGTGTGGAACTTGAAAGTTAAAAGTTGAACTAAGTCACATTAGGGCTGACGGCGAGAGCTTAATGAATTGACAGTGAAAATGGACGAAGAACAATACGAAGTTGAAATCATACTTTAAGATTTCAAAAGCGCATGTAGGCACATTTTAAATCCAGTTAAATTAGGCAAAAAAAAAAAAAACTTTATAAAAACTAAACAAACGTATTCCTTTGTGTATATCTTGTTAATCGAGATAAACCTTCATTACAGGTTTAAGAAGTAGGCTAATGTCTTAGAGTTTTAAAAAACCGGATCAGTTTCAAATGGCTTTGAACGTCATGCTCCTTTGATGATCAGGAACAAAGAATAGCAAATTACCGCTGGCTAAATGTGTAAATGTTTAAAAATTCAAACTAATAACTAACCCACGACACAAAAGTCCATCTGAGCCAAAGTCTACTGCCCGAACGCTGCGTCTCCTATCTGTTCCCACCACGGGCGTCATGAGTAGGGTGTAGTGCTGGATATGGGACTTGGTCAGCGCCCCGGTCCCTCCCGGCCGGTCATGTGGTCTTCTCGACCAGGGGCTGCTACTTTTCAATCAAACCTAACCAGGTTGAGTGCACTCCAAAGCAGGTCTCCCAGCGGGAGAAAATCCCCAAACCGGTACCGGGAATCTCGCTTGATAAGCAGAAGTGCTACCATCAAATTAAGGAGATGGCCTCAAACTGATAACTAGGGCTCGATTTTTGTAACCTAAAGGCTCTTGAAATACGCTTGTGTTTCAGCTGCAAACATTACCAAAATATCAACTAAAATAATGTATAAATGTTAAAATTATAAATAACAAACGAAAAAAATGCATTTACTTTCAATAGCTACAAATGAAATAATTGCTGCCTCTCTTAACCCTCATTTTCAGCAGAATTTCACTTGATAACTACATGCAGTTTCAGATGGTCAAATTTGAAGGATCTTAGGTTGTCAGTAAGTAGAGCCTTGTACTTGGAGAAGCTTCTTTCTACGTCACATGGTACAATTAGAGCAACCTTGAAATAAAGGAAATCATTAACAGAAAGTCCTGGTTTATTTTCATCGACCTCTGCCACTTTGCTACAAGGAATGTTCCCAATTTTACACAATCTTGTATATGCAGGATTTCTTTCAAACACACGATGTGATTTTTCCATAGCCCTGTCAGCTACTATGTTTTTAAATGACTGAAGATCCAAGTTGCCCATAATCACGGGAGATACATTGTATTCTAAAGTATTATGTCCAAAGCCTACTGAATTACCTGACTATGTCAACAGCCAAGAAAGACAACAAACCTCAAACATAAACCTGGAAATTAGCTTCCCATAATCTTCAAACTGAACACAGTGAGGTAATCATCTTGAAACACGGCCTAACCTCAGAGAGGGTTAAACAGCCCTTGGTGGTTATGCGTCCGTTTGAGTAATTATCAGCCTAGTACGTACTTTGACATTGCCGCTCAATCCCTACCCCTATACCGGTATTACATGTTCATCTAATCCTGAACACGCACAAGGCAGTTTAAATGTGCATTTTTAAATATCTGTATTCTTTACAGCAGTCTTGATTTTTCTACTATACATCACTCATGAACGATGTAGTGTCAAAATTAGCTGAGCAAGACTTATTTAGATGGTTTCATGTATTTATTACAACGACGTTGTAATAATTACAATAGCCAACTAGCCAATGTAACTGGGATGAAATAAATGGTTAACTTCCTCGACCATGCTGATAACAAAACTGACAATGAAAAACGTCTAGTAAGTTCACTTTCATTTCCTTGGTAGTTTTATAATGTGATTCTATAATGTTCCTAATATGCACTTGGTTTCCTTTCTTCAGCCAATACATATATTCGGTTTTCATAATAGCACTTCCATTTATACTGCAGAGCTGTATGCAATATACCGAGCCGTTTTATATGTACGCCACCATAAATTAGGTGACTGCCTGATATTGGGTGATTCCTTAGTGCACTTCAGAGTCTTTGTGATCTGTACAACTAGCATTATATTATACAACGTATCCAGGATGCCCTCCATGTTTTACACGTTTCTGGCATCAACGTGGTGTGTGCATGGATTCCTAGTCACGTAGGTTTGCCGGGGAATGAAATGGCGGATTTGGCAGCAAAGACCGCAACCAGAGAAGCCAGTATTACCATCTGTCGCATTACTTCGGAAGACAGGCTTGAAGTGCGAGAGTGGTGCTGTTGTGCTGGCACGAAGAGTGGTCAATCATCCGCGGTAATAAGCTTAGAGAAGTGAAACAACTTCCGATAAACTGGGTAACTTCCTCTGGCATATCTCGTCACGAGGAGATGATTTTGGCTCGGCTACGAATTGGTTGCTCCTGTCATTCTAATAGGCCGACAGTCGAAAGTTTCTCGAACAGCCTGGTAAAACTTTGTTTTGAGCTCATAGAGGTCTTTGTTCTGCCCAGTCGTTTGTCGCTGGGCCGCGTATTTATAAGTAGTGTTGGGAAGTAGCTTGACCTTGAGCGTCTCTTTGACGGGCAGGCTGCGTCACACTATAGTAAAGTGTAGTGACAACACTACCTTGTTCATCATAGTGTGTTTGCGGTAGTTTGCTGTCTACATACCTCCATTCTCCTTAAACATTTCGACCATAACACTCCATATTTAACTTGAAATGAGAACAGCGTATAGTCTTGGTCTATCCACTAATCACAACTGGTTTGCCAGGTATCTCATCGGACTGAGTGCACTCCACGTGGATAATAAATTATACTACCTCTAATTGATTATACAGACATTCATCGCATATTATTGGATATAACAGTGACAGTTCTGTCCTCCGCTTTGGCCAATTAAGGTTGTGTAGTGACACCAGCGATATCAGCAAGGATGTCCAAGCAGGCAGTTTTGCAAGTATTACGTAAACCACGATGTTATCCAAAATGTATATTATCAGCCACGTTTTTGTTTGTTTACCTTATTACCTACATATACGTAGATAAATGTTCTAACACCCACTAAAATAAATGAGAAGAAATGTTACAAATATAGCATGTAATAAATACTCTCCGCATAACGATTGCGGAAAATTTGTTGGAATTTAATGACATATATACGTGCAAGAAGACCCTTCGACGAATCCTATTATTCGATTAGTTGATCCTTGTTTAGACATACCTAACATATATTATAAACCGTGATGATATACAGTGATAAAGAAAGAAAGAAGAAAATATGGAACAAAGTATGTATATGAAAAACACATACATAAAATACGAAAGTATTTTAATTTATGTAACTAAAATGTAGTGATTTACTTTGTCATACGAAAATTAGAGGCCAAAATATAACGACGTTTCTCCATGTTTTTAACTGTTACGCTGCCCCATCCCCCCCATCCCCGTCAGTGTATTTGCTTTGTATTGATCACTTATATTTCATTTCAAGCGACTCCTGCATCTTTCTGTTCCTTTAGCAACTACCCATTTGACAAAGTCAGTAAAACTCAGTACCTTTTACTCAAAACATAAAACAGCTCCTATGACCCCGCTAAAGAGCTGCCAAACACCAAGACAGAAGTAAACAGATGTACTGGATTCAGTGTTAGCCCCCTGACTCACTGCTGCTACCGACACACAGGTGTAATGTCACTCTAATTCTAGGGTAGACAATGAATCCACGTTGCTCGTCACAAATCTGTACCAGAAATCAGTTTTTTCTCTTACCCGGAACGTTGAGCTGACAAGGAAAAACATGAACTTAACGTGCTGGCACTGCTTTACAAGACTGTTAAATGTTAGAGCGTGTCGTAGATATCACTTAGGAGCTTTAACAGTCGGACTGGGAATAATTCTGCGGGCATTATCCGCCGCACAGAGCTCCCGTAACAACTCGTTGTTCTTCATCGTCTGTCATCTGCCTCTTTATGGCTCTCTGCAGACTCGCTTTAATATTTAACTTGCTCCTATATTTATGCCTATTGGCTTCTCGAAAGAGGAAATGAAGAACATAGATATCCACTAAAATACCTGCGGCAATATTGGCTATTACCTTCCCGTTATTTCAGTACGGTTTTATCCACTAGTTCAGTAGTCATATTGTTAATGTAGTAGTCTCCACTGTTCTGTTTTATGTATTGCAATATTTTCTAAAGTTGATCAATTTCCTTTCTCTTATAGGGAGAATCCACAGTATTAAATATGACATTCAAACGTGGGCATTTATTTTGCACGCCAATAACTGACAATTTAATTTGTATCTACTTAACATAGATTTTAAGCTATAATTGCTGACTTTTTAATGGGGTAGATCATAATGTACGATCAATAATAGGTGTTGAAATGAGCCCGGAGGTCTATAGAGCTTAGTTACCCAGCATTACTTTCAGCATATGGGGAACCACAGGAAAATCCTTAACAGGTTAACTCACCCTAACTGAGATTCAAAACTGGGACTCTCTGACGTGATCTATTATTGCATTGTTGGAGGTTATGCACAAATACATAGTCCGTTAAATTAGGAGATATACACAGTGCCTTTTTTGTGTGTGTGGCCGGACTAATAGGAAATAACTTGTCACTGGGAAACACGCTAATTGCCGGTGGTGTCGAATATAAATAGTCCCTTAAACTGAAGCGCGTAGATATTTGATGGAAAGTATAACTACAATTACTGCATACCTTGGTCGTTGAAGCAATGACAATGATGACCTTGGACCACTATATTTCTCACGCCTTGTAAGAAAATTTGAATTGATATTCATTCTTCTTTTGAAATTGCAGCAATTTCTCTGTCTTTCAGTTCTTCAAATGTATGCGGGTTATTCCAATGTACTTTATTTCTTAAGGTACCCTATAAATACATAGAAAACTCATACTGATGAGAAATATATTTAATATGAGAACCCGGAACTGCGTGTGGTCACGTGTGTTAGCTGGACACAGAGAGAGTGACGTAACCGGTACCGCGCAGCCGTCGTATATACACGCGCATCAGCAGACGCCTGCAGCTGTGTACATGCGAGAATAGAAACAGTAGAATCCGTGTGCACTAAACTTGTGGCTTATCATGGAATCTTTCGCCCTCTATAACTTTTCTTTATTATTCACTTCTATTTTATCTTTAAATTATTACTGAAATTATTTAAGTAAGTTTTCGCTTGGTGGGGTTAAATTTTGCAAACTGCATCATTTATTTTTTTTCTGTAGGTACTGTGATGTTTCATTTTAATATTGAAAGGTATTTACTCTTGTATTCTCTTTTATTTAATTTATCTGTGTTGTGTTTAGGAAAAGGAAACAATGGATTTAAATCTTGACTAGAATAAATTAATATCAAAGAAACTAGTATCTCATTTTAATGTGAGTTGTAAATAAAAAGCCGCTCTTAGTGAGATTATGATTAAGATTACTCCTACTTTAATTAATCAGAGCATCAGTTTAAGTAAGTGACTCATCGTTAAGCAGCTCCGCTCCACTCCTTTTCGTAAGTTTTTTTAGATTCTTTAAAACACACATTCCAGCATCTGGCTTAATGCACAACTTAAACTGCTAATGAATGTGTTTTCATTCGTTTATATTCAAAATAACAATATAATTTGCCATCTGTTCAGCCTTTAGTATGACTATTAGCGTCCCTTGTAGAAGCAATTAAATACCAAACTGTCGGTCGGTCCTATACGTATTACTAAACAATAATCATCAAAATATTTAATTAAATTTGAATATACATAATTTAATTATGCTACATAGTAAGCGCCAAACATTTAGTGGGTGTTTATTGTTGGTGCAAATGGAAGGGAAATGCTCCATTTCGACATGGTGATCAAATGTTTAGCACGATTAGCACATGGTTACTAATTAATGCATCTGCTCACGTAGCTTTCGCATAGTAGCGCCATTAGGATTCCGTGACCATTCCAGCAAAATGACATTCTGCCTTCACACGCGGTGACAAGCTTTAAAAAGTGTGTGTGTGGGTAGAAAAATGGACGCAGAACTAGCATGTAGGGGGGTGCTGTCATCTGTTGGACAAAACTGTCCAACAAGCCGCAAGCTACGTAAATATTTACACGAGTGATTACTTTTCAAGGGAAGGATGAGCCCGTTGTACATCATTCAGCAAGACATGCCGTTATTTCTAAATTAAACATCCTTTAGCAGTTCAGAAATTTTTCGAACCTCCATCTTTTGGGACACAGAGTAATTCAGAATACCAAAACTCAAAGATGGCTAATCCACATATCAGGACGACCAATATGCTAACTCGTGTCACCAGATATAATCACAGAAATCATCATAAATTAAGTTTTATGCGCATATCATGAGAATTATATATTTCATGTCATAAGTAACTCCATCATTGATTGTCAATTTGTCTAGAGAATTTCACTGTCAGAGTTGCATTTATTAAGACTGTTTCTCGAATTAAAGGTTGAGGTAAACTATGAAATGTTATTTAAATGTTGTATTGCAACCTCTTAAAGAAGATGAAGCAGGCATACGTATATCGGCGTTCATTGGTACGGCCTACAAGATTATCATATTGATGTTCCAATTTTCAAAGATGTTGGCGATGCTAGTAGTGGTAATATCTGCTGTTGATTTATAATTTCATTCAATACAAAATTTGTCGAACTGATTCCAAACATATTTCCTGTTTTGTTCTTTGTTCTAAGGCTATTTCATGTATTATATCTATTATTTAGAATTATTCCATGTTTCATCATTAGGTGTCTCACTGAAAGAAGAATCAGCCATTTTTTACATTTAAACCTAACGACTCTGTTGCGTCAAATTACGTAAGCTGTTGTGCATCTGTAGAACAGTCTTATCTGGTCCCAGCATAAAAAAGCAGGAGTTGATATTGAAATCTGGTAAATTTTTCGCGAATGAAGGCTGCCATTATTTGAAATTTGAAATTATTATGCACAAGAGTGGAATAGTCATTGTAAATATGTAATTGTTGTAGATTGTTTGCATTTATTGTGTACCTAAACGCCGTGATAATTACTTGTTCCGCCACATACATTAAGTAAGAACGTATTGCATTCCGCCCATAAGTTCTATACCAATATTTCACTGGAAATGTGCGTTTTGAGGTCCTCTGAACACAAAAATGCTTTTTTAGAGAAAGGTCTGTGTATGTGTGTGTCCGTGTTCCTCAGAATAGCATAACTCAAAAGCGAAAAGTCGGTTATGTACAAAACTTAGTACTTGAGCTTCGAGAAACTCTCAAAGTGCCCTTTACATGGAAAAAATTTCGAAAATTTTGACTTCGCCAGTCCCTCCCTTCCTTGATACCAGAATTATAATAATACTGCTGTTAATGCAAGAGGAGGAACCGAGTGCAGTGCGAAGACGGCTGCAGAGGGGGAACTGGTGAAAACGAAGACACTATAATGACTTATTCTATAATGGAAAACCAAGGTCCAAATTTATACTAAAGTAACTCTCGGTAAAATGTAGCCGGTATGTGACATTGCATACAAAGAGCGCCAAAGAAAATCTACAGCGGATTTTGTAGTGACTTCATAATCAAAGCTTATAAATATATATGTCTACATTCCTGTTGAATTCCTGTGATAAGCAATATGTTAGTAAAAGTAAATTAACCATTTATAGTTTTAATTAGAGGGAAGTACGTTTATTTATTATTTTGTTATTTTTGCTTTTATGCAACAAGTATTGATATAATTGTGAGAGTGCAATTGTGGTTACTTTTTTTTTACTTTCTCTACTGGTAAGTAGAGGAAGAATTTTATTCCATCCAAAAATTCGACGTCGAGATTTCACCGGAAATATGTTTTGACAACCCCTGAATCCAAAAAAGCATTTTTAGAAAAAGGTGTCTGTGTGTGTCTGTCAGTCTGTGGACAGCATAACTAAAAAACGAAAAGTCGGTTAAAAACCAATGTTTTTAATGTTTAATGTCTTTCAAGGGTGGACGCAAAGATTTTGAAGAAAATAGCTCCACCCTAAAGTACCCTTTACATGGAAAATGTTTCGAAAATTTTAATTTTCTTGAGAATGTCCCTAATGATTTTGATTAAGACAGGTGGGTGTAAGCGCATAGGTGTAGAGCAGGCATGTCAAACATCACTCCGAGGGTGTGAAGAGAGGGGTCTACCCCTCCTTAACTGCAGTAGCACGGGCTAGTAGAACCGGTTTTCGCTTTGTTTTTCCCGTTTTCCGATTTGATCATCACGGAGGGAGGGAAAATAAGGGGAAAATTTTTCACGCCTGGTGAGTGCTGTTTGACACCCCTGGTGTAGAGGCACTCAGGAGAGGTTTAGGGGGGCTTTGGTAGCCATCTAGGATTAAGAAAACATTCTAACCCTGACTTGGTGGACTAATCATTTTATTAGCTAGCTGGTTCGGAAAAGGCCGAAGCCCGGCCAGTGTCTTAATAACACGCAGACTCACCTTATCAACAGCACTCGTAACGATGATCGACGTAATCGACGTAACAGGCAGACGTGACAGCCCAACAGACCGTCGTGACAGACATGCCCATGGGGTGCGATTGCCCGCATTATTAAAGGATTTGCCTGCTTTGTCAGCATTCTGATGTTATTGGTACTTGACCTGGATTAGCTGATGTTTGATGTGGTGTTCGCAACCGATATGATCGTTACAATATGTTTAAGGTATGACAAATGAAATGTATATTTTGAATTTTCTGACTATAGCCTATATACTCCTGTTTACTCTGGATGACTTGAATAATTCGTAAACCACAAGAGATAGACAAAATCTTACTGTAAAAAATATAGATCTCGCTAAAACATACAATTTATGTCTGAATAGATTTTTTTTAGAGTGAACCATTTCGGAGACATTCCTTGTTATTTGTCACTTTCGGAAAACTTAAAACTTTCGTGAAATGGAACATCGTTGTTCATTTTTTTATATGTTAAGCGTGCAAAGAGAACGGAATCTTAAAGTTAAAAAGATTTGACTATCGCTCAAAGCCCACTGTATTCTAACATTTATTCCCCTTCCACCTACTGGAAATAAGCAACACGAGAATTTCTGTAAACGTTTATCTCACATAACACGAAGAAGATATTGCAATAAGAGTTTTTAAGAATGGTTAGTACAAGAGTAGAAAAACTCATGTGAGTGCAACACATCAGAAGTGCTGCCAGTGTATTTAAGGAATATTATTCAAGCTTTAATTTGCACCCCTATAAATCTTCTCACACATACACATTATACATTTTGCTATCCTGGGCCTTTATCAAGTTTTATTTAACTTTTAGCCCCTTGTGAGGCGTGTCTTACACTAGCCGATAAGATATTGCAACCAATCATGATAAGAGGTCTGTATGACAATCTACCTCTTTTTCTTTTGGCCAATATGATCGTGATATTATATTTTGTTTCTATGCCATTTTCTTAACCTTTGTGAGTGCTTCAGTATTTAATACCGTGGCCTAAAGCAAGCAATGAAATGTACATGGCTTCGTGCAACGATATGTAATATGACATGGAGGGGAGGTGCCTCTTTGGCGCTTCTTTTACGTGTACAGGTCTGATGTTCTACTGAAGGGATGAGAGGACTGCTAGCGACGGCCGTGTGTCAACACAGGCTTCAGAGCGGGTCACGTTAAGTAAATAAACGGTGCTGTCCCAACTTCAACAACTTCCACGTAAGGGCACTGCTACCTCGCTTTGGATTTGGTTTGGAGGGTTTTCTTCTTCTGGAAAATAGTGAGATCAAAAGCTTTAATCCACACGCCTGACCAAGATCGCTACGCTAGCCCAATTAAATGACTGTTTCGAATGTTGCTATCTTCTTGCTGGTATTTAATTAAAAAACTGTTCATTTTCTGTGTCAATGAACGCATTGGAATATGTTAACCGACAAAGACAGGCTAAATGTGCAGGTTCATGTTATCAACAATGCAAGCGTTTTAGTTTGTATGTTCAATTCACTGCATGTCACAAATAATACCATATTTCATGTTTCGATATTTTCATATTTCTTCAAATTTTGAAGGATGTACGATTTTTTATTTTAAAATAATTTCCCTAAACAATAAAACAGGCTTCCAGCTGCTCTATTTGGGTGGTTTTCTGTGAAAGGCATTTACAAAACCAGTATACGAAAAGCTTGCACCAAGTTCCCAAGTGCAGTACGGTTGACAAAATGCAGCATCTCCTCAAATGTGGCATTAAACGCCCTCTATTATTTAAGAGCTTTCATTTTTACTTTTATTTGCATGCAGTTATTTAATATTAAGTAAACATAAAGCAAGCAATGGAGTGCAGTCATTTGTAAGGTACAGAAATGAAAGTGTTTAAATCATTACCTGGACATAGGCGTCTGGATATAATAAGAAATGAGGATGTACCTAATCAATTACAAATATTTTCAATAAGGGAAAAATTTTGTGCAATTTGTAGAAGCATTTAGAAAGAAAGCACAACACGAAAATGCTGAAAATATTACTGCTATATGACTTGAAAGAAAGCGCAGAAAGAAATCAGCACTGCCTTCTTACGTAAACCGCATTCCTTACCATTTGTAGGGTACTTTATTACATCATGCTTTTATTTTATTGGCTGATACTGTCACTTTGCAATTGCGTATCACACCTTGTGTTTGTATGAAACTAATAGAGCGTATCTATGCTGGTGTGGTCAACTCATTGGCTAATTATGAATACGTATAGTCACCTCCCTCACATGTAACTAGAACCCCGGAATAAGGGTGAAGGAGGATCAGAAGGAGGCTCTATAAATGCCCCTTCAGAAATCACAAATTCGATGTCCATTACGATATATACACATATATGTAAGCAAACTGAAAAAATAAATCCAGTCCAATTATTCTTTTCTCATTTCATTTTCTTTTAAAACTTTTGTACAAAGGCACATTTTACTGACGTTAGCAAATCACAGTTGTTTTCTTGTTGTAACCTTGACTGAATCCTTCTACTGTCTCTCTTCCCTTTCTGTTGCTCAAATACCTACTCTGATGGTACAATCACTCAACACTCATTAAAACCTGGCTATTGCCAGTGTCTTTATATTTATGTATATATTTTCTTTTTTACCATTAATTTTATTTTTCGATTGAAATTTATATCTGGCTATAGCCATTAACTTTTTTTTTTGTTAAGGGCTTCCTTGCTCATTAAAACTTCTTTGCTTCGATGCGACGTATCTTTCACGACGACAGTACCACACAGACAAGCACAGCTGCCTCGCACTCACTGACACACCGGCCGTCTGTCCGTAACTGCTCTAACTCGTTGCCTGGTCTCATTATATAGTGAGGATGACGTAACACGGCCCTTTCTCGAACGTCTACAAACAAGTCGGCCGCCGGACACTTCTCAAATACTCTGGAAAAGCCTTTGTGCTGTCACCCGATTGTTGCTAGTCACATGTTTGATCGCGCGAGTGGTGTGGAGAAGCTTGTTACGCGCCGCGCCATGAGGTGGGACACTCGACTATATATAATTATATACCTAACTATATAACTATATATAATTTAGTAAATATATGTCTGCATTATGGTCAATACGTGCTAAATAAATACAATTTAACGGGTCAGACTTTCTAGGAATACCACCGTTTAAAATTTATAAACCTGTTTGGCTTTTTGGTCATTCTAGCTCTATGGCTTTTTTCAGGAAGTGCTAAGTTTACCCTAGGTCGGGCAAATAATGCTTCAGATCTTGCCCGAATAATGAGGTTTATAGATTCGAATCTTGAAGTATATTGCTGAACATTTCGGATCTGTAGTTTCTAGTCTATGCCTTGCTATAGGAATATTTACTATTTTACCCAAAACACATTAAAAATATATATATAAACATGAAAACCCATTGGTACACATTTAGAATTAAGACAGTAATAATAATGAATGTCATTTAAACTTCCCGGTAATAATTATACACCCAAAAAGAGAGCTGACATAAAAAGATCGAGAAGGAAGGAAGATTAATGTCAGAAATGTGAAGGCCATTGAGAGTTGCATAGTACAAAAGTGTGAAAAACCTATCAAGAAGGTGGACAAATACTTGTGACGGATTACGAAAATCCTCACACTTTTACACTCCTACATAAAACTAGATGGTTTACGCGACGTTACACGAATGATAATTAGATTAATGTCATTTACCATCACAGTATTCTTTATGAAATTGTCAATTTTCGAAAACACTTTACCCCTTAAAGCTAACTCATGTTCCTACAATATTCATAAGTAGTACAAATATCTGAATATTCATAGGCGTCAGTTGCATTCATGATTTCTATATATACCTTTCTCTGACAGACTTTGTCCGGTAAATACTGTGTGTCTCTGTGTACATGCGTTTTGGTAGTGAACCATTTATGTGAATAATCCGGTATTTTTTTCTACTTCTGCCACACACCTATTTTAAGTGAGAGGAAGTGTTGTATTCCACTGAAAAAATTCGATATCCAGAGGTAGCAGGTAACAAACCATCCCGCATCCTTGTGCAGTTTATGACGTTTAGAGATAACCTCGGACGGCTTTCAGTTGAGTTGCATAGAACAAAAGTGACCCTTGTGCTAGTGACCCTTGGTCTCTGTTTTCTACACTCAAACCACTATAGGATTCTATATGGTTAACTTAGGTTCAGCAGTTTAACAATTACTGTGCCTGATAATCATAGTATACACATTTCAAATGTTTGTCCCTAAGTTGTCTAATGGCATAGGGGTCACACAGTTTTCACTTAGCAAATCAGTGTTAAACAAAGAAGCGAGCGAAAACAGTTGAAGATACCATATTCTGAGACTACAAGATTAAAGGAATTTTCTCAGTTCTTAATTATGATATATTAGTTGGTTAAATTCTGATATAAAAAGCCTTGTAAATCCTTTCTGGTATTTAGTGTCTTAGGCTGTCTTATAGTCTATACCACAATCTGATTTTAAATGTTATAACTTGATTTAAGAATTACAAACTAACCGAACTTGTAATAAAGCATTCAGAGTAATGGATATATTCGTTTTGATAAATCTGAAATACCTGCTAATTGAATCTCGGTTCCTTTTTTCTTGCAATATCTAGGATCCTTGTGGTAAATAAAAAAATTTGGTGCGAATTTATTCAGGAAGTTAAGTTCATTCTTTGCCGCAAAATAACCTGCGCAAAGGAAGAAAATAGGTATCTCCATCATTTTTATGCTTCTCGTCTGGAGGTTTTATTGCTGAGTGTCGGACGCCCTGCTAGGAACAGCGTCTTGCTTTTTCTTCCTAACTTAATAAAGCCCCGAGCAATGAGAGAGGTGGAAACACTGTCTACATTATTCACATTTAAATTATTTAGTACTCCTTCTCCTATACACGTAGATTTTCTTTGTTATTGTTTACCACTATTTTGATATTCTCAGTATTAATCTAATACCATGGCACAAATTCCGGCAGTTTTGTATCACAATGTCAAACCTGAAAAAATACTATAAGTCTATAACACTATGATAAAACTGATTTACATACATTATTACACCGCCGAATTCCAGAATTATAAACTGATTTACGCTTTGGTATCATTTTAAAGTCTCCGAGCTCAGTGCATATTCTAAAATGATGATGATGATGATCATAATAATCATCATAATCCAGAGGCACAACAGGCCTTTCTGGGCCAAGGCCTGCATCACCCACTTCTGCCCATCACAGGCGTCATGACTGGGTGCATGCTGGAGGTGGGACGTGTTCAGTGCCCGGGCCGGTTACGCGGTCTTTGTAACCGGACATCGCAATTTTTCAATCAAGCAGCTCCTCAGTTAGTCCCTTAGGGACCTAACGAGGCCGAGTTCACTTCGGACCAGATCTCCCAGCCGGAGATATCGGGAATCCAACCCGGGTCTCCACTTGTTATGCAGCGGCGCTAACACTGTGCTGCGGCGACGAGATAAATTATTATACAAAAATTATATAATCTTCATTTAATTTGTGACGGATCTGTTAATTATACTTAAGGAGGGTGTCCGACAATGTTAAGACTGCCAACCTCACGAACTCTCAAACTATCCAATGTAGAAAACTGAAGCGTTTACTGAATGTGGATGTTTGTATTCTATGCTGTCTGATATACTTCTGTTCAATAATTTTTTGTAATAATGAAAATTGGATTATTTTCTTAATTATACCATCCTTTATTTAAAACTAAATACAATTATAGTTTTTCTACTACGTATAGTAATTACAAGAGGCTGTATTCCACCTAAAAGTTTCATCGGATTTTGGATTCCCTGAATTAAAAAATCTTTAAATTTAAAAACAAAAAGGACTAAAAATACAAATTGGTAGCCAAATGACCATAAAAGAACCGAAATGAGAAAATAATGACGTTTGATATTTAAAATTACCTAAAAAATTAGGGGAAAATGACCACAAAAATCTGATGCTTTGCGCTTACATGGCTTTCTCTACGTTGTACTAACTATCCTTACAACTCATATAATCATTCCTCTATCTTCCTTATGTTAGTCCGGATAAACATTTGTAGAAATTATGTCATTGCTAATTTTCTTGTAGGTACAAGGGGAATTTGTGAATGGCTTTGAGCGATACTCATATCTTTTAAAGCTGATCGCTATTGCAAAGCTTTGAAATTCCATTCTCTTTGTACGCTCTAGAGATAAAAAAAGTGAGTAACAACTTTTCATTTGAGAAAAGTGTAAGTATTGCAAAACCAGCACAAATAACAAGGAATATCTCGGAATCGTTCACTCCACAAAAAGGCATTTGGACATAACTTGTGTGTTAAAACGATATCTGCATATTTTGTATACTAAGATTTGGTGTATCTCTTACGTTTTATCACTTATATAAAAGTCATCAAGAGTAAACAGGACTCCATAGGCTATAGCCAGAAAACTCAAAACATACATTTCATTTACTATACAAATATCTTAAACATATGATATTTTAATCAATGTCGTTAGCAGTTTTTAAGAAAATCATAATTTTCGAAACATGTTCTATGTAAAGGGTAGTTTAGGGTGGAGGAATTTTATTCAAAATCTTTGTGTCGTGTACCTGAAAGATTTTAAAGTTAAATGCTTTTTTGTTTTTAATCGACTCTTCGTTTTTAAGTTATGTTATTCACAGATAGGCGGGCAGAGACACACGCGCGGACCTTTTTCTAAAAATGCTGTTTTTGGATTTAGAAGCCTTCAAAACATATATTTCATGTGAAATTTGAATGTCAAAATTGTAGGTCATATCCAATAGTTCCCCTACTTACTATACGAACTAGAGAAAGTAAACTAAAGCCATTTTCAGGAAAACGTCTGTATCTCTTGCTCATATGTGTGGATGTGTCCGTGAACCGAATAACTCAAAATCGAAAAATGGTTAAACAATTTGGTATTTATGTTCAGCATCTCCCGAGATACCACATTAAGATTTTCAAAGACTACCCTTTAAATTGAATATTTTTCAAAAATTTAGATTTTCGGAAAATGGCTCTAATGTTTTTCATTAAAATTCCATATGTTAAGGTGTAATGTATATCTTGAATTTTCAGGAAAAGTCCTCAGAAGTCCTCATTCTGAATGACTTTTGCATAATAGATAAATCGTAAGCGAAGGTAAATTCTTACTACACAAGAAACGTAGTTCTTTCGCGGCGAGCGTTATTGAATATGGCTTCACGACTTATGAGTCGTGTCAATTTTTAAACGTCGAGGATTCAGCCATCTCAAACTTCATGATCTTAAACTAAAAGTTGCATGTGTCAGCACCAATTTCTAAGACGCAAAAGTCTGAATAGAGTCATAAACACAATTGCTGAACAAACTGGGAATAACTGAGGAAACGTACGGAATAACCTACAGACAAGTCATGCTGGACGTCGTTTTTATTCTAAGTCCACAAGAAAGTAGGAAATACCGAAAGGGTACAAATAATTCCGAAACATCATTAAGTTTTTTAAATTATGTAACTGATGAATCGCTTTACAGTGCAGAAGATCTAACAGCTATTTCACGTGTTTATGGTGACTTTATGTATATGTTGATACCGTATCATTACTACAGGGAACGAACAACTCCACTAATGCAATAAAACTTGCACTGCGCCCTTCTTGGTATTTTGATTTATTTTTATATTACGCTGTGCAAATTACAAGGTGAACAGGATTTCCCACAAAGGTCACAAGGAAAGTCAAAAAGGCTAACTTCCTGTAAGTGTCCTCATTTAACGAAGTGATTATTCATATATTTTAGGAAGCAACAAATGCAATAATCTGTTAAATCAGTTACAATACAACTTCCGTTTGATACATTTTGCCTCACAATATCATTAGGTAACTGTCCTTTGGCATACTGAAATGTTCAATCTATGAATAACACACACACATACACACACGCACGCACGCGCACGCGCACGCGCACGCGCACGCGCACACGCACACGCACACGCACACGCACACGCACACGCACACGCACATAAACACCATTTACATACATCCAGGATAATAGAATAAGCAGTACAAAGCTGTTTCTCAACATATACATATTTGTCCCCTATACAGTATACACGAGCCGCATTACAGGTACTCTGAAAATGCTAATCAACAAACAGCAGCAAGTCT
Organism: Tenodera sinensis; assembly: GCA_030765045.1. NCBI lineage: Eukaryota > Metazoa > Arthropoda > Insecta > Mantodea > Mantidae > Tenodera > Tenodera sinensis. Next base: position 74,547,433 of record CM060971.1, read on the forward strand.
ACCTTAATTAAAATGCCAAAAATATGTTAACAAGGGCCTTACACGGCATAAATCAGAAACAAGATGTACTAAAATACCAAAACATCCCTCCATAAAATCTAAGCCTAAGTAACAATACAAACTTAACGGGAAATCTAGTTTCCACTTGCGCCCCACGAATTATTTATATAACTTTCAGAGACGAACACGGGAAACGTAAAATGATTAGAATGACCAAGATGCAGATACCTGTCCCAAAATTACCTACATGTCTATAAAAAGAACTACCAAAGTTATTTAGCGAGACGTACGAAGGGGAAGGTCCGGAGAAAAATATCCCTTAGCTAGGAAGCTACTCTGAGTAGTTAACCTCGGTGCATTTGGTTTACCACCTGGCAAGTCAAACAAAGATCAGGCAGTGCTCATATCCCGCACACAGCCTTCAACTACTGTTGAAACGCCAATATTTCTCAATATTGTTTCGCACTTTCAATATGAAAATAGGATTACTAATCAAATAGATAACAATTATCTGCTTTTAATACCCTGAAATGCTACTTACTTCCGGTAAATGTTTAATGAGTAACGCTTTATTTGCCTATTAGCTTTTGATTTTAACTCTACGGTCAAAAAATTATATTGAGTACTTCAACATTCATAACAATTTGATAGAAAACTGAATTAACGTATCTTTAAACGGATATAAATAATCCAAAACCCAAAAAGTTTTAAATATGTGGCACTAAATTTAATTAATTTCCCAAGTGTGTTAAACAATTAAGTAAACTTTATTTGAAAAGCAGTTTAAGACTATCCTGGTCGCAAATTCTGTTTAAACATCCAAGTCCTTGTTTGATTTCAAAGTGTCCTTAGAGTAACATTCTTTGACTCACCCTAGCTGTACGTACATCGTATTACTGCCTTTAACAATAAAGAATGTGAATATGAATACAATTCACTGGTTGATATTTGTATAAAATGAGCTCATAGGGGCACTGTGGTATGCGCTGCGCGGTTTGAATGCTAATGACCTTACTGTTAAAGCTGGCAGAGGGGGGGGGGGGGGGCAACAAACAAGGATCACATGAAACGAGCAGCAGAGAAACACAGTAAAGTGGCTGCACACAAACTGACACCCATGGCATTTCCCTGAATTCACATGGGAGTAACTTTAAATGTTGCCAATTGAAACCGCCTTCGTAGCAATATAGCGGCATAATACCAAGCATTAGGCACGGTCTTTGAAGTTGGAAGATTTTCCCTGAGATAGGTATAGAGGCAGTGGCATTTTGATGGTGTGACTTCCCAGTGCTGCCAACAGATGTTTTGGCTTTAATCAATTCCGTCTCATTTTCAACGCTCCCGAGGGAAATGTTGGATAGCATTGTAAAAGCAATCTTCAGTAACGTCTCTTGTCGGGAATCTCCATAAAGATTAACAGTGAAGAGCTCGATAATAACGCCTACTGGTGTGAAACGAGAGAAAGCACAAATATTTGAGCGGCGATAGGATTAAAAGATGTGACGCTCGACAAGGTTCTTTGTTATTAGCATGTGTATCAACAGCTCGATACTTAAACTCCTAATATCCATGGACAGCTGCATAGCAAACACTGCATTCCGAATTGAACTCTTATGACGTCACAAGCAAAATAGATACTATTTAGCAATGTCCTGCGACTCATAATTAAGAATACGCTGACAAATACACAGGCTGGAAGATATTGCCTCGGCCATACGTTAACCAGGGATTCTACATGATGAGTGTAACAATTATGTCCAATATAAGTATCAATAAATAACCGTTTAGCCGAAAAAAAAATTTTGTGAAACATTAGGAGCTATTTAACTTATTTCACTATCACGCAAACGTTGAACAATACTGTAATACCTTAATTCGAACGAATTTAGTCACAATTTAATGTTAAAATGCCATGCAAAGTTGAATTTCTAAGACAGAGTTGCCAAACTCAGGTGACTAAATTCATTCGAACTGAAATAAAAGTACATTACATCGTTTGCGCAACGTTTGCGTGACAGTGAAATAATAAACTATTTATATGCATTCGTCAAGAAGCTAGATGGCTCCATAAATTTCAAATATTTGACATAAATTATTTTTTTGGCGAAACGGTTCTTTATTGACAGTAATCGTATTTGACAGAATTTCTGGTTAACGCATGGCCGAACCAGTACAGCTTGATAATTTAGACCCCGCAGAAAGCAGAGGAGGAGAAGGCAGTCAGGGTGGTGGTGAAAGGCTGGCAGTATTCTCCTTACCTGCGTTTGTTACACGTATTGTTCACACACTCGCTATTCGGCTACTACCGACCCAAAACCCCTCCCAGAAGATAGTGGACTTGTCCAACTACTGCGCAGAGTCAAGTCTAAATAATCAAGCTGTACCTTCCACTCGATATACATGAGATGTAAGAAAAAGAGCACGGAAGCTTTAACAGCTACTTCTTCGTTTAACTGAAACATAACCATTCTGCACTACAACGCATGGTTGTATACATAAAAATTAAAATGGGTTGAATGTTTGATTGCCAATATCGTTTACTTCTGCAGTTAGCATAGTTTCAAATGGTGTGTTATTCACGTATTTTCCATTTGTGCTAAAACGAGTCGCTTGGCCACAAAATGACATAAAAATTAAATTAGTTTGTTGTTTAACGACGCTGTCAATTGCCAGGATCACGTCAGCGTCGCCGGTGTGCCAGAATTTCATCCCGCAGGAATTCCTTTACATACAGTAAATCTATTGACGTGGAGCTGTCGTCATTAAGCACACTTAAAAACCATCGATCAGGGCCGGATCTGAACCTGCGTCTTTGGGATCAGTAGGCCAGCATCGAATCAACCGAACCACCCAAAACAGAAACTCATTAACTTTTTGGATTCCAGCGTCCCTATTGGGATTAATTCGTGAGCATACGCTTTGCAAAAAGCGCGCAACCTTGGCGTGTGTGTAGTGTGGAACATCACGAATGTTAACAGTAAAAGTTACCTACTCGGAAAGCTTGAAACAAAACCATCCTTTCGTCGTTATTCCAGTAACTAATAACTAATACAGAGGCAGTTTTCGAGCCCTGTTACTTTGAACTTTCGCTCGTCGTAGGTGTGAACGCGTGCACGGGGTAGCGGAAGCGAATTAGTAAACAAACATTCGCCTCTTCAGTCCTGCTTTGTTACTAGACTTTACAATAACTTCAATTATCTCCTTTCTCTTTTACGAAAGATGAATTTGTTATTGGACATTTTATTCATCATATTTGAATCTACCCTCAGGGGAAATCTGCGCACTCATACCCCTAAGACCTTTATTTATGTATATTAGTGATTGCTAGTGGATGGTAGCATTAATTTTCGATACTCGATACGTTATTTTTATGTACCGATACTCCATACTTGCTGTATAAAAGTCTGTGAAGGTGAAAGCTTGATCTCTGATTGTTGATATCACTAGTTTTTTGTGACCTTTTTTTCTCGTGATTTTCAGATGTTGCGACATGTTCTGACAGTGATGGGAAACTCGTTTAACATTACTGTTTCAATAAAAGTTCTGTAAACGTAATTCGGTGTATGGATGTAACATGCTTCTCTAAATATGTTATATTGTGTGACTTACCCCGCGTTAAAATGCTTTTCTGCACATGTTACACATTGGTCTGTTATTATTAACAGAACTATTCTACTTAACACACATTTTATGCGTGTGTCTAAGTGTGTGCAAGCAGGCTTTACATTAAAACATATACAGAACACCTTCTGAGACGATAACAAACAAATAAAATTCGGTTTTCTAACAACTTCATCAGATTAATATCCCCATATTTAAACTGGCGATACTTTCTAAATATACTAAGTGAACAAACTGATTAATTACTATCAGGAATTAAAGCAACAAAACATCTACGACGCATGCCTACGGTTGGCTTTGTGCCTTCCTCTTAAATCATACACCTGTCTGCTTATTTTGGCTGGAGTCCCAATCCTCAGAGTACGTAATTTGAGATTACTCTCATGCATTATTGATCGTTTCCAGACGACTTTCCATCGCCAGTCTGACATCTGATATATATATATCTGATTTTTAGGCACATATTCTAGAATGTTTACTCCCAACAGAAGCACTCGTTTTATGATGTTCTTTCTTTTCCTGCAGACGAAATGCTATGCCCGGAATGCAAAGAAGGGAGTTTATAGTGGTTACCTTACACATAGAAACAAGCATAAGAGAAAACCTTGCCATAAACATATAAACCTCTTACTTTTAACTTTCTCTACTGTAATGTAGGTTACACAAAGTAACTCCTGCATTCCATCCAGAAATACGCTTTCTAGATTTCAACATAAAAACGTTGCAGATCCTAGGAATGCAAAAAGGGCTCTTCAGCAAAATGTTGTATGTGAAACAGAGCGAGAGCGAGAGACGGGGATAGAGGGGACATTGTAGCTCAATTGTGGATAGTCGGATCCAAAATTCATACTTTAATTAGTCAGTGTCTAAGGATGCCAGCAGAAAATTTCTGGGAAATCCATCCAAAGCAATTTCTTACACGGAAAATTTGTCATATGAGGAGTACCCCATTATATCCAAAACAAACAAACGAAATTTTGCAAGAGAGGTGAAAATTAAATTGCAGTTAAAGTACGTATTTCGAATTTAGAAACTTACGAAACTTACCTTTATATAACCCAACATGAATAGTGTAGCAAACAAAATATTTTTTTATAAAACTCATGCTTTTGAAGTTGAAGATTTCTGTTAGATTTCAAACGGATTGTTAACGTCACCAACGGATTTGTTAATATAAAGGAGTAATTTCAAACCTAAAAGCTTTAAATGATTATTATACAAATATACACACTCTTTATTGGATAAAATGCGATGCATTAGCGTTGTTCTAGTAACATGTTTAAAGATAAAGATAGCCCGACAAATCCCATTGGGCAAGGACCTCCCGAAGCTTGTGAGGCTAACTCTATGGAACTCATAGGTGAAGTAGTTCATGGGAATTTTTCTTCTAGAATTAATTGACATGATAATTTAGAAATACACTAACTTCCTTCTACCTCTCTCTTGTCACTTGCTACTTTTGTGCGATCACCAATCACTTGTCACTTCTTGTGCCCGTCTCTGACGTGGTCGACTTCTGTTTCTTTTTTCCCAATCTGAGATCCTACATTGTCGTGGCGTAAGCCCACATATTTTGAGGCATTCTGGCCAGGTGTCCTCCCTCTCTCCATTTAAATGTTCTTGCGCTTTCAGCCTCATCCAACATTCCACTTCTTAGCTCTTCGTTGCTCACTTTGTCCGTAAATATGATCTGCAACATCCTCCTCTCTATTTCCCGTTGGTACACCTGATCATCTCGATCTGTTTTACTGTGTGTGTTCAAGTCTGGCTACCATACAGAAGTGCTGGTGTGCCACAAAGTAACATGTTTACTAGATGAAAAATGTGTGTTTCTTGACATAAAGTCTGGTTACACAGAGTAACTATAAGCATTAGATTTCCTTAATGAATGGACAAGGAATTAACATCACTTCTTTCATAGTTTCCGTAATGGGCCGCATTTTATTGACTTTTTTAAGAAAGTGAGCAAGACATCTAAAGTGCAATCAGGTAAAGGAAACACCCACGGTTGCATTTCAGGCATTCCACGTCAAATCGCACAAAATATGGCAAAAAATAAACTTCATCTCTCAAATTTTCTTGAAAAATTTGTTTGGTGTTTTGGAACAAAATATATTTGACCTGTGTTTCTTTGTTTTATAAAAAAAAATTATTTTGGCAGACATTAATTTTTGAAGGGTCCAAACAATCGCGCGCTCCTTACTCTTCGATCAATCATACCTCCGATTGTAATGAAGCAAATTACGTGATCTTTGGCTCAAATTAAAGAAAAATCGCAGTATTTCGTGAGGTATTTATTAGAACATTTTATTAATTATTATTAATATTATATTTTATACGATTAAAATTTTAAAGTTAGATGATAACATAAACTCGACCATTTGAAAATTTGGAAAAAAAAACTAAAAATACAATGAAGTTTATTCAATATTCTCAGAAAAAATCAGAATGGAGTCTAATAGTTCAGTTGTAATTAACTTACTCGCAAATTAGTGCAGCGGACTCGCGTGGCAGCGGTGACGGCTACCGGAACCTCACACAGTTGCCACCTTCCATTACGGCAACTGTCCACTGCCTGAGGTTCCACGAATATTACAACAGTACAATAAGGAGAACACTGCTAGCTGATACTATTAGCATCTTCAAAATGTTTTTAAAATATGCATTTTAAACTAATGTTTCCATACAACACACAACTTTATCTCCTCCTTCGAAAGCAAATCGTTTCACTAAAGCTTCAGTTTTTGACATAGGAATGAAGGAGTAATTTTAAAGCACACCAGGACCCATCGTTCTTGGCCCCTGACCTTGACTGGAAGTCCTGTTGGCAAATCCATAGCTTTTATCTCTTCCATCCGCTCATATTGCATAATTCTGTGAATGAAATTATGCATATGGGGAGGGAGGTAGAAGATAGTGATATCTGCATGATCTGAGACAGTCCTTGCTAATTCACAGGTGCTTTTTAGTGCAGCGTGCAGTTGAAGACATAGATCTTTGCGATAAAGAGTGAGTATAGTGAATTTGTGAGACATTGATCACAGCGTAAATCAATTATGCCACCTGTACGTTGAGGCTGTTGGCGGGCGCCGATTTAGGATGCTGCCCGTTGTTACTGAGTCACCCCCTCAGCACCTCACAATTTACGTAGAATCGAAGGGTGAAGTCGAGGTTTTCCTTGGGCCGCTCTTGCATGTAGACTCTTATCTATATCAGGGGGTGGGAACGTCCTGGATATGTTTATTTTAGGAAAACCCACGACTGCGTATTTTAATATCTTTATTCTAAAAACTATCTTAAGTTCACTCGCTACTGGGTTTACATGTATACAAAAAGTTGTTTGCAGTAGCACGCCGAAAAATGTTGTTTGTTCTGCCCAATCTTCCCACACCCGTCTTCAGCGACGTCCAAGTGAATTGTGTCTGTCCCCTTTCTACTGTTCTATCCACTTACCTGGAAATTTACCCTTTTGTTTAAAAGTCATTCACCTAAACGGTACCGTTAACTCAGCTTGTGCTAATGGCGTGGGGTGAAAGAATCCTACCCTCACTTTGTATGGACAGTTTCAACGTTCTAAATTAGGGACCAAAACATTACACAGTCAGAGTGGAGAAATTATTTCAAATGTATGGACGTACATGAAGGAAGAAGCTAAAAGCAAAGATATGCTTTCATCAGAAGATTTTTTTCAAAAAAAAAAATTCAAAAGTTCAAAAGCACGTATCAGATGCCACAAGAGTATCAGAAAGAAAGTACATTGTGGAGACATTTTTCTGCATAGACTGTACTACTTTAGTGAGAAGAAGTAGCATAGCTGACGCACCAATTCGCATGCTGTCAGCAGTCACCTGGCTTGTTACTCGCTTTCAAGGGGCCACGAGCGGCGAATCCAGCTGTACTTCATGTCGTCCGTGAGCGCTTGCACGCCTCCAGAAAAAAAAATTGTAGCAAATGCACTAATGCAAGCTCCATAGTTTTCAACATCTTATTTTATAGATAAGATGTCAGGGAATACGTGTGTATTTTTTTAGATTTTTAACAGATCGATTTAAATTCGATTTTTGGTTTTACAAAATATACCATAAAAAGCAGTCCAAAATTTGTGTGTAATAATGATTGGTCGAAAGTTTTTAAAAGTATTGAATTTAACCTTTCCAGTGCGCGAAACCCCAACTCTCAACTCTAAATGGCGTTAGAGTAACAAGTGATTTTATATTACGGTGCGCGCAGAAATTGCTTTATTTCTAATAGCCATAACTAAGCAAGTAATTTAAAAATGCGGAAATAAAAAAATACAGTTCTCCTTATATAATGCCTATTATTCATTTTAAAAAAAATTGAAGCTCCTACAAAAAAGTCGTGTTTTACGGGTGTGCGATTTGACATGGATTGACCCATTTAATAATGAGGTTGAGACTTGCAAATATAATTGTATTTTCATTGTACAATGTGCATTCCTTGCCCCCGCACTTCCATAATCTTGGTGACGTTACGCATTGTCAACAAAATAGTCGCACCCTCCTCCAGATATTCTCTGTAGTATTACTGTAGTGTATTACGCACGTATTAATTTAAAGAGCTACAACTCGTATTTTATTAAAATATGTGCCGATCCTACAGCATGCAGCAAACATAACCGGCGCGGCGTACACAATTGTGATATTTACTCTGGAATACCGTGTATAAATAAACCTCTTCATACCAGAACACCTAAATTAAATAAACAGCGAAGCTTAGAGCGTTGGACCCTCTCGAGCTACTTCCGGAATGTTTTTATAATTCTTAAGCTACTAAACTGAGTGGAGACAAAGCGGATGCTGAAGTCCGGTTGAAATGAGAATAAGGATTATATTCTGTTTTAAAAACGTGATTTAACTTTTTTTATTCAGTGCAATTTGAATGTTAAATGCCCCAGATCACATTATTACAGTAATAGTTTCATTTTCTATCTCGAGTTGTCATTTTCTTAATTCCTTTAGGCTACGCATCTGTGAAAAATCCTCTAGTTTTATAATACTCTATTGTATTCTATACTTCATCCTATTTAAGCCGTTGGTCATACAAACAAAGCTTGTGATATAATATAGATTTGTTTACTGCGTCGTATTTCAAAACTCTATTTTCTCCTATTTATATGTACTTTTTTCACGTCTCTCGCCATTAAAAATGTTCCACACGTTAGCGGCTTATCTGAGAACACTGAAAAAAATTGCTTGCCTACTACCTAATAGATTTTCGACAAAGAATTTATCACCTGTTCTGTTTATAAAAGTTAAAGACAAAGTTGAATACTATTCAAAGCCGGTTAAGTACATAGTCTCAAAAAATAATTAAAAGCAAGAAGCATCTTATACGCTACTAATAATCAGGGTTTCATAACAAAAATGTATATATCTGAAAATCACGGAGTTTGATTTGATGGTTTTAAATCTGTGTAAACTTAAATAGTGATAGGTGGAAAAAGTAATATAAAAATACTGCTCATTTTCCCTAAACTTACAATAATGTGTTAGTATATCTTCATTCTTAGTTGACAATAATAAATCCTAAGTATCCGGGTTCGATTCCTGGGTGGAAGGAGAACATTTCTTTTGTTAATGCTATTTCCCATTCTTCGTATAATTTGACATTCATGCGAATAGTAACCATTTAAGTGGTTTAAATTTTAAAACTGGAAAACTAAAACAAAAACACAGAAGTAAACCAAAATAAAGCAGCAAACATCAGTGATAACAAGCAGCTGCTTCCAAAAACTGTTCCTAATATTAGCTAGGCTGTTAAAAACATCATATAAATGGAATAATCATAAAAATAATAGTATTAATAATAATTAATACTATTACTACATATGTATTATATATATCATATCATATCATATATCATATCATATATTGAAAATAGATATCCATGGGCGTCCGCAGACTTCTTTTCACGGTGGGCGCATGTTAGAAGTTAGCAAACAACTCTTGTCAAAAACAGTAAAACATATGAGTTATAGTATTTTCTTTCAGAATAGGTAGTTTGCGCGCGCGCGCGCCTGTGTGTGTGTGTGTGTGTGTGTGTGTGTGTGTGTGTGTGTGTGTGTGTGTGTGTGTGTGTTGCTACTTTGTATACATTACAGTGTGACAATTATGTTTACATGTCATGCAAACACGGTATAATTGGAAATGGTTTACAATACTGTATATAGTATCTTGTTCATTATTGATTTAGTTACGTTTTTATCTTGCAGGTTTTGTGTTTTCACTTTCACATGGGCTTGAGCTGTAAAAGTTCGTACAAAAATAAAAACCTTATGAATAACGTTGCGGCGCGGAAAGCACTCACTTTTTAGTAGCAGGGAAGTTAGTCACAGACTTGAGTCGTTGCAGCGGGCAGGGCTTGGGATTGTGTGGTTACAGTCGTCCGTCAGAAGAGATACGTCGCATGGAAAGCAAGCAGTTGATGAGAGTTGAGTGATTGTATCACAGTTTGTGTTTGAAAGACAGAGAAAGTGATGAAAGACAGGAAAGAGTGAATCAAGGTTACCAGAAGAAAACAGTTGTGAGTTGTAGTATCACTAAAAACTATAGACCGTGCTAACGTTGAGAAGAGGAGAACTGTGTATTTGTTTGGAAGAAAATAAAGCGAAAAAAGTAACTCTATTGGGACTGATTTTGTCATTTTGTCACAGTACCTTCAGATACAACGTAAAATTTAAAATATCCTAGAATTGCTGTTTTCTAGCTTCCTTCCCTGTGTTACATTAACCTTCTTCTGGCGATGCTTTTTTTAACATTTCGATTTACATTTCTACGGAAAAGGGCAAGGAAAGCTTCAAAAGAGTATACCTGTTAAGCTGGGAGCTAAATGAAACCAATTTAAAAGCCCATTGCTGGAACACCTTTTCAGCTTTTATGTTTTCACTCTAGAAATACTTGTTATTTCTTTCTCCGTCCTTTTTTCTATATCAGAAACGCTTGTGCTGCACTCTGCAAAAACTAACTCAAACAGTTGAAAGTCGACATTAATAAAGCGCTCTGTAACAGTTACAGTTTTTCTTCCCTTCACCAGTCTCGTTATACATATTTGTCTTCGCGCCCACATACTTTACATCATTCCCCCTTTTCCGTTTTCTTTTTTTGTTTCTTTCTTTCCTTTGCCTCAATCATTACTCAGCGAAGGCACCGGTGCCTTATATTAAGGAATACTGGCTCTCTCTAGTGTGAAATATTAAAGGAGAGCTTAAACAAGTGTTGGAAATTCACGAAATATTTCTCAGTTGAATTCTCTTTGAATGAGTAAGCACCTTGAAATGCAAATGAATTCTTATTCATTTTAAAATGAAACAAAAAGTAATGAGCACCTATAACCAGCTATCTAAATATCACTGAAGGAATTTTAAAAGAAAATAGTTTTAAAGTACGCCTAAGTGCTTTTGTCTCTTCGGTATAATAATTTTTCTTATATAATAGCTATTTATGAGACAAATATATAATATTGATGGTTATAGCAAGAGTTTGCAATTTTCAGGCGTATCATATTAAGATTATTCACGAGCTGCATACATTTTATGTAATCTGAACATTATCAATTAATTCGGCATCTATAAGCTCACTTAATTAAGAGCTTCTTCATATCTTATGACTGGAGCTGGCATTTGTATGTAATTGCATATTTTCATTGCTATTTAGATGCTGGGAAAAGTGATATATTTACAAAGCACTATGTTAGAATTAATATAATTTGATTATACGTATATTTGGTAATATAACATAAAATTACATATTTTAGCATGTTCTTATTTGTATATATACCTGACAGTACCTCGAAACCATGTCTGATCTACCGTAGAAACCTGGACTTTACGAATCGCTCAATTTGTCAATGATGGATTAAAAGTTGGAGGCCAACTGGTGTGCAGGACCAGAAGTATTGAGTGATGTATTCAGATACTGCAGCATATTTGCTTAAAGCTGCAACTGCTCTGAAAATGTTTTATCCCAATATGCTCCATTTTACCTGTTTGGCTCATGGACTGTAACGTGTTGCCGAAGATATTTCAGCTAAAGTTTCCACAAGTGAATAAGATAACTTCAGCAACAAACAATGTTTTTTCTAAAATCTACACAACGTGTGCTGTCTTACAGCAACAACTACCGGAGGTAGTTGTTTAACAACAAATTCTACAGACAAACAAAAGGACTAGCAATGGGGAGCCCACTATCACCGTTTTTAGCAAATATGTACATGAGCTTTTTTGAATCTCATTTAGTTAAAGCCTTTCCACATATATTCAAATTTTGGAGAAGATATGTGGATGACATTTTCGCTATAATCCCCCAGAAACAAAAAGACGACTGTCTAAAATTACTGAATCTACAGGACAGCCATATAAAATTTACAATTGAAATAGAAGACAACAACACATTACCCTTCCACATTACCCTTCCTGGACCTCAAAATTACTAGAAATACAGATGGTATAAAATTTGGTATACATAGAAAGCCCACACATGTAGACAATTACATCAAGAAAAACAATTGCAACCCAATTTCACACCAACTGGCAGCATTTCGAAGCTTGATACATCGTTTATATAATGTCCCGTTAAGTAAAGAGGAATTTCTGAAAGAACAACACATAGAAGAAATTGCAATATTAAATGGATTCAACCCAGCCACCGTTAGGAACATGTCAAAAAATGCAAAAAAGCTCAAGATAATTTCGCAAACCACTACATTAACACCAGCGCGCTTGCCTGTGGCGCGGAGGACCCGGGTTCGATCCCCGGTACCAGCATGGGGATTTTATCCCCTCTGGGAGGTCTGGCACGGGGTGCACTCAGCCTCGTTAGGTCCCGGGGGGACCAATTGAGGAGCTACTTGATGGAGAAGTAGCGGCCCCAGGTCGAGAAGACCGCATAACTGGCCGGGAGGGCTCGGGGCGCTGACCACGTCCCACCCTCCAGTACTGCACCTCACCAATGACGCCTGTAGTGGGCAGAGGTGGGGGACGCAGTAGCTGGGCGGTAGGCCTTGGCCCTTCGTGGGCTGTCGCGCGGGGTTTACATTACTACATTAACACCACTCACAAACAACTGGAAATTTAAGAAATTCACGTACCATCCCTGGGCCTTCAGAAAATTTGAAAAAATCTTCAAGAAACTAAACATAAAACTAGCACCGCAAAACCAATACAGTTTAAAAAACCTGCTTAATAAGCCACTAAACAATACCATCCCATACAATAAAAAATCGGGGATTTACCAGATCAACTGTAATAGTTGTGACAAAAGCTACATAGGGAAAACAAAGAGAAATTTGGATATAAGACTTAAGGAACACCAAAGAAACATAAAATTAAAACAAATTGAAAAATCTGCTGTGGCACATCATTTTTGGACTGAAAACCACAACATCGGCCTTAATATAAAACTGTTAAAATCTATTAATTCACCAATAGAACTGAATATTTGGGAAAAAATATACATCATCAAAAACAGTAATAAAGTTATTAATTTCGAAATACCAGCATTGAATGAAGTGTTAAAACTCTGCAACCCTAACACCAGATGGCAGCAGAATAGAGACAACAGAGAAAAGGAACAAGAGGATAACGTCAGTCACCCAACGGCTGAAGATGGGATCGAATGGTCCTGAAAACGTTTCCGCTTAAAAAAGCAGTTAGTAGTGAAGGTGTGTGTAAATAAGTGATTCAAAATAAAAAACTCAAACTTGAAGAATACTTCACTGTCAATAGTGCTTCTATTTTTAATATTCAGTTGTTTAATACCTCCAGTATTAACGAGGTGGGGAACATGTATAGAAGCAATTAATTTCTATAGTGAGCGTCTAGAGAATATGAAGACTTGTAGATTCTTTTGATCCTGAAACTGCTGCATCTATTTGTGTACCCCAGGCTGCCTTTAGCGACTCTAAAGCGGTCTCGTCAGTTGCCTACATCAGGAGCAACTTTGGATGGCTTCCAGCAAGCAACAACCGTTTAGAAACGTCAGTGATGCCAATGTAAGATTCTATTGAAAATCTAAGTACTGTGCATGGAGAAATTGGTGCAAGTGTATTAAGTAAATTGCAAAATGGGTTAAAGAGAAATCCTGGCTATTCAACACTTTATAGTGTATGCCAAATTCTAAATGTATATGATATTGATACATCTGAGCACATTTCTCCAGGAAAAATTCCTATCCTAAATCTTGCCCTAGTTACGTTATGTAACGAGGAAAGATGTTTCTCCGTCTATAACAATACTCTCAGTGACAAACGTTTTTAAACAATCCCAGGAAACTTTAACAATACATAATTGTTCGCTGTGCTAAAAAGAATGCATAAATATGCTGAGTATCGCACCTAAGAAAATGATAAGTTGCAATTAAATATTTGATATTACGTATTTTCCCCGTTCTGTGTATTTTACAACACATTTTGCTAAGTGAAACTACATAAAAATCCCAGTTCTACTTATGACTATGAGACATAGCTCCTCTCTCTACATTTCATTTATTACGTGCATATTGAAGCGATAAGCAAGGAGGCCATTTGAAAGCGTCTCTTCCTGGGATAGAAGTGAGTAGAGGTTACTGGCTGTGCAGCCCATTATCAATACACCATGGCAATGAACTATAAATTTAGGTCTTCATTTTTCTATACTTAATGTTATACAGAACCTTTTGCATTTTCATTGTTCAGAGAAAAGAATATCGCAAAATATTTATATTCTCTGTATAAGCCCGTGCAACTTGAAATATCACGTGAGCCAATTATATTCACTGTTTAATAACAATAAAACCTTTTTTATAATGCTAGGGTTAAATAACTGTTTATTTAAACACTTCCCATAACAAGGTTGCTGAAACAAACGTTGGACTCGTAACTTAAACACCTGACGCTGAACTAAAGTGGTTCAACCATATTTTTAGCTATGTGCATATGTAAGAATATGAGGCACGAATTGGCTGGTAGCACAGCATCTAGTGAGTACTTTCCCGAATATGAAGAGAGAGAATTTTTTGGCTGTCGAAGTTCATAGTAAACAGCCTATCGTCTCATTTGGCCACAAGAGGCATAATATTGACAAAATGGCAAATTGGATATAGATGAAAACGTATCCTTATGGATTTCAAAGTATTACCACATAAACAAATGGATGGATCATTGATCCTACATGCCTATATAAGATATAAGTTAATGCTTACAAAAATAAAAGGAAAAAAGAAAGAAAATACAAGCAAACGCAAGCAAACACAAGCAAATACAAGCAAATGGAATGAAATGAAAAGCTTCTGGCTATATAAACAAATTTGTTCTTGCTTCACATACTTTAGCCAGAAAGGTTCCCATGTTTGTCAATTCTTCTGATCACCCAGTAGATGCTAACATGCCAATTCCCTTCCAGGTGCACTTAAAATGATTATGTGAATTTAACTTTTCGCTGGTTCTGCCACCAAAACAAGTAGTCAAGTCTGCATATCCATCATGGAATGGACATATGTACTTTGAAATAGTACATAGATACCAAAACAGAGAATATTATTTTGGCATTTTTATGACTTATAATTAAAATTCCATTTTTGTTTGTAGTGTTTAACGCCTGCTTTTAATACATACGGCACCACAGGCGGTGACACTGATACATGGAGTGAAGATGGAGCATTGGTGGAATGAGATGACGGGGGAAACCGGAGAATCCGGAGGAAACCCGCCCCAGCACCGCTTCGTCCACTACGAATCCCACATGCGGTTGACTGGGATCGAACCCGGGCCACTTTGTGAAAAGCAAACGATCTAACCACTCGCCTACGGCGCGGCCGTTAAAATTCCATTGTGGCATATATGTACATCCATTCATGTTATTCAGCTGCATTCTAGTTTTCGGTTTGTATAAATATTTGTACAACAATTTATTTAAGAAATTGTGGATGTGCGTGTGTTTTATCTTTTCGCTCAAACAATAGCCAAAGAAATTGTTATGAAACCTTTTTGCAAACGTGAACAGAGGTTTATGAACACATTATGACGATTTTGTCTTATTCGCAGTAATTCGAGAGGATTTACATTTAAGAAGTTATAATAGCTTTTCATCTCTCTTGTTCGGTTCATTACTGTTATTCAAATAGTAAGTGGTTGCCACGAGAAACAAAACAGTTCCGATCGGATACCAGGCATAAGGAGCAGGTAAATAATGTAGTATTTAACATAGAGAGAAACATGGGGAAGGAGGTGAAGGGATGGAAGAAGAGTGAGAAAATTGTAGAGAGCGACGGAAAGGAGGAGGGAGAGGCTCTCAGTCTTGGAAACAACGAGAAACAATAATATTATCACTGAGGTACAGTGCTTATATTATAAGTATTTTTTAAAATGTTACTCCATTTGATTTCTTTACTACCTCACTCCTAACACACTCTGGAATAATAAGGTAAACTTTAGTTCATCTTTATGGTAACTTGTGCTCTACAAATCCATACCGTTATTACGTGTGCTATCTTTTGTATGCTTAATCCATATATTTTGCTTCTCTCTGAAAACATGGGGTAAGTTTATTTTTGTTTTGAACAATTTTTCTCAGCCTTGCATTTTTATACACTCGTAAATGATCCATTTTCTCAGAAACTAGGTAGATAAATTAAATATTACAAATACAAACTCTAAGCGTTTTTATGGATATGCTTTGGTGTTAATAACGTGGTTAGTTATTACTTTCTCCACTAAGTACTTAGAATAAGCAGAGGAAGTACGGAAGTACTTTATTACACCCAAAATTTCGATACTGAGACTCCATATGAAATTCACGTAGATTCACGTGCAAACGCATGCTCCCAGGATAACTCAGCACATACGTGTCTTTGCAGCTCTTAGGATGAAAGGGAAAGGAACATTCTGCTGAAATTCTATACTGTAAAAAGTGAAGTCTCACATAAACTAGCAATGCAGGTGCCGAATTTAATATTCCTTCTTAATTGTTTCAAATACAGTTTAAAACTAGCATTCCATAGTTCCTGAAGTTTATTGCAGGGTACGTCTTTCATTATTTTCCACTGTGTTAACGACACTAAGTGACGCGGAAAGCTTAACACGGAGCTTCTATTCTACTCTACACAAACCTGCCACGGAAGGAACCATTGCGTCATGTACTGGATGTTTTATCTTTATGATTTAACATGTTGGTGGATTGCTTCTATTTATATCGAAAACATGCACATTTTATTACATGTTACTCGACTACTGGTCTCAAGTGGATGATTCGTTTTACTAGTCCACTGCACTAAAACCTAGTTACATTATACATAATTATGGGCCACAGTGGCATAGATGAACTGGAAAAAATCGTGTATCAAATCTTTGCTGTGCAAATGACTAATTATAATGCATGTTAGTATTTTAATTATGACGAGCAATAGAAAGTTAATTAAAGCCTTCTAACATTCATTAATTGTGTTTAAACAGCTTATTCACAGCTGAATTAACATTAGACGAGATAGATATTATACTGTTTCATTTGTATGTTTTGTTGGCACTGTTTTTTGTGTATATGACTTTTTCAAAGCTTATTTTAAACGTAATAAATACTCCATAGTTAGGCTCATTTTTCTTTAATTTCCTCTCGCATGTTGAAACAGTAGCAATAAATGTTATAGTGCGTAGTTGCATTTGTTGCTTACATATAGACTTAAAATATATTACCAATGCTCACACAGTCAATTTAGAAGAATTAAACATTTAAATATTACATTATTATACAACATCGATTGCTTTATTTAAGTTCTAATATCTTTAATACATATATTTACATTATACATTTTTAACTTTCAATATCCATATTTAAAGTTGTATTTTTCTGTAGATTTATTAACAGTCTGTGTCTTTATGATAATCTTGAAATAGGACAGTTGCCCAATTACTGGATTTTCTCTCGATAGAATTTCTAGATTTACTTCTAAAACGGAGTCTAATTAAGTGTAAAGGAAGACAATATAGTATCTGATGTGCAACACGGAAGACACCTTCCTCAACACACAACCATTTTAAAGTGATTCTTTACTCGATTCCTACTATTCACTTCATGTTAATCACACAAATTATATTCTTAAATGCATGACTTACTGGGTGACAGGGGTAGCGAAACGTCATAGCTTTGAGCCACCATTGCAAACCAAAAAGAGAAAGAGAAGGTAGTTATTAACATTTTATAAAACCCTTTTCAGATTTCGCTAAGTTCTATAGATTTTTGCTAGATTGTAATGAAGCTTCATTCACCTAAAACCCCCAGGAGCCTAGGTCGGTAGGTACGGATTTGGCACAACCGAGGTCCCCAGCTGCTCACGATATTTATCATCCCCTCATATCCATCGGTTTGAGCCACGTTTTCCTTAGTAATAGTATCTTCCTCTTCTAGCTTTATTGTTTTTACACAGGTTAAGTATTAGATGTATGAACTCCTGTCTCACCAACAGGGATCTCTTCTATCTCCGTGGTTCCTGTCCCACGGTTTCAGCGCAGCTTCCAACTTCGGAGGCTCAGGCGTGAAGGTTGAGTGGACCTTCTTCACTACTCCTTTTGTGTGACACTAGGTGCAGAGCCTTTCCATTGTCATGTACAACCACGTGGCTCCTTTGGGACCCGGTTCCCTACGTTTTTAGAACACGACCTCTGGTTTGTGTTTTTACCGCTTGCTTTTAGCGTTTTAACCCTTTACTCTTTTAGCATTCAGATTTCATCGCTTTAACTCTTAACGTTCATCTTTTACTCTTTTACTCTTGTGTTTTAGTTTTCACATTTTTAACCACATCACTTTGTGACTGTTTTAGCCTTTAAAATTTGACTTGGGGCCCAAATGATCAATCGACGGGCCCTTAAACTCCACTCACTCCTCACTCACTCCACCTCAAATCCACATTGGTGCTTCAGAGATATACATAAATCCAGTGGAAAGGGACTCTATTTAGTCTGATCTAGGAATTTTTATTGCAATTCAAACGAAGACTGTGCACAAACCATAAAACAGAACTTGCCTTGTATCAGACACTGAAAACTCAGGCTATTGGAAATCAGGATGAATTATTTATGCATTCAGGTTTACGCAAGTGTAGCATCTCGTGTCTTTTTATTTTACAATTATGCTTGTAACAAGGGCTGTGATGCCTTTATAAAGTCCATTCTCTTTACAGATAAGTGTACAGATATTCGGCAGCCATGGATGCACCCATCAATCTTCGAGTACTTTTGGGTTTCCCAAAAACACGGCAACATATATGTAATGAATTGTGCAACAATATCCTTACATTTTTCTTTCCACTCGCATACGTCTGCCACGTGCGGCGACCAAACTACAGAGCACGTATCTAAAAGACAAGGTACACGTATGTAATAGAATGAACGAAACGAAGGACTTGCAGTAATAATGTTGACTTACGTTAATTATAGAATAACATAAATGTCAACACTAATTGTTTAACACTATACAGATAGAGAAATGGTGGGATGAGAATTGCAGAAATGTTGTACACAATATTACAACCCAGGCGTTTCTGTGTATTATCTAGCAGCAGGAACATTTAGAATTTCAAGCAGAACTCTTGGTGCGTTTATTTAATAAGGAATAGTTATTTCCTCGATTTTCTCTTAAGTATAAAATAAGTTTAAACTCATGTCTTGTTATTTGGAAATTTATATCAGTTGTGTCGTTTCCAAGGCTGTTTACAACACTTTTGCATACTCAAATATCATTGACTTGATTTTCATAGAGTAAATTACTTTCATTCACAAAATGAGTTACTAGAGCGTTTTAAAATCTGCGATAACATTTGCGTACCCTCGTACAGTAGGTAAGAGGAAGTGTTGTATTACACCCAAGAGTTAAACTGCGAGTTTTCATCAGATACACATGTTTTTTTTTTCCTTGAACCCATAAGGGTTTTTTAGAAAAAGAAAACCCTGTGTGTGTGTGTGTGTGTGTGTGTGTGTGTGTGTGTGTGCATGTGCGTGCGTGCGTTTCTGCGCGTCTATGAACCCCATAACGTTCAAGAAAACTAATATTTATATGAAAAATATTTTTATATTTTTAAAAACGTCGTTAAAGATTAGATTAAAATACTACACATTTAAAAATTAACATGACAAATTAAAATATGTATCTTTAATTTTCTGGAAATGTGCTGCGAGTCCCCTTCATGCGGGAGGAATTTTGTATAATTTGTATAACGGGTAAATCATAAGATATAGATAAAAACAAAACGCCAAAAAATGGGACTTGTTTAAAACACACAATTTATTTACATAACATTTTATGTCATTAACCATTTCTGAGGCATCCATTAAAATTATAAACCTTTCTAATATGTATGTTGTATGCTAACCTCAACTGTTTGGGTATTGAGTGGACAGGTTTCCCGAGATTGTGCAGGTGGTTTAGTGTGTGCTGTTCTAGAGCAACCGCAAACATACAATCTCTGCAGCATATTTATTGTCATGTAGTACTTGTCACCTAAATTCAACTTCTCGGCACTGTTCTTCAAATTGCCTTTCAATATGCCAATGTAACCATATCTCTGCCTATTGCCCACAATGAAAACTAGTTCCCCACACTAGAAGCAGTCATACATCCTCAGGCCATAACACCACCACCTTGTTGAATATCCAATGTTATATTCGGCTGTCTCCGCATACGCATTCGGCCATCATTATTAAATACATTCGTCCGAAAATAACTCTTTCCCAGAATGCATTATTCTTCCCTAACTTTGCAAACACTATCTCGCTCCTTTGAGTTTTTATGCTCATATATAGCTTTTTTATGGGTACCCTGGAATAGAACCCAGTACGATTGATGAATCGTCTTATTCTGTACGTTACAAGCTTCCTTTAATATTCCTTTACATATGCAGCAATTTTAGAAAGGGTAATTTGGGTTTTTCTTTGCCATCTGCATCAACTGCCTTTGTTCCCTAGAATATAGTTTCTGTGGGCGGCCCACTTTCTCTTCATTTATTAGCATATGGGTTTCTTTAAAATGTATTCAAAATAAAAAAAAATTTCCTTTTTATTGGTAGCTGTATAAATACTTGTGCCATATGTGTCTGTGCCTTTCCCTTCAAAGAACATTTAAGTAGATATCTCATTTTATGGTCACATATTTAAAAGTGAGATTTGTAAATGCTGCCGAATACGGGCTTCTTGATGCGCAATGTTGCCAAACCATGCCAGCTTGACATGTAGAAATACACTACTGGACAAAGAGGTTGGCAGCTGTTAATCATAGAGGAACACGAGTAATGGAACAGCAGGACTATCTAAAACTGAAACAGTGGAATAGAAGCGCGAACTAAATACTGGAATACTATAAACAGGGGAGACGTAACACTAACAGAAAGTGTGAAGAAGTTAAGACTTCCTGTTTCCTCATTTCTTTTAGCTGTTATCATTAATGGAAATCTATATTTAAAATAACGCTGAAATCACCAGTAATTTGCGACTATTATTTCCAGTAAAATGCAATGTTTAAAGCATTCCGTTTGTTAATCACCTGCCTCATGTGACAAAACGTTGCATTTGTTTCATAAACGTACATAATGAGATATATTCACATCTAAGCTTATTTACGTACTGCAAAAATATATGAGCTTATGATTTCATAGTTATTTCAGGTTATGTGATTCATGAATTAATTTGTTTCATCCTAATATGAAATAACACATGTGCAAGTTGCCCAAATTTGCCATTTTTGAACGAGATCAGTTTCCCACCTTATTGTTATTGGTCATCTATGTAAACGCATTGCCAGAAGTTATGATCATTCTGATCTGATAACGCGTTTACTGGAAAAAATCAAAACTGTTTAAAAGTAATGTCATTTATATAATTACTTTTAATGTACCTTTTAATAAGATAATTCTTTTGGCAAAATATAAGGCCGCTGCACATAATAGTTCAAGGACAGTGTATTTCGGTAAAATATACAGATACCCTTAAACTTTTGGTATGCACTGTGGCAAGCTGAAGCAAATGTCTCAGCAAAGTAGTGTGAATGTTCTTTACAATAAATTTCCTTTGTACTTGTGATTTACCAATAATTTTCTCACCGCCAACCCTGCAACTTTTATGTGAATTTCGGCAAATATACCATCATTTTGTGTGTAAATAAATATTTCGTGCCAACTGATATTGTGTCACTTCCTGTGTGGTATACACAGTGGAAGGATCGCGTATGTTCATAGGCCCCAAGCAGAGCCTGTGTAAGCGTGGTAAAAACATCCCGCTAGAGCAGTTATCGCTAAATTATGTGGCTTTTAAACTTAGCTTGATGCAATCTCATCAACATTAAAAACCTGCATCAAGCCGTCGCGTATTTATTTGACCCGGGTGAGATAACAGGCTATGATTAAAGCCAGAACGTTTTGCAATTTGAATGCCCAATATTGTTCTAAACATACAGGAGATAACATCTTGCCTCTAGCTGAACCTCCCCCTCCCTTTTTTCATTGGGCTGTGTCATTGCGATAGCTGAGTTGTGGACTTTATAGCATGGAGCGGGTATTGGATTTAAATTACCTTTCAAATGTATATCATCACTCTATAAAGTGCCGAGAGGATGAAATTAACATTTCAAAAGAGAGGTAGTCAGTGCATTAAGCAACACGGTCTAAAGCAGTGCAGCTCGCTGTGCGTTAGTTTACGAAGGTGTGTTTACTAAACTAAAGATGAACATTCACCACCGTTTCACAGTACCAAGCACTAGTTAAGCCATGTAGCCTATAAAAACGGAAGACCAAACACCATATGCAAATTACAGCTTCTGAAAAAGCTTGTATGCGCAAGAGAGGAGGAACGAGAAATGGGGAATCAAGAGACCACCATAACTCCGAGGCGGTCACTTACACAACCGTAGAACGGGCTAACTTCAGCCGTTTTTTAAACGTTCTTCACAATTTTGGTATGAAGATGTTGACTAAAATTCCTAATTAAATTTGAGAAGATTCCCTGATGCCTGTTGTCTTTACACTACAGAAATTAACTGCTATGTGCATTATTGTTTATTATATAAAATATTGAAGTGTGGCGTAAGCATCCTAGAAAACAGACTGTCTTCGGCCACGAAAAAAAATACAGTAGAAAAACAAAGTTACAGCAATGTTGACTTCGGCCACCAGAAATGCATTATCCCATGCTGTACTTGTTTTGGAACGTAAGTTATGTTAAAAAATTAAAGAAATTGAGCACTAAATACTGTATTTTCTCTTCTTTGAAGCTTCGTTATAAAAGAAAATAATTGTATGCCAAAATTGTTTTTAAAATAAACTTATCACTTTGATAATTTCTTAGGCCTACCGATGATACTTTGCTTTAAAAGATGCAATTGTAATATTTCTGAAAATAAAGCTTCAATGTCTTATACTAAGCTATGGTTTCAGTGATTCCTCTGCACGCTGAACACACAAGGAAGAATTATTTCCCGGGCCTTTTTTTTTCAGTAATTCATTTAATTGGTTCCCAGAATTCAAAATTTCTGTAGCATCGGTGAGCCTTGGCCCGCGAAGAGCTGTTGCGCTTGGGGTTATTATTAGAATCTGATTCCTCTCAATCAATGAGAGAACGAAGTCTCCTGCATTGCCTCATCAACAATCAGTGGGACGTATCTTAAACCACTTCTATTGCAACCTACAGAAGAAATGGACCCAATTTGGACCAAATAATCTGCTTCTTCTAACATAGAACGGGTTTCTTCGGGTTCAATTTGTCTTGAAATTGTGTTTAATGCTGCCACACTCGTTCCAGATTTTAGATTCAGCCTCTTCGATTATTCTATTATTTTTCTCTACTCTGCGCGCAGATTTCAGGGATTGCAGGATTCACTCCATGAGACCTCGCAGTTCTTATTTCGCTACTTTTGGTTAATATTGTGCTTAAATTAATGTGATAGTGTATTGGGATTGCCTATGTATCTTTATTTAATTTGGTCTGATTTTGTTAATTTTCAGAAGCGCTTGTTTAAAAAAAAACATTTAAGGACTATTTCAATATACGAGTATGCAATTGGTGCTGCATCATGGCAAGAGCAGCATCCGGACTTTTTCTTTCGTATCTTGGTACAGCAGAAATTAGCCTGAAAATTCACACCGATAAATATAGAACTAATTCAATGAAAGAGTACCTGTTTTGTCTGTTACAATGTTAATAGCATATATTTAGAGATACTCATCAATTACTTGAAAGAGAAATTATCTACACCTTTAAGTTTTATCTGGGAATAAGTTTGTACTCACTCTTCCGAACAGCAACACTTATCGACGGAACGATATAAGTTACTATTGATGTCTCCTGTACGCACCAAGTTGCATGGAGAACACCTCTGCAACTAATGCGTTCCTTAGGCTGTACAATAAACCATACAAAGTGGTTACACTATTAATATTCTAGATGACAGAATGCAAACTAAAATTCAACAAACTAATGGCCGAAGTTATCCAAGGTGGCGGAAATTAGCCTGTTTTGCAGTACCTACTGGAGCGGAGGAATGTCACGACTTTTACACAACCTGTCCAGTAAACTTTGGATTCATATACCTCACATTTGATATTGAACAATAAAGTTTATCGCTTCATCGGATATCGACCAATCACAGTCTTTTATCTTATAATATTGTAACAAAATGACAATTCGACGAATCCCACTTCTGGGATGTGATAACATCAGTCCAAGTACTTTTCTGCCGCTTTATTTTTCTTCTAAACGTTTCCACAAAAAAAACTTCTACTGATGTTAACACAGTCTACAGCTTTTCGTGATATTATGACTCGCAACTGTTTTCTTCTTGTAACTTTGACTCACTCCTTTCACAGTTATTCACTTTCACCGTCTCCCAAACACTAATTCTGACAATGGAATCACCCAACACTATTAAAACTTCTTTACTTCGACGTGACGTATCTCTCACGGCACCGCGCGCGCGCACGCACACACACACACACACACACACACACACACACAGACAGAGAGAGAGAGAGACAAACACACACAGACAACTGTTTCGGACTCACTGACGCACTGAGCAACTCACGTCTGTCATAAAGTTTGATGATGTCACATGGTCCTTTCTGGAACTTGTGCATGCACGCTGGCCTCCGGATGCCTCTCCAAAGTTTCAGCACTCCTTTGTTAAGCACTGCGCTCATTATTGTTAGTCACGAATACAAAAACAGTCGCGCGAGGCAGCCAGACTAGGAGCGCTTTTTTTGTTCGCCGGCCTTGTATGTGATGTCAAGTAACTTAGCCCCTTCCGTCCTTTGTTGTGCGCCGCGCCCGGTGTCGCAATATGTTTGCTGGGATGGATTATCTACTTAGCGCGGTGGTATCGCTGCTGCCTACCAAGTGGCAGACTCGGGTTTGATTTCCGGTATTTTCTCCCGCTGGGAGATATGGTCCGGGGTGCAGTAGCCTCGTTAGGTTCCTAAGGTGCCTATTGAGGAGTTACTTGAGCTTGAGAATTAGTGGCAACTCGTTGCAAAGACCGCATATAACGGCCGGGAGGGATTGAGACACTGAACACTTCTACCCATTACTACTGCACCCTACCTATTACATGGTGGACAGTGCCGGGAGACATAGGAGTCGGGCGGTATTTGTTGAAATTCCATGCTCTTTGCCTGACACCACGAGAAACAACTGAATAATGACAGCACAAATGTGTTACATTCACATACCTGTCTCTAACAAGTCATTTATTTTTATGTCCAAATCCATTCCATTTCAGAGATATTCCTTGTTATTTGTGTGAGTTTTGCAATACTTATACTTTTCTCAAATGAAAGATCTTTATTTACTTTTTATCTCTTGGCCATGTAAATACAACGGAATTTCAAAGCCTTCATATAGCGACTAGCTTTAAAAGATTTCACTCTCATTCAAAGCGTCGTGTGTTCTCATATTCCCCTTGCACCTACAAGAAAGTTAGCAACAAGATAATTTCTGCAAATGTTTAGGCTAGCATGAACAGGCTAGAGGAATAAAACCTTGTAAGAACAGTTAGTACAAGCGTAGAAAAAGTCATGCGAGTGCAACACATCAGATTTGTGAGTAATTTTTGCAACCTTGGCTTCATTTGATGCCCCAAATTTTGGAGTATAGTGTTCTCAATGCACATTCAGTGCAAATGAATCTCCAGCAGTTCGTGCATATAGAGAGAAACAAATGAGTATGCGCCCCATATGAGAGCCAGTGTAGTTAAAGTCGGAACGTGTTACCAACGTCTGACCACTGTCTCTATCTTCAAAGGGCAATATACCTCGCAGTGAAACAGTGTGTACCGCAGCGGCATATGATTATGCCGTACACTGTTGTAACCAGTATGTGTGCGGTGTGTGCTGGAGTCATATTATTTTCTGCGTTACCCACCTCCCCACGAAATACGAGACCAGGGCTACGAGTGCAATATGCCCCTCATAACAAACACAAGCCTGCAGCCAACACAACCACTACAAGCAGCTGTATTAGAAAGGGTGTGGAAAGCCTGAGCTACGCAACATGCTTTAAAATTACTAATAAAAAGAAAACCCGGTATATAACCATTTCATAGTTATTTCATCAGCTAATCGCACAAATTTTGTTCCTTTCAATATCGCTTAGCTATAGTAGGTGGAGGAAATTTCATATTCTGCTAAAAGTTTTGATATTTAGAGTTTACATGAGATAAATGTTTCGGAGTGCGTTTAAACTCAGAAACATTCTTAGAAACAGTCCGCCTGTGGCGAATGCTAAAAGTTGGACAGATTAAAGTAATTTTTAAGTCGAACATCATTCAGCGATACTAGGTGAAAAAATCGATAATCACATCCTCTGGTCAGATTAGACAATCTAGCTGCAGTGTGCCACAAATGCGCAACAGCCGACGTAATTTGACGCAACAGAGCAGCTATTCAAATGTCAAATATGACTGACTCTCACTTCGGTGAGGTATTTAATGCTAAGAATATAAATACAAATACATATAAATACAATTGGAAATGCGTTTAGAATCAGTTTGACATATTTTGTGTTGAACGAAATTATAAATTAACAACAGATACTCCAACTTCTAACATGCCAACATCTTAAAAAATTGGAGCATCAATTTTATAATCTAGAAGGCCGTGCCAATGGTCGCTGATGTATGCTACATGCTTCTCTTAAGAGGTTAGTATTTACAATACTACATTTAAATACATCATTTAAATAACATTTCATTGGCTATATCATCTTTCAATTGGTGAAGTAGTCTTCTTTTGTAGTGTTTAACGCCCGCTTTTACAACATACGGCACCGCAGGCAGTGACACTGATGATACATGGAATGAAGATGGAGCACCGGTGGAATGAGATGGCGGGGGAAACCGGAGAACCCGAAGGAAACCCGCCCCAGCGCCGCTTAGTCCACCACAAATCCCACATGCGGGAGATCGAACCCGGGTCGCTTTGGTGAGAACCAAATGGTCGGCTACGGCGCGGCCAAAAATGTCTTCATAAATGCAACTCATGATAGTCGAATTCTGTAGATAATTTGACACTCGTTGCAATATTTATGAAAACTGTTCGTTGTTTTATTTGCTCAAAAAATGCTCAAAAGGTTTCCATTAAAATTCTATTGCCATAAGGAATAAAGGTTTAATTTCCTGTGAATACCATATAAAGTAACGTATTTTCTATAAGGATTTATTGTAATACCCAGTATCTCCGCAGTAGGCGGTATTATTGATTGAGAGCAAATGAGTAGGCATTAAATATTGCCGATTTGACAGATTTTAGTCTGCAACGAACTTTATATAATGGAAGCCAAATGATATAGAGAAAAACTGGTCCCGGAAAGAAAACAACGTAGAATTCATTAAAATAGGTATGTAGTTTGTGTTATATATTTTTTTGTCACACTAAAAATTTTCCAAATATCCTCTATTTGGGGTTTGAGCTTTCCAATAGCTGAAGCATAACGTCTTCGAAGTTCTACATATGTCCATTGTTTTGCTTCTAGCAAATCCATGCAAAGAGTAAGTAACAAGTTACATTATACGACTTTCTTTTTAATAATTTGTCAAATCCCAAGTTGTTCCACCCAGTTGTGCATCCTTAACACTACTAGTAAATATTTGTTAGAGCCAAAAGAAAGACATAGAAACTTAGGCTTTTTACGAATAACTCCTAGAAAAGTTATTACTTATTACAAAAAGCGATTGGAGAGAAAATAGTTCAAAAAGCCTATCCTGATATTGAATATTCGCTGCTTAAGCTTATACGAACACACACTTTGGGCGTTTTAAAGTATATCGCTTAAATCTCTAAAAATGTAATCCTAAAACAGTGAATGAAGAAGTTTTACAAATTTTTGGTCGAATACAATACTTCCCCTACTTACTACACGTAGTAGAAAAAGTAAAAATATTTTTTGCCCAAAATCTGCTATTTGTGTACTCCCCGGCCTTAACCACTGAAATGCGTCTCCTTAAAACGATGGGTGATTTATTATTTTGTACTCGCGTGATATCAATGAGGATTTTATTGGTTAAGTGTAGGTGGTTTTATTTTGTACAAGCTTTTCAGAATCGTATTCATCCTGCACATTCCATATGCAACATTTTTGCTCCTACTCTTTGTCCCCTGTTAACATACCAACATTTACATCGATTTGTGGATTTTGCGGTGAATTCTCTGTAGCGTTAATAATGCTACAAAGTCGTTATTTCCAGGAATGAATTAATAAAAACGTGCACAATTATATATGCAACAGAATGGAGGTTTTATTCACCACTGTATGTAATGACAAATAAAATTAAAGTTGATAGTAAAGGGTAATGCACAATCAATGTCCTTACGAGGTTTTGGTTATTTATAATTCATTGTTGACATTCAAATTTTAAATAGTTTTATTACTAACTGCGCCCCTATTAATTCCCATAGCTATACTTTAAGAATCTGCGATCAAATGATAAAATTGATAATTCTAGATCTGTTATAAGCACACTGTGGCATGCGTCCAAATGGGTTTTTGAGGATGTTGATATGTACAGCGTAGACAAAAAGCTGCAAGTTTAGTGCACATGGGCTTTTCTGTTCCTCTCTCAGGACACGTGAGCAGTATTTGTGTCAACGTTACGATAAGAAAAAAACAGCTATGAGTTGCAAGGTAACGACGAATTGTAAATTGTATTAAAACAGAACTGTGTTTTGTGATTCAGTTTAGAACAGAAATAAAGTTACACAAAAGGTAACTGGACGTGTCATTTGTCACATGATCATAGATCCAGAAATCTGACGTTCATGAGGGAACTGATTCAGACTCTGGACCGGCTGATTAATAATAGTAATAATCTCCTCAAGCAACATGACATGTTCGAGCTTCATCGTTGCAATGTTCAATTGTGAAACATTCTAGATAGAGCGAAGTTTAAATTAACAATATTCAGATGTAAATCATATAAACTGATTGGCTTGCATAGCTCTGCTATGGACCTCAGTGACCTTGCTGACCCCTGTCAGTTGGCGTGATTGGGGCGGGGGTACCCTCAGGGCACTGTCCCTTGACCTACCACTGGAGCATGGGATCCCACAGTTTACCGTGAAATTCGAATAGCAGAGCGTCACATACGTTACCCGCAGAGCTATTACGTTATTAACTTTGAGACAAGGTAGGTCCATAAGGGACCCTCATTGCTCTGTGTTTCCACCACGGCCAAAATATTTCAAATGGATCAGCAGACTACAATCAGAACGTCTATTTGGTTCTCAGTTGAAAGAAGAAACTGCAATTTGTTTTTCTGGCCACTAAAACGATATTCTGTAGATTTTTATTCTTTCTTTACTGGTGCTCATAGTAAGCCGAGGAATTATTGTATTCCATCCGAATATTTAATTTCGAGATTTCACCCAAAATACATGTTTTGAAACAACCCAAAGAAGCATTCTTAGAAAGTCATTTCTTTATTTTTTTAACAGCATAACGCAAGCACAAAATCTCAGTTAAATACCAAATTTTCTATGTACTTCAACATCCTCCAAAAATGGGACACAAACATTATTTTAACAAAATGCTAATGCCCTAAACTACCTTTATAAAATTTAAAATCAAGAAGCTTTTTATAGTGATGATCCATGAATTTTTTTTATTATCAATTGTCACTTTTTGTCACATGTCCAGTGCTTTCAAGGACTGCCACAGAAAAAAATACCGTTGATATGGAAGATTTTTCGAAATTTTCGATTTTCTGGAAAATGTATTTACGATTTTATTATAATTATGCTTCAGCTCACCCATTTCTTCGTAAAAATGCCTGTAGGTACTGGAAATTTTAAAATACTGTACCGATCTGTTTTTTACATGGCAAACAAACAACTTCTTTTATTTATTGTTTCTCTCAAGGTCAATCAAGGCTGTTTTGGTAATAGCTGCCTTCATTAAACGCGAAATATTTTCCTAAAATTGCACTGTGTTGGGAATTAGACGTTAGATAAATTCACATCATTAAACCATTCTTCTCATGTTGCGATGTTTGAAAAATAATTGAGATAATTTTAAATATCTGCGGAGACCTTGAGGTTATTTAATTATTATACAATTTCTTGGCATTTAATATTTTAAATATTTACGTTTGTTGTTTAAAACTTATTGGCGTTTACTGTCTTTAATATAATGTGGTAAAGCACTCAACACATTCGTGGTCGTACAGTTAGGTATGTACGTTAATTATATATTTAAATGTAAAGCTCTACTTCATATTGCAGAATTATGACCATTGTATATCTGTATAATACTCTGTAGGATTATAACTCTACAAAAACGGTAGTTTGCTTTTGTTCAAAGGTATTAATTACCAAATTACTCGGCTGAAATACAGATTCTGAGCAAGAACTCCATTGTATCTTGAAGTATTGTAAATTCACTTAGCTATTTAACGTTTTGATAAAGTAACAATATTGGTTATTTAGCTCTTACCATCCAAGTTACAGTGATGTAGTTAAGCAATACACTAATTATTTCTTATAGTCCTTGCCTGACAGTGCCATCGCTGCACAGTTACACCACTCGCCACTACCAAAACGGCCCGGTTCGATCTCAGGCCCGGGTTCTTGTTACATAAGTAAAAATTTGAGAAATCTCACTACTGACAGCAGTATAACAAAATGGCAAATCAATTAGCTTTTCTGTCAGTTTCTTTCTTCCAAACTGAAGTACAACACACGTAGTCTTTTATTGTTAATTGTCGTTAACAAAATCTAGTTCCTCGTGATATTACAGCTCACAACTGTTCTATCTCCTCGTAACCTTACACAACTCCTTTCTGTATGGCCTTTCTCTCTCTGCCTCCCAAACAGCTGCCGTTAAGATACACTCACTCAACACTCACTAAAACTGCCAAACTTCGAGACTCTATCCGTTGTGACGTGTCGCGGTCTCAATATGTCTCTGTCGACACACACACACACACACACACACACACACACACACACACACACACACACACACACACACACACAGTTCTCTCGACGACGTCTGTTCAATACTCACATCTAGAACTCGATTCGACGACTCATGTCAGCAACTACTTGTCTCATCAAAAACTACTGCTCTCTCATATCCCGGAATGACGTAGAACGAATCTTTCTCGAAATTTGCCTTTTTCTAGAAGTTGTCGAGTGGTGCGAAGCAGCTTGACCTTGGCTCTGTTTAACGTGTTATCGCCGCGACGGGACGGTATCATATAACTGGAAAGCATTAAGCAATAGACGAGAAATGTAGATCCCTTTACAACTCATATTTAATTTCAAACAACATTTATTGTGAAATCAGCCGTTTAGAGATATATTATTACTTAAGTTAGAGTTTGAGTTGTTCAATCCTTAATATTTATCCACTTAGGTGTGTTAGTGTTTTCTTCTTTTCGCCTAACAGTTTTCCTGCAAACCTGTCAAAATGTTTACTACGTGATATTTTTTGCATGGTGGTAACTGCGCCGCAAAAGGAACAACGCCTGTCGTGTATACTATCCATTTTGTTTGCGAGATCCACTGGTCTAGGTATTGTGAGGTAATTGACCTTGCAGAAAGCAATGGAACTCGGTTCCGGAATACACTTCGTTATCACGAGACCGGACCACTGTACGTCATGCCTTCTCTGTTACAGCTACTTGGTGCTAAGCAACCTAGAAACGCACCACGCACTCCTACTAAGTAAACTGATAAGCTCGGTAATAAAGCAAATACTATTGTTAATTAATAATGCACTATTGTTAATTACACGGCCCTCAATTACCAACTGAAATATCTGTATCTATATCTTTAACAGCTTGTAGGTATATTATTTGACCTTCTGGCTGATTATAGCAATATTTTTGAATTCTTAAACTGGTAGTAATGCAGATGTAGGCAATCGAAATTACTGCTAATTTAGGTGCTTCGTTAGACTTAGTATTCTGAGATTTACAAAGAAGCCCTTCAGAGCAGTGATGTCCAACCTTGTCTCTTGGAAGCGCTTACGTAATTAGCTGCTATTCCCCAATCCCTCTTCGAGGAGGAGGGTCAATCAGTTAGTATTTGTGGCGTTTATACTCACAACCAGTATCCAGCGACTGATGCAAACTGGTGATTCCATGGCAGTTTCTATAACCTGAATTTTCTGGGAATGTTCTCAGAAGGCCTCTTTATGATTTTACGTAAATGGTAAACGGTAAGAGATAGCGAAAAGATTACAAAATAAAAATGTGGTTCTCGTTAAAACACACACTTTATATCAAATACTTCTTTTTTCTTTTGAGTGAACCATTTCCGAGATATTCCATATTATTTGTTTCAATTTGCAGTAATTTTCTCAAATAGGAATAAGTTATTCGATGTTTGACCTCTTGACCTTACAACGAGAACGGAATTTCAAAGGCATTGCAGAGCAGTCAGCTCTTAAAACATTTCACTGTCGCTTAAAGCATACCGTATTCCCATTTTCCCCTTGCACCTACAAGAATATTAGGAATAAGACAATTTCTAAAAATGCTTATGTCAATTAAAATGCAATAGGTGAGAAATAAGTATTTGTAAATATGGATTGTATAAGAGTGAGTATAGCTCTACATATATTTGCGAACAGAGTTTCTCTAAATTGAACTGTATTAAGTCTTTACGCAACGATCACTTGGTGCATCTTCTAAGGCTGTACACTACGACAAATATTGATAGACTTCTTAAACGTAGGGAGCACCAAATGGGTAGATGTTTATCGCAAAAGATTTGAAAGTGCTTTCGTCAATCAAACGCAAAGTATATATAACCAAACCATCACTGTAACAAAACTTCTGAGTGTTAAACATCGTTCAACATTGGCATCGCTGTTCTAGAGATTAATATAGGTTGATAAATTGGAAACTGATTTTTTTTTCATAGTGTCAGCCTAAAGTTGAACTGCGTTAAACCTAGAGAGAAGATTTCACTTCCTGGTTCATGGGATCTGCTATAGAGAGAAGTACGCCAAGCGGTAAGAATGCCCAGATAGCACGCACGGCGTACAGGGGTTGATTGTACTGCCCTCTCGAATCAATCACCCGAGTGACCGGATTGCAATTGATGGCTACCAGGTCCATCAGATGTACGTGTCACGTGATTGAGAGCATCTGGAGATGTCAAGTCGCGGCACGAATTGCTACAAATAACATCAATGTCATCTCCACTACAAATGCAACATTAGCGTTTAGAAACTTTCCTATATTTTCACTCCATTGAGTACTGTTTTGACATCGACAGTTGTTAAAACTGTAAAACTGCGTGTCTTGCAAAAAGTGCCTGATGTATTTTAATTCATTTTCCGCTGGACTAGTGCTTTTGTAATGAAATATAAGAGCCGAATTGATTTCAGAATAAATTGTTAATAAATATCCAGTCATTTAAATACGGAAGAATATACACAGTGATTTATATAAAACTGACACGTGTTTACTTTCCCTACGTATAGGGAAGTATAGTAGGGGAAGTATTGTATTCGACCCAAAAACTCGATGTCAATATTTCACCGGAAATATGTTTTGAAGTGCCCTGTACTAAAAAAAGGCTTTTTTGAAAAAAGGATCGTATGGATCTGTCTGTCTGTGAACAGCATAACTCAAAAGTGAAAAGTCAGTTAGCAATCAAATTGGCATTTATGCTTAATATCTTTCATGGATGCGACACGAAGATGTTCAAGAAAATTCCTCCACCCAAAATCTCCCTTTAGACGCTAACTTTTTCGAAAATTTTCATCTTCTCAAAAAAGGCACAATTTTGATTAAAATGCCATGTTTAAAATATTGTTATAACAAATGAAATGTTATTTAATTTCCTGTGTACTCTTGATGACTTTTGCATAGCTGGTAAACCATAAGGATAGACCAAATCTTACTATGCAAAAAATGCGGATCTCATTAAAACACACAAGTTATGACCTAAGGAATTTTTTTTTGTGGAATGAATAATTTTGGAGCAATTCTTCGTTATGTTTGAGGGATTTGGAATACCTGTTCTTCTCTTAAATGAAAGGCTGTTATTCCCTTTGTTTTATTTCTTGGCCGTGCAAAGAACAGCATTTCAAGGCTTTCATATAGCAAACAGCTTTAAAATATTTGACTGTCGCTCACAGCCTACTGTATTCCCATATTCCCCTTGCACCTACAAAAACATTAGCGATAAGGTAATGTGTACAAAATATGTTGATCTCGACTAACATAAAGAAGATAGATACGAGTTTGTGGGAATAGTGAAAAATTTATGTGAGTGCAACACATCAGATTTGTCTGTAATTATTCGGCTGGAAATTAACTTAATGAGCAGTTTTAACTCAAATTAAGCAAGATGTTTTAGTTCCCTGTAATGAGATGCGCAGATATTTATTTCATTTTCTTATTTTTGTCTTCTTTCTTATTGTTGTCAGCTGTTTTCGACACTTCGTTCTATCGCTAAAAATGGAGTACACATTAAATCAACGACTCTCCTTTATGAAGCAATACTGGATTGCGAATTCCATTACAGCTACTGCATGGTCATACCAGACATTGTGTTCGCAATCCTCCCTAAACAAACACAACACTGGGACTAAGCAAATCGATAACTATGTCACTGGTGAGTGGAAAAGGCTAACATTATTCATCTAGACTGTCCACGGTTGTCCATGATGCAAGGGAAAGACTGGAGAGGTCACCCCCCAAACTTGATTAAGACGCTTTTGTCAAACCAAGTATACTTGCTGAGCCGTAAAAGGTGCAGGTCTAAAACCATAGTCAACAATAAAACAAAAGCCAAACATCAGAGCATCGTATTACATGGAATCAAAACATCTTGCTTAATTTGAGTTAAAACTGCTCATTAAGTTAATTTCCAGCCAAATATTTGAAGAAAGAAGTATAGTTATAATTTTAGAAGCATACGAATATTTTTCATCAAATTCGCACTGCAACGATTAGCATATGTGAGGCATCAGAGGTAATTTTTTACAGAAAATTGTCTAAAGTTAAGTATAACACCTAAAATGAGAAAAGGAAAAATATGCATGAGAAATAGCTTTTGATGTGAAACATTCTGAATGCTACGAATTTAGGCCTTAGTATTGGTGCTACCCAGCATATTGAAATATGTTCTGTGTGAAAGTTGCAAATTAGTGATTTACTTCATTTTAAAAAACGTATTCCTTTGACACAAAGCATCTACCTCCTTGGTGTAGTGGTAGTGTGTGTCCCTGGTTTCAGAAGAGTAGTATTAGTATGCTTTGGAAACATTCCAATTTATTACAAGTGTTTTAAAGACTGAACAGGAACATATATCTGGAAGTGTAGCGCTTCTGCTCCACAGGCTTAATTGAAATTAAGTCCCAAATCTCCACCTCTCCTGGCTGGAAGTGAGATGTGACAGGTGGCACAAGCTTTTCACTTCTTTGAACTGCATACCCATTTATTTTTATAAACTGGCAGTAAAAGACTTGAGTTCTTCACTTTCACTTCGTTATTAATTGAATTCCGCATGTTTTATACGTCATAAGCACTTGTAACTCTGGCCCCGGATCATTTGTATCTACTTCATAAGTTACACTTTTCTCACCCAAGATATTAAGTAAAGCACCTTGTGAATCTGTAAGTGATACAACATACAACTTGTAGTTGACACAAAATGAACAATATATTCCATATAGGATGTAGCTGCACAACGCAACTAAGGAAGCTAAATAAATTGAAAATTTCCTTGAAAATTAACCTTCATTAAAATAACATGGTATATAAAATTAATCACCAGCTTATCACTTTTATATCCCTTGCGTATAAAACAATTGCCTTTCCTGTATTTTAGTTTGTAGTAAGGTGAACTTTTTTCTGTATCCATCATAGTCCCTCCTCATAGCTCTTCAAGATATGATAGACAAAATATTGCACTTGCTAATTATTAGTAATATTAGTATTTTTTTCATAACTGAATCTTCCATTTTCATTATTTCTTTTCTTACGAAAATATATCCTTGATTATTTCTTTTCTTATGAAAATATATCCTTGATAAATAATACACATTTTTAAGAGTTCAACTTATCAATCAGACAGAAGACTTAATGGCGGGTGGCAGAGGAGCTGTTTAACACGATATTGTTGAAGACGTATTACACTGTTGTATGGTTTAACATGCCGTGAAAAGTTTTCTTAATACGCTTAAATAAAGCGTTAATTAAAACTCTTCTGGTCCTATAAAGAACACACAATAAAAAAATGAAAACACCGGGTATACTCGTGTATGTTTCTATTGTAGAGCAATGGATTCAGTGCTTCTCTCCAAGATATGAAAAGTCAAAGGGGACAAAGTTAGGTTGTTATAGATGGATATAAATTTCGCAAAGCAAGAGAAACACAGCAAAGAGTATCGTGGAGGTGCAGTGTTATAACATGTAAGTTTCGTGTTTATTTAAATTACACTACTACTCATGTTTTATTCAGTGATGAAGTCATAATCACGAAACCGTTCATAGTTTGGATAGGTAACTAATCTCTTATAGCGTAAAGCGCAAAACTGTTACTGAATTGTCTAAAAACCATTAAAGTTGATTTGCAAAGAAGTTGCAAGTGAAAGAGTTGACATGAATGGCAAATTGGCCAGCATTCATTGAGTTTCTAAAAAATTGGGAAGGAAATTGCAGGAATGACCGCCGCGCGCAGTCGGGCACTTTAAAACAACTAGAAATTTGTCTTTCGCGCAGTCGGGATCCTCCGGTGTCCACGATACCAAGTGTCTGGCAATGGATGACGTGATTTCTAATATCGTCCTGGAGAATACATACGAAAATTAGGCTTTATACTTTGATTTTAAAAGCCATTTTATTCACCTTTGTCACCTGTTGCCTCCCAAAGTCACGAGGATCCAAAATTCAATATAATAAAGAAAGTCTGGGGCTACTATGAAGGACCCTGAATTCAAGAAAAGCATGTTTAAAAATATCATTTTTTGTCTGTCTCTGTAAATAGCATTTCTTGACAAGGAAAGTCTAAAAAGTACTTAACTTGGTATTTAAGTTCAAAATCCTCCAAAGGAACATTTAAGTCTTCCATATTCTCTAAACTACCCTTTACATGAATTTTAAAATTTTTTGATGTGGTATACCTGTTATACGCAAGTATAACGCAAAGCGTGCATTTCCGAACAGGAGTTCCTATTTGAAAACTAATCAATTTGCCATCCCATACAACATATTAACCATTGTTAGTGTTTTATTGGGACATCCTGTATATGATGAATAATTCTTACGCATCAGATTTTTAGTAGATTTAAAGTTTTGTTTTATTACCTTCCTGTAGCTATATTACACAAAATCTGTGGGTAAAATAAAGCGGCATGAACACTCGCCGTATTTTGTTCGGAGTGCGTGTTGCCCATAAATTTGTCTCTATCTTATTGAACTGTCCGCTATAGCGCTTGTTGCACAATGACCTTTTCGGCGTTTGTCACTCTTGTGTTTTAACGTTATTTGTATATAGTATTTCTCACACAGCAGCTGCTCACTTCAAACAGCTTTGTGACTAACACCGACATTTATTACCTTTATACGAAGCAATAATCTGACAATTCTCGCATTTGCTTGCTGATTTTTCCCTTAATAAATATGAAATATATACCTACCACCGCATTCAGCGTTAAAAGAGGAAGAAAGTAAAATATGAAGATACAAAGTGCATTTAAAATCCGCTTAATTGATAGGATCGATTTTTGTGAAAAATTAAGAAAGTATTATGTTTAATCACCTTTATCTTCCTTGAAAATATTTTAAGTGGAATTAGGAAAGTGAAATTAAATTTGAATTGTTTCAATTATTAATATATTGTGACAAAATAACAAAACCCGGTCCGGTTACTTTTCTATCACTTCATTGTCTTCTTACATTTGTCACAAATAGTTTTTAGTTCCTCGTTGTTAAGTCTACTGTTTTTCGTGTTAACGCAACTGATGAATTTTACTTCTAGTAACCTTCACTCAGTCCTTTCACTAACTCTCTCATTAACTACGACGTTACAATTACTCGAGGCTCGTTGAATATGCTTACCACGATCCAGATATCTTTCACGACGATGTACACACGCACAGCTGTCTCGCACTCACTGACCGACTCATGTCTGTAAACGTCAACTCTATCACTTTTATTTTCTGGCCACCTTATATAGTGGGGATGACGTCACACGGAGCTTTCTCGAACTTCTTCAAATACGCCGGCAGTGACGTAACCAGATCTTTCTCGAAGGCGCCAGAGAAAATGCAATATGTGTAGCCGCTTCGATTGTTGTTGCATGCTCGCTCGCATGAGTAGTGAAGGAATCTTGACCTTGTGCCCTTGCTAGTCGGCCTGATATGTGGCGAGAAACAGCTTAGCCCCACCCGCACTTTGTTGTGCTCCGAGCCCGGCCTCCAAATATGGATCACAAACCTGGACTTTAACAGGACGACGGAAGTATCTAAGTGACAAAGAGGAAAATGCAAAATGAATGTTAAATATATGAATAAAAGACCACATGAAATACAGAAATAAGAAAATAAACCAAATAACATTTTCTACAGATGAGGTACACAGGACGATTGAACCAGGACCAAAGGGCATACAGCAACACATGGTATCCAAGGAACGGGCAGTGACTTCTAAGAACACTGAGAACAAGATGGGATAATAGAATCAACATGGGATATTTGGTCACGGGCCGCTCGAGACCGAAAGAAACAGAGGAAGCAACAGTGTCAGTCACACTAGTGTCAGTGATCCGTATGTAATAACTAGCAACATATGACTATTAGACAGGCACACGAGATGCACAATATCGAGTGTTCAACTTCCAAAGAAAATATACTCAGAAATGTAGTGAAAAACGATATATTAATTCAGTGTCGAAGTAGATCTACCTCAAATCAGAGTTTAAGTTGCATGTTACTCGAAGTCGAACATGCGAGAAACTTTAAAACAGCATTCGTAAAAATGCGACAATCTGATGCAGAAGTAAACGATAGAGCTATAAGCACAACACCTTTCAACAAGGCGCAACAGTTTGTCACATAAACAAACGATGTGCTGTATTCCTCCCAGTTAGTGGAATTCAATTCTGAGCTGGTCTGCGTTGTTCGCTCATTTTTGTACATTGTGTATATGTGTGGGGTTTAAAAAGTTACGGATGAATTTATTTTAAGGAAGTAGTGGAAGTGCTATAGTGTAGATATGATGTGGAATGTG
This sequence comes from Tenodera sinensis, assembly GCA_030765045.1. Classification (NCBI taxonomy): domain Eukaryota; kingdom Metazoa; phylum Arthropoda; class Insecta; order Mantodea; family Mantidae; genus Tenodera; species Tenodera sinensis. Next base: position 74,586,761 of record CM060971.1, read on the forward strand.
TGGATCTATATATGCAAAAGTTTATTAAAAATGATATTCCATTTAGCAGATTACTGTTAGCTTCAATTCAACACAGACATATTTCAGTTTTAAAATCTTCATAAATAGAATAATTTATAACATTTTCTGCTAACAGAATTTTGCAAAAACTTATATTTAATTTTGATTTGTGCATTTTTGCGACATTGTTTTACTTTCTAGCTTAAACCCTGCCTCATATGTATGTCAGGAACTTGAGTTAACCGGCCTTTTGGGAGAGGCCTTTCACTCTTCTAGAGATTATTATTTAGGCTGTTATACTTTATTCTTATAAAACAAGAAATCTTATAAAATGTTGTGTGTTCATAGTGTCCACGAATTCGCACACTAGCTTTCCAAGATTGAATTCTACAGAGAAATTGGAAACGATATGAGTAGCAGAGAAAATGAGTGTGTGTGTGTGTGTGTGTGTGTGTGTGTGTGTGTGTGTGTGTGTGTGTGTTTTTTTTTTTTTTTTTTTTTTTTTTTTTTTTTTTTTTTTTTTGTAATAGAAGTATATGTCATCCGGATGGCTAAATGGTCCTTGACCAAAGACAAAAAGTGACTTTGATTAAAATCTCCTATATTTTAAGATATTTTCATGACGAATTATAGATTGAATTTTTCTGGAATATCCTCTGAAGTCCTCTTCGCTCTAAATGACTTGCATAATTTATAAACCATAAGAGATAGACAAAATCTTACTGCACAAGAAGCGCAGATTACCTACTTTAAAGCACACAAGTTAGGTCCCAATAAAAATGTTTGTGGAGTTCGCCGGTGTGTCGGAATTATGTCCTGCAGGAGACATAAATTTACTAACGTGAGGCTGCCGCTTTTAAGCACATTGTCTGGGGTGAGTTACTGTTACTGGTTGTTTGTACTTTAAAATACTTGTGTTTTTCTGAAGTGGGAAGTAATTCTTTTTCATTTCTTGGCCATGAAAAGAGAAACTTTCACGTTGCGACCAACTCTTAAAAAATTCACTGTCGGTTAAAACCTACTATATTCTTATTCCTGTTGTACCTACAATGAAATATGGAATAAGGTAAATTCTGAAAATGTTTATTTCAATTATTATGGAATTTATAGAAAAATAAGCGTTTGTAAGAATAGTTTGTACAGGAGCAGAGAAAGTCATTTGGTGTATCACATGTTGTTTTCGAGCGTTGTTGAGTATTGATGCTAATAGGTGCATCTTTTTCTTTCTTCGTGAAAATCGGAGGAAAATGTTTGTTTTTATGAAGAACACAGTGCTGGCAGATTTAACCACTCCTCCCCGACCTCAATTTCATCACGAGAAGAAACAAAGAGGTGACAGCTGGTGTACTTTAATAGCTCGTTATTACGAAGACAGACGTTTCCTTTTATTGGTGGAGCGCAACGACAATGCCCTAGCGATAATCTCGTTTGTCAGGCAGCATCCCTGGTCCAGAACCGTGACCCGGCCGCTGCAGTCAGCCTATCGATCCGCGCGCACTCCCGACCGTCTTCTGTTTTGGCAGCACGTAATTGAAGCGTTGAACGCTTTAAATTGCGATCCTGGTACTTAAGCCGAAACCAGAAGGCCAAGAAACTTACAATAACCGTAAACATGGCTAGACAAAGTTGCAGTTAATTTACTGGCAATTTGTACAGGGTGTTCCGAAAGTACTATCCTGTTGTAGAGACGCTATAAACAATGCAAATTACAGGTAGTATTTAGAGTGAAACCTTATGAAACGAAGCCTTTATTAAAAACAATATTTCTTCAATGTAAATACCTATTTCTATTCCCATAAGGGCAGCAGTGTCATTGAGGAGAAATAGGACGGTTAGTTCTTCCCCTTCCTGGTCACCCTTCGATGACTTAATATATAGGCAAGGAAGAATGCTGAGAGAATTCCGGTTGGAATAAGCGTTAGCTGTTGACGCCCCACACTGACTTTCTTATTGTTTGATGGGGCTCATTATCCAGTGCCTTTATCCTGTACGGCCACGCCACTAAGCCAAAGCTAGAGGACAGGGAAAAGAGGAGAATGACACGTACACCTCTGCTTTAGGGTTTAAAACATACCTGAGTTATATTGTTTGGACCGATGCAATTTAAGACAAGCAAAGAGTTTAAGTTAGACGACTGGACCAATGTTTTTCTATAAATTAGAAAAACTGGGGAGTCACCATGGGCTGCAGACATCAAGTCCGTCTCTATGCGTGCGACAGAAATACCATAGCAGTTGCTGTTACCTCCAGTCCTGCCACTAGCTGCAGTGACATTGCGCATGAGCAAAATAAATATTTCCTGATGATCATCTTTGAGTTTCCAGTACATCAAAATACAGGTCCATGCAGCGACGAGAATACCTACTGCTCAATATCTATCCCAGCCATCCAGTACACAATTAGGCTTCACTGATAGAGCCTGTGGCCCAAGAGGTCGTGGGTTCGATTCCTTGGCCGACCTTCCTAGACCGTGGGTTTTTCGGGACTTTCTCCGGGGTGCTAGGTGCATACTGGGAAGAAAAATTTCACCCCCCGATTTCATTCTGGTTGGTTATTCGTTCTAAGTGTCGGCGGGGATTTTGTCCTGCATGAGAGGGAGTATACTTTCTGTAAATCCTCATCCTCCTAATCGGCGGAGGCTTTCTAGTCCCAAGAAACTTAGGGGCCAATTGCACTAGCCGCCACCGGAGTGTTTCAATATGTAACTGTTTGGGACCCTACCCTCTGCTGTCGTCTCTCCTCAAGTCACCCTTAGTACCCTCTTCCGGAGGACGTCCCTTTAGGGACACAGCATAAAAGATCTTCCTTAGGTTGAGTGCTATGTCATGCAGTCACAGTTATCACAAATCATTAAACATTTTCCGGTAACCTAGAGTGAAATCGGATAACACTAACAAGTCTTTTACGAGATGAGCAACAAATCCGCAGTGGTAAGAGCACCAAATTCCACAGTATCCATTGCGAATTCCATTTTCTTTGAATGTCATCCGCTTACAGAGCATATATTACAATTCGCATGGGGTTTTGTGTCCCACTTATGGTCGAACACATGCCTGTTTGACTTCTGCTATACGATTTGTGGAAGATGCAAGTTAATCCAACTTCGTACTCGTAGATAGTAAATCAAAAGATATATGGAAATGACATGTTTTGCTCTATTCTGAATGAGTTGACGGAAGAAAAGACGGGCCCACGTTTCAACAAGATTCCGCCGCCGCTGCTTATACAGTTGAGGAGTTCGTGGATAAAATTAGAAAAATCTTTGAAGATAGCGTGGATAGTGCTGCTTTATGACCCTCTCACTCCCCAGATCTAAAACTTTTGTTGCTTTCTCTGCCACTTACTCATAGTAAGTGGAGGGGTATTTTATTCCATACAAAAATTTGATAAGAAGATTTCACAAAAATACACGTTATGAGAATTTTTTAATAAAAAAAAGTATTATAGATCATGCTCTGTGCGTGGGTCTCTATGTAAACAGCATTGTTAAAAGGCGGACAGTAAGTCAAATAAATAAATTGGTATTTAAGTTCTGTAACTTCCAAAGTTATGTAACGAAAGTTGTCAAGAAAATTTTCCAACCCAAAATACATTTACACAACCTTATACAAACTTATGTGTTTGTTTTATTTATTTTTTTAAATGCCTTTAGTGAATTCAATTAAAGTATCATATGTTTAATAGATTTTCATTAGAAATAAACTGCAGATCTTGATTTTTCTGGGAATAGTCTGTGAAGTATTCTTGATTCTGAATGACCTATTTAGAATTGGTAAACTGTAGATAATACACACGATCTGGGGGCGCATAGAGGGTAAATATCATTAAAGTACAAAATTTATGTCCTATATTCGATACAAAGGTATCACCGAAAATACACGTTTTCAGACTACCTTAATCCAAAAAATAATCATATTTAGGAGTATCGGAAATGTATATATTTGCCTGGAATGCTAATACGTCCTGTATTACTGGGAGCACATAGTAGAGAAAGTGAAAACCATTATAAAACCAGCAGTTGTTTTAAACTAGCTATGCTGCTAATCTAAGATTAAGTACTTAATATTGTCCTGTGGCACTACGGCCCTATGGGTGTAGCCTTGGCCTACCGCCCGGCTGCTGGATACCCCACCTCTGCCCACTACTGGCGTCATGAGCGGAGTCAAGTGGTGGAGAGTGGGACGTGGTTAGTTCCCCGAGTCCTCCCAGCTAGTAGTATATGCGATCTTCGGAGTAGATCAGAGTAGATCATACAGAGGAACCAGGATGAGTGATCATCCTGGTGTGAAAGCGAGGAAGTGGATGATATGAAATGATGGCGAAAATAATAGGAAAGGTCATGGTGGAATGATGGAGGAAACCGCAGAACCCAGAGAAAACCCGCTCCTGCGCTGGTGTGTCCACCACACACCCCACATGTGGACGCCTGGGGTCGAACCCGATCGCTATGGTGAGAGCCAAGCGGTCTTACCACTCAGCCACGGCGTGGCCAAAGAGGTTAATACATCTTTTGTTAACTTATACCGATATCATTGGAATGCTTTTGTTAAATGGTTCCGCTAAATGGTTGTTACTAAAAAGGCTATCGACAGCTTAAATGTGGAAATAATCGCAGAAGGAAAGTAGATTGCAGCCCATTACCATTTCAGACGCGTTACTCATTCAATAAATGTATTATGCGACCTGAATGTCACGTGTTCATCGACGTAGATAAATACTCAATGACAGAGACTGCAAGTACAGAATTTAATGGAGATAGACTATGGTAAGACTGGTAGTGCTGGCATTTGTTATTAACTTCCATATTTCACAAGCCTTTCACCAAATCCGCAGGATATGTGTATTCCTCCCCACCCCATCAAAACGGCATCTGGAATGGGTATCTTCTGAAATATTCATTAGAAGCTTTTATCCACAGTGCCAGTACACATCCGTCTACGCGTTGATCGATGAGTCTACGCCACGTTGTGCTACACAGTTACAAATTAACTCGTCTTTGGGACGATCAGATTCACCACCACGGCTCTGATTTGTATGGGACAGTATTCGAATTCCTCCTTGGTACAAGAGGCTTGCGTAGTATCGCAGCAGTTCAAATGCATTAAAACTGAAATCATATAATATCTGTGACAAAACTACAGCTTCACAAATCTCACTTCTGACACCAGTGTGACAAAATGACAACTGTCCAGTCATTTTCTAGTTATTTATTGTCCCTGTTTCTTCCAACTGAATGCACAAATACACAGTTATCTTCTAGTTATTAACACTGTCTACAACTCACATCTGTTTTCTACTCGTAACTTTAACTCACTCCTTTCTATTTTTCTTCACTTTCTCTGTCTCTCAGAAGCTAACTTAGACAATACAATCACTTAACACTTACCAAATTGTTTTACTGGCTTTACTTCGAAGCGACGTAACTCACTCAAAAACACTGCCTGCTGTCACGATTCGTGTCTGTATTAACGACTACTACTCACTTTTCTCGTCGCCTCGCCCCCTTACATAGGGAGGATGGCGTAACGCGGACCTTCCTCGAACTTCACCTTCTCCGGAACTTCTACAAATACGCCGGCCACCGGACGCCTCGCGAATGATCTTGAAAACCCTTTGTTGTCCCTCGCTGTTATCACGTGTTCACAAACAGTAGCGTGAGTTAGCCTGGTCCTGAGCGTGTTTGATACACCTACCTCCAGTCTGGTACGTGGCGCGAGATAGCTTGACCCGACCGTTCTCTGTTGTGCGCCAGGCGGTCTGCATCACAATACTTAGCAGTTTACAGTTACGTATAAAACTACAAAATACTAAATTTTTTATAGGCAATTAAGATTTTATGATTTGTGTTCAGTATAACTTTACAGTACAATCAAATCAGTAGCTCTATGGTCATAAAATTGTTAATGATAACCGAAAGTCAAATTTATGCTTTTTTTATCTTTCTTTACCTGATTACCCTCCCTTTATGTAGGAATTACACCCCCTAGGACGGCCGCGCCGTAGCCGAGTGCTTAGACCATTCGCTTCTCACCAAAACGGCCCGGGTTCGATCCCAGACAACGGCATGTGGTGGACGAAGCGGCGCTGAGGTGGGTTTCTTTCGGGTTCTCCGGGTTCCCCCGCCTTCTCATTCCACCGGTGGTTCATCTTCATTCCATGTATCGTCAGTGTCGCCGCTTGCGGTGCCGTAGTAGTAAAAGCTGGCGTTAAACACTACAAAAAAACCTAGGACTTGCAAGCCAGTGCCTAGGGTCCGACGCCTGTTGGGGAGCACAGAAACCTATGGAACGGACAGAGTAAAGATCTGGAAGCGAGTGGTCAGTCAGACACCAAGTATGATAGAGATGATATGAAATGCAGGCGAAATCGATGATTGGAAAGGTGATAATTCCAATTGGTGGGATAATTGACGGAGGAAACCGAAGAACCCGGAGAAAGCGCGTCCTTATGCCGCTTCGTCCACCATGAATACAACATGCTGTTCCCTGGAATCGAACGCGGGCCACCTAGGTGGTAGGCGGATGTTCTAACCGCTCGGCCACGGGGCCGCCTCAAAATTATTCACGTCTGATCCTCACGTGCACAACATTGCTCTTAACTGAGTAAAAGTGTTTCTTTTCTAACATGTTAATCATGGCATGTGTCTTTATACTCAAAATAACATTGCATGCTAAACAATTAAGTACTTAGTTACTGTATTATTTGTCTTGTTACCCTATAACCCCCTTAAAATAAACCTGCTCATTATTTCAAAATTGACATGAAAAGATTTCGTTTTCTTAATCTTTGTTGTTTATCCATGCAGTAAGGTGATTTTAATGCTGGGGTAAGAAGGCTAACTTACGATAGTTCAGTACGTTATCTGTAAGCAGCATAAAGCGAAGTTACTCAACATGTTGTACAAAAATCAATTTCTCTAATACTTTTGCCACCCCCCCCCCCCCCTAGGCTTAGTTCAGTGCCCCTACTAGACGTTTTGAAGTCAGTAGATTACACGTTTTTAAAATTGAAGTTGTATACAAAACTAGATTAATGTTTGTCATTCTTGCTATATGTAAAATTCCCCCTCTTTCATTTTTATTAAGTTACATCAGGTTGGAAAGTAAAAACCTTAATGGAGGAGCCAAGGGATTTGCTTTTCTTCCATTCGCCTTTAATGAATTATTCAGGAGTAACAAGTGGGATGTATAAGCTCCATGGGACTCGGAGATGAGAAGATTCTCGCCGTTCTGTGTCAAAAGAAAATAAAGGAGAAAGAATCACAATTGAAATTATCCTGTATCGCCATCCTACATCTTCTCACCAATCTGCACTCCTCGTAAATCTCCTTTTGTTCATTTCTCAGAAGAACGATAACGTTCATTGTTAAAGCAAGAATATTGTTCGAAGGAAGAACTCGAACAATTTTCCAGTAACTTCTCTTTTTTACATTATTCTATAATTTTAGTTTTATATTGTGATGTCGGACGAAACGCAAAACAAAGGACTGTCAGCCCCGGGCTTGCTTCATGCACATACCGGGGCGACGTGCATGAAAAGGGGTTCAAGATCAGGTTGCTAATTGGCATAATTTATAGAAAAGTGGTCAGAAAACCTACATGAATGTAGTACGCCATAGGTTTTTTGCATTTATATTAATCCCATACATCCAATTATCTTCTTTGTTATGTTTATTAGGCATCAGCTGGCAATCACATATCAGGAAATGGTATGCACTTCATTCTTCTATGTTCTATTACTCTACTCCTCTTTCTGAAAACCGGACGTAAATGACCTACCCATGTAAAAATTGAAAATCTGTATTAAAATTGCATTTTCTGAGTATTTTTGGAGGCGAGTTCATTTTCACGAAATTTGATAGTTCATTCCCTAAAATTTAAGCGTTCTTCAACTTCAACTCCACTGAAATGTCACCCACTGCACATACTGATCATCTTGTGCCTAGCAAATTATAATAGTGTTTCACGAGCAAATCAATAATGGCTCACATTTTATATGGATTAACACTTGCATCGGAATGCTGGCGCTTTCTATCATTGCTTGTTGAATTACTTCTAGCTTCAAATGAACTACATATTGCGATGTTTATGTTTTAGCGACGTTTGGTTTAGAACTGAATTTCTCTCGTGCGATGATGCGCATGAAATTGGACGACGAGAATATCAATATGTGTGCGTGAGTTATAAAATATTGTTGGTGCGTGTGCATCACAAGAGGAAAAGGGGAGGAGGAACGTGACGGCTGTTGCAAAATTAATCCAGAGAACCGAGTTATTTTTTTAAGTTTTGGAATACAACATCCTCCCACTCTGTTAATTTAATTCAGCTTCTGGGATTGAAACAGCAGCACATCGGGCGCGTGTTTACAAACAAAGCATACAGATGAGTCCATACAAAACACCAGAATAACGACTTTTCGAGCCCTATTTGCTCTGTTCCGCTACTAATTTAACATGTCTTTTTACGGCAGTAAAGACGCTTTCGATTACATTATTAGCCATGTTTGCAAATGAACGTATGGCGTAGCAGGATTCGATGGACCAAACGTAAATTCCGAAAGCAGAAAATCCTTTTTATGCTTTGATGCTTATTTGGATATTTCTGTGTTTTATTACATTTATGTTTTAAATATCAAACATTGAACAAAATTCTGATGTGTTGCATTTACATTACTTTATCAACCTAATATCGTTCATTTTTATGTTAGTTCTCAAACTCTTCGTAAGAAAGCTTTGTTTTCTATCTTCGCGTAAAAACATTTGTAATAGTTCCATAACCATTTCGTTTAAGATTCAAAGAGAATAGAGGAAACTAATTGATAGAGGAATGTTTACAATCTGGGTCCTACAGAATAGTCCAAAACAGGTATGTCCAAGATGTTCTCTTTGGAGAGCCTTACGCAGCGAGCACAATAACCCACTCCACTCCTCAGGCATTGTTGTTGTAGTGTTTAACGCCCGCTTTTACTACTACGGCACCGCAGGCGGTGACACTGATGATACATGAAGATGGAGCACCGGTGGAATGAGATGGCGGGGGAAACCGGAGTACCCGGAGAAAACCCGCCCTGACGCCGCTTCGTCCACCACGAATACCACATGCGGGTCCCTGGGATCGCTCCTCAGGCAGTGAGTATGCAGTGACGGACACAAACAGGCGATTCCATATAGTCATACCTTGAATTTTCTCAAATGACCTCTTCATTCTGGACGACTTTGTATAAATGGTAAATAGTAAGAGAGGACAAAAGCATACTAAATTAAACATGGTTCTTGTTAAAACACATAATTTATATGAAATACTTTTTTTAATAAACCATTTCTCATTTGTTTGAATTTGCCAATAATCATACTTTTTTCAAATAGGAATATGTATTCTTTTTTTTTTTTTTTTTTTTTTTTTTCATTTCTTGGCCTTGAAAAGAGCGGAATTTCAAAGGCATCGCTTGCCAAGCAACTCTTAAAACATTTTTCTATCGCTTAAAACTTACTGTATTCCCATATTCCCCTTGTACCTACAAGAATATTCGCAATAATGTAATTTCTAAAAGTCCATATGTCGATTAAAATGCAATAGGTAGAGAAATAAGCATTTGCAAGGACAGTGTGTATAAGAGTGAATACTCGTAGCTCTGCATATATTTGCGAACAGAAGTTCTCCAAATTGAACCATATTAAATGTCTGTATCGCAATATGTTACGCGACGATCACTTGGTGGATCTTCTAAGGCTATGTCAAAGATTCTTATACTTCTTAAACATAAGCAGTACCAAAGAAATCACTAATGGACAGATATTTATCGCATAAGCTTTCAAAGTGCTTTCGTAAATCAAACGCAACGTACCAATCTGCCACTGAAACACAAGGCCCGCCAAGGGGTTAGAAAGAGGCGAAGTCCGCATAAGTTGAAAAGAGGTAAACCATCACTCCCCTCTTTCGCAAAGGTTGGACATCGCTGGTCAACAAATTCAATATTGCTTCCATGACTTCGTGAGAAACAACTGAGTAGCGATAGCATTTCAAAGAAACCTGATGCAGCCCTCATATTATTTTCATTCCTTGCCTTCTTACAGACTACTCTTACAAAAGTCTATTCTTTTACTAATTAAACTAGATAATCTTTGGTTACAGATTTACAATTTATTTCCTTGTGGAATACAGTATGTAAAACGATAGATTTTTGAAAAGCGTTGTCATTATCCAGTCGATTTGAAATACCATAAGTCTTGCATTACTAAGAGAGAAAAAAATGAATAGTGACTTAGCAGTTGAGAAAACTATACGTATTTGAAAATTCAAACCAATAAGAAGGCATATCTTGGAAATAGTCAACTCCACCAAAATGTTATTTCATATTAACTGTGTGCTTTAACGAGACCTACTTTTTTGTTGTAAGATTTTCTCTCTCTTCTACGATATACCAGTTACACAAAACTCATTATGAATAAAGAGAACTTCACAGGCTATTCCCAGAAAGTTCGAGATTAAATTTTATTTGTTATGTAAATATCTGTAATGAGTTTTGAAAAAGTAAAACAATTTGGAAAAGTGCTCCTTGTAAATGGTAATTTAAGATAGCAGGATTTTGTTAAAAAGCTTTTTGTTGCATCCTGTGATACTGAACTTAAATATCAAAATTTATTCCTCTTTTGGTATTTTATCTAATCCTATTTTATTTTCTAATGTTATTTTCTATATCTCGTATAGTAATAATCTTTAAATCTTCTCTTATATCTTGTTACTCCCTTGACTGTTTCCAAAATTTCATCTCAGCTGCTTCTTTCAGCTGTATCTTTCTGTCTTAAAACCCTACCTTCATTCCTATATAACATTACACCAACGGCCATAACTATAATATTTAAGTTGTATTTCTTTCCCTGTATTTTTTAAAGTTCTTCTAATAGTTCTACATAACGTTCTATGTTGGTACTTGTGAATCTAATTGTGTAAACCATTATCACATATATAACTTATATCACATTCAAGATAATTACCATTTTGCACCTGCTTGATTATTTGGTCTTTCACTATTATTTTCGCTCTTACTGGATGTTTTCCTGAAAATTCCATCACTTTCGGTTTATTACTGAAATGTTTAGTTCATACCCTTCTAATATTTTACCCAAAATATATATACTAAAAAGAGCCGGTGCTAAACTGCACCACGTCTTACACCTCTATTTACTAAAGTAGTTTTATTAATAACGTTTTATTTTAATACTATTTCTGCATTCTTTTTTATCGTTTCAGGCTATCTACGGACTACGTTAAGCAACCTACTGCATTTATAATCACTTCTTTTTTTTTTTTTTTTTTTTTTCCTTTCTACCTTTCCAATATTTCTTCAGCCTGTCACTGTGATTTTTCTTCTCTCTTCTGTCCAAATTGTAGTTCTTTTTTACTTTGTTTTCAACTAGAATCCTTCGAAAAATTTTATTAACTTTCTTAACTTTGCTTTATTCTGTTTTGTATCTTCAGCTAATCCATTTTATTTGTCTTTCCTTATCCCCTGCATCCACTGGTTACCGTTCTTACTTTCGTGTATATGCTTGAAAATATGTTCTGTAAGTTTATTATCCATTTTCATTAAATGACCGAACAATCTTATCTAATTTCTGTATTATTATATAGAATTTTAATAGTATTTGTGTTTCTGGAATCCCCTGTTCACCGTGGCATTCCTTAATTTTGCTCGTTTTATCCTATCAAAAGCCTTTTCAGTATCAATAAATACAATAAAGATTAGTAAATTATATTCTCCTTTTCCTTTTCGCGCTCTTATGAATCAATTCTGTTCTCCCAACATACTTGTTTCTGCAATGGTTGTTCATCTTTTTATCCCCAGCATACAAGAGGAAATGAGGAAGAAAAATCCTGGTACAGCAGAAAGCATGCCAGATTTGATCTATGGATCAGGAAAAAACACGAAAGCCCCAAAGTCAAAGTGGGGGGGTCAATGGGAATCCAAACTGTGATCTCCCGAATCAGAGCCTCACACGTTACCGCAAAACGTTCCGTTTTGGAAGTAGTCGGTGTTTCAAAAAGTTCGCTTTTGAATTGACACGTGCTAAAGACCCTCAATGAAGCGCAAACTTCAGCCGCAATAGTCGATGCGCTTTCCTACCAGTTTCGATATTGGTGTAAAAGAACAGCACATTCGCGGTATACATATATATTTACTTGGACATTTTCGACACGCCCCAGGGCGTCAGGTGTATACCCATGAATTCACTATCGAAAGCAGTTCGCGCGCTGCAATCGATTCTCGATACGTAACGGTGGCCCATTTGGCTCCAAAAGAATTCGCCATCACCACACCCCCTCCCAACCATCCCTAGCATGCCCCAATGCTCGTCGTAAAAAAGGGAATGCATTAACGCTTTTTATATGGATTATCGCCTGTTTCTACAAGCATCGAAATCCACCCTCAAATGCTGCCCGCCTTTATCTCAGGCGCAATAAAAGAGACCCGCCGCATTTCATAAATAACTTCTTGGCAAATGCCAAGTTTAATATCTCTAAGTAGCCATCATAATAAAGTGGAGGAGGTCTGAAATTATTGAACCTCTGTGGAATGCATAATGCAAGGAAGTAAATGAAATTAATTGTGCATAATGTGCAACATGATCTAGATCTTGACAGGATGAATGAGAAATCCTGTCTCTTTTTTCAACATATTCAAAAAATGAAATCTATTTTTGTGGATCCGCAGATATACTCACAGAGGTATGTTGAAATTCTAACCCATGAATTTCTTTACAATCTACCAACATAAATCTGGTGGCTGTAAACACGTACAGTATATTCTGGGCTCGGTCAAGCTCGGTCATAGCTCGGTCAAGGGCAAGGGGTCCCGTGTTCGATTTCCGGCGAGATTACTCCTGATCCTCCCCAGAGTCTGGAAATATGAATGAGAGTGTGAATGCGTGTGTGTGGGAATTTAATATACAAAATCCCTAAGGACTCAAAATCCACCGTTAAACGAGTAACACCATTGCCGTCAGGGGCCTAGGCACAAAAGATCGCCTTTCGGACGAGGTACTAACTCCCCTTCCACAAGTTGTCATTGAGTCAATTTAGAATTTGAGCCTTAATTTACAACATCAATTTCAGCAATCAGTTAGTGGCACACTTCGAATTAGGAACCAATGCTGCACGCCGATCTCCATGCTTTTTCAATATCGGCGTCTTCATGATGCACATCTCCAAAGCCAAATTCTTCTTGAAATACTGAATCTCTGTGATTCCCATATTATTATTTTAAAACAACCTGTTTTGAGTCTTGTCAGTCAATAGACACAATAAAGCATTCTAAATATCTTACTATGCCATCTCTTTAATTGTGGCTTTTGAACTGACACGATTGCTTGACCGGAAATCCAAGGTAATCATGGCCAAGTAATAGCTCATTCAAAATAATAAAGCAGGCGATCGTGAAAAGATCTGGTGTGTTCCACTCACATGAATTTATCCACCATTGTACAAACTCTGAGGAATAAGGCTTAAGCGACAGTGAAACCTTTTAAGAGTAGTCACGTTGCAGTCATGCAGTCGTTCTGTTTACATAGCCAAGAGATAAAAATGAATGACTTCCTTTCTAAGAAAAGTATAGATATTCGAAAATCCAAACCGATAATAAGGAATATAATGGAAATAGCTACACAAAATATCTGACATTGTGTTTTAACAGAAACTATATTTTTGTGTATTAAGACTTTAACTGCTACAGTTTACCAGTTATGTAAAAGCATTCATAATTAAGGTGACTTCAGAGGCTGTTGCTTATCGCGAATATTCTTTACCATTGCACTTCTCAATATCACTTTCGTTTCGAAACGGTTTAAAATTTTTCTTTTAAAGATTGGGTTAAGCAAGTAAATTCAAAATATGCATTTCATTTGTCTCAAAGTATTCTAAACATGTAGTATTTAAATCAAAATTATTAGAACCTTTCTCAGAAAATCAAATTTTCATGTAAGGATGACCTGGAAACGGCAATGTTTGGTGTTTAACCGACTTTTCGTTTTTGACTTATGCCGTGGACACACACACACGCACGCGCACACACGCACGCGCACACACGCACGCGCACACACACACACACACACACACACACACCTTCTTTTATAAATGATTTTTATTTGGACTCAGGAAGTTTCAAAGCATTTATTTCTCCACGAAATCTCGACATCCAATTTTTGGATGGAATAAAGTATCTACTTTATCTACGTGCAGTAGGCACGCAGCAGAGAAAGTAAAAAGTGTGAATATGTAGCATCGCCCATGCCTTAACGGCCTCATCCCAGTACATTTTAGTGTGCGAACTGGTCGTGTGAACGGTTTCTTTTATTTCGGTCGCTCTGATGTGTGACTCAACAAGCATAAGCTTTAACATTACTTCAAATGGATCACTGTAACCGACTTGACAACAGCAGATTCTTTCGCTTTACCTATTGCGGGTTAACTTGGCTGGAGGATCATAAAAGTGTCAAGTCGTTTCCAACAATAGGTTAGGAGTGAGGGTAGAAAACATGTTTGGGGTCACAAACGCCGGAAGTCAGCCTCTCTATTTGTCTTGTGTTCAGTGTCGGACTACTGCAGCATGTGTGCTTGAGTGTATATTATTTGAAATTAAAGTTCAACGTTGTCATTATTTTTGTAACGGAAAGCAGTGTGGAGACCTGGGATATACTTTTAAATGTATTTGTTCTATTTATAACTGTAATGAAACTACCGCCAGTTGTTCACAATTCACCACTGATTGCATGGAAGGGGTCGAACCTCCCCCGCCTTTTCCATAACAACAGAGACAGAGGGATGAGTACTTGCTTTCTCTTTTCAACCTATTTCTTTCTCTTTCTTTAGGTATAAGGTATAGGACACTCCAGTGTTCATTTAGCAGCGGATGAAGGGCGAGGGACACTTTTACAACTTCTTGGTATGTGGTCGTTAAGGGATGGTCACTACTACACCTATGCGCGCAGCTGTATACGACAGAAAATCAGTAATAGAAAACACTGAACTTCGTTTGCTCTTTTTCAACAATTTCTCGCCCACCCCAGTAGTGTGCAGGTAGCGTAGCAGCCTCGCATTCAAGAACTCTCGAGTTTGAATGTTGGTTAGGATAATAGTACTCTGGGATTTTCCCATATCCTGAAAATATGAATTTGGATAATTCAAGCTCTATGGACCCTGCGCTTATTTGAACATTATTTCATTCACTCATGAGCCATTTGATGTAAGCAGTTTCAAAGGGCGCTAAAAAGCAACTATTCTTCCATTCTGTAATAATGAGGTTCACGCACTCATATAGAATTGCTTCACTAGTAATATAGAGCAAAGTATAGTATTTTATAAAATAGATCGGTTACAGCCAGTGTATGTGTGCAAGCATATAATTGTGTTCCATACACATCTCAACTCATCTTCCTAAAAGGTAATGAATAAAATATGTAACACTGAAACACAGTTTAACCTAACAAATTCGCTTATTACACTGCTGATAACACATGAGAACTAGCGGGGATATCTATCTGCGCTGCTGATAGGGACACTGGGAGTGAAACTTGAAAGTTCCACATTTCTTGGTAAATTTTTTTGAAATTTTTACTGTCTTCGTAGTTATATGTGAATACATTATACACCAAATTTCATTAAAATTAGATCATTCGTGTATGATATATAAATTATTTTATGAATTTAATTATGCTATTAAGACACATTTTCAAAATGTGATACGCCCATACTGATTTCTAAAAATTGGTTTATATTGGTAGAACTGGTACTCTAAAGCATGGGTAATAATTGTATGAAGATATATTTCAAATACGTTTGCTGATTATACTGTACATATTTCTTTAATAATAAAGAGAATTTAATCTTAAAAATTAGGTATTTTTTCACACATAAAAATGTCTTTTGGATTTCTTGTTAATGATAACATCAATATTGAATCATAGAATTGTTTAGCTGCTATTTATGAATCCTTGTGGAATTTTTTATTGCGTTTGAAGCAAACCAGATGCACGAAAGACATTTGGAATACGCAGAAATGTAGTTTTGGGAAAAACAAGCTATTATATAAGAACATGCTATGTACCTTAAGGGAAGAGCAATATTTGAAATGGCCGTAATGACCACATGGAGTGGGGAATATGAAAAATGTTAGCTGATTCAGATGCACATGAGTTCCAGGAACATTTCAATGTAAAAAAAAAAATTTCGACTTTTGACCAATTTTGATCAAAGTTTCACTCCGTGTCCCTTTAGAGGACAGTGTGTGACTACAAGGGAGGAGAACAAGTTTAGCCAGGTAGCTGGGCCAGCCTGCTCCCTAGAGTATACTAATATGGCAATATCACACTATATTTAATTAACATTTCCCATATACAATTTTTGAACCACTCTAGTATTCGCTTACCAACCACAAAAACCTGTCAAAGTGGGCAGTTCACGGCAATCCATCCTGGAATCTTCCATACAGGAGCTTCACGAGCTACTGCGGAGTTATAACTTGTACGATAAACCGTCCCCTAAAGTATAATATATAGTTAAATAGCAAATTTAATTTGGATAATGGGTTTATTTTGAAGCCAAAAAATGAATTTATTACACGTGTGCATGTGTTTATGTTTACATTCGAGAATAACAAGAGTGATTGTCGCGAACGTTGTGACATAACACAGTTAAATCTCATATAATACCTACCTACAGTAAATGATTATTCTAATTACTTCTTCCTCTCCCCCCCCCCCCCGCCCACCCCAAAAGGTTGAGACTACATGCAGGGAAAACTCACCTACATGTGCTATTAGCATTCCTGTAAAGAGGGGAAGCCAACCTCTTAACATTTACCATATGAAACATCGCTTATTTTAAACGGTAAAACAAAAACCATTTTAAAATATCTAAAAATGTTAAAGTAAGCAAGTAAAAATGTGAAGCTACATATGATTCCTAATCGGATCGCATATTACTAGTGTTTCCTTTTTGTTAGATGTATAAAAACAACCTTGGAAAAAGGAGGTGAGAGTGGCTACATTTCTGCTCTCTTTGTGATAACTCAATTTACATTGACAAAGAAATGTATTCCCATGGCACGTAACTGAGTTAACTGTAGTGGGAAATACCTCGCCGGAAAGGAGTTCACCTTTTCCAACAATTTCAAAAGCAGGGAAGAGGAAACGCCTGTCGCTTCTCATACAATTTCCTTTGCAGTTGTTTTATACAAATAGACTGTGATATAAATGTCAACAGTTGATGTTTACCTCTGAAACAAATTTATTAACTTCATTTACTAATTCCATTTTAAATGATAATTTGAGGAGCGTTTTTTCAAAACTCGATTGATGCAAAATTTTACCAAATTGGGTTATATGTAGTATCGGCATAATTTTCACCTTCTGCATCGTTCTGTGAAATCAGATTTTGCACAATACCGATTCGTGTCTCCTGTGTAGAAGGTAGGGAATATTAGCAGTTTTTTCAAAACTAGATAGATACACTTGCTCAATTAAAGCAAAGGTCGATAGATGCAATTTTATGATTTTATGATCCAGAGTGTAGCAACCTGAATTCTATGAAACGCATATTGGCATTGACTGCCATCTCATTTTTGCGACTCTTGGAATTCTCAATCATTTCTGCAAGCTTTGTACACTGCTGCATCGTTGACAATAACTGCGAACTCAGATTGTGCGCATGGATTTCACATTTTTTTTGTCCATTTATATCCCGCCTTTAACTGCAAAGGTCATATCAGCGGCCTTGCCTGTTGGCAATGGTGTTACTCGTTTAACAGTGGGTTTTTTGGTCTTTGGGGGTTTTTTATATGTTGAATTCATACACATTCACACTTTCATTCATACTTCCAGACTCAGGGAAGGATGAAGAATAATCTTGGCTGGAGAAAAATTCCTACCCCCTTGCCGAAAATCGAACCCGGAACCCCTTGCAGAGCAGGCAGGTGCTTCTGCAAGCTTTCTTATACTTACATGGCATTTTTATTCTTAGTTGAGGCACTGCACTGTACTATGCACAATGGACAGGAGCTCAAATTATGAAACTTTACCAGTCGTAGAATGCGCTAGAGGTAGGAATTACAAAAGCAAGGAAAGGAAATCAAAATGCAAGTCCAGGAAAGTTTGTACTCCAGCAATTACATGTTCATATGGTCTCGAGTGCACGCCACGAAATCCTAAAAGTAAAGCACTGTGATGCAGCTAATTTGACTTATGATATAAGTGGATTTCACCAACACCTTTCCATGCTCAACAAAATAGATCAAGATAAATTCCTTATAAAATATGAGTATTACATCTCCTAATCACAGAGTGGTGAATAAAGAGACTGCAAATAGTAAGCAGACTGCTAGCATTAAATACAGTGACGATGGCCGAGTATTGTCAGTATGTGCTGCAAGCTTCCAAGGAATCACAGGGGTGTCAAAAGTTAGATTATCTCTCCTGGCTAGAAAATGTCAGTTATCTGGGAATGCGCCAAAGAAAACCAGAGGAGGTGACAGAACAGGAATATTACAGAAGGGCATATAAAGCAAGACATTAAGGAGTACAGATGTAGAGAAAGCCACTATGGAAGAGTAAATTCAAGGAGAGGATATTTACCTCCATAACTTAATATCAGAAAAATATGCACCAACTTTTGCAACAAATGAAGATTAAGAAATCTACCAGTCTGCTAATTGCATATTTTAAAAAACAGATTTTACAACTTCTTCAATCTTTCATTCCGTACACACACACTGACACATGCTAAACCTGCAAAATGGGAGTGATGAAAATTAAGACAGAGGCAGATGTGGAAAAGAAAAATCTGATGTGTTGCACTCACATGACTTTCTCTACTCTCGTACTAACCATTCTTACAAGCCCTTATTCCTATATCTTCTTCGTGTTAGTTAAGATAAACATTTGTACAACTTATTTTATTGCTTATTTCCTTGTAGGGGCAAGGGGAATGTTAGAATATAGTAGGCTTTGTGCGATAGTCAAATGTTTTAAAGCTTTGGGATTCTGTTGTCTTTGCACACTTAACATATAAAAAAAATGAACAACGATTATCCATTTCACGAAAGTTCTGTTTTCCGAAACTCGCACACATAAGGAATATCTCCGAAATGGTTCACCCTACAAGAAAATTTATTTAGACATAAATTGTGTATTTTAGCAAGATCTACATTTTTTGTATAGTGTGATTTGGTCTATCTCTAACGGTTTACCAGTTATGCAAAAGTCGTCCAGAGTAAATACGACTATAGGGGCTATAGCCAGAAAATTCAAGATATACATTTCATTTGGCATAATAATATCTCAGACATATGACATTTTAATCAAATCGTTTTCGAAAATCAAAATTTTCGAAAAATGTTCCATGTAAAGGGTAGTTTAGGGTGGAGATATTTTCTTCAAAACCTTCGTGTCGCATCCTTGAAAGACATTGAACTTAAATACCAACTTTGGTTTTTAACTAACTTTTCGTTTTTGAGTTATGCTATCCACAGACTGACACACAGACACACACATGGACCTTTTCCTAAAAATGCTTTGTTTGGATTCAGGGGGTCTCAAAACATATTTCCGGTGAAATCTCGACATCGAATTTTTGGGTGGAGTACAATACTTCCCCTATTTACCAGTAGAGAAAGTAAAAACGAACTAAGAACCACGTACAGACTGCGCAGGCACTAATAAAGGTTAAAGCTTACTTATTTATATTGTTTAAAATTTCTTTGTGTATATTCAATATGTTTGTGCTAATCGCACCTCGGTTGTTTTATGGAAGCATGCCTTTTGTTTCGCGACTCGGGTTTTTCCCGTTAGGAAGCGCTAGTGTGGTTTTTTTTGGGGTTCCTCTCGGTGTTACCACGGTGGAGACAGTCGTGTGCCTCTCCTTTCTTGGTGCACAGGGTAAGTGTTTGCGTGTTGTTTGTTTTCACTAAGGCTCAAGGCATGTATTTTAGATTGACTTTTCATTGCCTGGGAAATGACTTCTAGCGCGGATGAATTAAAAGTTTAGGGAAGTAATTCTCGTAACCCGTAAGATATGCACGTGAATCATCTGGGCACTTTCAGATAGGCTCGAATACTGCCCAACTCCTCGTTCGCTGGAGTTGAATGGGGTAATGCTGAAATTAATGTTTTCACCTGTAATTCTGTTGTGCGTTTCGCCTTCTATTTTGTTTAAAGGTCCACTAGGCTGATAAATAATTCATGCTAATAAATGTATAAATTGTTGACCTACAAAGGTTAAAGTTCTTGAAACTGTTATTGGTCTTTTCTCTTAAATTCCCCCCCCCTCCTTCACAATTGTACCTAGGCCCCTGTGGTGCATGTTATATAAATAAAACAAAATATATTATTATAAATGTAGCAGTACTTAGTTTCTAAGGTTATACCTAATGAAATAATCCTTATAAATATATACCTCATTATGTGTTATAAAAAGATGAAAATAAATAAAAATTAATAAATACATAAATAAAAAGCAACAAAAGCAATAAATGACAAAAATAACAAAGCTTCATGTCTTAATTTCTCGCTCACGCAGAAAAGTTGATCAGCATCTATCGGCTTTTTAAAAAAACTCGGCATTTTCAAACCCCAAATTTGCACTAGTTAAACTATGATATTTGTTTCTTTTCACATTCAATGAGACAGTTTCAGGAAGGAGAACTGAATGATTTAAACTAGTTGCTGTGTTAACCAATTAGTATTGCCAATAAATACAAAAAACCGTTTTCCTCAAACGCATTTTGTGCATCTATCGAGCTTTGAAGAAACGCTCATTTATTTACAAAACCCATAATTTCGGTATCAAACTGTGTCAAGTCACAGATGTAAGAATTAAGCTTTCTTCAAAAATGTAATTATATTTAATTTACAAAAGGATTTTCAATGAGAGAACCCTATAGAGTTTAATATAATTATGCAATAATTGGTAATTGCAGGGACATTTGTACGAACCAATACGAAAAGGTATAGAGTGTGACCCATTTATATATGTACTTCTATGTGTACTCCAAACAGTAAACCATTGTGGAAACCGGTTTCATTTGGATAATCTTAAGTATGACTTAACTAAAATTGCTCCATAGTTCTTAGTAAAGATTTACCAATAGCAACTATTTACTTTAATGCGCACACAGTATAGAGAGTTAACTCAACTCCAGGAGCTGTTTGCAGGTGAAATCAATTGGTATGGGTGGATAATCATTGCTGTGGATTGAAGCTTCATGCACTGGTTATATTAGGCAACATACATACTATAGAGGAAACAGCTTATTGCAATATCCCAAAAACAGACTATGATATTCTCCTCCATTATGGCGCGGTCTGGTTATATTTGGTGATACCTATTCCATGTGTTAGGTTGCATTAGTACTGCTAACTATTGGTAAAGTATAACCACGATAAAGCTACGACCATAGCTGTTATGTTGCCACAGAAGTCAATATTTCGGCAAGGAAGCCAACCAATAGATTTCAAAACAAGACGCAGCATTAACCTGTGGACGCCATTGTATTGCTCGTGTGTGCGTGGTTTTGTTTTGTCTTTTTTTTAGAGAATTATACACAGTTATTGTTACTATTCTTACTTTTGTGTTTGCAGCGCATTAAAGATATTACGATATTTAGCTTTCAGAAGCGATTTTATCCAAAAGTGTCATTGCAGAACAGGATTTGCCAAAGGTGCATATGTGTTGTGCGCTAACGATGTTCAAGGAGTATTTTCATTTGAAAGCACGATACTTTGACCCTGTGATAATGTTACAAATAATGTTTTTATTTTGGTAATCAATGGTTACTTTATTTCCTTTAAAGGAAAAAAAATTCAATTTAATTGTTATTTAAAATAAAATAATTCTTACTTTAATCAAGAAACAAGAGGGATCTGGTTAATGGTTTCAGTATGAATGTGGCTTATGTAACTCAAATGCTTGTGTGAGTCATAGTATCATGCATTTTAATTTACACCTTTATTCAAATACGACTTGTCCTGTTTTTCTGTGGTTTTCTCTCGGACTTGTTAGTAATCTCCATTGTAGGTTGGCAGTACTGCTCTTTGGTGAAATTTCCGCTGCAGTTTAGCGTAATGTTGGCCATTTTGAATTCCTGGGATGTGCCAATAAGCTGTTTCCTCCGTACGAATGAGTACAAAAAATTATTAATTTGGTTTTAAGGTATTTTAAAATGGGATGCTTCAACTTTTGTAGACTGCATTAATTGATTGCTGAATGAATTAATGTGCATGCATGCATTGCCGTGGTGATGGGATGCTTTGTCTAACATGGAGCATTGTTTCTGTCTCTTTCTCTCTGTGGTGGTGGCGGCATTGTGACGTGACTCCTCACCGAGGACAGCTCTCTTATCAGGGACCCTGAGGACGTACCAGCGAGCAGGGTGTGACGACGAGGTGGTGACCCTAAAGTGTCCGCACGGCACCAGCATCTCGGTTCAGCTGGCGCAATACGGCAAGTCGGCGCCGTCCAAGTCCCCCTGTCCCGGCGGAGAACATCATCAAACACCGCCGAACAACATCACGTGCCTCTGGCCCAACGCCCTCCAGGTCAGTTGCAGTACATTATACAAACTTCCTTTTTATATCACTTTAAATTATTCTAATAGTTTTACTTATGTTCTGATTGGGCGAACGTATGTCTGTCAACGTTTATAAGTCATAGCTACTAAGCCAAACAAAAAATTCTGAACACTTATTGAAAAACGACTTATCACTTATATGCAGCGGGGTATGAATCCGCTGATATTAAGTTCTGTAAGAGATGCAACATTTTCCACGTGCAGCAGTGAGCAAAATTAGCTACTTAGTAATTAAATATGAATACAAGGAAAACATTACATGTATAACATGATACAGTTTCTGAAGTAACGCAAAACTTGAGATATTCTCTGATGAATATTTGAACTGTGGATTTTGAGTGTTTACACACTATCATAAATACGAGGACTATCCCAGAAGTCCCGACCTAAAAAAGAGCAGAAAATGTTTGGGAAAAAACATCTTTATTTCTTTACAGTCTCCTTTCAGCTCGATACATTTTTCCCAGCGATGTTAAATACCTTCGATACCCTGTTCTGCAAAATAGCCATCAACTGCTGACTCCATCTCTTAGTTGTTGGCACATCTTTTATCTCCAAGTCATTTCATCAAGTTTGGAGCCAGAAAATGATCATTCAGAGCTTGCACTGTTGATGGCTGCCAAACAATAACTAAACGGCCTAGCATGCTCTAATTTCAAACATAAGCTTTATAAGGTTGGTACTTCTACCTTAATCATTTGTTTGAAATAACAACCGCTATTAATACGTCAGGTTGGGTACTTCTGGGACAGCCCTCGTAAGTGCGTGGTGTACCTGTAAGAGCCCTATATTTAAGAACATTCCCAAGAAAGAAATCCATGGTGGTTAAAGTCCGGAGATCTTGGCGGCCATTGAATGGATTCCTTTACTTCTAATTGCTTATTTGCGATTTCCCAAGTAGTCTCAGGCAATTGACTCTTAATTAGCAGGAGCTCCATCTTGTTGATAACACAACTCATCACTGTACTGCCACCCATAATATTACGTGTATGATTACTGCATATCTACTTTTGTTCACCCCTGTTCATATTGTTTGAAAACCTGTAAAAGTTGTACAACTCTCTCTTGTAATTCACTAGATCGTAACACAATAATAATCAGCATTAGTATCATCATTATTAGTGTTTACGGTGTTCCGAAACTTCTGTGAAGAAATAAAATGGAAAAATACATTGAAGATGATATTTCATAATATTTCAAATTTATCAGTGTATCCATGGGCGTCGTGAATGGGGGGGGGGCAAGAGGGGCTGCGGCTTCCCCTTGGAAACTAATGAACTTAATATGCAATCAATTACTGACTATTAGCCTATTATTTTAAATTTAATGTTAAGAAAAAAGTATTTTGCACAAATTAATACGGCTATCCTCAACAAATACTATAACTTTTGACAACAAAATAATGAATTAATATTGTCTAATTGAAAGCTTCCAACATGCCTCCACCCCCCACTAGAAAAAAGTCTGCCGACGCCCATGAGCGTATCCTTCATTCAGCTTTTTACTAACTTAAGTATCACAAGGAAAAGCGTTGACAGGGCCGCAATATCGAGTATCATCACTTTCATAATTCAAAACCTAGCACATGTTTCTGGTCCAGTTCAAGAATTAGCTTTTTCGATTTGTTTACTAGTCGTGTGCGGAGATGTGTAGGTGCGCAGAGGACTGTTTGTTTGCTTTGTTGTTTACCAATTACAATAAAGTGCCCGCCATGTTGCAAGCGATAACACTGTAAGAACTTTCAGACCAATACAAGGCGAGAGAAAGCTTTTCTATAGCCTATTCAATAGTATGAATTTATATAAAATCGTTTTCCTTATCATAAAGGCAGAAACTTTGAGTTTCAATACAGTGAAGCTTTGTGAAGTGTATTTCTTGATCTGTAGAACAAACGAAGTATTTGTGAAAAATTGCTTTTACAGCGATTGACCATCGTGTAACACAGTAGCTTTAGTACCGTATGCTTGTTTTTGATAAAACTAACAAATATTCTGCACATTAATCACATACACACACGCACACATGCACACATTCACACACACACAACATGCCTTTTTCTGAAAATGCTTATTTTTGGAGGGGTTTCTGGAAGCTTCAAAGCAACTATTTGTGTTGAAATCTCGGAATCAGATTTTTGGGTGGAATGCAATACTTCCTCTACTTAACCTAAGTACACAGTAGAGAATGCAACAAGGAAGAAACATAAGAATAGGTAAAGAAGAGCAGTAAGTTAAAACTACCTACTAATCAAACTAGTTTACGTTTTCAGAATAGTTCTATATTTTTTCATGAAACTAAATCGTAAGAGGGTCGGAAAAAATGCAAGAGCATTACAGTCGTTTGAGACTTTATTGAATTCATCTCTTTTTCTTAGAATATGACTTCAAAAGCACTCTTGTTTCTGTATACGAAAAGCAAGTGCAGGAGGAAATCTTTGTCAGCAGGTAATTTGCATGGAAGAGATTTTACTTCAAAAATGCTTTTTATTGCGGAAGCAAAAAGTTTCCGTGGCTTTATCTCTCAAATTTCTTTGAAATCCCTTCCACGTCTATGAGACACGGCAAAACAAGGAAAACTCTGTGTAATCTTGGCTCATCGTCTTCAAGAGACAAGAGATGTGTAAAAGGGAAGATCTTTTTTGTTATTTTGGCACGCCTGTTTCCCCCTTCTCTGCTTGAGGCCGATAGTGGAACGGAGTCGATACCTCTAATGACTCTACTACGAGGAAGAAGGGAACGAGAGTTCTTTGAACTTTTCCTTTTTGAAGAGATCTCATTTAAAAGTTTTTGTGCCTTATGTTACTTAGCCCAGCGCTTAGAAGTGCCGCTGATTTCTGGCCTCAAGACAATGACGAAGTCATCTCAGCAACTCTTTAACATTAATAAGATGGAAATGTTCGCACATAATAACGGACTTATAAGAAAATTTAGAATTTCATGCCAAGCACTCTGATTAGCGTGTACTTGAATGCATAATATTAATTACGTTACGATGATAATGGTTTCTGAAAAAGCAGTTTCTGAGAACAACTTTCTTCGCGACTACAGTAACACCAGACCAGCTTGCAGCTTTCGTGATGCCACGCTGGCTATTTCCTTGAAGCTTATGGGCCTCTGGAGCACTGTTTTATATAATTCCTTACTAAACATTGTGTACAATTTTGGAGGAGTTAACTTCAAATCATTTTTCTACAATAGCAGAAAACATAAGTTGCGTTATACAGGTTTTATTTTCGAAACATTGAAATTGTATATAGTCATACATTTCAACATTGTTTAAATTTAAGAATGGTATAGGTAAATAATTCAATCTGTCACTTTTAATTCAATTGTTTATTGTACTGTCGCTTTTACCTACATATCTCAATTTAATGATAATTCTGTAATCCTGCACAAAATTTCAAATTACCTGCTCATGTACAGGTGCACGTTTATATGCGAGTTTACGTCACTTGATTGAGTACGCATAGCAGACACGTTATCGCCGCTCGGCACTTCGTGGGCTATGGTGTGCACTAAACTTGAAGAGCCAGGTACCAAAATGTCTAGCATTACGGCTAGCGTAAAATACATAGCAATATAACAAATACCTAAGAGGTGCCTGAATTTTTTTCGAAAGTTATGTTATACAAAAGTATAATACGTTGAAATTAAAGTCACTAATGCACTAATATAGGAACAAACCATTAAAGAGCAAAAATTTGCATAAATGATAAACCCATCCAACAACAAAGTGATTTTAATTATCTTGGCTATATTGTGTCATATACCAGCAATAGAGATATACAAAACAAAATAAACAAATTCCAAACAATATGTGGCACAATAAAAAGAACTTTTAAAATTGTAATCGTCAAACTTTGTTAAAACTGTATAAAATAATGGCGATCCCAACCCTGCAACTGGGTCTTGACTATCTCACAACAGAAGAAAGTGGAGGCTGCTGAGATGAAATTTCTGAGACAGGTGGCAGGTTATAGACTCATAGACAAGAAAAGAAACGAGGGTATTAGAAGAGAATTGGGAATTCAGAGTCTAAATGAAACAATCATTGCATACAGGCAAAAATGTCAAGATCATGTGCAGAGAATGACCGAAGACCGTACACCACAAATAGTGCACAAGTATAAACCTGTAGGTAGAAGAAATGTTGGCAGGCCACGAATGAGATGGTCCGATCAATTTCCTTGAAGTCGGAACGAGCCAGAAGGCTTATACCGTGATGATGATGATGATAATGATAATGCACGATTAATGTAATTAGCGTGGTCTGCTACAGAATATCTTGTTGCTTTCTTTTACTTCTCCTTGTAATTCCATGTAGGATAGAGAATTTTGTATGCCCCTGAAATATTGATGTACAGCTCAGCTCCCGTTCTTTGATCCCTTAGGAAGGGACAGCTGCCTTCCAAGCGCGCGAAGCTGTTTTACCAAAGACTGACGAGATGTGATTTATGGTTGCAGATCTGCTGAAGGCAGCACAAGTTTTCCGTTAATGACCTTACGCAAGCCTTTTCCGCCGCGGCCCAAAATATGCGATAAAACCCTAAGGCAAATATATTCCTAACAACGGAATATATCGTGCAATGTTGTTAGAGTTTGTTCTATCACGTACTGGCTGTTTGATATTTCTGTCCAGTTTCTGATATTTTCTCTTTTTACTTTCTCTACTGGTAAGCAGGGGAAGTATTGTATTCCACCCAAAAATTCAATGTCGAGATTTCACCGGAAATATATGTTTTGAGGCCCCCTGAATCCAAAAGAAAGCATTTTTAGAAAATGCGTGTCTTTGTGTCAGTCTGTGGACAGCATAACTCAAAAATGAAAAGTCGGTTAAAACCAAACTTGGTATTTAAGTTTAATGTCTTTCAAGGATACGACACGAAGATTTTGAAGAAAATAGCCCCACCCTACACTACCCTTTACATGGAAGATTTTTCGAAAATTTTTATTTTCTTGAAAATGGCTCTAACGATTTTGATTAAAATGTCATATGTTTGAGATATTTTGATGAGAAATGAAATGTATATCTTAAATTTTCTGGCTATAGCCCCTGCAGTCGTATTTACTTTGGACGACTTTTGCATAACTGGTAAACCGTTAGAGATAGACCAAATTATACGACACAAAAAATGTAGATCTTGCTAAAATACACAATTTATGTCTCAATAAATTTTCTTGTAGAGTGAACCATTTCGGAGATATTCGTTATGTGTGTGAGTTTCGGAAAACTTAGCGAAATGCAACGTTTTTTTATATGTTAATCGTGCAAAGAGAACGGAATCTCAAAGGTCAAAAAAGTTTGACTGTCGCACAAAGCCTTCTGTATTCTAATATTCCCCTTGCACCTACAAGGACATAAGCAGTACGAATGTTTATCTTAACTAACATGGAGATATAGGAATAAGATTTTGTTAGGATGGTTAGTATAAGAGTAGAGAAAGTCATGTGAGTGGAACACATTAGATTTTTACTTTCTGTACTACGTACTTACAGTACATAAATAGGGAAGATATTGCATTCCAACCAAAAATTCCAGATTTCACCTGAGATATGTGTTTTGGGACTCCATGAATCTTAAAAAAAAAAAATAAACCAAGGTCCATGTGTGTCCGTCTGTGAACAGCGTAACTGAAAAATGCTAAGTCGGTTAAGTAGCAAACGCGGTAAAGTATTTAAATTCACTATTTTAAGGATGCGACGAAAGTTTTCAGATTATCCTTTACATGGAACATTTCTTGAAAACTTCGATTTCTCAAAAATAGCTCTAATGATTTTCACTAAAATATCACACGTTTAAGATATTTTTATGACAAATGAAATGTATATCTCGAATTTTTGGCAAATCTCCTCAAAAGTGCTCTTCATTCCGGAGGACTTTATCGTACGTGATAAACCGTTAAGATAAAATCATAAATAAGCACAAAAAGTTTAGATCTTGTTAAAATTCACAATTTATGTGCAATGCATTTTTTCGCGGAATGAATCATTTCGGAGATATTCTGTTATTTTTCTGAATTTAGTCATATACTTTTATCAAATGAGAGGTCGTTATTTATTTTCTTATCTCTTGGCCATGCAAAGAAAACCGAGCTTCAGCGACATCACTAGTGATCAGATTTAAAACATTTGACTTTCGCTAACTCGCGTTAGCAACCTCACACCACTGCGCGGTGACTAAACACGTAACAATGGAGAGGGCAAGAGCAAAGAGTGAGTCGTTAACTGTTAAATGAGACATCTGTTATCGGTTAGTTTTAAGTTTCTATGCAATCAGTATTCAGAGAATGTGTACCGCCAGAGATAGTTATAGACCTTCGATCGTCGAGTTGCTTGTTGTGCGAAGCAGTTTTAGTGAGTGCGATCATTGGAACCAGTTTGTCAGACAAAAAACCAGTGAAATACATGTCATGAAACGTGAGATGCAAAGTCACGACGAATTAAAATTGTGTTAGCGATAAAACAGAACTATAATTTAATATTAGAAGACAAAGTGACACCATTTTCTCACGCGGGTGTCAAGTGTGAGATTTGTCACATATTTTTGTAATTGCTTCACATTCTTTACAGCGGTAGCGTGTCTACCATATTTTTATACTCGAGAGTTCAGCACTACTTCAAAAAACATAGCAACTCCTACACTGTGCTCTCCTATGCAGAAGCACAATTTAGCTCGGCTCTTTTGCGGACATTTTGCTTTACAAGTCAGTACCACTTAAGTATGGTACCTTGGTATGTTCCAATCATTTTACTTTTATTAATAAAATATATATGCAGTCTATTTTCTCCATTTTACTATTAACAGTAATTTTTTAATCACATTTTCTGACACAAATGACCCATTTTCTCATGAACTATCGAAGACAGGTTTACCAAATTTTCATATGATAAAAGTAACACCTCAATGGTATTACTGATCTACTTTGGTGGTAAAATGCTAATGATAAAAATGTGTGCAATTAATCAATAAAACACATGCTTTAGTACACCAAATGATTGCATAAAAGCGTGTCACTGAAACTAAGAATGCGTGCTTCTAGGTACTATAAAATTTTATATTAAACTGGTAGGTATATTAAAAGTTTTCGATATAACGGGTCATGAAATTAGCAAATTTAACATTTAGGGGATAGGGTTTTTAATCGTTTCTTAAAGGCTGGCTACAGTGAATTAGGGATACCATTTTCATATTAATTAGTGATTCAAAGATCAGATTGATGCTGAAATTGTGATTATTTATGTGTAGATGACCCCACGTTGAGGTGTATGTGAAGTTTTCACGTTACCGACTACAATGCTATGCAGTACTCACTTGTCTGGAACTGCCTGGAGCTGTATCAACAACGTGTACCACATTGTCGATTTCCCGTACAGCCTGGACAATTTTCAGCATCCTATGTTATCATCAGCTGCCAGCCAGAGCGATGAGAAATTCCTACCTTCAGGTTATACGATACAAAACTTCGTTTAAATGAGCTTTATTCATTGTAAACTTAGTATCCTTATCGGATATTTCCGATCACTGTACTTTACATATAGATGAACGTAACTTTAAGTTTATCCATAGGTTAACATTTATAATGTTTGAATGCGCTTAGTTAAGCCTAACAAACTTTATAAAACACTTTCATTGTAACACTACGCCGTTACGAAGCTTATTCCAGTGGGTTCCCAGGTAGAGTCACTGGCTCACGACAGGCTCTTTTTTACAAGTGAAGATAAGTATAGCGTCGGATTTAAAATTCGTTGGGTACCAACAGATTCAAAATAATGTCCTTTATATTAATATTTAATTCTTCTTTATCATCTCTAGGGTCTTTGGTCATTTGTATTGTTTGTTATTTGTCTTTCACGTTCTACTATTAATTATTAAAATATAAATATTTATAAGGCATCTGTGGCTTTTACAAGAATTTAGTTCATGTAGTGTCTGATTGGTGACGTCAGTGGAAATATGTCAATTATTGGTGCCAAATAAAATTCCATATCAAGATGCAGCTTCAAAAATGCCAGGCAGGCTGCAGTTTTCACAATCAAAATGCACTCGAAAGTCAGCAATGTAATTCTACCGTGAAACAGTGACAACTTCTCTGTGAATTCTTAATCTAAAAAACATTGCATAGTTTCGCGGAACCTAAATGAGCCCTTTGCCGTGCTTTCTAATCTTTCTCCTGTTTCTCGTTACCTTGTGCAAATTTGTCTTGAACGAGAAGAACCATTCTCTAACTCCCACGAGGACTTTCCAACATATTCCAGGACTATTTTACATGTTCCGCGCAAAAGTTTGTACCCGTTGTGAATTAGTTTTCCGTCACATTGCTCCTTTTATAACAAACCTCCCTCTTCTCTCCAAATTATAATACTTCTTAGAATCACAAGTGAGAAGAAGCTGAAGAAAATTCAATTACGAAAAGTGAGTTAATCCCTCAAAATTCGCGAGTGAGCATTGAATAAGTTCATTTGAATAAGTACTTCAAGCAGGGAATGCCAATGGAAGTGTAACTTAGCAAGTGTACAAGTTTCAGCGTAATAAGAGAAATACAGATCGCTTCATTTCCTCGATGTTGTAACTTGCAATCATTTCAACTTGGTAAGACGCGCCCGCAAATGCAAGCAAGTAAATTCAACTCGCAGAAATCCCAGCTCTTCTACCACGTATATAACAGGTAGAGAAGGTACCTACTGCATTCCATTCACAAACAAGATACCGAGATTTCACTCGTGTGTGTATGTGTGTGTATATGAGAGTATTGAGTGTGTGTGTGTGTGTGTGTGTGTGTGTGTGTGTGTGTGTGTGTGTGTGTGTGTGTGTGTGTGTGTGTGTGACCGAGTATGAGTGAGTGTTATTTTAATAACTACATATAGTTATCTAACATTGACCACCTCCGTAGCGCAGTTGGTAGCACGCTTGCCTCTGGCGTGGAGGAACCGGCTTCGATCCCCGGTACCATGGGGATTTTATCCCTTCTGGGAGGTCTGATGTACTGGGTGCACTCAGCCTCGTTAGGTCCCGTGGGGACCAATTGAGAAGCTACTTGATGGAGAAGTAGCGGCCCCAGGTCGAGAAGGCCGTATAACTGGCTGGGAGGGCTTGGGGCGCTGACCACGTCCCACTCACCAGTACTGCAACGAAGCCTGTAGTAGGCAGAGGTGGGGGACGCAGCGGCTGGGCGGTAGGCCTTGGCCCTTCGTGGGCTGTCGCGCCGGGGTTTAGTTTAGTTATCTAACATCACTGTAAATTGTTGTTGGTTTTATACAGTTGATGACATTCACATACGTCTGAAATGGTTTCATATGTTTCTCTACTACCTCTTGATTGATCTTCACAAGCGCTCACACATCTCTGAGAGAGACCTCATAGTTCTTCACTGGACCAACTGGTAGCACATGCACTGGAGAACGAGATTGAAGATGGCCTTACCAATATCAAAGTATCATCCTTCATGTAATTTATTTTGTGCATCCCTAGCATAATAAGCACGTTGTCACTACTTTCAATATCCTATATAATTGGATTTTGCACGCGTGATAGAGCGTAGTTACTTGACATGCTGATAATAATTTCGCCATAGATCGTAAAATCTGTTCATTTGTCCTCCATGAAGGGAGTGCATGCAAGTTGTCTTGCTTATCACTTCAACACACGGGATAGTAACAAATGAAATGCAGGTATAAAACCTAACATCTCACAGCTTATGAAGAAGCTCTCTCTTACGTCAACTCTCACTTATGGGTTCGAATTATGTAATGATTTATTTCCTATAAATGATATAATAATATGAATAATATTTATATAGCATCCTTGACGATTTCCATATGAATGACAATGAATGTAACAAACATTTACTGGTGTCATAATCAAGATTATCCACTTGTGGCATAAATTAATATTATACTTATACTTCTATCTATTTCTTTGCTTTTTCATTTCAAACCGTTCTTTAAGACTCCCACAGTAGTAATTAAATTCTGAAGATAAATCCATGAAAATTTGTGATTCCTATTCTCTGCTTAATAAAATAAGTTATAATCCTCTTTTTTCACAAATCCTAAGGGGGAATAGTTTAAATAGTTAAATGTTCACTTTTTGTGGTAAAGGTTTCTTTGGATATTGATATTGCAACGCATGTGCTAGGGAATCAGAAGGAAAGCTTGGATTCATTTCGTTACTTCTGAGATAATCCCCCTTCACTTCAGCGAACTTGGTCTGGTGATTTAATCTCTTCGCAATAAGAAGGCTCTTATTTCCCTGCCAACCAGTAAGCGATTCCTTCAGCGTATCGTCTGTCGGGCTCCATGGGAATTAACAGTTTCGCTGAAATTTCACTTTCTATATTACTTACCTAAAAAAGTACATCGAGCGAGTTGGTGCCGCAGTAACATATGCCGGAGGGTCCGGCTGTGGACTTCTAGTGACTCCCGGTCGGTAGAAGTAGAGGTTTCTTCATGGCGTTATTCAGGGCGGTTGAGTTGCATCCGCTTCCGGAGTAGGCCTCTTTGGTGGACCGTGGGAGATTATTGGCTTGTGCGCCAAGTTGGGTGGGGTCGGATGTTCCTTGCCACAAAAAATGTTGTTTCTAGTGCCTTGCATGTGGCAATGAAGCCATTAGCATTCGTGCTTTCCAATACTTTTGAACTGTAGTTTCTTGTGATCTTAATGCTTCACAGGTCTTCAAGTGGTCTTCGTTCATTTCTGCTGGATCGTTACACAGGACACATATTGGTGAGGCTGAGATACCTGTTCTGTAGAGATGACTTGCTAAGCAGTCGTGATTTGTCAATAGTCGGAAGGCTGCAACCGCTGTTTTCCTTGGTCTCTGGGGGATTATATCTGGGTTGGAAAGCAGTGTAATCCATTTTTTATCTTTGGCAATTGTTTCTATTTCTTGTAGGTATGAATGAGAAAAATGTTTAATGATCAAGCGTTTTATTGAGGAATATGAGAAATTGAATTTAGACTTTTGTTTTATTGTTGTGCCTTTCTTTGCAAGTGAGTCTGCAGCTTCGTTTCCCATGACTCCACAGTGTGCTGGAATCCATTGGAGATGAACAGTCTTATTAACTTTTTGGAGTTGTGTTAACATTTTGTAGCATTCTCTAATTTTTGTTGACTTCTTTGTAGTATTTGAACATATTCCCTGAATTGCAGCTTTAGAATCCGAAAGAATTACTGCCTTGTTAAATTTATTTAAGGGAAGATTTAATAATTGTCGGAGAGCAATGTATATAGCCTCTATTTCTCCATCATAATTTGTTGTGTCTCTGTCAACAGAATGATAAAAGGAAAAATGTGAACACGTAACTCCAACTCCAGTAAGGTTTTCCTTGGAGGATCCATCAGTATATATGTGCAGCCATGCTTCTGTGGGATACCTAGTATTGATTGTTTCCAGAGCTAGAAGTTTTTGTATTTCTTTTGGTGACAAAAAAAAAGTTATTTGATAGAAAGTATGTGCCTTAAAGAGACCCTACATTTTTTATTTAGTAAAATTTTGTTTATCTCTTACCAATTATACAAAAGTCATTCAGAATGAAAAAGACTTCACAGACTTTTCGCAGAAAATTCCAGATGTCATTTGGCTTACAATGTTTGTACAGGATTCGCGAGTCTTTACTACAGAAGAAGGTGAAGAGCAGTATGACGTAACGTCAACAAGGTTTTACTCAGGTATTGTTGGAATGGAAATGTAAGACGAACACATTCTATACGATCTTATTATGAAATCACGAGAGAATCTCTATTTTGTAGCACACACTGGCTTGTGTTAACAAAAGTTAATAATGTTCTTGTATTAAAAAACAACTATGACAAGAACTGAATAATTAAGCACATCTGACTGTCACTTAAACATAGCTTGTAATGCATTACATGAACTGGAGTCGCGGTCTTTTGGGTGGTGAAATGACTGCTAAACTGCTGACGTTTCCCTATATTCATCTCACTATTCCCTGTAGAAACACTGCACGTCTGTTTGTAATGAAACTATCTTTAAAATGTGCTATTTTAATCAAAATCTTCAATCATTTTTGAGATAATTAAGTGTAATGAAAACCTTTCCATTTAAAAGCTACTCTTAGTATGGCGTTGGGGGATATTCTTGAAAATCTTTGCGTCGTTTCCTTGAAAGTGAAACTTAAACACCAAATTGGGTATTTATGATGATAAATGATGACCCCGGTAGACCTAGACTTCGAGGTGTCGTCAAACTTGGTAAACCTCAGGAACTTCTGTCAATGCGTGTACCATTAGTCTGGATCTCTCCTTTTCCTATTCCTACATACAGATATACAAACAGACATGAATATTTTTCTAAGAATGTTTCTATTTGGATTCAGGGAACCTCAAACTTGTATTTCTGGTGAAATGTGGTGTCGAAGTTTTGGGTGGCATACGATACTTTCTCTGATTACTGTAAATATGTACTTACATAGCAGAGAAAGTAGAAAGTGCTACAACAAAGTCTGGAAAGCAGGATAGAACTTGAAAACCTAAATGTTTGAGACTCACAAGACATTTGCATACTTTACTTCTTCTGACGTAGTAAAGAAGAGAATCTGTGATGGAGGGCACATCAGATATAAAACCAATATTCTGAAGACTACTTGGGAGAGGACTGAGACATGTAGACCGGAAGTGAGCACTCTAAAGGTTACACATCCGTAGGAAATGAAGACCATCATAACAAGATGTCAGCAACTTGCTAGAGCTGAAATGTACTTCCAGAGAAATGACGCTATAAAAGCCCACCGTCATATTCGAACCACTAACCTTTTCCATTTCTGCTCTTAACAGCTTCTATTTCTTCGTTCTTCCTTCCTTCCTATTGTAGCAGGAAATTTCCTTCGTGTCTCCGTTTTCCTTCTCCAGGTTATTGCCTCGTTCTATAGCAATGGCTCCTTCACGTCTTTCTGCTCCACTTTCTTTCAATAAATCACTTCACTGAATCATCTTTATTCTAAAAGACGTTCTTCCTTTTTTTCTGTTTTCTTATCTAGAATCACTTTCGTATACTTCGGCGACTGCAGTAAAAGTGTCCTATCCGGTGTCGTCGTATTTTCTTTGGATTTTTATTTTAGTGTTGCTACCTTCATAGTTTGCACCAAAGGTACCACTTTGAGGCATTTTTAGGACAGTCGTAGAGTTTATATGTTACCCTTTGAAAGAGTAAGAGAACGTATGATTTCTCGCAGACAAGGCATAAATTGTCACATGACTTTTAGACTGTTTTCATTATATTGCAGACCAGTAAAGCTTTGAGATTAAATATATAAATCAATAAAATATAGTTAAAACAGTACAAATCTAAACAAAGTAGAAGTTCTACAAAACACCAACAAGACACTCGCACAATATCGCTCAATATCGAGAAGTGTTGGGTTTAAATCTCTGGCAGGGTTATAGTGTTTTGCATTTTACGCTAGATAAATTTCGGATTAAATATGTCAATAAAACTATAATATATAGTTTTCAATATATTCGGAAATACATTCCAAATTAAATTTGGAAATAAGATGTTTAGAGAAGCTTATACTACCAAAAGACTGCTAAAGGATTGCATCACTATTGTTTAAGTGTTTGTAGAAGTCTGTCTAAGAAACTGGACGAGGAAATGTACACCAATGGGAATTCCAATTAATCAACAATATGTTACATCATTCACTGTTTGCCGACGACTAAGTGGTCATTACTCAGGACACGGAAGATGCATCATGTATAAGGAAATAATAGAGGAATACAAAAAATGGGGATAAACACTGAAAAACTGAATATCTCAACTGAACTGGAGAATGAAAAAATTACAAATGAAGGTGAGCAAGTTGAGAAAGTAGAAACTTGAAGCAGATGGGAAAAGCTATTTTGAAATTGAGAAAAAAATTAGTGAAGGAAGAAAATTAATTGGCATGTTAAACTCAGTATTATGGAGTAAAAGTATTGTAAATAAAATCAAGACATTGCTATTCAAATCATTAATGGTTCAGAGACCTGGACCATAGGTAGTCACCAAAAAAATAAACTGCAACAGACGTGGACTTTTGGTGGAGGGCAGCTAGAAAATCAAGAAAGAAGAAAATTAAGAACCAGAAAATTACAGAAATAGTGAATGTTAAATGTAATATTTTATAAATAATAAAAAAACGTTGAAGTGGCATCTGAAGACGAAGAGTAATAGAATCCCCAAAATGTTTGAAATGTTGATGGCAGCAGAAGAAACCCAGAGAACAGTGGCTGGATAGGTAAGAAGAAACATGATCAACAAAGGCCTCAATGAAGATGCGGTGACATACATAATGACTAACCGAGCAAGGTGGCTTCGTGGTAAACTGTAAGAATCCCATTCAAGAGGTCATGGTTTCGATTCCTTTAGCGCTTTGTCTGTTGTTCTTTTTCATGATTTATCCGATTCGGCAAGTGAAGCTGAAGGGTTTTCACTTAATTTACGAGTTTTCTTTTCAGAATTGTAGGACCAGGCGATGGCGGTTGGTGTGCTGCGTCAGAACGGGGGAATTTTCGCTAGGGAAAGTTTTCTTCCTGGTGCTTGGCAGGACTGCTCGGGCTCCCTTAATGGGATGCCTCGTCTATTCCTGTGACTGCCAGGTTGTGGGTGGCTAATGCAAGACTAGTTTGTGTCAGGATTGGTGTCAAATTGGATTCGTTAGGTAGCCCGTTTTTTAGCACACACGGTTGTCCGGATTATTTTTACTTTCCTGGCTCTCCTTCATCCACATAAAGAACCCATTATGACCTGCGTGCTATGCTTTACTCCAGTTACTGGAGTCATTTCGTCCTATTAAGACCATCTCTCAACAGTGACTCAAGCAGGTGGGTCTGGGCAACTGGTGCTCTAGCCCGCTCACGGTCTGTAGGTTTAGGAGGTAAAGAAAATAAAGGTCGCTCAGGCTGTACGGCAAGGCGTGTACTATCCGAAATCAGATCAACCACAATTACACCATGTACAACCATGGAAAAATGATTGAGCGCATTAGGAGAGCAGAATATTTCGAAGTCTCACGTCGTGTTGCAGTGCGGTTTACATAAGTCGATATTTCCAACACGCAGCTGAGTTTATTGATTGTCTCTGTTCCATGTGTTGTCATCGATGTCGTCATAGATGTAGTAAAATAGGCAAACCACCCAACTAGATGAAGTTACCGGCACTAATGTAGGTAATTCGAAATTTCACCATGGCATCTGAACAGAATGGCGGCGCCATGGCCGAGCGGTTAGATCGTTCGCGATCTGAGTTCAATCCCAGGGACCCGCATGTGGTATTCGTGGTGGACGAAGCCGCTTTCAAGGGGTTCTCCGA
This sequence comes from Tenodera sinensis, assembly GCA_030765045.1. Lineage (NCBI taxonomy): Eukaryota > Metazoa > Arthropoda > Insecta > Mantodea > Mantidae > Tenodera > Tenodera sinensis. The sequence continues at coordinate 74,624,682 of CM060971.1, forward strand.
TTTCCCCCGTCACTAATTCCTTAAATTGCTCCATCACGTTCTTTCATCCATTACGCCTGCGTTTCATATCATCCTCTTTCTCTCATACATGGTGCTGGGTTGACCACCCGCTTCCAGGTCTTCACTCTGTCCGATAAATAGGTTGGTCTGCTCCTAGACAGACATCTGACCCTGGGCATTGGCTTGTAAGTTCTAGGGGGGTAAGTCTTCTATTCGGGGAGGGTAATCAGATAAAGAAGAAAAGTGAACAGTAAGTGTATCAAAAGATGCTACCGTCATAAACGATTTCGGCAGTTGAATTAATAGGTGAATTTCTAAGATAGTACAGAGATTGCGTGAAAATCCCAGTATAACAGTTAAAAACTAACACAACTTAACAAAAATTCTTTGCTATTGAACTGCTTGGAGATTGCTAACATTTGACATACATGGGATATAAGAAAAAATAAAGTTTACTGCTTTTCAATAAGTTTTTCATTCCTCATGTATCACTGGAATTTTAACCAATTTCTACTGAAGGTTTATTGACAGAATCAAAAAGTTATTTTCTTCTAGCAGGATAGCTATAATATTATATATTCAATACCATTTGTTTACAAACTATGGGAAAAACCATGTTAATCACAACTAGCTCTCAGTGACTGTAACAGTACGTGAAATTAAATTCATACCTGCTAGATATATTTTAGAATAATAGTGCCCTGAAATGAGTAGCTTCAGGCCTTACCAACGCAACATGAAAAGCATACTCACATAAAAGGGCTCCAATAATTAATCAACGTTTCATTCTATGTCAAACTATAGTGAGCAACGTCCTTGGGGTGCTAACCATTTTCCGTGCTCCACCGAGAGCGATGGTTGAGGCAATTCCATATGCGACCCGTATTCAAGCTCTGATGTTAGCCAACCTGGCTGAGGAATTTTAGGTGACCTTACCCTATTTGTCATAGAGAATATATCTTTCCCACTATTCCCATCGTGTTATCATTTCCATAATTCCTACTTTTCTCATTGATAACAACCTGGAATCCATTAATATTTTTACTTTCTCTACTGGTAAATAGGGGAAGTATTGTATTCCACCCAAAAATTCGATGCCGAGATTTCACCGGAAATATATGTTTTTAGGCCCCCTGAATCCAAAAAAAGCATTTTTAGAAAAAGGTCCGTGTGTGTGTCTGTCTGTATGTCAGTCTGTGGACAGCATAACTCAAAACCGAAAATTAGGTTAAAAACCAAAGTTGGTATTTAAGTTTAATGTCGTTCAAGGATGTGACACGAAGATTTTGAAGAAAATAGTCCCACCCTAAACTACCCTTTACATGGAAAATTTTTCGAAAATTTTGATTTTCTTGAAAATGGCTGTAACAATTTTGATTAAAATGCCATATGTTTGAGATATTTTTATGACAAATGAAATGTATATCTTGAATTTTCTGGCTATAGCCCCTGTAGTCGTATTTACTCTGGACGACTTCTGCATAACTCGTAAATCGTTAGAGATAGACCAAATCATACTATACAAGAATGTAGATCTTGGTAAAATACACAATTTATGCCTCAATAAATTTTCTTGTAGGGTGAACCATTTCCGAGATATTCCTTGTTATATGTGCGAGTTTCGGAAAACTTGGAACTTTAGCGAAATACAACTACGTTGTTCATTTTTTTATATGTTAACCGTGCAAAGAGAACGGAATCTCAAAGGTCAAAAAGATTTGACTGTCGCACAAAGCCTTCTGTATTCTAATATCTCCCTTGCACCTACAAGGAAATAAGCAATAAGATAATTTGTACGAATTTTTATCTTAACTAACACGGAAATATAGGAATAAGAGTTTGTTAGAATGGTACAAGAGTAGAGAAAGTCATGTGAGTGCAACACACCAGATTTTTTAACACCTGCTGTAGGTCTATAATATGTGGCGACAGAACGAGATAGCATCAATACGTAGACATGTTGAGTGGTACATAAAACAATCATAATGATTTATGTTGCACAATCTTAAATTGGTGCTGACCATAGTGGGAGGGCAAGAAGAATATCTGAACAACGGAAATGTAAAAATCTGATGAGTTGTATATGATGATTTTCTTTACTCTTGTATTAACTATCTTGCAAACTCTTATTCCTCTATCTTCTTCATAGTAAGATAAACATTTGCAGAAATTATCTTGTTGCTGATTTTCTTATAGGTGCAAGGGAAATATGGGAATACAGCAGGTTTTAAGCGATAGTCAAATCTTTAAAGCTCTGAAATTCCGTTCTCTTTGCACGACCAACAGATAAAAGACTGAATGACGACCTTGTATTTGAGAAAAGTATAAGTATTGTAAATAACAAGGAATATCTCCAAAATCCGTATATCCACAAAAAATACGTTTGAATATATGTTTTAACGAGATCTACATTTTTTGTAGGGTAAGATTTGGTCTATCTCTTGTGGTTTACCAGTTATGCAAAAGGCATCAAGAGTAAATAGGACTACATAGGCTATAGCCAGAAAATTCAATACTTAAATTTAATTTGTTATAAAAACATCTTAGACTTATGGCATTTTAATCAAAATCGTTACAACCATTTCTCCGAAAATCAAAATTTTCAGAGAATTATCCCTGTAAAGGGTATTTTAGGGTGGAAAATTTTCGTCAAAATCTTCGTGTCACATCTTAATATATATATTAAACTTAAATACCAACTTTGCTTTTTAAGTGGCCTTTCATTTTTGAGTTATGCTGTACACGCACGCACGCACACGCACACACACACTGACCTTTTTCTAAAAATGTTTTTTTTATTCAAGGGACCTCAAAACATATTTCCGGTGAAATCTCGACATCGAAATTTTGGTTAGAATACAATACTTCCCCTATTTACTATACGCTGTAGAGAAAGTAAAAATGTTAAATGAAGATATGTTTATTTTACTGCAAAATAATGCCTGGAAGATTGAGAGTTGGTTATCTAAACGTAATATTTGTTCCATTGTGTTTTGTGATTTATTTAACGATAGCCTTAAGTGAATGTTTATTAACATAAAACATACTAGAAAAACTGAATATTCACTTGGTGTGTTTCCATCTCCGTCATTTTTAACAGCAACTTTTATTATTCAAAATATTAAAATGCACTCATTCTGAACTTAAACTATTATCTAAATGGAATCAATTTGGATTATGTAAATAAGAAGTGACATTAATTGTGATCTTAGAAAACCCAGATATTCTTACTTTCGATCATTGTCCAGACATTTTTGGTAAAGGCAAGACTGCGCTGTCATACAACTAGAGCGTTTAAAAAGGAAATACATTGTAAATTAACCACTATGTGTGGTCTAAATAAAGCTTAATTCCGTTTAATGTACACTACCGCTCAAAAGTTTTCAAACACTGTTTTTCTGCGATTAACAGGTGTATAACGCCAAATAAAGTCGACGTCATATTATATATGGTATAAAGTCATGGACATTTAATGGAAATTTACTATGGCACTTTTTTTTTTTGTCAATTATGCGAATTTCGAAAATGTAGCATTTCTTGACCCTTATAAGAACACTTACCCTAATATTGTTTTGGATGTCATAGTATATCTGTGATTCCCTAGATGTCGTTCACAGATGTTCTATAAATAGGTATTGGCTGTAAACAGCACTTTAGTGTTTCATAAGCACGTGAATGGTAACATTGTTATTGTACAATTGAAAAGTCTGAAATGGATAAAAAAGGGAGCTTTCAGCAGAAAAACTTGCTGCAATAGTTGGCTTACCTAAAGCAGGCCACACCATGCGTCAAATCGCCACACAAGAACAGCTTTCCTTGGGGAGTGTCCATTACACTGTAAAGAGGTATGCATCTTCAAATAGCAACAAGGATCGTTATCAAAAGGGGAGCCATAGGGTAACCTCGAAAAGTGAGGATAAACATTTAATAGTGACCAGCAAACGTGATCGTTTCAAAACAGCACCCATGCTGTCAGAGGTTCTGAACCAGTTGAGGGATGAATCTGTGAGTGTTTCTGCAGTGAAGAGACGACTTCAGGATGCACATCTGAAAGGTTGCATTCCGGCAAAGAAATCCCTATTGAGAGTTGTCAATAAATGGACAAGATTACAATGGGCAAATCAACATGTAAGCTGGACTGTTTACCAGTGGAAAAAGATGCCATTTATTGATTAATCTAAGCTTGAGCTATTTGGCTCAAAGCGCCGCCAGTTTGTCCGACGTGTAAAAGGTGAACGCATGGCACCTCAGTTTCTTCTTGTTGTGTTTAACGCTCACTTTTTACTACATAAGGCACCGCAGGCGGTGACACTATGATACATAGAATGAAAATGGAACACCGGTGTAATGAGATGGCGGGGGAAACCGAAGAACCTGGAGGAAACCCGCCCCAGCGCCACAAATCCCACATGCGGTTGCCTGGGATCGAACCCGGACCGCTTTGGTGAGAAGCGAATGATCTAACCACTGGGCTACGGCGCGGCCATATGGCACCTCAATGCATATCCCCTATAGTCAAGCATGGAGGTGGTTTTGGTGGCAATTGTGAGAATACAAGGAATTATGAGGAAGGAGCATTATCATAACATTTTCCAACACCATGCAAAACCATCTGGGATGCGTTTAATTGGTAAGGGTTTCACTCTGCAGCAGGACAATGACCCCAAGCATACCATCTTTACTCTGTAGAAGATAAGTTGGACAATTGGACGAGAGACGAGTTGAAGAGCGTGGTTTGGCCCCCTCAAAGTCCTGACTGCAATCCTATTGCACTACTTTGGGATCATGTGGACAGAGAGGTCAGAAAGGAACAACCCACTAAAGTAAATGTATTGTGGAGTCACGTGCAGTGTGATCACCCAATAGAGGGCGCCCGAACAAATCGTTTCGTGAACGTTCTGGAAGCTTCGACTGCCCACTTGTTTGTGGAAACGTCTTCAAATGGTGAATTTCGAGAAAAATCCGCGCTATGTCATGCCAGGTGCAGGCGAGACGAGTTGAGAGTGGTTTTTGTGAGGGAAAGGGAGTAGTTTTTTGTGACGGAATCGTGAGTCTTGAGTGCTGAGCGACTTATCGTCAAAGCCAGGTGTTTGTAACAGAGAAGGCGAAGAAAGGTAGAAAAACTGTCAAGATTACCAGAAGAGAGCTATGAGTTCCAAAATCATGAAGAGTTGTAGACTGTATTAACGACGGTAAAAGAGAATTGTGTTTTGTGTTTCGGTCTTAGAAGAAAAGGTAATGGACTAGTCACACTGGTGTCAGAAGTGGGATTTGTTGAATTGTCATTTTGCTACAATAAGTTTTAAACGGTACTTTGAGTGATAAAAGTATTCTCTTGTTTCAAAAATTAATTATAACTAAATAATTATGAACAGAGTGATTTACTAACCTAAAGTTTCATAAGTGCTAAACATTAATCACATTATTTATGTAAATTAACGAACAAATAAGATTAATACCAACCATTTTCTGTTTTCTGATTTCATCTCTTGAAAAGTACCTCCTGCAAATTATATCCGAATCTGGGACGATATTCTGCCAGCTCACATTACTGACATTATTTTTACGGGTTTATTAATTTACATAAATTATATAGTTAATCTGTACTTCAAAGTTGTAAATTATTGGTTTCATCGAATCACCCTAGGCTTTCCATAAGATGCATTATATTGCATTGAAATAAGGTTTTACAGAAAGCATATGCTAATCTACTTTTTAAAGGTTTAGTTGGAAAAATTTAAATAAATTAATATATAAATTTTTGAGAAATAAATGTAGGGAAAGTCGTGCAACAAAACAAAATTTCACAGTAACAATAATAATAATAATAATAATAATAATAATAATAATAATAATAATAATAATAATAATAATAATAATAATAATAATAATAATAATAATAATAATAATAATAATAATAATAATAATAGTAATAATAATAATAATAATAGTAATAATAATAATAATAGTAATAGTAATAGTAATAGTAATAATAGTAATAATAATAATAATAATAGTAATAATAATAGTAATAATAATAATAATAGTAATAATAATAGTAATAATAATAATAATAATAATAATAATAATAAATTGGTAAACCAACATACATAAATATAAAACAAAGTCGATATTTGTCTCCCAAGAGAATTAAACTCATATCAAAATAGCTGCTAGCTGCTAGAAATATCTCTTTCGGGAAAAAGAGACAAAAGAAGTTTATTTTAGTTCCGATCAAAAAATGTGGCCGAAGAGACAAACTCGTTGATATTGAAAGCTAAGATGACTGAGTGTACCAAAACGAAGATTGATGATGGATCCCACGGGATGCTACCGCAGAAGTTTCCAACGAAGATAAAAATAAGGAAAGTAAAAGTAAATTCATCGAACGCTGGGAATATTGATCAAAAGTAAACACAAATAAGGCTAGGCACACGTCGCATCTTGTAGCTTCTGCCATTATTACATGCCATCAAACAAATGATGTCGTTGGTACATAGCAATTTAGGTAATATGAAGTGATACCCATTGGGGCAGAAGAACTCTCCACCTGGTGATCAACATTTTTTCACTTGGGCTTAGGTGGGAAAAGTATTTGTTCATAAATGCTCAGCAAACCATGAATATTCAGATTTTACTTACATTGAATTGTATTCCTACATAATTCCAAAAATGAATTAAATCCTGACTATATTCGATTATTGGAAGTGGACAATCGTATAACATTACCAATAACACGAATTTTAATTGCATCAGAACAGGTAATTCTTCCTTGAAAAATTCCAAGAATTACGGCAAATCAACTTGTTGGTTTAATCGTCCTAGAATATTTTATGGACAATGTTCAGAAATCTATGGAATAATACACAGATTTATACCTAAAGTATAATCTAATATCTCTTAATGCTTCACTTAGATATTAATCAATTCCTATTGTATCGAAGCTCGATAGCATCGAACTCTACTCCAACCAATAAGAATGCTACCACATCACGTGATAGGAGCAGGTTCCGCTTTACTACTGTGGACACCTTAGTTTCATTGTCAGTCCAATTATAAAATAGACTATTTGCTGATATATCTGATTCGCCGATCAAAACCATCATTTCGATTGGATCAATTTATATAGAATAACGTTTTACAGGAGATAAAACACTTTTGAAATACGCGATGCAAATAAAAAGAAATGAAAATAAGGACTAGATGGTACAGAGTAGATAAGTTTCGGCGGGGGACTTAGCACGTCGATCAATGAAATGGTTTGTGCTTATGCCCCCTCCGGAGGGAGGAGTGAGGTGAGAGAATACTTAGGGTGGCCGAACTGAGGAGAGATATCAGATGTCTTGAACACTCCGGTGGCGGCTCATAAATATCCTCCTCCCCCCCCCCCCCCCTCCAAGGGCTCACAGGTCGAAGACCTCCCCCATTCCCCATTCCGGAGGATGAGGATTTATTAAGAACAAGCACCCGCCAAGCACGACAAAATGCCGTCACATATTATATACAGACAGCACTTTGTGACTTTGTGGTTCCGGTTATCAATCTCGGCTATCACCATAGCTAAAGTGTTCCGTTTACTGGGAGCGCGTTCAGATTTACAGCCTATTATAAAAATGTTCCACTTTACTTAGAGCTAGCAGGGTTGCATTACGCTTATAGTGCTACTTGGAGAAATGCGAAAAGAGCATGTGTGTTAATGCGGAGCTTTAGGCAAGGACATGTTTGCCTCATCACAGCACTTTTACTGCGGTTGCGAACTTAACAAAAACAACAGCCAAGATTAGTCCTCATCCTTCCCTCAGTCCGAAAGTATGAATGTAAGTGTAAATGTGTGTGTGAATTCAACTTATAAAACCCCCGAAGACCGAAAAACCCACTGTTAAACGAGCAATAGCACCATTTGCCATTAGGCAACGCCGCCGATATACCTCTGCAGTTAAAGGCGGGATATAAATGGAAAAACAAAACCAAGCGCATCGCTACAAAAATGTAAGAACAATGGCTCTAGGTCACTCACAGGACCTTCTCTACTCTTACATTAACTGTTCTTCCTCTGTCTTCATGTTAGTAGATATAAACATTTGTAGACATTATTTTATTGGTAATTTTGTTGTAGGTGCAATGGAAAACATGGCTTTGAGCGACAGTCAAATTTTTTAAAGCTGGTCGCTGTATGAAGGCTTTAAAATTCCGTTCTCTTTATAGGGCCAAGAGATAGAGTTAATAATGGTCTTCCATTTGAGAAAAGTATATGTATTACAAAACTCACACAAATAATAAGGAATATCCCCAAAATGGTTCACTCCAAAAAGATTCATTTGGACATCAACTGTGTTTTAACGAAATGTGTATTTTTTGTATATTAAGATTTGGTCTATCTCTTACGGTTTATAGTTATGCAAAAGTTATGAACAGTAAACAGGACTATATGGGCTACAGTGACCAAATTAAAAATATACATTTTATTTCCCAGAAAAATATCTTAAACATATGGCATTTTAATCAAAATCGCTTAAGCCATTTTTGAGAAAACAGTTTACGAAAAATTGTCCATGTACAGGGTAGTTTATACCCTGTGTGGTTTATCTTGTCTCTGGCCTAAAGAAAGAGAAAGAGATGTTGGAAAGAGGCGTAGATAGTCAGCCCTATGTCCGTTATGGGGAAGGTGGGAGAAAATTCGGCAGCTTCTATCAAATCAGCGCTAGAGTGAAGAGGCAAGTATGAATAGAGTTCGGACGTTTCTGCATGCAAAACACTTTTCTATCCCCTGCCCCTAACTGGCATGGTAGGAGTGACCTTCCAGTTTTATGGTCCTAGAGACAAGCTAAACCACCGGAGGTATAGGATGGAGGAATTGTCTTCAAAATCTTCGTGTCGCATCCTTAAAAGATATTAAACTTTAATAACAGCTTTGGTTTCTAACCGATATTTCGTTTTTGAGTTATGTTCTTCACAAACACACGCGACCCTTTTCTTAAAATGCGTTTTTTTTTTATTCGTAGTCTCAAAACATACAGATATTTCCTGTGAAATCTCGATATCGAATTTTTTTGTGTCAAAAACAGCATGTTCCCTCTGTAGTATATGCAGTAGAGAAAGTAAAAATGAAAAAGAAAAAATTCTTAGGAATATGTTTTATTTTCTTCCCGATTAAAATATTCCAAAATGGACACCTACTGCCTGCTGGTGACAACTAACTGTTGCGTAAGATGAAAATGGAATTTAAATTCCAAGTACGACAAAATCTGGAAAAGGTGTTTTCTATTTCTTTTGTCTTGCATCCATTCAAATTGCGCATCTTTTCTATAAGTTCTCTCCCCAAAAACAACGTGTAACATTTTCCCAAGCAACTGGCCCAGTGTGCACTACTAAAGAGGTTTCTCTAAAATGACGCACGCTACAGCATTCTTCAAATTCTTTCTGGATGTTAACAGTTCCTAAATCTTACTTGTGCGTACGTTTCCCTGAATGCGCTTCCGGCCTTAAAAAGGACGAACGCCGTAAAAGTTTCTTTTCTATTGCCAGAGACGTAGCGAAATCTTCTGTTTTAAGAAGGTTAAAGGGCCAGTGAGATCAGCTTAAGAGGAATCTTCCCGTTGCTTCACTCTTCCCCCCTACGCCCGGGACTCAGGAAAGCTCTTACTGGAGTCCGAAATAGCCTCGACGATGCCTCACGATGGTCATAAAAAAGGAACAGTGGTTAAAAGACCTGTTTAAAAAAGGAATAGACTCAGGTTAGGCTGTTCAAACATCCTGTCCCGCCCCTCTGAGTAAACTTTTCTCTGTTAAAACAAGAAAAGATGTGCGTGAAACACACTCAGTCATGAATCGCTACAAGGAATCGTTCTCTTTCTTAGTGGTTAGCACCTTCGGGAAACTGCTGTTGGTTTGAAGCAAAATAGAAATCCCTCTACATTATCCGCACCTCTACTAGTAACTTTGCTGGTAACTAGAGAGATTTACCCTCACCTTTCCTTCTATTTCTCCCTCTCCATCTCTCTCCCGTGTCTGATTCTCTCCCTTCCCTTCTATTCCACTAAAACTCACCCCTTCCGGTCGAAAGAGTTTTGAAGTTTTAGCAAAGGAAAATGTGAACCTCTGGACAGCTCATATGTTTGACCTTTTTTATAACTTTGTTTTAATTCCGGCTTATTTATTTTAGTTTGGTATATTTATGTATCTTTGCTTTTTAGTAGTATTTTGTTATGGAGTGAACCATTTCGGAGATATTATTTATTTGTGTGCATTTTGCAATACTTCAACTTTTCTCAAATGGAAGGTCCTTATTCAGTGTATCTCTTTTTCTGCAAAGAGAACGGAATTTCAAAACCTTCATACAGTGACCACCTTTAAAGGATTTAACTATGGCTCAAAGTGTACTGTATTCCTTATCCGTGTACCAGCAAATATGAAAACAGATAATTTCTCCAAATGTTTATCTCGACTAACATGAAGACAGAGAAATAAGAGTTTGTAAGAATAGTTAGTACAAGAGTAGTGTATGAGTGCAAGACATCAGATGTTCAATATTTTGAATATTGCTTCAATCTCCGTTATCCCCTTTGTGTCTACAAATGTATATTAAATCTATTTCATCTTAATTCAACTATACATTTTTCAGGGTTGCTTCTGTTTCCTGTCCAGCATAATGGGCTGTCGTTCTCTTGTACCCCTTTAACCCAGAAAGGTTGCAAGGCACCGATACCTGCAGCAAGGATGACTTGACTGGACTGTCTTCCAGGTTCACCTCGCCGCAGTGCCGTTTGCTGAAAAAGGATATCGATAAACTATTTCTGCAAACGCTTGTCTCGATAATATTTTGCAAACATAGTTCCAGAATTATTATTTATTTGTGCCAACAAACTTATTGCTTAAACACACAAGCCGTGTATCGGCAATTTTTAATGTCTAACCGGAAAAGTGCGAATCGGCTGGGGAATTTAGAGTGGAACTGGCAAGTTGGCCATGGTAACTTAGTGGTTAGAGCAGCAGCTCGATAAGTAGAAGATTCTGGTTCAAATCCAGGTCATGGCATTGAATGTTCCAGTCCTGATTCCATCTCTTATAGTTACAGAAGTTATACGAAAGTAAATGACATAGGCTTGAGAAAGTAACGTGAATATAGGTAATGAGATTTTCTTGCATGAATTTTTAGCAGCAAAAGCTTACTTACTTGATGCAAAAGTATTCTGCTTTTCGTGCTCTAAAAGTAAGTTATTTTTGCTTAATTTGTAATTATTTCCGGTTAAAATTTATGAGAGAACGTAAGAAGAAGAATTTATTTTTATGCAAATTCCATATATACAGGATTATTGGAAGCATAATAGATCAAGAAAATCGTATGAGTGTGATTTTTTTTTTTTTTTTTTTTTTTTTTTTTTTAATAGAGCATAAATGTTGTAGGGTACTTCCCTTCTGAAGCTCTGATAGGGCCAGATCACCCTTCTCTACACCCCTCCTCTAACTACTTTCTATTGCGATGGGCAGCAGAAAAAATGTGGAATGCAATTCTGCTGACATGGATGTTCAGTGATATAGAGGTACAGTACTCCTCTGTGTTATATAGCGAGTGCGTTAATTATGGATTCGTGCGAAGTGGCAATGATCTGGGAAAAAAAGTATTCGCCACAGCCGTATGGGGTTTTAGCGCCATCATGTGTTGCAGTTAATGATTCTCGCCGCCTGCCCCGCCGTGCCACGAACATACGAAAAAAGAGGTGGCGTTGGAGGATGAAAGTATTAATAGAAATAAAATATAAAACGTGCTTGAATATTTGTAAAGGTAGTTATCCTAAATATGAATCCCGTATGTCCATGGTTTACGGAAACTAGTGCATGACTACATTTGCATAAAGACAATGGATTGCTGCTTTCCTGGAATACATATCTACTCGTATATTCATAACCAATTTACAATAAAAAACCTGACGTGTAACACTCGCATCACTTTCTCTACTCTGGTATTAACTATTCTTACACATTCCTCTATCTTCTCCATATTAATCGACATAAACGTTTACAGAAATTATCTTATTGCTAATTTTCTTGTAGGTGCAAGGAGAATATGGAAATACAATAGGCTTTAAGCAATAAGCAAATCTTTTAAAACTGCGGGCTATCTGAGGCTTTGAAATTCGTTTCTCTTTGCATGGACAAGAAAAATAATACTATTGCAAAATTCCGACAAGTAACAAGAAAATCTCTGAAATGGTTCACTCCAAAAAAAAAAAAAAAAAAAAAAATTGTATTCACATAAATTGTGTGTTTTAACAAGATATACATTTTTGTGCATCTAGATTTTGTCTATCCCTTCCATACAGCTGAGGGTTTCTGAGGACATTCCCTGGAAATTCAACCTATACATTTCATTTGCCATTAATATACCTTAACCACGTGGCATTTTAATAAAAATCATTAAACCTATTTTCGAGAAAATAAAATTTGTTGAAAAACGTTTTATGTAAGAAATAGTATAGATAGCGAGATTTTCTTTAAAGCCTTTGTGTCGCATCTTTTCAAGATACAGAACTTAAACACCAAGTTTTGTATTTATCAACTCTTCTTTTTTTGAGTTGTACTGTTCACAGATGGACACACAAACGGATCTCTTTCTAAAATGCTTTTTTTCTACATTCTGGGGTCCCAAAACATAGATGTTCAATGAAATCTTTATCTACTTTTGGGTGGAATGCAACACATTCCCTTCTTCTAAATGTAATAGAGAAAGTAAAGTTTCGCATCGTTTCTTCTAATAATAACTTCACATATAAATGTTAGGTGTGTGTGTGTGTGTGTCTGTGTGTCTGTGTGTGTGTGTGTGCGTGCGTGCGTGCGTGCGTGCGTGCGTGCGTGTGTGTGTGTGTGTGTGTGTGTGTGTGTGTGTGTGTGTGTGTGTGTGTGTGAGTGAGAGAGAGAAGTATATGTATAAAGAGTATACTCCAACTGACAGGTGACTGAAACTCTGAATGACCTTTCTAGTGCAAAAGGAGCATAGCACTTAAAAATTAGTTTAATGCTGTCCCCTTAAGAGCCCCTTTGTAAAATCAGTCAACATGGATTCCGTTCCAGACACTGTGACGAGCCCGAAACACTTGCGCATGTTCTCGGTTCACGTTGATACGTGAGTTATTAATGGATAAGATTAACAGTTTTATAAAGAAATAATAGGGGGCGTTAGATAAATAATTTGCGAGATGTATAATGCAAGCATGAACTGGTCTTTAGCTATACAATTTAAGAATTGAAGAGAAAAAGAAACAGCAATTAGGCTAATGCAGATAAGACAATTGGGGTTTTAGAGAAAGTATGTCGACAAGAAAATCATTGGCTCAAGATTAGCTGGAGAACAGTTATATACAAAGGTAGTGTGTCCTTTTATACAAGTAGCCCAGTTCTTAAAACTGGAAAAGAAATGAACCTCTTAGAATTTGGCAAGGTACTGCACTTTGTGTTTCATAGGTGATGTCGTCAGAGGTCAGCCCCAACAGGGAACAGCCGGCATCAATGTCCACGAGGTTGCTCCAAAAATGCGAGAAATCGCACAAAGAATTACATCTGCTCTTTCAAAAGAAGGCTATAAGATACATTAAGAGTTATCGCTGACAGTACTGGAGGAAGAGAATAGATATCACCGTTGTTCAGGAACAAGAAAACGTCATACTACTTGGATACCACTATCAGATCTGAAGTAAGTTCCACTCAACCGCAGGAATTGAACAAAGGTGCTGACTACACCTTATTTTAAGGAAAAATTCACCTAGATGATAACGTATTTGCTTCATGCACGATCGTCAACAATCTGCGTAATTAATTGTTTTGAAAGGATGTATATGTGTAGTGGAGAGATCTGCAATTTGTTGTAGTAGTTCTCCCCGTATAGAACTTTAACAGTGTCTTATTCCATTATTGTTTTTGAAAATATGTGCGATATGATAAATTGCAAGGTGAAACCACATCATATAGTAACTTTTTAATCATAAAGACCTTGTCGAATTAAATTCGAGCATTGAACCATGGTTACGAAATATGGCACGTGTTCACAATGATCGTGTCATCAGAAGATGTTTCCCAATCTCCAGATCTAAAGCTGGTCGAGTTTTCATGGAATGATAGAATACTTTACGTTGAACAAGAGAACGCTGGACACCTTCCCAAGGTTTTATAAACCCCATTGTTTGCCCAACAGTGATGTCTCTGGATGTGTTTTCAAATGTTTGTAAATCCCACTGTTTCCCTATTTCTAGCAGTTTAATCTGTGTGCCAACTTTTGAAATACCCTATATTTGCCAGGGCTAAAGCAAATTAAATGCCATACAAAAAGCAATAACCGACAATCACCTACACAAACCTGATAACACCCCTTGGTGTTCACAACAGTAAAAACCGTTATCAAGAGGAAAACTTCAATAATGTCCCGTGTACCTATTGCAGCATTGGACCAATGATAATGTGGAATCCAATTGTATAGGACTTCCAGGCCTCTTTTATCAAACTAATACAGTATAAGCGACAGGCTTGTGGTGCTGCTGTTACATATCGATTTATTTGGAATTTAATTCTTTACGTATATGCATTTCAAATTTCATCATGTCTCACACTAAACCCTGAGCCACGAAAAACACGAGCACAAATTAAATGTCAACTTAACAGAGGATTTCAACTCAATGTACATTACAAGGTCACCAAATTCGGTGTGCCAGACTCAGACAGAAGCGGAGTTCCTCATGTCTGCAAATATTACATCCAGACGCCAATGGGACACCCTAGAACTATCTTTCTCTATAGAGAGACTCTTTGATAATCCGTCCCACACCGAAAGCTGGGGAAAATTCCACGCGTCTTGCCAGCTGTCCACTAGCCTGATCATTCAGAAGTGAAAGATAAAATGAAGTGACAGGAAATGGGGCGCAGGAAAATTGCGGCACCATATAATTCAAGCCAGCTTTCACTTACCTAGCAAGGACCACTGCAAAGAAACCTTGGAGAGAATGGCCGGCGAAACGGATCCTTACTTACTACATTCCTCTCGCATGCGAGGTTCACTGGCTACTTGGAGTCAACTTGACTCCGTGATATGAAAGCTTAACCACACAGATTCTGGCACCCCAATACCGTCCATAAGTAACAACCTTTCTCTGAAAGGCTACATTATGCACTAGAACACGGGTGCACAACTCACGCTGCTGAGGAGAAACGCTTCAGTCCTCCATCCATTTCTGATGTAACAAAGTCTCCTATTTGTTCAGTGGCGAGCTACGTAAATCGCCTTTGCACTCCTAAAGTTTGTTTGTGTACTAAGCCATGAAAAAATCCTTATTTGTTATTTATTTTGTATAAGGTGTATTTTATTTACTTCTATGTGATGACTGCAGGCGTTTTGATCTCACTAATGTCTCAATGCCCGGGATAAAGACGTTAAGCATAACCGAAATAATGCACCTAAATGCTTGTCAGTCAATGTAGATTTTATATTAAATTTTATTAAACTCATTTTGGAAAAAGTTTGTTCATACCATTATGTTGTGCCGAAAATTGCCATTAGGTGCGCTGCAAAGCGGTGTATTTTGGAGAAATTTTAATTTGATAATTGTCTCCGTCCCAGACAGAGGGTTTTAAAGTGTACTTGAAAGTGAGAGCCCCATATCAGTAGGTTTACTGACGAAATTCCAGTCAAACGGCTGTCAATTCGCAACTGACGGCTTCGTTAACAAAATAACCAAAAAAAAAATTTGGAAAATGCCGATATTTTTATGGTCTTCCACAGTCGGTTTCTTTATTTAATATTGGCAGAAAGTTATCTGTGTTGTACACCAGCCCACTGTGACCCAGTGTCTTATTGGTTTGAATTCAAATCTGATATGCACGCATTAGCCCATGAGCAAACGACAAGGTAGATGAAGGACAAAAGGGGAGGAATACCAAAACGTTTTTCATCTGAGTGGCTGGAAGGCACGCCTCCCAACTATGGTTCGCACCATTCTGCAGTCCCTGGTTGAACCCACCTCGTATGGGTTTGATAATATTGTGTGTGTGTGTGTGTGTGTGTGTGTGTGTGTGTGTGTGTGTGTGTGTGTGTGTGTGTGTGTGTGTGTGAATATAAGTCGGTTTCATGCTCAGGCGCTAAGGAAAAGGGAAGAGTAAGACATACATTAAGCGGGGTGGTTGAGTCGGGCAAGAGGACAAGGCGTGGTAGAGACGATTAGTATTTCGTTGACAACATGAACTACTAAGCATTATAACGACACAATTTCTTGCGATAAACTGCGCACATAACACGCATAGGCACAATTACCTTGTTATTCATTATCATTATACTTATAAGATGAGGACCATTCCATAACGACGTACAATTGTTGAGATGACAATACTTTCTACGGTTGGCCCCATAGCTTAGTCGGAGAAGCACATAACTGCTGTGCGAGGGGTCGCGGGTTTACTCCTTGGGAATTTTTGTCCAGTCAATTATTCCTTATCCTACCCGGGGTCTGGAAATGTGAATGTGTGTGTGCATATCTGTGTGTGCGCGTGTGTATGTGTAATGCAGGGGGGACACCTTGACTCACCACGACCCCGACATAGATCTATTGTGGACTATTGTGTTTCCTCTACCCAGGGGAAGGGCGACGAGGTGACCCTTGCGGCCCAGACAGCAATGTACAGGGAGGGCCAGGGAAGAGATTCAAGGGCGCAAGCAACTGTAACATATCCGCAGTCACCGGAACGTACCACTACCAACCAAACCTGGAAGATGATAAGGGAGGGAAATGAAAAATGTAGGGAAAGGAAATTAGTACCCCCCAGCATTCGCCTAAGTGACATGGGAAACCCACGGAAAACCCCGTATCAGAGGACGCGGCCACCGATCCCGAACCGCGACCTCCCGAATGCGGGCCAGAGGCGTTACCGCCTGAGCCATCCCGCTCGGTTAAAGGCGGGGTATAGATGGAACAATTAAAAAGATACTTCACTTGCGATAATAAGCTAGAGATAACTCAGAATGTGATTAGAGAGCAATATGTGAACAAAGCATAATGAGAAATGGTAGAACTTTAGAGAAAACTTCTTTAAGCTCGAGGGAAAATTAGCTTGTAAAACTTAGCAAAACAAGACCATTCGCAATACATTTGTCTTATCCAAAATTTGACACTTCTCTAAGTTACTCGGATCCAGTAGCAAGTGAAAAACCGAAGCTCTACAAATCACCCCTTGCACAAGAAGGGTTCATCGGCTGATTTGCTAGTTCCGGCCAGATCCATCTGGCGTGAGTAATGAATCGCCCGAAAATAAACAGACCTTTTTCTCTGGGGAATACGCTCAATCAGTAGAGCTGGGTGTGCCCCAGATACATGTACCCGTTCTCAGTAATGTTGCTAAAGGGATGTTCAGGGAAGTTTCAAGTTTCGAAACTATGTAGCGGAAAAACAAGTGCTAGAACGTACGTCATTTAAGTTAGTAAAACGAAGCGGTACAGCTTAGCCATGAAAACTGAATTTGAGTTTCAAAAGCATCATCACAAGTAGCCTGATGTTACAGAAGCAAATATAGCTTTACTACATATGACGCTAACATGTATCGAGACCGAGCGGGATGGCTCAAGCGGTAGCGTCTGGGGCCCACATTCAGGATTCGAATTCCTTTTAACTGGCCACACTGCTATTGGTTTTCTTCGTGGTTTTCCCCAATCAATAACCAAATTTATAGTGGGTCTTATGGAAAGGTTATGGACCCCGTCAGATTGGCAGCCCTTTGCACTCTGTAGCATCTCTCTTCCTGACGTTTAGCAGGCATAACAAGTTTAGTCTTGAGCGAAATGCTAAAATCCTCCGTTTCTAATTCCTGATCCTAGTGTCTATTTATCGAACAATTAAATTTAAAAACTGATGTGTTGCACTCACATGACTTTCTCTACTCTTTTGCTAACTATTCTTACAAAGTCTTCCTCTATCTTCTTCACGTTAGTTGAGATAAACATGTGAACAAATAATCTTATTACATAGTTCCTTGTAGGTGCAAGGAGAATATAGGAAAACAGTAGACTTTAAGCGATAGTCAAATCTTTTAAAGCTGGTTGCTATATGAAGCCTTTGAAATTCTGTTCTGTTTGCACGGCAAAAAGATAAAAGTTGAATAACGACCTTCCATTTGAGGAAAGTTTAAGTATTGTAAAACACACAAATAACTTGGAATACCTGGAAATGGTAAAATCCACAAAGAAAATGAATATAAAATAAATTGTTTTTTAACCACTTTCACATTTTTATATGTATGGTAAGATTTAGACTATCTCTTACCGTTTAACAGTTATGGAAAAATCATCAAGAGTAAACAGGGCTGCATGGGCTTTAGCGAGAAAATTTGGTATATAATTTCATTTGCCATAAAAATGTCTTAAACATGACATATTAGTCAAAATCGTTAGAGCCATTTTCGAGAATACCAAAGTTTTCGAAAAAATGTTCATGTAAGGGGTAGTTTAGGATGGAGGAATTTTCTGCAAAATCTTTGTCGCATTGTTGAAAGATATTAAATTTAAATATGAACTTTAGTTTTTAACCGACTTGTCGCTTTTGCTGTGCAGACAGGCTAACGCGCGCGCGCAGAACTTTTTCTAAATTTTTTTTTTTATTTAGGGGGCCTGAAAACATATACTTCCGGTGAAATCTCGACGACGAATTTTTGGGTCGAATACAATTCTTACTTCCCCTATTTATGCGTAGCAGAGCAAGTAGAAATTACTCGTACCAGAAATGTGATCAATATTAAAATAAGTATTTAGCTGTTAGCACCCAGATACAGAATCCCGATAACTTGACCTAATGTGGACTGAGATGGTGTCGAGTTATCGAAATGTCCAGTTTCACGGAGTAAGGGGTCTGTGATTCCCAACTCATACCCGACTTTCGTTTGAGTTATGCAGTTCGCAGACTGACACACATACGCACGCACACATACACATACACGCGCGCGCACGCACGCACACACCCACCCTCCTGGCTAAAGGCCACTAGAATGCCTTCCGAAACCGAGCGAGATGGCTCAGGCAGTAACGTCTGAGGCTCGCATTAGGGAGGTCGCAGGTTCGACTCCCGCGGCCGACCTTCCTGACCAAGGGTTTTTTCGGTAGTTTTCCCGGGTCACTCAGGGGAATGCTGGGAAGGATCTTGCATCCCAAGAACACTCCTTTTCCATTCGTTAATTTCACTGTCTTTGTATACCAGGCATGGGTACGAGAGAAGAGGTTGAGATTGTACTTGCCTTACCCACCCCACATTCTCTTACCGAGTGACAAACGCCGTTTGGATACAACACATGCAGTGGTGGCTTCGTTCCACCTGCGCGGTAGTAGTAATTTCTAAGCTGTTAATAACTATTTTGTTTATATTAAACATATTTTGCACACAATAATGATCACAGCCACCTACTGTGGTTAGGCTAATTACTAATCTTGAAGTTTGTAACCTCCCTTATCTTATGCACGTAATATCCTATGCCACCTTATGATTAACATACTAAGTTATTTCTCTTTCAGAATAAATAACGCAGTAAAGTTGCATTTCTATTTAGCAACATAAATTCTTTGGTTTTAAACTTAACACTATGTTCAAACTTTGAAACACGAAATATATGTTTATATTAAACAAACTAATAAAACACTGGACCACTAAACACTGGAATCATATCGTCCCTTTCGTATGTTCACAAGCACCTTTTGAAATTGTAAACAAATACCTGTAAGATCACCAAAGTTTGACTTAAACTTCTCATAAAACTTGCGCTTGATATTGTAACGCTTTATATTTGCAAATTGAAATCCACATATCTACCACTATTTATGAAACAACTCGCCGGTGAATGAGGCGTATCGGAAGCAGGGGAGGGATGAGCGGTAAAGTGGGCCATAAAAGTGTTTCAGGGAAGCGGCCCAGTTGAGCTGATTTTGTTATACGGTCTTTCCAGGTTGTAAGAGTCAGCGGTGTTGCCGGTAAGATTCACTGCGGTGGAGCTTACTCTCTGTAAATATGGTGTTCGACTGAGGGGAGACGCTGTGGTCGGCGGGTGGCGCGCTTTCTGTGACGACCTCGAACTCCATCGGAATGAAGAACTACCTGCACCTGTTAGGGACCCACCTTAGTAGTTCTGTTATGATTTCTGGCCACCTGTAGGGTGCTTTCATATCATCCTTCCTCCCGGGATTTGACGTGCAATAAGCCACCAGCTGACGTGTCGGAATTCCATCGTCAGAGACAAGATGCTCCCGAGGCTGCGGGGACAGCAAATATGGAAGCGAGTGTACTTCAAATGTAGAGCTCTGTGCACGGGTTTGCTGTGTTTGGTAGAGAATAGAACGCAGCGAATAACAAAAAATATTTGTGCTTGAATATACAAAGATACCATTGAATGAAGGTTCGAAAAAACAAGGGTAAGATAGGTTGTTGAAATTTCTCCTGTACTCCTTGGAATCTGCAGAAGGCTTTGAACTGTGAGTTATGAATCAGGAGTGATTTACCGGTTCAACGTAGCAATCCCTCAAGGGGATGGAACACAGAGAGACATGAAAATCTTTTCTATCCGGCCGCCCGATACCGAACCCGAATATCGAAACAAATCGTTAAGTATTCTAAACGTCAAACCCATGCATTGTACTTCTCTTTCGTTTGCTCTCGTCCCTTTTTATGCCATTCGTGTTGCCCTATCTCGTTATATCTTTTTTGTTTTGTTTCTATTTGTGTTTCGTTGTGAGGAACAGAGCTGAGGTAAGTTTGGAGTTGAGAGTTATATGCGTATACACGGATACATTGCGATGCCAACGTCGTGATCTTATTTTATGGGCTTAACTTGGAGTGATGGGCTAGGTTCTTCTGCAGCAGATCCCTAGGGAAAAATCCTGGAGTGGGTGCTGCAAAGGAACAGCTCTACCGCTACCTGTATAAATCAAAACGTCTTCAAGAGCCGCAAACTTTACTTGATGCTTGAGGAAAGAGATAGAGTATGAGCCCTCGAAATAGCTCACTTTTCGTTATTCTATTTTTAGTGTAATCGTATTCTTTCTTTCCCACTTATCTATGACAGGTAGAGGAAGCATGGCAGCCACACAAGAATTATTACTGTAATTACATGTTTTGAGGTCCTCTAAACACAAAAGGTTTCTTTAGAAAAAGACCCGTTCATGTATCTCTCGTATTTCGCTAACTTGTCCGTGAATAGGATAACTTTGTAAAGTATTCGCACAAGATTACTTTTTTGTTTGCTCACCGCCTCCGTAGTAGCATGCTGGTTAGAAGTCCTGGCTTCGTTTCTCGGCTGGAGGGTGAGAATATTTCCTTAGCCAGAATTATTCCCCACCCTCCCTAGAGTCTGGAACTACGTGACAGCATGAATGTGTGCGTGAATATAAAGGCAACACCAACAGTAAATGAGTGAACATTATAGCCATAAGCAATTGCTCCAAAAGGAAAGCCGCCGATATGATTTAGACGTTACAAGACGATGTAAATATAACTTAAAGAAATTTCTAAAAGCCATCTATTCTTAATACGTAGCATGAATTGAAGAGCTATTCTTAGTTTAAATTGTATACTACATAATATGTGCATGTGAATTTGTCATATAATTTTGAAATATTACAATTGTTAGTCTTACCTCTTCGTAGTTTCTTACTATGTCTGCCGTTTACTAAAGCTTGTGCAATACATAATATTGGGGCCCTTATGTACAACATATAAACAATATAAACTTTTAATCATTATATTATTGTAACATAAAATAAAATTACGATAAATAACGTAACGCGAAGCATGTAATCCAGCTACATGTGGGCACGTTCTGGTTTCCCAAAATAGAGGTTTCGAAACGGATTTTGGAAGTAGACATGTGGGACTAAAAGTGAGCAGGTTTTATGACAACAATAAATAAAATCAAAAGTTAAACTTGCGGTTAGATAAATTAAACATGGCATCGAAATATCCGATACGTCCTAGAAGTTAAAGAAAGTTATAAGAGTAAACAATTTGATGTGTTGCACTCACATGACTTTCTCTACTCTTGTACTAACCATTCTTACAAACTCTTATTCCTATATCTTCTTCGTGTTAGTTAAGATAAACATTTGTACAATTATCTTATTGCTTATTTCCTTGTAGGTGCAAGGGGAATGTTAGAATACAGTAAGCTTTGTGCGATAGTCAAATCAAGTTTTGAGGTTCTGTTCTCTTTGCACACTTAACATATAAAAAAATGAACAACGATGTTCCATTTCACGAAAGTTTTAAGTTTTCCGAAACTCACCACATAACAAGGAATATCTCCGAAATGGTTCACCCTGCAAGAAAATTTATTCGACCTAAATTATGTATTTTAGCAAGATATACATTTTTGTAAAGTATGATTTGGTCTATCTGTAACGGTTTACCTACCAGTTATGCAAAAGTTGTCCAGAGTAAATACGACTACAGGGGCTACAGCCAGAAAATTCAAGATATTCATTTCATTTGGCATAATATCATCTCAAATATGACATTTTAATCAAAATTGTTAGAACTATTTTCAAGAAAATCAAAATTTTCGAAAAATATTTCATGTAAAGGGTAGAAACCAACTTTGGTTTCTAAACTACCTTGCGTTTTTGAGTTATGCTGTCCACAGACAGACTCACACACGGACCTTTTTCAAAAAATGTATTTTTTTGGATTCAGGGGGTATCAAACATATATTTCCGGTGAAATCTCGACATCGAATTTTTGGGTGGAATATCTAATACTTTCCTACTTAGAAATAGGGAAAGTAAAAAGTGATGTTCACTTGAAGTAAACGCTAATAATAAAAAGTATTTAAGTTGTGCATTTTTTGAAGTTAACTCAAAAATGAAAATTTGGATAAATTCAAAGTTTCATTTATTAATTTCGGTGCACTAAGTATTCAAGGGAAATATTTTCAGAAAAAAATATTCTGTCTCAAACAGCGCTTCGTCTGGATGTTATCTTTGGTATTCTTGTCTCCTAAACGTTAAAATGCTCTAGTCTTTGTGATGCTAGAATGAAAAATAACATGTTTTATCAAACTCCGCAAACAGCTATTGAAGCGCTTTCGTCTTTATTTAATGTTTAACTGCGAAACATTTGAGAGGCATAGTCTTACTACAGGATATTTACACATTGAAAAAGTATGCGAGTTTCACCATTTCTAAACGTTGTGCTTCGATTTTTTTCTCAGAGTTTAAGAAACGTTAATAACATAATTATGCCTTTTTCATCATAAGGTACTTAAAAGAGCATAACAATGTTATCATGCAACATGCGTATTATTATTAAACAGGTTAGTACTGTTTTGGTCTAAGAATTGTAACGGAGTAATTTGGTGGAAGCTTGGAAGAGCCAAAAAGGTTGGGGTGGCCGGCTAGAGATGAAGCAGCCTGTGGAGTGACGTCAGAGACGAAAGCTGGTTGACCGGGTGAATTATGCTAGTAGAAGTAATACACGAGCAGTGTGTGTCAAGAGTCGGCCGTCAGTTGTCTCTTGGAGGGGCTTGGTCCTGAGCAGGAAAGAGTTGAACCGGGGACCTTAGCAAGTTGGTTAGACGGCGTGGAGCCGTTCGTGAACCTAGCCAGGCGTGTAAGCCTGAGTCTGAAATCCGCATATTAATCAACATTGTTAATGTGGTTCCTTTTGAGAGTTGTGCTGCATGAACTGCTGAATGGAATTCGCAAGTTGATTCACAATAAGAGTTGGTGCTCGTGTGGAAAGGAGAATGGCTTGTGCGGCTATGAAATCAGATGTCAGCTGTGCGATGACTGGACATCGGGAGTTGGCCATCCACCATTTGGCTCCGAGTTGCAACACAGAGATGAGTACCAAGTTAAAGCTAATAGTAGTTCTTTGTGAAAGTAGAGAAATTTCAAAGGAACTCTTGACTCATTATGAGGTACCTTTCATCATAAAACTGGGGAGCAGCTTGGTACGGTGAAGTGTTGGTGTTGAGATCGTAATACACGTTCAGGAAGAAGTGTACATGATCAAGGAGCTTTGGTTCATAACAGTTGAGGGCGAGAACAGAATTGCAGTGCCCTATCATATAAATTAAGGTTTTATGTTAGTTTACAGTTTTGAACTGTCTGTTTAATGTGGGAGTTCTGGGTAAATTTTGGTTTTTTTTATACGTTCAGGTTCATATTTTAATTTGTCTGTTTAAGGTGAGAGTTATGGGTAAATTTTATTGTGTTTTTTTAATATGTTCATGTTCATATTTTACGGTGTTATTTATATAATAAATGTGGCTATGTTGCATTTTATGGTGTTACTTGTTACTATCCTGTCTCAATCCTGCGGAAGAAATTGTTAGTAAAGGTAAAGATTAAGTAACACAAGGAGGTCACCTAAGTTTAGGGCAAGGTAGTAGGTGCAAGTAGAGCGCAAAGGAGGCGTAACACTGGTAGCAGAGCCATCTTTGTTCTACATACACGTTTTAGTGTCAGTAGGAACATTTAACAGGATAGTACAAAGTACACCAAATAGTGTTTTGGGTCAATAATATTGTCAGTGTGATAATAGAAATTGTAATACAGCCCGAATTCCTCCATCGCACAGAGTTAGAAAGAGAACTTAAAATAAGACAGATAAAATATGATTCAAAAAGTACAGTGGTTGAATTGGCAAGAATTTTACGAGAAGCATTAAACCAACCATGCCCAATTAAACTCGGAGCGAGTTTTGATCCAGTACAGGAAATCGGACTTTGTGAATTGAATGTTAATTTATTTGACGAAATGTTAAAAGAACTTACACCGAGTCAGAAACGAAGAATAGTGGGAAGGTTAAAGTATTGGAGTTTTCGAATAAGGGAAAATGCACGATTTTGAGAAGCAGAAAATAGTGAACAGTTTAATAAGTTGGGGATGTGCTTGTCGTCATTAGCAACACAATTAGATGTTACGGGAATTGAAAATAAAGGAGTAATTGACCCAGTGAATACTCAGAATATCAATCAGGAGTTACTTCACGTTAAATTCGCGAAGATTGTTGTACCGAACCCATGGCAAGCGTTCTTAGCGTCATTAAAAATATTTTAGGTAAAATCGTCAGATGATATTTTTGATTTCCTCATTTGTTTGGTGAAAGCTAAAATGTAAGCTGAAGCTTTCCGAACACCACAATTACTGTGTTACAAATGTTCCAACCTTTTGTAAGCTTGAATTTACAGTCGGTGTTGTTATAGATAATTGCAGAAGAGGGCTCGTTAGATAGTTTTCATAATAAGGTGTTACATATGTCTGTCATCAGCGCAAATTCATGAGCTCCTATATCGACATTCTTTAAGGCTACGACGGACTTCTGAAAGTATTTTAGATTATATTAATCAGCATAAGTTGGTAGCCTTGGCACTACAAGTAGTATTTTCGAAAGAAGAGATTATAAGCCATATATTACAGCATGCAGCTCATATGGAGCTCTGGTCATTATTTTTGAGTAAATTAAAGTGAACTACCTTTAAAGAGTTAGAGCGAGTAACTTAGAAATATACGTAATTACCTAGTTTAAATAGAAGCGTGCCTCAGAATCAAATGGGGCAAATACTGTCGAATGCCGAGCTAACGAAACGAGAGTGAACAAGTGTTTGTGTGTTATTACAGTAATAAGCCAGGTCATATGGTAAAAGATTGTTATGCTAAACGTCTTAAAGGAGAGCAGATATTTCAAAACTCGTCTTTTGGGAGAAATTCCGGACAATTAAGGGAAAGGCTGAGCCAGGGAATATATGCAGTACACAGGGTCTAGTTGATAAAGAATTGCCTTTTATAAAGGTAGAGGTAAATAGGATGGGAGTTGATTGAC